>JAWNPC010000955.1:212500-929068 GCA_035045365.1 Drosophila leonis
TGTCTGATTGGGTGTGTGCATGCTCTGCGATTGCTTCAACTTCCTCAACGCCCTGCCCTTGCCCAGACTAGAATCTGAAGTGCGCCTTCTGACTTTCGCAATATTGCGATATGGAAATCAATATTCCTAATGGCTGTCAGTTGACACAAAAACAACACATAAGCCCACACAAACACTCACACACACATGTACATATATCAAAACCTATACATCCATTTACGTAGGTGCTATATTGCCCTCATTTTACACTTGTGTATGGCATTCATTTGCCATGAAATATTATCTAAATAATGAAATCGTTATCGATAAATGCGAGCACATAAATATCGGCCTTCAAATGGGCAGCACACGTAAGTCATGCTGCACAGAAGAGGCTGTTCCGAAAGAGAATGTCATATAAAACAATGAATGAGAACTAAATAATATACATATGTACATATATGGTTTCATTAAAAACAATCGGTAGAACGATCTCACCTTAGATGCACAGAATTCAATTTTCGTCAAAATACTTTTGTTAAAGTCCCGAAATCTGCAAATCTGAAATGTATGTAAATAATTTGGGAATGCATCTCATTTCCTTTTTATCAGCATGCTCAGCAAAGTGTAAAGCTCTCAGAGGTCATGAAGATATCAAAGTGCGTCAATATGGAGACATAAGCATTTGTCGGAGACAATTTACGAGCGCCCCAAAACAGGCGCTAAAACTTTTTGTGGCTCGCCAGCTGTATGACCCACATGTCGCTTAAATTCGTAATAAACTGTGGAGTTGGCTGGAGCCGGTTAGAGCTGTGGGTATTTGAATTTGTCGTAACTCGCTGTGACTCGTTTATCCGCAGATACCTCCGACTGCAAACAATGGTTGGATATTTCGCCAACATGGCCTAAAAGGCAAAATAGATGAAGGCAGCAAAATCTGAAAAATAAACTCGCTGGTGAGGCAAGCCAAAAAAGGCAAAAAGTACCTAAAAAAAAGTCGCGGTAATTTGAACCTTTTTTCCATTTGAGTGATTTCAGCTGTGGGTAGCTTAGTAGTGCGGAGCGTGGCAGCCAGCATAGAAATCAAATATCAAAGCCAAACTTTTGTAAGAGCAATGCGTGTGTAGTGTGTGTGTGTGTGTGTGCCGGTATGTTATGTTTTTTCTTTGTGAGTTGGCCATTGGTAATCCCCTAGCAACAGGTTACCGAGTTTTTCTTTTTTGACAACCATCTGGCCCCACCGTCCGTTTTGCCAGGCAATAACGAATCCAAAATAAAAACCGTTAAGGCTAACAGTTTAAAGAGGAAAAGGGCAGTTGAGTCTTGCAGTTGATTTGCCAAATCAAAGTTGCATGAAACAATGCCAAACAATCCGGAAAGACATAGATAAGACTTAAAGACCAAGGACCAAAGAGCAGTTGACAACAGCCATAAAACGACAAATAAGTCGAAACTTTCAGTTAAACGTTGATCTAAAAGGATTTACACAATTTAAACAGCGCAACTTAACGATTTCGATTGAAATAAGCTACTTGCTTTTTAACCCGGCTCGTTCGCTTCCAGCTCTGTCTGTTGATTTGGGAATTGACTTTTGCTTAAGGCTGTCCCCTCGCAGCCAAATAGCAAACGTGGCCCACTCGCCCACTTCTCCCTGCAGCAATAAGCCTGGCAGGATGTAATCTTTCATCTTAACTGAGATTTCTTTGCCCACGTTCGCTGTGCACTCGCTGTTTTCCCTGTTCTGATTCTGATTCGAGTGTTTTCTTTCCTTTTTTTTTTTCTTGTTTTGTTTGTTTTTCTTTTACCTTGGCAATTGCAGCACAAAATTCAGTTTGTATTCCTCGTCGGCTACAGCTTTCCGCTTGTCGAACTCGCAGCATCAAAATTTATGGCACTTTATTGTTATACTATTTCGTACAGTATCGAAGCTTCGTATGTTACAATTTCCATCGTGCAGCTGTCAGTAGATGAGTTGTCCACTGAATAATGTAGTTGTGAGCTTCAATCCCCAAATGGCTTAGTTGGCTTCGGTGAAGAGCTAGTAACTAGGGCAAGATAAAAGTTGGCTTTAAGAACTAGTAAGCTGCACCTGATATATGTTATTTACTGATTACTTATATTATTAATATTAGCAATGATAGTAATAATAATAATAGTTTTATTTATTTGAGTTATAAAGGCTTCAATATTTCAGCTGCAAATATTTAAGCATATATTTAGTTTTTCACATTCCTAGTGGCCGCAGGCATATAATCTCTTAAGCCTATCTGATCATTAGCAGTAAATGTCCGATTATATTTAACAAAGATTACCATAAAAAGAGTTTGATTTTCTAGGCCAACTATTAAGGGAAATTGACGCAACGTTTTAATATTTTATATTTATATTTTTCCAAACAATTAAAGTTCGCTTTACTCTTTTTAATAGCAGAATATTTGCATCACTTTCGTTATTCTATATTTATTTTTATTTTTTCCATCGCTTATCCAATTTAAAATGTAGGTCGAGTATTCGGTAAACAATATACAGCATGTATACACACACACGTACGTGTGTGTGTGTGTGTGTGTGTGTGTGTATTTGTCTATATTTACACTCACACACATGAAAAGCGTTGAAAATAAACTAAAATGCACGCTCAAATTAAACGAGCACTGAAATTAAATACGTTTGGCGAATAAACGTCACATTAGAGCGTGAGAAATGAACAAGGGGCTGCCTTAAAGCGAACACCACTTCAAGTGGAAAAGCAGCCCTTAGATGGGCTGCCAGGGTTGCCAACACCATTTGTGAATGTTGTTTGCATTTGCATTTGAAGCCCAAATCCAACTCTACACGAACATGAAGTGTAATCGGCGCCGAAGTAACTGCATGAAAGGAACTGAAACGCAAATGAAATAAAATAAAATAAAGGATTTCCTAATTGCCAATTTGCATGCAGTCGCATCTAATTTTTGCCCATTCGTCGGCAAAATAAACTTCATTTGTTGCTGCTTTCATTTCCATTTCTCTTTTTTTTTTGTGTGTTTATAAATTTGTTTATTTAGTGAATGGGCTGTGTTTGCACCACTCCCGGGCTACATTGCCACTGCTTCAGTTTCACGCAAATCTTATTTACACAGCAGAGTTGCCACCCACCCTCTGCTTGTTCAGATACTCTGTTAACAAATTGATTTTTAGTATATTGGCTTTGGGTAAAGTTCATATATTATAGCCACAATAATAGAAGTATTGTATTAATGTTGTATCTATGAGGTTGGGCATTAGCTAAATTGAGCTTTGTATTTTATAAGCAGTTACAACATTCGCCTTTAAACCTTAACCTCTACAATTCTACATATCAATCTGCTATATTACTGCAAACAGCGTAGTTGGCAGTCGAGTGCAAGTCGAGTTGTTGATATTTGAGGGTCTTTGGTTTCAGTTACATGCCACATACCATGGGCTTGGTGGCTTCTGCCAGCGTTGCATATTTTGCGCGTTCTTTTTTGTTATTTGCCCAATTCTGGGGTCAGGCCTGATGCGAGTATGCGATTATATATTTGACTTCCACCTGCTGTCGACTGCTGCCTGCTCTCGTGTGTTATTTATGCAAATGTCAAATATTTTGAAATGCCGCTGCCATGTGAACGAAAGTTACCGGAAGTACATTATAAAGTTTCTCCGCGCCAACAGCAGCACACATACAACACACACACACACACCACACTTAACCCACCAGTCCGTGTTATTTGGCCAACCAACAAACCGAAATGTGCCCTAATATCCAGGCCTGAGTCAACACCCACTGTGCCAGCTATTCCACTAACAACAACAGTAATTATGGCATTTTTGGAATAACCACCTTGTTGCTGTTGTGTTTGGGGCTGCTTTGTTACCAACAGAGTAGCTGGCATTTGGCCCCTTCGCTTGCAAAAAAAAAGTAAATTTTTGAGATTATTGCCACGTTAGCTAAATTACTTCGTGGTAAGAATTTTTAATTTGGAAATTGTCTCGAATATTCATTAAATATTTAAGGCTCGAGCCAAACTTGTTGAATTAACGAATTCGAGGAATTGTAGTCGTCAGTCTTTTTACGGCGCAGCTAATGAAGCTACTGAATGCGAAATACCAATTAACTAAGGCAATCATCTATGTGCTAGTTTCTTGTTGAGGGAGTAACACTGAAAATAGTTCCAATTATAAATAGAAATATTTTCTTATGCTTACAAAGTGCGCAAATTTACCCAAGACGCAATTGCGCATTGGCGTATAATTATAAGTAGTTATAAAATTATAATTTGAAGATATTTGTCTAGTTCAGTCCAGTCTAGTTCAGCTTCCAACTGTTGACTGCGCTGGTCGAGACTAAGCCCGACTAAGAGATACCCTAAACCACGTGTTGAGCTCTTTAAAATTGCGATTGGTTGTTCTAGTTCTTAAAACGAGCGAAAGATAATCAATTGTTATATAGGTAATAGAGGCACATGACTTAAATACATTTCGAAGCTTCAAATGTTGAATGGCACTTCAACACTTGGGTAAACAAGTGTTGCTTGCTGTTGTTGTTGGTATTTGTTAACGCTTGGCCGCACATTGAACCCTTCGTGGGCAACCTTAACCTTCACTCTGACCTTATTGTTTGGCAAGCGAGCGATAGAGAAAGAGATTTACAGTTGATTTAGCCGCCAGAGCCATGGCTAATGCATAATAAACGTTTTTCCCGCAAACTTTCACGCCACTTCCTACGCCTTAAACAGAAAACAATACACAAACACACACACACACACACCCAAAGCCACCAACACGGGTGTGTATTTCGTCCAATTTCTGTGCTGGTTGTTTTTTCTGGTTGGCATTCAATTTAAGATAGACATCATGTGCAGTCATTAGATTGTTTTCGATTGACGTGACATGATAATGAATGATATTCGACCACGTTTCGTTTCATTTGATGCCAACTTCCTGTTTTTGTTGCCTACTTTTCAGGGCAGCATTTGAAGCAGTCGAAACATGCAATTTTTGAGGCGTTCTCCGGCTAGTGTTGACTGCCAGTTGGCCCTTTGCCTTTTGCTAAATTGGCAGTTGGCCATGATTTGTTTATAGCTGACCATAATGACCGATAAAGTGGTTCTCGACGCGCTCGTTTATTGGGCAAAAGTTTTGTGCTCAAATTAACATGAATTGCAATTCCAATTCGCACGATATTCACAAGCAGAAGGTACAAGCACCCGCCGCAGAAGCCACGTAAATTTCAATTGCGTTTCCTTTGAATTGAGCCCTTCTAATCGCATTCTAATTACAGCCGCAAAGAGTCATAAAACTGGAGTCTTCAGCTCCTTGCGGCTCGTTATGCAAATGGTCTTTGGCAGCGCAGGGCTCATGCCATTGTTATTTACACTTCAGGGACTTCAGTGACGTTTGACAACTGTCCGTGACAGCATAGTCACAGCTGGTTAGCAGAAAGCCTTTAGAAACAGGTGCTTATTATTTCGTTCCGCTCGCTTATTGATTGCTTTCACATTACACAATTATATATTCATCATTTGCCTTGAATGGATTTTCGCGTATCAGATCCTTGACAGTGGGATAATCTGATAAAATAGAATTAAGCATATCACGTGTCAGATATTATTAGTACATTTCCATTTGTCTAAGGGCAAAGTAGAAGCGTGTTTAGGGGGGCGGTTTTTGTGTCAAGTAAAGTGGCAGCAGTCACGCATTTGTTGTTTAAGCCCTCCCAACCCACAACAAGGTCGCACTTTGCTTTTGTTTCGGGCTTTAATTAATACGCATTTTCATGTTGCCAACCTGCTCATGCGTGTCAGTTATCCCTCACCCTTCCGGCTCACCATCAAGTCGAGCACTGACACGCAAATGCAATTTGTGAGCGTAGATTATTTTCTGTGTCTATGTTGTCAGTGAAATGGAACTCAAGTCCTCAACATACAGATTTTCCAAAGTTGAAATACCCCTTAGCTGAAATAGACAACATTCAAGTAATATTATTTTCATTAACTTTTTTCATTTAAATTCGTGCTTTCTAAATATAGGTGCTAGATCAAGAGTTGTTCACCTCAATTGATTAGAGCAAATGTTATGACCCTTTTGTGTGTTATTTAACGATTTGTAATTAATGAACCCTCGTTAGTTAGCTTTTATGACGGTTTACTTTTATTTTTAGAATCTATAAAAAGAAAGAAATTGATTTTGCTTCAGTAAATAAATAATTGATAAAGAAAATTATAGATTAGGTTACTCTTGAATGGAATGGACAACATTTGTTGAGTTGAAATTCACTAAATTAAGTTGCTGACATATTTTATTATTTATTTTTTTTATAAAAAGTATACTAAACTTGATTAGAAAAGCTTTAACAATACAGAAATATATAACCGCTATATATTTTGTAAGTCAAATTGAGTTCATAATTAATTCATTTGACATGTGATTTTTATGTAATTTTCTTAAAAACTTTATAATTGCCGGCCAGATGAAGTCCACAATGTTTTACAGTTTTTTGTCAACGCACTGATACAAAAAATGAACATTGTATTTAATTGTGCATTGTGCATGTGTTGCTTTTAATTATTGCATCTGCAATTTGTTGTTATATAATTATGTAAAATAATGCTGAAGGGTTTAAAAAGACAAGCAGCTCATTAAAATAGTTGCTGCTGCCAATAGCAATGGCAACAGCAGATAAAATGTCCAGCTAATTAGTGCGACAATAAATATGAATAATTTATTGTGTGAACTATAAATACAGCATTGTATCGAATTTCGCTTAATTTCACAAAATATTGCCCGCATATTAGCTATGCTCAATTTGTTATTCTTAAGAGCATTTAATCTTGCTTGAATTTTGCCTTAGATCAAATTCAATTATTCAGCTCGAAATTCACTTGTAATTTTTAGCTTCTAAATAATATTTAAGAGATAAGCGTTCACTTCAAAGAAAATTTCTGTCTTTACGCTCTGACGCGTAGTTCTCGTGCAAGTGTGTGCGTGCGGTTGCTTAGACTTTTGCCTTGGCCGGCTGCATTTCCATTCGTGCTCAGTGAACATAATGTTAATTGATTACCACAGTGAGTTCTCTTTCATATAGACAACGATGGCAAAATCAATTCATGTTTAATTAAATTAAAATGTTGATTTTATCACACGTATGCATCTCATTTGATGCGTGTGTGTTGAAATGTCATATTTATTCTGTGCAACTTAAATTTAAATGCAAAATTTAAAAAAAAAATACAAATACTTAAAATGCATATATTTTTCTTAAAGTATTTTTAAGTTGGAGTGTCTAGCAATCTTGGCTTGTGTTTTAAAGGAAACAAATTAAATACAAATGAATTTTACAATTGCAGTTCTTTGGCCCTCAAACCAAAAGCATCTAATATATGCACAGTTTTAGCCTTAACTCAGCTTAATTAAAATATATAAGGTTCTTAAATAAACACGTCTTGGAAAATATCAAATGACAAGAGTATGCAAATACTTCACATAAAATATGTGCCTCCACATATTTACATTCACAAATCCAATTGGCAACGGCTTAAGCAGAATGTAAATATTTTTCTATGGATTTATGTAAATTTTCTGTAATACACAAATGTACTGAATTCCGGTGGAGAATGCTGCAATTCGTTGCCAGACTAATGGGTGTTGTTTGTTGTTTTTAAAGCTCTGCCTACGGGGCGTATGCGCAATGAGCATAATAATGTAATACAAGTCAGACAGAGAGAGAGCAGAAAGATGAAATAGGATTTTTAGTGGAAACTTTTTCACTTTTTGGCTGTCTGTAAAATTAGAATGAAACCCTGAAAATGCAATCGCATTTTGATTTTATCCCCCTTCTTGACTTTTATGGGGCTTCGATGTTGCGTGTCCGATCGGCTGGCCGATTGTTCGCGTGTGCTATGTGCGTGTGGGCATGGAAGCAACCTAAGCTCAACATGAAATCTCTAGAAATGCATCAGTAACGATTAATTAGTGCACGCTTGCAACATGTTGGTCAGAGGTGGCTGGAATATGGCAGCAGCTACTAAATGAAATGTTGCTCATGTTGTAGTTGGGTCTGGCACTACATAATCCTGCAGTATAGTGCATTAGGCAGTCAAGCATTTGGAAATTAGCGTGCTACCAATGGCACTTGAGTGCACCGTTAAGCTATGCAGCCATAAGTGCTCCACGTCTGCGCTAGCCACTGTGCCGCAATTTGTATGTGGCATGCGGCAGCCAGATGGTAGACGTTTTCTACTTGTAGCAGCCCTGGCCAGGCGCGTCCATTTTGGCTGTTGAGCCAAAAGGGCACTTAAAGTATTTACGCGGCGCGTGCTGTACGTTAAGTGCAGCCCTCTGGCAGCAGTCGCTGCCTTTTAACGAGTTATTGTTGCTCGCGGGGCATGGCTCACATGGCGTATGCGCCATAAAATGCATTTCAATAGATTATAACTTGCTCATAACGTCAAACCGTACATCGATTACGGGTCTCGGGCGACTGTCTCGCGACTGCCTCCAAGTTGCATTTAAGCCACGGAATGCGCAACACGCGCATTAAGTCGGTAGTAAACAGCACATTTTCAACGTCACTGCTTCGCAGTACAGTGAGGCAAAGTCGAAAGGACATAAGTTGAAAATGTACTTTTATTATTATTTCTTTTATTATTTTATTATTTATTTTTTATTGCATATGTATAAATAATGAGAAATATTGTCATACACTGCGATAATCTAGTACGTTAGTTATTATTTGCATTGTTTACAAATTTCACATTATTGAAAATCATTTCTGAAGTCCACAAACATTCAATGTATGCACTTTTGTATAAGCAGTGCACCAGTGTGCATGGAGCATCTTCATGGCTATACTCGTGCAGCTCGACAACTCTGCGGTTACCCAGTGCGTTTATTATGCCATTCGCAGTTTAATAATGATAATAACGGCAGGATATTAAGCTTTTCCTGCCTGGTCTGGTGAGCACTGTCGACGCCGCCGTCGACACCGCCACACGACCTGGGTGGTTAGATGGTTGGGTGGTTCGTGGGTTGACTGTGCGGCATTAAAACTATAATCAGTTTATGTAATAAAGTAAATTGTGTACGTAATGCGTGCTGATGTTGTCTTTTATTTATTTTGTTTTCTTGTGCGCTACTTTTTATTATAGCAGGCCAAGCGCTAAGCAGATATTCTTGGATCCTGTCTGCTGTCTGCCTGTCGCCTTGGGCTCCTCCTGCACAGGCTGCTCTTTGTGCGCCGCAATAATGTTCAATATTAATAAAAGTTTTTGGGCCAAGTTAATTAAATTTGCTTTTTAATGTGCAGCCATGCATGAGCCCAAGCGCCAATGTAATAAATTGACCGTGCGCTCCATAATGCCCATTTCCGGCACAGCCGTACTGAGCAAGGGTGGGGCTGCCCGAATAAAACTTTTCGTTGAATTGTGCCAGGGAAATGAACTCAAATGAACTTGCATTCATCGGGCTGCTGCAAATGACAGATTTATGTCGTCGAGGTCAAATCTAACTGATGACAGTCCAAATACTATAATGCTTATGTATAGCAGTTAGGTATGCGGCAGTTAACATAGGAAGGTGCCAGATAACATATCAACTTGAAACTGAAAATCCGTAAGACTTAAAAACCTACTTAAAATCGCCTCTAAAATATTTAAAAAATTATAAAATACATAAATAATTATTAATTATTTTGCAAAGCATACATACAAGTTTATTAAATGAAAAGAAATTAAATTAAATTAAACGTGAATTATCTAACGCTTCTTTGCGTTTCATAATTTTCTTCAGCGTTTTCTATTTTAATTCAACAAAATCTCAGTCGACTGACGACTCGCTTTAAACTTTGCAAATAAATTTATTATTTAACATTAACAATATTCTTAAGTATCAAATCCAAGTTTTTGCTTTGTTAAGTACGTAATTGCGGCATTTTAATGCTTCACCTGCCACCAAAGCGTGTTTGAAGTTGGTCCGGCTCCCGTCTGAGTTTGCCTCTCCCGTTTTATGCCTTCAAACTTTGGCCTTAATAAAGCACATAAAACGGCATTAGAAGTAGCAAAGGCGACGACAGCGGGCAACAAAGACGCCATTATGAGTTCTTTTGTGGCATTTTAGACCTCTTTTGGCCACGTCAATATTTAATGGCGACTCGAGATGCCGGCCCCAGGGCCACCAGATCGAGTCTATTGTCCTGTGGTAGGCAGCTAGCGAAATTTGTATTTTATTAAGTCCCACGCGTTCGACCTATTTGCTATAAAAATATATCGATAAATATTTCAAATGCTTTTTAATGAGGACACAGACTAATCTAAAGGTTTGAAGTACTTCCAATTAATATAAATTAGCAGCACTTTATCTAGGGCGTGAGTGTGGCACCCACTTCACGCACAGACCCACCCGCAATCCTGAGGGCAAATCGAAAACAATCGAAGCAATCAGGCAGCAATCATTGGCAGCCAGAAACGCTCGCACGGGATTTCCTGTGTATTAAAGTCTTAAGTAGATGTGGACGTGGGCGTTGCCGGAATGTGTGGGCGTGTCAGCCAGCAAGCCAAACAGAAAGTTTTGGCGAACGTGGCGTATGAGCAGTGCGTGCAACTTCTCAACTTTTCAATTTGATTAAGTAGCTAGACGAAGAGCCAACTAAATCCTGACAGAGATGTGAGAAATAAATAGTAAAAAGATGCCAGAAAATATTTTCAACTTGCTTTTTAATTGAAACACAATACAAATCGCTGAAGACTTGGAATGTCTAACAGATTTATGTGCTCATTGGCCACACGAGAGCAGTTGACAACAAGAAATACAGTAAATACTATTTAAAGAGAAAGCAGCAGAGGCTGGCTAAACGTTTTGATAGTATCAGTTAAAGCTGTTTGTTGGTCGCAAGAGTGAAAAGCCGAAAATCTGTTCTTTGAATGGTTTTAAGTAAATTACAAACAGCAATAGCCACAACACACTCTCCCTAGCACACGCATAAACACACACACACATACACATAAACACGCCCATACATGCACGTACAACAGGAATGTCTGATGTTGACAAAGAGCCAGCTGTGAAGGGGGAAGCTCGACGTCGTCTTGGCCTGGCCACAAAGAAGGACACAAGCAGCCATGCGGCAAAATTATGTAAAAAGTCAACAGCAAACAGTTAGTAAAAATGGTACGAGATGGGGCGTGGCAGGGACGAGCACAGAGGCTTGGGCATGCTAGGTCACTCAAATTGTCTAAGCGGCGACAAACTGAAAGCGAAAGTGAAAGAGAAAGCGCAAGTACATGACCTCCAGGGTTGCCAGCCAAAGAAAAAGACGCAGAGGAAGTCAACGAAAATGGTAACAAACTGAAAATGAACATGCGACAAACAGACACAACAACAACAGCAGCGGCAACGGCAGCAGAACAAGAAAAGTTGCTGAAGAGTGAACAGAATCTTGTAGATGTTTCCGAAAGCTTAAAAGTGAGAGCTGAAGCGAAATATTATATGACTTCTATGTATAGCATACAAGTTTAGAATAACTTAGTTAAACGAGAATAACAAAAAAAAAAGAAAAGAAAAGAAGTATGTAAGTAGTAAGTAAGAAGTAAGAAGAGAAGTAGACTTCGAATACCATAAAGGAAATTTAGTTTAGGCTTATTTGTGAGTCAAGCTCTATTACTTGTATACCTATTGAATCATTTATTTATATACGGTTTCAATAATTCTTTTGACTGAACATCTTTGTACTCCAATTTGAAGTTCAAGTGGAACTTTTGCTATAACAAATGAGGAATTCTTGTATAACAAGTTATATTAATATTTTCGATATAGCTTCCTTTTGAAATTACATCTATATAAAAGAGGCACAAGCAACAATTGCTAGTTAACCAGCAAATAAATCTAAATCTTCCATAAGGAAAACACAAAAGCGCGGCGCAAAACAAAGACCATTCAAAATTAATTGTGAAATTATGTACAACATTTTATAGAGGTGTTTCAGCCACAAGACAAGAACAACAGGACCAAGAAATGGAAGTGAATTATGTGAAATGCCAGCGAATGTCGGGTAAACGCAACTTGGCGCTAAATTATTAATACATAAGCCAAACAAACGCCGAACATCTGTGGAAACAACAAAAGACACCACGAGCGTCTCAAATATGCCAGTCAGGTGAGCTGTAGTTGGGAGCGGGGTCTGAAGCAGGAGTAAATGTAGGTGGGCGCAATTCAACCTTGACTCTAAGGTGAACGACAGAGAGAGGGAAGTCAAAATGCCTTCCGTTTCAGCTAACAAGCGCAACGAATGACTAAATGGGGGCTCAAAGCCTGATACTCACAACACCTAGGCAGCACCTAGCAGTAGATACACACACAAACATATATATATATATATATATATATACATAACAAGGCTTGCAATATATGAGCCAAGTGGGACTTGCTAGCTTTTCAGTTGAGGCAGGGTGAGCTACCAAGTTACAGTGCATAATCTGATGGCTGTTAGCTGTTGTTGAGGTTAAAGTAAAATGTGGCAAGTGTGTTTCAGGTGAATGAGTGTGTGCGTGTGTGTTGAAAGTAACTTAAAGTTTGACTGCCTTTAATTCATTATGTATGCCTAATGTTAACAATTTAGCAGCTATTGGTTTATCTTAATGAAGCTGTCTGCCACCCAGCCCAGTTAACGGCCTAAATAAACACACACACACACACACACCCTCTTAGTCCGCACAGTTGAGCGACCTTGCGACCTGTTTGGCTTGTCTTTAACTTTTATGACGCGCTCAAATCCGTTTGGCATCGCTTTGCTACATTAGACGCCGTGCCTCCAGCCCATTTCCCTGCCAACCCCTATATGTTTCTATATAGACCCAAAACGTGGCCTAATCCCTCATCGTATTTTGCATACCGCCCGTTAACTGGGCCCACGGCTAGGGCTTTTGTCTTTGACTGGGCCTTTTGTCTTTTGGCTTCTGCATTTTTCAAGCCAACTTAAATATTAAAGCGCTGTTTGCGGTTCGGCGTCGGCGTCGGCGTTGGCGTCTCGGGAACTTCTCAACTCCCCAATGGAAGGGCTGGAGGCCGCGGCCGACAATTTAGCTGTCGAGCGTCTCATAGTGTTGACACTCGTGGGAAAATGTTTTAATAATGTGTGTAAAGAGTTGACAGCTTGGCCCAAAAATAAAAAAAGAAATGTGTGAAAAAGCCCAAACTTTTATTTACAACGGCTTTGTCGGAGATCTTGTGGTTATTATAAAACATGAAAAAATACATTTAGTACCGCAAACCCAGCTAAGGGTGCGTGGCATGATTGTCGCTGCGAACTTTGGTCAATTCACTAACTTTTTCCATGATCATTATAACAATATTTGTGCTGATAGGTATATGAGAAATTATAGGTCTCCTTTAAAATGTGATCTAAATGTGGCTGTATATATATTAAATATTATCGTTCATCAAAATTCAATGCTGTGTTTAAAACTCTTCAAGTGTGATCGCAGCTGATCTGTGGTGCGCGCGCATTGAGCAACTTTGACACTGCTATCTATTTTAAAGCCAATAGACAAAATAAAAACGTTAAGTGCGGCTAATTACAAATTACACAATATAGATTCTTAAATTGGAAAATAGATCGTATAATGATTTTACAAATTTTTGTTGTTTCAAGCCGTTTTCTATGCAGTTACTGCTCCTGTAGTCATTAGACCGTTTTTACTTTCGTGTTGAATAGCTTTAAACTTACTTTAAAACCTTTAATTTGCAAAGTTAAATAGTATAAATAAGTATTAATTGTTTTCCATCAATTCAAATCATTATATTTAACACTTTGTATCATTGTATGGAGAATCTGCTTCCCAATTAAGAAATACCTTGCTTGTGATGGGGAATTATGAATAGCGATGATTAAGCTACATCGATTGCGCGAAGCCATCGATAACAAAACATGCAATTGCGAGTTGAGATTTTCTCATTAGTGTTGTTAACGCTAAAAAAAAAGCCATTCAATGATTCAATATAGCTATATAGCTAATTCCTGCCAGGCGGTATTTCGCAATTGTCCCTGGGATTATAAAACGCCAGAAACAACGTTATTTTATTTGATGTTATTTTATTTGGTGGAAGCAACAAATTAATTTTGTAAGGTTTGTTGACTAAATAATAATGCAGTTGATTAAAACAGTTAGCTCGAACCATTAACCTAAATATATAAAATTGATTGCACGACACAGTTTTGTTACGCGCTGTATCTTGTTAAGGAATGGTCAAATAATAACCGTGTTCTCCTAATATGAACATTAAGGAATACTGTAGGGGATCATAGCGTCGGTGTAACTCAGGGATGTTTGACCGCATCGATACCTGATCTGAGTCAGAGAGAAAATATTCATGTATCTGCAAGCATAGCGGGTTTTAACCTGATGGTGGTAAAAAATTCCTATAAGTTTATATACTTGTTTCTATATTTTGAAAGAGGGCATAAAATTTTCTACTCTAAGTTCTTATGCGAAAAATTTTATTGTACCGTACCTACTTATGTTGGTTAGAAAATGTCTAGATAGTGTATTTTCTTTGGCCAATAATCTTTTAATAGGCTGTGGCGGATTCCAAATATTGGGGTGACTAATTTTTGCTATAAACATAGCACATACCATTAGTCTCATGGGTCCATTTTTTGGCAGAACACTTAAAGCGCATTCTATTCATAGGTCCGATTCGGACGGCAGACTGTTCAGCATAATCAATTTGTGGATCGTATTTAAAAGACGATCTGATCTCGAAAGCGTTGGAAACGCTCAGAGCACGATTACCTAGCGAGAGCTTGCATTTTTCTATAAATTTTGTCTTCAACCCGTTGTAAACGCTCCGTACTGGACTATTGAACGATAACTTTAAATATACTTATATTTTATTCATCGAGCCGCTGTGATCGCTCGATACTTAACTCTCAGGCACGAGATTAAGACGCGTATATTCTCTGACTTGCAAGACCATTTTCAGTTTCAGATGAAGATTCTCCATAACGACATATTTTTGATACCCTCTTGAAAGTTGAGATCTTGATCTTTTTTAAAAATATAATAACACATAAAAAAAACTTTTGTTTTGGTTTTAAAGAACAGTTTTGTCGGGTCGGTCTACTACGAAGCTGTCACTGCGACTGTGTCACAGTTACAAATATTGCGGAGTAAACATTTATCGGTGCTAGCCGATACTTATGGGTCATTTTGGATTTAAGTTCTACACACCTCTAGAGTATGCAAATACAGCAAAAAAAAAAAAAAACACTCGTGCTTAGAAAGCTTGAAAAAAAGAAAAGTCTAGAAATGGATTACTCGGATGATATTTCGGTAAGTCAGCCAGTGCTGATAACCCCAGGAGCCATCCGTTATCAATAATAGTTATGTCCAGGTGGAGACTGTGGCAACTACAATAACTAACCTTGCCAATGAGGAGTTTGTTTTCGAGATGGATGTGCCCAATTTAAAGTTGAATCAAGATTACAGAGGCGTACCCATATATATGGCATGCACCTTGGATGTGGGTAATACTATAAAGCATCTATTCGACAGCGCAGTCGACAATTGCGATCGCATCTTCAGAGTCGACGAGCAAATGATTCATGACATAGCTCTTGAGCTAAGACGTGGATTTTTCCTGCCACTGGATGAAGCTAATGCCGACCTCGCTCTCCTTCGCCTGGTGCCGGCCATTGCTTTGGATCGCGGATTAGGCGCCATCGTAGCCTTTACCATGGGTCAGTTGGTGGTCAGCAATATAAATGATCAAAAGAAGCGCATTATATTCAAGGGCTACGCACGTAATATTCACACGCAGGAAATTTTAATCAGGTCTGTGGTATCAGCCCTAATAACTGGCAATTAAAGAGTTTCAGAGATTGTGTACTTTTGTAGAAAAGAAGATAAGAGAAAAGACAAATGTATCCTAATCTAATTAAATAAAGTTTAAACAAAATATAATATATAATCAAAGTTTTACTAAACAGCATCAATTATCATTGTTGGTTGTAAATATCTATACAAAGTAACCTCAAAGCTAAGCCTTGTCTCAAGACTCTTATGCCCTCAATCAATCATCTATGATTTTGGCAAGCATTAACGACATTTCTTCAAACAGACAGACAGATATGCTATAAATTACTTGAACGTACATTTTCGTGCATAATTAGCCTTCTGGAAAAGACATTATACTAGGTGCCGATAACAGGGCCAAACAGGAAGTGGGTGTGTTCAGCATATAAAAGACATAAATAAACGGCCGGCGAAGATGTTTAGAAATTTATAAGCAAACAAAAGATTTATTAATTCAAACGCATTGCAGCATCAGCAGATACGAAAGTTGTTTGACTTCAGTGTTGCTAAATGTGTTTCCACATGATATTGCAGCATTATTGCTGCAATTGTTGCAATTGCTGCTGCTGTTGTTGTGCAAAGCATACAAATATAGCTTAAGTTGCATACAGTTAAACAAACACTAAAGTTATATCCGGATACATGTGTGTGTGTGTGCGTGTGTTTGCACTGTTGGAAATTCACTTGAATTTAGTGTAAATTTGCATATGAGCACATTTTGTGCATTTTCTACATAAAATTTCAGTTCCGGCTCGTTTAGATAGCGCTACATGCTACATATGAATATCTCCCACTTGTTTGCTGTGCAATGCAATTATGCAGCATTTAAGGAGGCGACAGCATAAATGCCCTACTCATTGCCAAAAAACTATGCCAAAATAGTTCAGCAATTGGCTTCAACTCCATATGTATATATACATATTATTGTGCAAACATACTACCACGTCCTGGCCTATAGCTAAGTACCTTCTACAAGTTATATAGACGGCAGGGGCTAGTTGCTAAGGGGATACTTAATTACATATGGGCCTTTGGGTGCGCTGGTTGTTGTGCGTTTCGCAAACAACAATAAAAAACAACAATATTCGCCTATATTGCGCATTCGCAATATGTCTCAAAGCTCTTGCCATAAATTAAATTTTTATTAAGTTTATAAGCCAATATTTCATTGTGCTGGGAGCTGAGCAAGTTTTTGGCAAATGAATAAATGCGGCAGTTACGCTATACATACATACATGACATGTACATATGTATACTTTAGCTTAACATACACATACAAATATATATATATTCTTATATAATATATATAAACTACACAGTGTAACTTCTGGGCCTGTGGAAATGATTAAGTGCATGCAATTTATTAACAGATCAAAGTTTATAGCATTGGCTACCTTGCCATGTTGTGATTTATCAGCAAAAATGTGCTGGGTTAGTGTGTGGGTGGTGCTGATGGACTAAGAGATACGCTGCTTTAAATTATTTAGAAATAGAAATCTTCTTCCATCAAGTTATGATCAAACTATATTAAAGTAATATTTTATATCCTATTTTAGTTTTTTCGTTGCTTGAGCATTGAATATCCTTTAATGAAAGTAAATATTGTTCCAAAACTTGTTTATATAAAATCTGGTTATAATTTGCGCAATCATTAAATATAAGAACGAAATTATAAATTGCTAAATATTTTGCTCATTTAACTAACATTTTATTTTATTTTTTATAATATTAGAGATCTAGTTTCTTTAAAGGTGCCTTAAGCTTGACTGAGCTTATTACTTTTGTTTAGCAAGAGCAAGAGCAAAAGCATAAGCAAAAGCAAAAAAGCAAAAACTAAAGCTGCAAAGTGTGTCCATTTACTAGAGCTGATCCCAAGCAAAAAAATATAAACCTGAGATTTTTATAGTCGACTTTATTTTTGCTTTATTTGTTGGTGTTGTTATTTCTGTTGCTGTTGGTCGTTAGCTGCAGAGAGTTGAGCATCAGTTGCGGCAGCTGCTCTTCGAGTCGTTGGAGCAATATTTTCTTTTATAGACTTTACGTTTTGTATCCCAGTTGTACAGGCCGAACCAACCTACGCCACGCCCATTGCCCACACAATCCACTCGCTTGACCTCTTCAGACATATTTTCGCTTAGAAGACAAAAGAAAAAAATTGACTTTTATGTGCGAATATTGGTACGGAGGTGCGTGTGTGTTTTGGTTGCAAAAGTTTGTGGAAAACGTGCCCACCGTTCAGCTATCTGTGGCTCGGCTTTGGTCAGCTCTTATGGATTATGAAAGATATATACACAGTTATTCCTTTGCCTCTCATAAAGAGCATGACTTATTTTTCAGCAGAGCTTGTGTGGGCGTGGAAACAGCCCCAAAGCTGCTCTACTATGCCATTTCCTGATTGCTTGATGCATATTAGCTATGCGCAAGGGGGTCTAAAAATAGTAGAACTCTTACTAAAGTAAGCTAGATAAGGAATAGAACACAATAAAAAACATAAAAGTGATAAGCTTTATAGTTTATTCAATTGAAATAGATTTTTATGAATATAATACTCATAATGGTTGCTGTAGATCGACTGAGCTGAGGAGTAATAAAACGTGCACTTTAGTTGCAATTTCTTTTCCAATTGAAAAAGAAATACATTGAAAACTGAAAACTGAAAACACAAAAAAGTCCGAGAACTTTGTAAATATTTGCAAGCTGTATTTTTAAGCAACACAATGAAAGTCAGGCAGATATATATGCATACATATACAATATACATATATGGGGCGAAGCCTTTATAAGCAACACAACACATTCTCGACATGATGACAGATTGACAAGCAGACAGACAAACAGACGGGCAACAAGATGGCAAGTGCGGGTGTGTGTGTGTGTGTAGTCGACTCTTTTGCCAGAACTCAATGTCTCGACTTCAAATGTGGACAGTTGCACGTGCCAGTGGAATGGACATAGACATAGACACAGACATGGCCCATGTCAGAGAATAAAGTTTGTGCAAAATGTTTGTATGCCATATAGCGTACAACAAGAATGGGCCAACACCCTTCCTCCCCCTCTGCCTACATATGCTCGTCTATGTAGATGTGCCTATATAGTTGACCAAGATACGCATCTCGCTACAGTAACAGCAACAGCAACAGCAGTAGCAGCAGCAGTAGCTAGTGGTGATGGAGTTTGGCAGCCTATGGGGTTTGGGGCGCAAAAACATTAATTCAGTCGAAGGTCGAACAACTACTGCACACACTCACACACACACTCACACACACACTCACACACACACAGCATGTAGCTCGTTATAAGCCAGTGCGGGGTTGAGGCTTGTCAAAGCGGGGGTGTTAGATGGGGCTTTGGGTCGTCAACGCTCCCTCACACCAATAACATAAAAATTTGTTGTTGTAAATCTGCTCAGCACTTTGTGCGTGAGAGTAGCACAGTTTAATAGCCAAACACACACACACACTCACACACACATACACATACACGCATATACACACATGCACACACGCACACACTTAAATACAGCGGCGTACACGTAATCTGTTGTGTAATGTCTTTAGTTGTGTCAACTGTGCTACATGTTGTTCCCCAGCAGCAGCAAAGTGACGGCAAATCAAGCGACAGGGCGAGCGGGGACAAGGCATTGTCCAATGTTCGTTGTCGGCAGAGGCAAAAACAGATTCAGAGTGAGTGCGAAAAATGGCAAAATGCAGAGTACTCCACGCTCTTTCTCAACCAAGTTGAAGTTTTGAAACAACATTTAGATAAATTTCCCCCGAGAGTTGGCCAAAGCGTTGCGTCGCAACAAAAAAAAGAAATACATTGCTAAAAGAAACATGTAGTTGTTACAACAACAATAACAATAGCAACAACAGCAACAACAGTTGACGATTGCAGCTGCAAATGTATAGAGAAACTATCTGAAAACAAACTGAATATATTGCTTCCGAAATGGAAAACAAACTTTAACTAAAGCAGAATTAATTCAAAAAATTTGAATTGCAACTTTTTGTATTCATGAGTATTTTAATCAACATAACTACACTTTGATTAAAACAAGCCAGCATAAAAACTCAAATCAATTATTAACTCTGCTAAGCTTTATTAGGCATCAAGCATGAATAGGACTTTTATGAACTTAGCTGCAGTGTGAAAGACTTCAAAATAATGAAGCACTAATAAATAACATTAATTTTTTGATTATGCATTCAAATCAGAGTTTCCAACATATGTTCAACATGTTATATATTTATTTATTTATATATTTATTTATTTATTATTATTTATTTATATATTTATGTATAGATAAATTCATTTATTTTAAATTATTTTAATTTTTAACCACAAATAAATTATAGAAAATGTTAAAAATGTCGAAAAGCAACAACTGTGAACTCTATATTTAAATCGATATCTCAAACTAAAATGCCTTTGTTATTTAAAAAAAAATATGTGTTTTTATATGCTCATCAAAATTTGACAGTCATTTCAGTTTTTATTGCTTAATTATGCAGACAGCTTGAAATTGAATCACTGTTAGGATATGTTGTAGCTGAAATGTTGTTTGCTTTAATTGCACTTATCACATTACCTCAAACAGTCCTTTTCCATCTGCAAACTTATCTCCTGGTCCGGTCCCGGACCCGGTCTCGCTGCACTTTTCAATAGTTGAAGGTCGTAAAATGGTTGAAAATGTTTGACTTTGTTCACTTGGAATAAGTAAGAGCTGCTCAATTTGGTTGCTCAACTATGTACTTGGTGGTTTTGCCATTAAGCTATTACGGGTGGTGTAGTGCGGGTCATGTGGTTGCCTTTTCCATACTATTCCGTTGGTTGTATTGATGGCATTTTGTACTTCCAGGCAAATCCAACAACACGTGCTAGACGAGACGAGACGAACGAACAGACGAATAGAAAACACTACAGAACCGAATTGAGCAACATTTGTGGCATAGCTGCTACGTAAACTTTTGCACAAATTTCATCGAGCTAAATGTCAAGTCATTAATATTCAAGCCATAAAACCCTCTGCTCACCCACACACACACTCAAATACAGACATACCCACACACAGATACACTTATTCCTGGAATTCTAAAACTGTTTTAACTGCGACAGCTCAATGTGGCCTCGACTGGCAAATAATATTTAATTAGAGAATTGTTTAGACAAACTTTTTAATTACGTTCATCGTTGGGTATGTGGTTGTGTGTGTGTGTGTGTGTGTGTGAGTTATTAAGCGACCCGCATAAATCTTCAGATGTGTCTGGCGCTTCAAATTTTCGTGAAAAATGCACGCTCGACTGGTCCTCTCGTGCAACGCCCACTTGCCTGTGCCGCTCATCAAACGGGATGCATGCTGCCACCAGCTACGATCTGGCAGGCTACGCCACGCCACGCCACACCACGCCACACCACGCCACACCACGCCCCGACTCGTCATTCGGCCCTTTTGGCTCTCCGTGCTAGCTGACAGCCGGGACGAGCTGTGACCGTCAGCTGCATAAATTTTAAGCGACAGCAACATTAAAGTCAACATTTTGCCAGTGGCCTACATTCGTGAGGGGTCCTACATTGGTGGAGTGCGGGTCCATCGCTAGGGGAATGGGCGCTCAGTTCTGGCTTGGGAACTGATACTGGAAAATGGTACAGCTCCTGCTGCTGGGAATGTCCTTTTAGCATTACTGCCTCCGCCTTTCACTTTCGCTGACATGCTGCACACACACACACACACGCACAAAACTACTTATATCAAGCGTGTATATATATGTGTGTGAGTTTTTATGTAGATGAGTTGGCAGTAACGTGTGCAAAATTATGAAGATGAATTTCTGTTTGTCAGTTTTTTCTTATTCACATATTTTTTTGGCTACAGAAAACAAAAAAATTGTTAAGCCTCTGAGTAGCTCAAAGAGCGTCATTTGCACTGCAGTTCAAGAGACGGACGTTGCATGAGCCATTTGATGGCTGGAAGCTGCTCTTTGCGAAATGCGAAATTAAAAAACATTCACTTTCCACTACATGCAAGTGAAACGTCGCTAAAAAGCAAGTAACGAGATGAGAATAAATATTAATATTGAATCACTAAGTGAAGGACTTTATAAAAATTAAATTAATGTCTTTTAATGAATAAAAATGAAAAATGTTTATATATTAATACTTTAAAAGTAAGTTAAATACCGTTTTTATTTAAATTTAAGTTTCAGGTCTATCCTTACCACGTCTTAAGGGCAGCTGTTCCACTGTATTAATTAGCTGCAAAGTCATAATACTGCAAACTGTTTTCATGGTTAATTAGATAAGAGACAATACAAATAGAATGATGCATTTTAGTGATATGTGTTGTGGCATTCAATACAAATTGCATTAGCTGCGGCATGTGGCAGGGCCAATTGGGTTCACTAAGTCCGCAAATGGCGTAACTTGAGATAATTAATTGAGCGCAAAACTAAACACGAAAGCAGCAAAAGCAATTATCTACAATAATACTCACTCACACACATATGTATAGATCCACACATGAAATTGTGCTGACCACACCCAACACACACACACACACACACAGACACACGCCCAACAATAGAGCTAAGTAGAGTAAATCACTTGGCATTTAGCAGTCCAAAAATAAATCGATTCTCGACTACTATTAACGCTACATTAAAAACCCTGATTGCCCTTTGTTTCATTCCAGATAAATGCGCCCGCTCACAAACAGACAGACACACATTCATACATAAGTGCGAAGGATACGAAATTGGCTCCCAAACCTGACAGATGTTGTTTTCCCAACAAGAATAACAACTCAGTCGAGTAGTTCAAGTTGAGCCCACCCCAAAAAATGGCAATGGGCCAAGGCTTATTTACAAAGCAGCAAGTGGAGTGTGTATGAAAATAGAAGAAACTAGAACAACAGCAACAATAGATAAACATTGATAAACTAAAACAATAAACAAATAAATAATCGTATGCAAAAATTATCATCGGAAGCGTAGAAACTTTGGCTCCATAAAATTGGCCATAAAATCAAAACGACTGAGCCGTCCCATAAAAAAACGCCGATTCTTCGACTTTGCTAAACAATATATACTTTGTATATATATCTATATATATGACAAATAAGTTTTATTTGGCGAATTCCGTCAACGTGTGCACAAATCAGGATCTTGCACATTGCGTGTACGCCACGTGTTGCCACAGTCAGCAGAAAATACAAAAAGAAAAATAAAGTTTTTTTTGATTTTTGGCTAGGTGCTAAATGCGTTTACATATCTCTGGCGCGGCAGTTGCCGCCTCCGCCACCAGTGCAGCGAAATAGAAGTGAAAGTGCGAAGATTCGCATTATTTCTGCGTAGGTGAACATTAATCTCTGGCTCGGCAAGAGGAAGGGCGCAGTATGTTGCGCTTGTGGAAAAATCGATCCAAAATGCGAATAGACGCCGTTAGTATGGCTCTTAGCCACAGCCGCAGCACCAACACCACCACCACCACCACCACTACCACCAGTACCACTTTCACCAGCAGCAGACAACCACATCGCACCAAGCAGTTGACACAGTTACTTATTGGCAGCATCCTCTGCATGACAATTGGTAAGTATTCTTAAAATGTGGAATATATTTTAACTAAAATGTAAAGTCATTTTGAATTATTACCATTATTTTTGTCTTGATTGCGAAAACAATTCAAATCACTTTATTTGCGCTAACTTAATTAGTATATTCTACTCCTCGAGCTAATTAACAAAGTGGCCAAAATGCTTTTGGGTTAATTAATGAAATTAAAAGCTTTTATTGCACTCAGATAACCCAAAAGTTTTCCTGACCTCAGCTTATATATATTTATGATTAAGTATATTTTGACAAAACTTGGCCAACTGATGAAAAGCAAATAAGTAATTAGTTTATTTATTTAAGATTTCTATTTATTGTATTTCAAAGTTTATATTGTACTGCTCGGCAGATGAGCTAGCTACAATATAATTTAGGCAATTTCATTCAATTGTGTCTATGTAGTCTATAGCCGGTGGCCAACGCTGATAGTGATTCTCCAAAATAGTTGGCCTGATGAGTATTGAGCAATGTACAATACATTATAAAATTCAAATAACATTAACAATGTGTGCCAATAATACAAACAGGCTTTGCGTGAGTCCAGTGAGTTTCCTGAGGTTTATTTACGTTTGAACGAGCTGAATGCCAGCCTCTGTTTATCCATATTCCACCTGCTTATTATCGATTTAACACCGAGTAAAGTGATAAAAGGTTATTCAATTATTGCAGATGGTTAAAAATTAAGTAAAGAACAAAATTACATATATTAGGTAGATATAATAAAAAAGAAGAACACGACGTTTAGCACATTTCACTCTAGCAGCAGTTCCATTGCAGATATATACGAACATACACGCATGTCCACAGATATATGTCTCTGAGTATATATACTTGTTTGAAATGACAGAGTGCCTGTTTGTCTGCCTGATTTTGTAATATCGAGTTCGGTCCTGAGGGGCCGCAACAGTTGTCGTTGTCGATAGGCTGTTTGCAAATTAACAATTGTTAGCAGCACAATTCAACTGAATAACGGCCATGGAAAAAATGCAGAATAAAAAATATTAAATTAAATGATAGAAGAAAAAAAGAATGATGTGCGAAAAGTCGCCAATTAGATACCCTTTCATATTTAAGTAAATAAATTATATAAGAGTAATCAAATAGGTAGAATTTGTATTCATATTTTCTATGTCAGTTACAACAGAGATAAATTTCATATAACTAACTCATGTATGGTATATTCAGACTCTAATCCAATATCACATGCACGCCAGCAAATTGGTTTAACTCTTTGGCCAGGGCAAGTGTTGCCGCAGCTGGTGGCATAAATTGGGTTTTTTTGTTTAACACGCATACGTCCTGTGGGCTAACGCGGCTTTTATGTTTTTTTTTTTTATTCAGTGCCTGCATTTGCCACGTGCTCGTATGCAAATAGTCACATTCAATCGTACGTGCACGTCATGTTGAAACGGTTAACTCACTTAGCCAAGAGGCTGCCAATTCACATCCACATCCCACACAGCCGGCGGCTTAATCACAGCTCCATTCAGCCTAAAATTACTTTAACTTTGCCCTTTAATTGGTTTTACTTAGAGCTTTTCGCTGGAAAAGTGTTGAGTGGAAATCTGGATTGCAAAAAAAAAAAGAAACAGAAATTTACGCTTGTTTTTGCCCCATTGCTGTTATAAGAAGCTATTAGCGTACTTTTCGCTGTCGCCGCAGACCTGAAAAAAAAGGCAGAAGTGAAAAAAGCAAAACATGAAAACATAATTCATGAGCTCCAGCAAAATGTTGAATTGTAAATGATCAAGCGAGAGACAGAGGACGGCTTAAAAAAAAGGGAAGGCAAAAGGCGACGCAAATGAGCAGACAAATATGCCATAGAGAGAGAGAGAGAGAGAGAGAGAGAGAGACAGATAGATAGAGAGAGAGATAGAATGAGAAACAGGCCAGGGAAGCTTGGAGCCAAATGATGGGCGGCCATAAAGAATTCTGTTGGATTTGTATGCCATAACTGGGCTCGTTGTTTGAGTCGGGGCAAAAACTTTACAGTTGACCCCCTCCACACAGCCCCAATAACTAACTAGTAGCTCAACTTATATCGTGCTTATAAAATATCTTTATTGATTTTTCGCTCTGTGCTTTGCTTCGAGTTTTACAGCAAATTTACTGGGCTCCCAGTTCCGAAGCCTCATTGACTTTTACCTCTTGGCTTGGCACTGGTCGTAAGATTGATTTATTTGCCATTGCGCTTCGTAAAGAGCGAGAAGGAGGGGCTGGGAGCGGGGAGGGTCTCCATTTTTAAACATTATTCATAACTTTTTCCATGCGGTTGCGGCTTTGTTGTAATTTATTTCCGAAGCAGCTTCAAATAAATTGACCGAAATTTGTTAGCATTTAAAAATGATTTGCATGCCAGCCAGCCAGGCAGCCTCTAGTGACGCCCCATCCACCCGCAATCACTGCCGATTGGCTTCCAATTCGACTGTTTCATTGGCAATCGAATCTGGGCTGGGTCAAAAGAAAAACTAAGACTTTCGGACACACTTAAGCACTATAATGTGCGTGAGCATCTACGAGAGTTGCGTTACGTATACGCCACGCAGGCCGTCTATAAATTATGGCCATAAAAATAAAATCAACAGCGGCTCGCTTTGGTTCTTGGCCAGCTTTACATTGTTTTCATTTCAGTTTCCATTGCTATATTTATTTTGTTGGCGCATTTTACTTATGAGCTTTATTTTATTTTTGGTTTTCTTTTTCGTTTGGTTGTGGGAAAACTTTTCACTTTCCTTTTTAGCTAGGGACATTATTTTTGTGCTTTCATTTCCGTCCGTTTTGGTTTTATTGCAGTTTTCAGCTGTCGCAGTGGCTGTCTCTCCAGTCCGTGTGCCCTGCCCCGCATGCTGTTCCACTTTCCGATGCCATTCGCGCATTTTGCTTGTTTGTTTTTTTCCGCCGAAATAAATATAAAAAATTCGCTTCCAGTTCCGTCTGCCATTTTCACGAATTTTTCTTCTGCAGCATAGAAAGAATTTTGTGCCGCTGCCTTTTGCTACTTTAGCTTTTGTCGGCGCACTTTATCCATTCGCGTTCGCGCGCAATTTTCCCACGGCTCCCAAAAAAAAAAAACAAAAAACAAAAACAAAAACAAAACAATGAAATGAAAAATTATAGCTGTCAACCCTCTTCTCTGCTACCTCCGCTCTTCGCAGCGTCCTGCTTTGTCAGTGTAAATGTGTTTTTGCCATCAATTTTTATTGCAAGCAGAGTGTATCAATAAATTTTACAGCAATGTGCGGATTTAAAAGCAAAACTGCATTGGCTTTTTCCTTCATACTCTCTTCACTCTGTTCTCCACTCCACACCCGCGCACAGGCTCTAGCCGAGCTCCTGTCAGCACCTTATTGGGCCATTGAATTGCTTTATGACATTCGGAGTTGGGCATAAAATGCTCTTTCGAATTGCGGCTCAATTTGCCTTCAATGATGTCGACTTTGCCTGTGATTGTCATTTGGGACTCTAAGAGGTTTACCATATTCACCAATTAGTCGTAATTGGCCAGTAAAAAATTTATACATATTTGTATGATGAAAAGCGGTTTAGAATTTGATGGCATTCCTTACATGTGTATATTTGCATTTGTTCTGGTGAATTTTTATACAAAACCTGTCATTGAAAGCTGTCAATAGGCGAAAGTATTTAGTTTTACAATTGGCTTCTAAAATTCCAGTAAAATATTTCATTGTTAGTCTTGCAAAGCGGTTTTGTAAAATAGTTTAGTATAGTATAACTGGAATTCCATGCATGCACTCATCTTAATTAAAGTGTTTTATAGTGTTGAACCAAGCTCGTATAGAAATATATTGCGTTACCTTAAAAGATGCCAAAAGCTTTTAATATTTGTTGCCAGTGTTGAAAAGGGTCATAAAATAACCATCATGTCTAAGCTTATCTACAGAATTTATAGCTCATGGGCAAAACAAAGCGATCATAAACAAAATCAATATGCTTTATATCAAAATTAATGGAGCTGCAATTTCACAAGTAGCACATATCCACACACACACACACACACACACATACTCGGACACATATATGAACAGCAGCAGGGAAAAAGTGTTGACAGCTGCTTTTATTCACCTGTCAGACACAGAAGCCGCTAAACTGTTGATAAGAAGACTGAAGACAGAACCGGCAGCTGGGTGTCAGAGCGTTCGGTCCAGCTCCGGCAGCTATGCATCCGGGTATCCCCCATTTAACAAGAATCAGGGAAAATGTTGGGTGTTGTGGCTGTCGAGGCAATCAACAGGGGGCCAGACACAAGCGTTGTGACAGCCCAGCCAATAAAAATCCTTCACAATCATTTATCAATAAGTTGCAGGGCTGAACGATAGAATTGCTCTACCTCCCCCAACAACTGGCCAACTGGCTTGCTAGCTAGCTAGCTAAAGTTGGAGCTGGACATAACATTACATGGTAACGTGTAAAAAGAATGGAAATATGAAATAATCATGTATAAGTGCTGCAGAATATGGTATATTCCAAGTACTTGCTTGGGGGACAGAAAACAAAAGGAAAAAACATTAACATCAAGCCACAGCTCAACGAAGACCGGACATCACTGGACTCTGTCAGACTCTGTGTAAATGTCAGAAAGTTCGAGCTATTATAAATGACATCGGATGTCGTTTGACAGTGAAATATAAATTTTTTGAAGAGAAGCAGCTGATGAAAAGAATTGAAGCGGGATGGTGCTAAGCTAGAGCAACTTGTGAGTGAAACCATGAAGTTGAATTATATTTTTTCTCCTAAAGTGGCTAATTCTGTTTAAGTATATTATTAAATAGGAATATTTGATTTAAATTTTAAATTATTTAACTCAGATTGCCCTTGTATATGTATGTATGAAGTCTGACTTCTTTTTTATCCCTATAGAATCATATGCTTTCCAAATAGAGGCGCTCTACAAATTGAAAAACTGGCAAAAATAAAATTTCTGCTGCAGACAGAAAAAAATAAAAAACTGTCAAGATTTTAATTAATTTTTATCTGCGCTACGCTACTGCTATCTGGCTTTTGCCTTCTGACGGCTTTTTAGCATAAAGTGAAGTGAAAATGTAATTCAATTTTGGCGAGACATGCTGCCGAGGTGGGCCAAGGGTAAGGTGGAGAGTTAAGCGCGAGGGATGGCAGAGAGGAGGAGAGGAGCAAGTACCCGCTGCAGCTGACAGTTCAATTCTGTACAAGTGTCCCTGAGAGTTATTTGCTGTCGCCTTACTTTTGTTTACAGCAAAGATCTCCATAGTGTGGAGAGCCTTTTGCAAGGCAAATGAGTGCCAAGAGTGCCACGCCCAGCCAGCTGGCAGGCCGGGCCATGCTCAGAACCGAAAGCTCTCCAACAATATCTGATAAGCTGCATCATGCATTTGCATACTTCCGGCAATTTGTTTTTGTGCGAACCAAACGAATCGAGACAAATGCAATAAGCGCACAGCAAAAAAAAAAAAAAAAAAAAACACAAAAAACATGCAAAAAACTAACATAAAAGCAAGAAGCATACGACGCATAAAGATAAAACCGAACGAGTGGGTGCACTGCTTCATCCTGCCTCGTGCATCCCGCCTGATGCCTGCTCCACAGAGAACTGAGAGCCGGAGCACTGCTCGCATTGTGTATTCAAATTACGCTGCCGCATTGTTCCTTTTCCTTCCGTTTCAGCCAGCTCGCATCCTCATAGCCAAGTCCCCCATTGCCCCATTGCCCCGATCCCTCAATACCCAATGCCCGATCCCCGATACCCGATACCCTAGTCCTCACGCCCGACAGTCGGCATCAGCGCGTTGTTTATTTACGTTGTTTGCTATTTGTTGTGCGTTGTGTCCCGACCCGCCTCACCAGCAGCTTCCCTACTATTTTCTGGAGTCTGCAGCCCACACATAGTTTTCAAAAATATTGTTAGCCATAAATTCGGTGACACGCACCGAGAAAGAGAAAGAGAGAGAGAGAGAGAGAGAGAGAGAGAGAAAGAAAATATTAACCCGAGAGAGCAAAGAGCACCGAGAGCTGCATTTGCACTCACAAATTCCGGCATTTGTTTAGAAAGTTGTTCATCCCGCGCGGGTTTAATATCAACTTTGGACCTAGTCAAGTGCCCCCACTACAGAGACGAGTTACAGTTATAGTTAGTGTTATAGTAACAGTTACAGTTACATGTGTACTCTCCTATCTGCGTGCACATATATTGTGTCAGCCATAAATCTATATTATCGAATGAAGGGATCTGCAGGGGAAGCAGCTTGTGCAGCCAGTTGCATCTGCTGCTATAAACTACTCTAATGAACTACCATAATCTTCATTGTCTTTTAAGCATGTGAGTTTTTGATGAGAAGGTACTAACAGAGAGTGTTCCAAGAGCTGCGCAGGCTAGAATATTTATCTATTGGAATAGTTTTGAAATGAATGTTGTGTGTCAAAATGTTGCAAATTAACTTTTATAAAACTATAACTTCTCAGCCAAATATATATATTTACTAGATATTTTATTTGTACATTTTATATATACTTATATTTTTTGGCCTATTAAAGACATTCTATCAGTATGCCAAAATGTCTCTTTAAACATTTAATGCATGCTATATATGTACAGATTTATTCCTTGATAATATGCAAGTGACGTTTCGAAATCTCCAAAGATTGACCTATATATGCAAATATTTGTGCGAAAAGTTCACTGTGTCAGCTGTGCGATTGGCAGTGGGCGTTGGTAAATAATGCAAATCATTGGATTGTTTTCCTTTACAATACAATTTTTTTCTGGTGTTGACTCGTTGGAAAAACCAACCAGATCTGGGGGCACAAAAAAATATTACAAATTGAAATGGCAAATGCTCGAATAGAAATACGCTGAAATGGAAACCTCTAATAAAACGAAAAAAGACATTTCCATTACTGCGATTAAATCGTTGGGTAGACAAAAAGACAGAGACACTGAATAGAATCACATGGCCAGCGACAGAGAGGGAGCTGGAAAGTTGGATGTACTGGGATGGACAGAGAGGAAGGGCATGGACAACATGCAGGATTTTTGTCTGTTGTCCTTCCACATCAACGCGGCTGAGTGCGAGTCGGCGATAGGATACGCTTTTGCTATTATTTCAATTGTTATTGTTTATATTCATTGGATACTGCTGCTGAGAGCAGGCAAAATGAGTGCCATAAAATGCATACATTTTTGCTTTTGATGTATATTTTTATGGCGCATAATATTAGCCCAACATAATTATCAATCTTTACGGCCCAGCGAAATGGCTAACATTAAATGAATCATGGCCAAGCGCATAGATACCACGCCAACGGAAGAAAAACGCTAGCCTGCCCACGTTGCGAATGCGCAATGTGGTGCACAATTGTCCCTTGGCCGGAATACCGGAATGACGCATAAAGGCAAAAGGATTCGCCGTTACACACGAGCACACGCTGATAAAATTAGCAATTCCATGCCATTCGGTTGGCCATATTAGCAGCAAATATATTCATGCCGTCTGCCGGCGCACGGGGCGTATGAGTGCTGCAAAAGCGTGACGTTGCAGCGCTGTGTGAAATGCGGGCTGAACGTTTGTGGTTTGGCTCCGTCCGTCCGTCCCATCCCGACTCGACTCAACACGACTCGCCTCGTAGAGACCCTGTCAATTTTCATGCGGTTGTTTCTATAGAACCTCCATTCAGCTCGTGTCTGCCTCGAACGTTAGGGAATGCGGCCTGGACGCGTGTCGAAGCATCTCAGTCGGAAAATGGGTGACAATTCATGACAGTGCAATGCGCGTAATTTGCATATAGAGTCGAATCGTTGGGCCATTCGCCGGCTCGTTGTGCTCGTCCCGGGATCCCAGTCGGCTCTTTTTGTCGCCTCTCTGCCAAATTCTCCAGTGAATTTTGTTCGCAGCTTTCTCCCACACACACACTCATGCTGCCACATTATGCAAAAATTCATTTTCAGTGCATTTTTGGTGCAGACTAAAAAAAAAGTATATCGAAATTTTAAATGCAAATGACACTCTGCGAAAGGAGGCATGGTGCAAACGTTGACAAAGTCAAGCACACAAATTGTGGTTGGAGCTGTCTAGATTAAAAACAAAATTAGTTTTCTTTTAATAAGCCAATGCAGCCCGGTAAAATCAGTTAGTCCGAGCCGCAACGAGAGCAAGTATATATATATATATATTGATTTTTTAAGCGAGCAAATGCATCGATCAATTCGGACAACATATGTATGTAAAAGACTTCCGAGAATAGTTTCGGATTTTAACCAATTTTTGATAAAATGCTGACTAACTCATGGGAATTTGGCTTCCAAATCAATCATGCAACGTAAACTAAATGTTGGATTTATTCTGTCAAAGTAAAATTTAAAAAGCATAGTTTAAAATTGGAATTTTTGGCTCTACTAAATTATTTAACAAACTGATGTCAAATATATATCAATAATTATTAGAGGAAAGGCAGAAATTTTAACAACATTTTTATTACAACATTTTGAATAAAATAAATCATTATTTATAAAAAAGTGTGAAAGGTTATTTAAAAACATTTTGAATTTAGTCAGTTGTCTTTACTTTCTGTATAAAATAATGAAATACTTTTAAAAGTTGGGCAAAAATAATAAAAAAAAACATATATATTTATATAACATTTTTGCTTATGAAAGAAAAATGGAAGACATTAAAAAAATAAATAAAACCGGATCGCTGACATTTTCTCGATTAAATAATAAACTTAAAGCAAGACATTTGAAGTGTGAGCTGCGTGGGTCGCATGGAACGCATGCCGCAAATACCAGCGACGTCCACAGATCCTGCCTGACTGCAGGCCAGGATAATGGAATCTCGCCCCCCATCCATATACAAATAAACACGAACTGTGTGCGAGCGGCATTTTCTTCTTTTATTTGGTTTATTCAACGGCAAACAATGTGAAATACTTGCGGTCTGAATGTGAGACGCAACACGCCAGCCAGTGCGCTTTGAATGGGAACGGACGATGGCAATGTGAGTCTTCTGCAGTTGTGGTGGGTGGGCGAAAGAAGTCGCTAGGTAAATGTAATGGTAACCCGCCGCGAGTAATACAAGCCCAAGGCTGCAGGAAATACTCACCAAGGCAGCCAGCCAGCCAGCCAGCCAGCCAGCCAGCCATAGAGCCAGCCAGGCAGTCCAATGTTCCATTTTCTAAGGATCCTGGCGAAATAAAATGAAAAAACCAAACGCAAGAACTTTAGCAGCTGCAACAACAAAAACAAGTGCAACTGCTGCAGTCGATTCATGAGTGCAGGAAATGCTTTATGACTCGGTCGACGTTTCCTCTGGCCCATAAACAGCGCGCAGGCAAATTGAAATCTTACTACTGCTCCCTTTCCTTGCATCTAGCCACACAAAACTGGCCAGAATTCATAGCTGGCTTCCTTTGCACCAGCCACATCCCTTATGCGATCCCCTGCTATCGACTCCCCGCCGTTGCGTTGGCAACTTTTTTCTATGTGCGCTAAAGGCGCAGCCAAAATGGCGTCGACTTTGACTGAATGCAGCAGCCAAAGGCTCTAACTGCTCATAATTTATGCTAACGGCAATTTAAACTTTGCCTGTTATTTATTAAAGCCAAGCAAAAGACCGTCCAACACCCCGCCTCCACGCACATCTTATAGTTTGGCTAGTGTAAGCCGCGCTTTTTATTGAATGCGGCTCCAAGTGTTACAGTGGGCGTGCTTCGCTGATTTGCGCATAAAAAGTGGTTAAAAAAAACTATTGATTTGATTTTATGGCAAAGCGAAAGATGAAATGAGAATAAGAATTTTTATATTAGATCATTTATTGTGTCCCTTAAATAATAGTAGGATATATTTCAATAATTTGAGAGAATTTCTATTTGATGATACTTTTAAACAAGCTCCAAATGTATATATTCATCATAAAATCTTACGATAGGAAATAAATAATAAAAATATTTTATTTCTTTTTATATTTTACATATCATTCATTGAAGACCTATTTACTATTTGTTGTCTAAGCTCGATTCTTTTTTTAAAGGATCAATGCATACCTGAGTATGCAGCGAGGCGGCGTTGTAATTGGTTCAATTAAGTTTCTGTTTTATCGCCAGTCGATTTGCAAATAGAATAAAAACAGGAATTGTAGTTTTTTTGGCTCTATTTGATTGACCTAATGCCACTGTTTGTTATTGGCACCCGGATGAAGCAGCATTTCGGCTGCTGTCTGTTGCCTGCTGCCAAAAACTGACCCAAATTTACAGGCAGTCCAACGAGTGGGGCAAGTGTCTGGGGTGTGACTGCCCGCCGGTTCTTGTTCTTGTTTGTTTGCCCACCTACCCTTGCCGTATCGCCCTGCAATCCGTCGTTGGACTGTTCCCCGCAGCCAGAGTGTCGTCGCCGAGTGCCATCAAATTGTTGCCGCTGTAGGGCGTCACCAGACTGAGCTTGAGCCAAGTGGTGTGTGTGTTGCTGGTGTTGTGTGTGTTTTGTGTGTGCTTTAGTTTGGTTTGAGGCAACTCTGGCACGTAGCGCTCCACAGTTTGAGTGAGTCACCGCCAGCATCAGCTAGAGCTTCAGCAGCGTTGCCTGTAGACGAGTTAAGTGTTTTATATTTTCGTTTAGCAGCAGAAAGTTGCATCCTTTACTGAGTCCTGAAGCTCAGCTGCACTAACTGCTGCCGGCTGCGTTGTTTTTATGCAAAAGTTAAAAGGCAGTTTTGTTGCCACACAACCAAACACACACTCAAATACACACTCACACACAACATGAAGCTATTGCCTGGCTTTTCGTTTGCCATTGCAGTTTAAAGCGCTTGCAGCTTTCAGATTTCTGGAGTTTTATTGGAAAATTGGACAGATTGAGGTAAAGTGATATTAATGTGTGGCTCTGCCCAAAACTAAACTGAGGTGCTGCAAACATAACAAGGAGCAGGCCAAGCCTGTCCTGATTAGGAATTGCTTGCAAACGAATTATCAACATTAAGTGAAAATCGTAATTTTAATCAAATGTGCCTTAAAGCACACAGCTTTAAAAGCTTAAATCTTTGAAGCACCTGTACATATTTGAATACACCCCAACTTATTCGAGCAATGGTTTTATAATTGATGCTATAGCTGATATTAAAAGAGACATTTTTACTGTAAATATGTCGCAGCTCTTTTTCAACACTCAACTCAGAGTGTTTGCTTGCTACACACGTCTCGCAATTATTTCAGAGTTATTCGCAGGATAGTTGCATGCTGGGCATGCCTGTTAAAAATATGCACTGCGCATAATTGACATATAAAAAACAATTTTATTATTACTTGTTTTTTAACGCGACGCAAAACGTGTTTAGAACGCGTTACACTTTCGCACATCGAGTTCACTTGGCGGCGGCTCCATCATTAGAGGGCATAAAAAATATAAACTGTTCGCAAATGAAATTTCAGCTGCTATCAACAAATTGCGCTACTTTGCAGGTTAACTGCAGCGGAACAGACAAGGTGCCCATGACGTGGTGAGTCGAGAGACTAACAGCCAACAACCAACAGTTAACAACAACAACAACAATCAGCAAGAAGCAACAACAACTTCACCTGCTGTGCATGACTTGCAACAAAGCGAGCTGCGACGTGTGTGTGTCTGTTGTATGTGTGCATATAGTTGATTGCCGACTGTTGTGCTGTTAGCTGAGCAGCAGAAAGACAGGGGCAGTGGGGGGCGGTCGGGGGCGTGTGCTGTTAAAAGCACCGAGTTTACGACGTGTTGGAATTTTTATGCGTTTTAAAGTATTTGCCAAGCATCCGACGATGTTGTCGCTACTCCTGACTGCTAGCACTCGATTGGAAGCATGGCGGCGGAGCGTTGGGCAGGATACAGCGCAGTCCCCGTAAAACTGTATTAAGCGTAGAAAACTAAGTTATGCAATGTAGCGTTGAGTTACGGCCAAAGCCAGGCGACTACGTGTGAATATCGCCTATCTACAAACTCATAAAAAAGGAAATGTGCAAAAGTGTGAACAACTCTGTGATGCTCTGTAGTAAAATCGAAGGTCCATATCTGAGAACAGCCAAGCAACATAATTATTTCTGATAATTTGTTGATTATATAATTTGTTGTTTTTCATTAAATTTGCAGGTCGTACGATATTGGGACTTAGAAACATGTTATTAGAGACTAAATATCTCTTATATTATATGTATCTCTTACATGATATTTGATACTAAATATAGGAGCCAAGATTCGTACTCAGAACTTTCAGTATTTTTCATACCTGTATGGCTTTCTAGTCTCTGGGTTGGTACAGGGTATATAAAGTCAGTAGCTGGAGGGAAATCGCAACGGATCTGCAAGTGGTTCCATGAACATTATGAGGAACATGTGGTTGGGCGGTTGGGGAGTTTCGACTATACGAACCGCTTGAATGACACGTTGCGGAAGCTGTGGCTTAGTCAAAATGTGTGTGAAAAGTCATCAGGCGACAGTTTATGTCCGTTTGTATATGTGTGCCTGAGCTTAGCTTCAAAATACGCCAACTTGTTTGCTCAAAAGGCATAAAACAGAAAAAGAAGTATGAATGTGTGTAAATAACCGACGACGCCTCCACATGAGCGGTAGGTGAATGGAGGTGCGTGCTTTTATGTCACCATTACCGCATCATAAAATCCTTTTTGTGTTCAGCTAATGATGGATGAATATAGCCACAGGTGGGGCTTTACACGTACTAGCTAACTGAGAACAACAAAGAGAGTGAGAGAGAGAGAGAGAGCAATAAAGATAGAAATAGCAACAGTGTGAGCGAGCGAGACAGACGATATTATGTCTATATCTGCAGCACTGACGTCAATGTCCATTATGAAATTACATAACGCTCAGCTCAACAGCTAATTCGCTGTGAAAACAAAGCCCTCAATTCAATAACAAAATCTGCCATTCATTATCATATGCATTATACCAAATTTGGCAGTTTGTTAATTTTCACCAAATATTACACAAAACTTTTGTTCTCACAAATTGAAAACTAATGTTCTTTTGCAATATGTTTTTTGTGACAAAGCCGCGAAATTAGCATTTCGATGCATTCATTATACAACAGACACGAGACAGTCGACAACGACATAAAGAACCAATGGAACAGGATTTGTACATGCATTTTAATTAGCTAATTACAGTTTGAATTTGGGTGTGTTTACGAAGAGCATTTGGTTAATGGAATGTGCGCTAAGTAAATACTTTTGATAGCGCTTAATAATAACAAATATAAGCTTTTCACTGTTTAAAATTCCAAACAATATTATTATTGTAATGAATTTGTATTTTTTATATCCTTTTTTGTATTTCACTTTAAATGTTATTTTTCATAATTGCAATATTATTTGTACGAGTTCCAGAATTAAAATATAATATAATTAAAATCATATATTTATTACACTCTGAAATCATTGAAAATATGAAATCTGGGAATAGTGTATGCAACAGGCAGAAGGAGGCGTGACAGATTCCATGCGGAATTGACGCATAATTAATGGAATATGTCGATGCATTAAAATCCGTTAAGTAACACCAAAGTTATTAAATAAAACGTTTGGCCAAAGCACCTGATACATCCATATCTTGTGCACCCACACATTCAAACGCATACCTTTGTATATTATCGAAATATATTAATAGAATTGTGTTTCAATTGTCATCTGCTACTTTAATTTCGAATTTGCCAAGCAGATTGGAAGCAATGAAGTCACAGTGTTGGTAGAGGTGATGCACGTTACAGTGCAGCTGTAGGTTCACTTCATGACGAAGATTTGCTTCACTTTGTTATGCTTAAATCCATACTGCGTGTGTTTTGTATATGAATGCATAGGTACAAGCTATATTTAAAGTTGCAGATCGGACGGTGCTCTTGGTATTTCCTAGCCGGCACCCTCAACTTGCGCTTTGTCTTTGTCAAGTCTTCGGCTGATTTAAGCTGATTTAAATGCTCGTCAATATAATTTAAAGTTTATATTAAACATTAACATCAAAACCCAGTGCTTATTTGTTGTGTGATATATATTACCCAAATTATATATAATTAATTATCAAAGAGCGAAAGCTTTTAGTGTATTAGAGTTTAGTCAGCATTAACATCGAAAACCGCTTTCCACTGTAAATGTCAAACCGAGGAATGCAACAGAAACCAATGTGATAAATGAAACCAAGAGCCAAACGCATATTCTCTATGTGGGGGTGTGAGGTAAACGTTTTGCAATGTGGTCGAGGCTGACAATTTTTGGATGGAAATTGATAAGCACATAAATTGCTGCATAATTAATAACTAAATGGAATAAATGGAATAATAAATAAACTTAACCAGAGCGCGTCAAATGCAAAATACGTGTGCCAATCGAAGTTCGTAGTTCGAAGTGTGAGTGACTAGGCGCATGATTGTAGACCGCAGACTATTAGGGTCTATTAAGCGTGATCTAATGGCTGTCAGAAATTTTAATGCATATTTGTTTCCACTATCTATTTTTTTATTTATTATTTATTTAGTTGGCGACATGGCGCACATAGTGTGCATATCTCTGTGGCTTTTCACAAATATTTATCCATTTATTTATGCATAAAATTTGTCAGAGCGTGTCAAATGCAGCTGGAGCTGTTGTTTGTAATATAAACCCAAACATTGGTTGTGGCGTTTATTTAAGGCATAATTAAAAACAGCTAATGTTGAAAAAACACACTATCTATATATGTGCACTTGGTCTACATATCAAATATTTACGGCTGTCACAACAACATTTTCTCTCTCTCTCTCTTGCACTCTTTCTGTCTCTTTCGAGTTTTGTGTTATATTTAAAAATATGCCAAAACGGGCCATATCGCATGCAAATTGTATAAATTCAGTTAATTTGTGGCTATATATTTGATAGCTATATATTTAAATATCTGCAAAAAACTAATTAAAAACTGTTTCTGACAGCACTTTAAAGTTTGGTATCGGCTAGCTTTACATTGAATCCATAGAGGATGTGCAGGTAGCAGATACCTTATCCGACACCATAAAGCATATATGTACTTGCTAAGCAACAAATTCCCGTTTATTGCCGACAAATATCCTGTTTACTTCAAGTATTTCAATAACATCAGCTTAACTTTCTGTCACGAAAAATGTATATAAATCTTATTTAACTGCATGTTGTATAAAAGTATTTATACTCATATATTGTATTTCGCTTCAAGAGATATTAATGTTTGACATTATTATTCAAGAGCATTTTCTAGTCGACTAAACGTAACTCTCAACATGTTTGATGTGCATTTTACAGAGCAATCTTCGGCTCTGCACTCAATCAATAGCTTTTATTTGGACCTTTGTCTTGTACAAATTTGGGCCCAAGTTGCAGCACAGCCAAAATAAAATACAAACAACGTGTATTACTAGAGATTGAGTGGCAGTGCCTGCCATTCATAACGAGCCGGCGCAACGACATGCCGCACAAGGCCAAAAGCCTAGCTGACAGGCAGCGCCAAAGAGAAAATAAGAGAAAAGTGGAGGTAGGATAGAGAAGAAGCGTGCCTTCAAATTGGATTTGCCACGTTACAAGGCGTTAACATACGCAAAGCACACACACATGAGTTTTTTTTTTCTACTTTGTTTCGGAAGTTTTCGTACAGTGATGATATGCAAATATAGCTGTCAAATTTTAGGCTGGACCTGTACTGCTATGTGTGGCCCAAAAAAGATATGAGCGTGAGCATGAGCTTCTAATAAAAGGGCAGAAAACTCGTATGCGATGCGAGCGCCGTCCAATGTCGATACCCAGAACATTTATTACAAAGTGCAAAAAAGAGTGCGAGAAGAGGAGCACAAAGCAAGTCGCATAATTGCTACCTTCCGGCCTTTTGAAAACTCATTTCCGGTTTGGCTGCTTCAGCTGCTGCAGCTGAATGTAAATTGTATGCCAATTTGTCGTTAGTCAATACCTCTCGCTCACTATTCTCTATTTCACTCTCTCTCTCTCTCTCTCTCTCTCTCTCTCTCTCTCTCTCTCTCTCTCTCTCTCTCTCTCTCTTTCTCTTACTCTTTGTATGTGTGTTTTTCTAACATTAATTAACCCTAATTAAGTTCGCTGGTGCCGGACCCAGTCGACAACGCGGCCAGCTGCAAACATATACATATGTGTCTGTGCCTGTGTCTGTAGCTTGCCGTATCTGTAGCAGCTAAATATACAAAGTGTGTGCAGTATTGCTTGGGAAATGCTTTTGGGGCATTTCCAGTGAAATTGTTAAGCAACTGCCGCAGAATGTCGAACAAAGTTACTTAGTTAGCGCCGTAAAAGGCTGCGGGCAATTTTGCGACATTTAACAAGCATTTATTTAAACTTTTCCTGCCCTCTCTGGGTGTGTGCGTGTGTGCGTGAATGCTTGTGTATGTCTATATCTGCAGTGTAAAATGTTTAATTTAAGTATGGAAACTTGTGTCAGCTGCAGCAGCTGTAAATAACATCCGGTTATGCGGAATACTCGAAATACGAGCAAGAGCATCTCACAGTTTCTTGTAGTTGTCATCGTCGACTTTGGTGCGTTTGTCCTTAAGCTTGTGAATCTTTGCTGTGCATGTGTGTACATATTTATCTCGGTGTGTTGTTTGTTGTCATGTACCGGCCCTGTCGTGTTGCCGAAATTGATATTTTAATTAATTTTCCGTACAGAAAGTTTTGTGTACTAATTCACATAACTTTTAAATGACCAACTTTTACCTGAGCCAAACACACGCCAGCAACAACAAATTGTTTCATCTTTTCTTTTTTTTTTTTTTGGTGTTCATTAATATACTGCCAGAAGCAGTTTGTCTTGTCACAGCGAAGTTGTGCAAACGGAATACAAGCCAATGTGTACCAGAGCTAACATTGCAAAAATTATATTAATTTCACTATGAATCACTAAATTGAAGAAAACTTAGGGAATAGGGAAACTGCTCTTCAAAAAACGCTTTTAACAGATGTTGCTTGAAAATCATTGAAATCACATATGTCTCTCTCTCACTTTCACATACTTTTTCTCACCATCTCTATTCTCTCTATCTCACGAATAAGTGGCTAAATTTTTTCTCTCACTTTTCTTCTTTCGTGTTAGCTGCACTTTGAGCGTTAAGTTTAACGATTGTCCTTTGTTATTATTCGAAGTGTGGTTGTTTAATATCAATTCTCTAACGGGTTATATCGAACTTATGGTAATAATTGTGCGAGCCACTAGTATTTAGGTGGCTGAATAGCTGACTTAAGCCCCGTTTTAGCATTTGGGGCCGCAACATGGGCCGCAGCAAGGACCGCAACAAGGACCGCAGAAGGAACCGCAGCATGAACCGCAACCGGAACCGCAACAGGGCCCACAGCACGGACAGCAACAGGGCCCGCAACATGGTCCACAGCAAGGTCCACACTTTCCGCAGCAAGGTCCACAGCATGGACTGCAGCAGGGGCTGCAGCATGGCCCACAGCAACTGCCACAGCAACTGCCGCAGCCTCCGCATGGACCACAACTGGGTCCACAGCACGGGCCGCAGCAGGGTCCGCAACAGCAGGGTCCGCAGCAAGGTCCGCAACCGCACGGTCCGCAACAAGGTCCACAGCAAGGGCTGCACATCTTCAATTCGCAAACTAAAGTCAAAAATGATTCAATAAAACAAACCCTACTAAATGCATTTCACATCATGTGGCGTATGCGCTCACCTTCAACCCGTCAGAGAATTGAATATTGTTTTCGAATTTTGTGTCTTTGTGTAAAATAATTTCAGCACTATGATTAAACACTGTCAACTTAACGTATATTAGAAAGTTAATTCGATTTCTTTTTCACAAAAAAAGAAAACAAGAAAACTTAAATAATAATTTATAAATAACTTCAATATACTTTTATACCTCAAATCTATTCAAAATGTTAACTCAGGCTATAATTTGGCAGAAGGAGGAAGAGGCGTGGCGGGCCCCATTTTTACACACATATATATATATATATATATATATATTCTTGATCAGGATGACGATCTAACTCGATCGATGAACGTATCCATGACTGCAGCGATCTCATAATCGGGTGGTTTAATAATCGATTGATTCTGTGTTTTTCTTAGCTTAATTTGAACACTGAACACCCAAACTTAGGACAATTTTAATTTTGGATACCTGAAAAATGTATTTACAAAAAGTTCATGCTCTGAAAATTTGATCAACAATGAAAAAATGCAAAAAACAAAAGTTTAAAGAAGTAGAAGTAGATTGAAATTGCAGCTCTACGCAGAGTTTAAGGTATCTCCTAGTCGGGCACTACAAACTAAAGCGTTCTTGCTTGTTTTAATGGCTTTAATGGAAATGACTTAATTTTCCTTTGTTTTCTTTGTTTTGATCTGTTTAACCTCTTTTGATAAATACTCATTTGGAATTGTCATGCATGCCCAAATACCAAATACCAAGACTGCTCTTCCCCAAAAGAATTGGCAGCCTTGTTGTAGAAACTACCAGCAGTTAATTTTCCGGAAGGCCTAAGCAAAGTCTCGGGAAATTCTCTGAGTGCCAGCTGGCCCAAGGGCAGGACAGAAATACTGTTGTGCTTTGACAAATCACACACTGCTCCTGTCGCTCAACCGAACAGCGATAGCCCGCATCGATGCCACCTAAGTCTTCACCTAAGTCCGCCTACTAGCCGGCCCCAACTCGCATTTCATTTCTACAGGCGAAGTCTCCAGCTTTTGTCACTGACAATTGAATGGCTTTGATCTTTTCAACGCGCCTTCAATTTCGCCGTGTCGATTGCAGCGTCTCCCAAATGTGAGAGTCGTGTGTGTGTGTGTGTGTTGCCCCTGGCTGTATGTCTGTGTGAATGTCATGCAGGCACTCGTGCGTCTATTTGTCAGCGCCGCAATGGCGATAGGCGGGACTCACCGATACAGCAGTGGCACTGGCAATGGCATTGGATGCATGAAACCTTTTGTCAATTACGGCGAACGCCAACTCTGCTTCTACTTTTTGTGCCACTGCTACATGTCACACACACTCATACACACACACTCACACACACCTACACACACACACGTAGGGCCACACACTCTGCCACTGACAGGCATAAAATAGGCAAAAATGGAATGATTGCTGATTTCTGGTACAGACGAGTGCCTCGGGCAGGTCGCCCATTCTGGCTGACTGAGAGTCGCGTATGGGCAAAACATATCCACCACACTGAACACCCTTCCATCCGTGCCTGTCCCTGCACTTAAATTGACTGACGCCGAGCGTCACCGTCACCCATCAAAAGGGACACAGCAATTAAATTGACGTACGAGTTGTCAAACTCAAATTCATTCGCCTTTTTAATTGGGGCACAAACTCGGATCAAATCATTTGTCCGCGGGGCCCAACCTATGCCTCATAGTAGATTTTGCATATTGTTCTGAGTTTTTCTCTTGTTTTGTTTGCTAACCTATTTTTAGAAGCTTTTTTTTTTTGGAGGCTGTCAAGTTTTGAAGAGGAACAGCAAATTGAAAGGAACTTGGTTTAGTAATACGAAGTCTAAAAATATATTTAATATTTGATATAATAAATGGGATTATTGAAAAATTTGTTAAGTAGTACAAATTTAAACCTTAAAATATTTTAAATTTATATATCTTAAATTTATTCATCTATAAATATATATAAAATATTTTTTCATCATTTTTATGATTTTGTATATTAATGTATATAAATTTATATTTATATCATTTAAATAAATATTTATTTTCGAAATCTATTTCTATACAACATATTTTTGTTTTCAATTAAGTTTAATCTCTGGCTCAGTGCACAGCTCAAAATATGCAATCAAAGATGTTAAAAAAGAATACGTAAAATTGATAGAACATCATACTTTTTGCCCCTTTTATCGAATTTTTCAAAAAATTTCCAACTCACTGCGCATTGGGGTCAGGGCGACAACAGATTCCAATTTCAATTGCCGAGACTCGATTTAGCGATACGCAAATTTATAAACAACGCGAATAACTGAAACTGTCAGCGGCAGGCGGCAGAAGCGTCAAAGTCGAAATGGATTTGTCCCAATGGGAGGCCACGTTGTATTATCAAGAAATTAATTTATACCGTAAAGTGGCTATGTGAACGTCAAAAGTGAAGCTGCGGACGCAGCTAAACATTTCTTTTGGAGCAATTGCTAGTTAATTGGCGATTCGACAAATAATATGCGTAGCTCTGTGCCCTGTACCCAACCCAATCCAAGCACCAGCACAACCTAGGCTCCACTGTATGTGGTTGAGTGCGTATTGCCAAATCATCGTCTGTGGCGATGCCGCAAACAACAATCAATTTTAATGAACGCCATTCATTAAAAAACTTTGCAGCGCAAAAATCAGCAGCGTAGTGGGTGGTTGCTGTTGCTGTTGCTGCTGAGTGGCGACGACGCGTGGAAGCCACTTAAACGGCGTTGATTAATTCGAAACCAAAAACTGACAGTCGCCACCAAACAATAGCACAAACACGCCATCTCCCGTCACCTGCAGCTGCTATCTGTGTATGAGTTTGTGCCAGTGTGCCAGTGTGTGTGTGTGTGTGTGTGTGATTTTGAAGGTGTGGCAAGTCCTCATGTCTGCCTCGCTGACTTGGCGGTTCTGTTAGGTGACGCGGGTTCTCTGCGGGTTCTCTGTGAATAAGCGTCAGGCGCATATTTGCCACATCGTCAATTAATGTTCTTGTTGTTGGTGTTGTTGTTGACATTGTTATTACTGTTGTTGTTGCTGTTGCTGTTGCTGTTGCTGCTGCTGCCAGTGGCATTGGGGTTTTAATAAAGCAGCAAACGCAGTTTGTCAATTTCGACTGGCGCATAAAACGTGGCACAAAATTAATTTATTCATTTATGCCAAGAAATTTGACTAGAGTAGAAAAATTGGATTAAAGCAATATCTTTTACTAATTGTATTGATTTATTGTGGATGAGCACATAGCAGATTAATGTAAAATGAATATGCTTATACATATATCTATATGCATGAGTGAATGGAAATAATTGAATATGTTTATTTGTTAAACAATATATAAGCGTATCATAAATTACAATCAGTTAGTATTCATATTCAAATAGAAAAGAGAGCCTCACAAATGATATGCTTATTCCTATAGATGCCAAAATATGTGGTTATCCAATCGAGAATGGTATTCATTCATTGAATTTTGAACCGAAGTTAGACCGATATAATTAAATTAAATTACTTACTGTTTATAGTCATGAACCAGATATGAAAAGGAAGGCAGCAGATTCTCATCTAAAAGCGCCATGTCAATAGAATCGCCTAAGTATAAGTTAATATTGTAGTCTCCTCCCTTGCGACATATCTATATACGATTGCAACTTCTTATTCTAGTATTTCTTAGTATTGATTAAACATATGTTAGAATAACAATTCAGAAAAGATATTTGCTTTAAAGCTCAGACTACAGCATGTATAATTGAAATGCTTAACACCTACCGATTGAGCAGCTGTGCAAAATCCTTGTTAAGCTATGCTCATGCAACTTTAATGTAGCACGAACCAACATCCAATAATACAGCTCCGCTCTCAGCTCACCTACTCCACCCACATGCTGTTAATCACACACCTATTGATACGCTTATCTCACGTGTGCCTTGTACGTGACAAAGGCTCCGCCTGAATCGTAGCTCAAATTGCCATTTCGATTAACAAGAATACAACTTTTATATATATTTCTTTCTGTTTTGTCCCAAATCAATTTCAGCATCGCATCCACAAACGAAAGCAGCGGCAACTGCTCCGGCCACAGTCACAGCTGGCTTCGATGAGATGGTCGTGGAGGCATCCTCGTCAGCGGCTCTTGCTTTTCCGGCGGCTCAAGTGTCATCCTTGCTGCCAGAGGTTCGCGCATTGTCGGCCACTGGAGTCTTGGTGGAGCCCTATCTGGATGGCTTTGCCACATCGAATGTGACCACGCAGATTGGCACTCACGCCTATTTGCCCTGTCGGGTAAGTCGAGCAGCCTAATTGGTTTTACTGTTTCTGTTTGATTCGTATTTCCATAATTTGTGGTTTGCTTTATTTGATTTTTATTATGTATTGTATATTTTTCTTGGATTGCGTGCTCGAGTGCTGCGTGCATGTTTTTATTTGTAATTATCAGTGTGCCTCGCCCCCAACAGCCGCCATTTGTTTGGCCATTAACATCTCGTCCATAGGAAACACATTAAATTTTATTGCGTAAATATTTACCGAACGACTCGAGGCATTCGGCCATGAGGTGTGACCGCGTCGTGTATTTAACACAAAGCTGAAAAACAAATGCGACCAATTTATGCCGGCGGGCAGGTGAAGGGAGGCTAGGGGCGGGCTCCCTGTGTTTGCGCAGGTGTTTAAAGGTCAACGCTGACCCACAGGCAGCCGAACATGCAAATTGTTTGCTTAGAAGTTGTAAATATTGTATTGCGCCCACCGACAAGCCGACGAAACTGTAAGCCCAAATTAAATTTACACAAATTAGTTTTATGGCATTACGTGCTTTGCCCAAATTCAACAAATGATATAATATTCCCTGGCCCAGCATTCATCTAATATAAGCTGTAATCATACCAAATTCAAGTCAATGCCTAACTAAATAAAAAAAAAATTGGTCTTAATTGAAAACTGACTTCCGCTTTCATCAAACAATTAAATCAATGCGATAACAGATAAAGAATTATTCACATAAATTGTTCTGTGCCAAGGTCCAAATAATTTAATTTGTAACTTGTGACTTCTTCGTTCGCAGAATCACCAGCAAAAGTGCAACTGCTCGTCTTAGGTTTCAATTCAACAATAACTTGATTCTGCATTTACTCAGCTGCAGTAAGCGAACACAGTGAGAGCGAGCACAGGGGAAGCGACATTCCCGCTCTTATAAATCCCACTTCAAATGCCGCTTTTGCAAATCCATATTCAATTTGCCAAATTCTTATTACTTATATTTACTTATTACCCTAAACTTTAATTGACTTGACATAAATGATAATGCATTCGCGTAGCTATAAGTCAAGAGAAAAGTCATTAGCGTGGCTCTGCCGTACCTTTGTTAGTTCAAATAGTCTAATAGTCCAATACAAATAAACTTTATCTATTCCTTACCTATAGCCATATATGAAATAATAGGCCGATCGACTCATAGACTATCTACACCTAGTTTGATCAGCCTTACAGGCAGTCCAATTGGAACTCTTTATGATGGTCAAGCATATAGTATGTTATTCATAAAAACATCGAATTTACGAGGTCTGGCTATTAAATAACGAGACTGCTTATGATTTATTTAATAGCCAGACCTCGTATATACTAAAAGATTATGTAAACATATTTTGACAGAGTGCGTGGATATTCATTCTGCTCTCACAAAAAAAATGTTTAAGTTAAAAGATTTATTGAATCGAACCTTATAATGATTTTCCAATGCTAATTCTGCTCTTATATACAAAATATTTAAATATCTTCGCCGGGCTGTGCCGCTTTTAACAAATTATAATTATCACGCCCAGCCAATGTATATCTCGAACAAAGTCATCAATTTTTGACATTCCGGAGTCCGGGATGCGGAGTCCTGACTCTGGAGTAGTCACAGTAATTGGCCGCCAGCTCAAAGGAAAAATGAAATTCAAATTCTTGTCCGGCTGGTACACAAATTGTGGCCTTGGCCATTAATCGTGTGGCAGGCAGCTGCTGGCACTTCAAACTGAGGCATATATTTAATGCACGGCTGAAAAGCATCACGTGCTGTAGATTTAACAAAAAGAAGCTATGCTAATTTTTCGTTGTCATGGTCAATTAAGTGCCGGCACACCGAGCACAGCTGCCACATGCCTCCAATCCCTCAGATCTTTCCAATTGAAAGGAAAAATGAAAAGCTCGCATCTCAATGTTTGTCAATTATGTACACTGGCATTCGCTTCACACTCGATGCCCAACGTTGTGGACTGCGTTGCATGCGGCTCTTTGTTCAGCTGCCGCATTAAGTGGTACAGCTGAGCGACGTTATGCCTCTTGCCGAGACAACGAGCCAACAAGCTAACAAGCAAGACGCAGGCTGGTCGAGCTCCTTTCAAATTTGCGCTCACTTCTGCCGATGTCAGCTGAAGGACGATGAGTGCAGGCTTTGACTACGTTCAGGTAGCAATTGGATTATTTAAAGTATTCCAAGCAGCAGCTTATTGTACTTCCACCCTCCTCCCTAACAGTGTATGTGCGAGTGGCGTTATACTTTTTGATGTTCCCAACTGGGAGATAGGTCTTTACAGTGGTTGAGTTGTGGTACGAATCGAATGCAACATGAATTTAATTAGAGAATATTTGCACCATAATTGAATCTGGTAACTAGTGCCCAAAAAGGTCCATTACAGTCAAATTACAGGCCAGATTGTGTACTGGCATCTACTACTGTTCAGATATTCAATGCCAAAGTGTTGAATGGACAAAATAATTTCCATGTAAATGCCAAAATCCAAATTCAGTGAGATATGTGTGTGTGTCCGACTGTGTGTGTGTGTGAGCTCTAAATGCATTTTAGATTTGCAAAACACGACACATTTCGATAATATCTGAGGGGAAGGGTCTGCGCTGCCTGCTTGATAAGTTTCATCTACATTTCAGTATTTAATTACATTTCAATGTTGTTTCAGTGTCTTTGCTTTGTTTGTCAATCCTCGCATTCATTTTGGTGCATTAATTTACTCTCGGACGGGTCGGTTGTCATGATCAATTTACCCATCCAGACTCTATATAATTAACTCTGTAATTGCTGGCAGTTGCCCCTTTGATTAGTAGTAAGTAATTCAATCAACTTTGACAGTTTACTTGAATTTTGTAAAATTTGAAGTCAAACGCGTTGACCTGATTTGATTTGATATGAAATTTATTATATCTTTAACTATATTAATTATGATTTGCTTCTAAAAGAATGCTATGTATAATTATGTGTTGAATGAATGAAATGAATAATCACTGAAAAACAATGAATGCTTAATTATTAAAGAAACTCATTTAGTTCTTTGCATAGAACAAAACTCCAAACGAAGTTAAATATGCGCATAAAAACCCTATGTTTTATAATTTATTAACTTGAATTGAAATCGTTGTCAGAGCCAATTTAAAATTACTTTTTAAATACTTAAAATTTAGTTTATATTTTGTAGGCCTTTTACCTTGTTTTTAGTATATTTAATAGTTTCAATTGATTAATGCCTTTCATTCCTTTCACGCAGGTTAAGCAGCTTGGCAACAAATCCGTTTCCTGGATTCGTTTACGTGATGGCCACATACTCACAGTCGACAGGTAACTAACAAAAGCCAAATGTAGCCAAGTAAAGAAATAATTGTTAGTTGCAAAGTCCATAATAAATTTCCAAATTATTTCAATAAGTTTTAGCTATTCAATTTTCAAAATTTCTTGTCTGGTTTACCATATAAATGCGCTCTCAAAATGATTATTTGCTCACATTGACACCCAAAAGTAGATGGTTATATATGCATTAGCTTTGATATTCATTACAAAAAGCCATTTGCAATGCAATCGGCTTATGAATATATTAAATCAATTCAAGTCAACGTATTGAGAGTATTCATAATTATTATTGCATTGTTCCCAGCGCTTCGCTTGGGCATCTGAATACTAATGAATCCACTATGAGCCAGCTGCTAAGTTCAAAATGTCTATTCTTGCCAATGCCTTTCCGATGTGTATGCCGACGTGTCTGAGTGGGTGGCTGCAAAGACTGCTAAAATATATGGAAAATCACACAATAGACAAATGTGCATTTATGATTGAAATTATTTTAGGCTCAAACCATAAGAATAATTAAAGATATTTTCAAATGATTGGCAAAATATACTTAAATTCTATTGAAGTAAATCCTATTATGGCAGTAAATTGACTTTTCAGTCACTTTTTAAATACATAATTCAGATGTGCAGTAAGATGTAAAAGCTAACTAAAGTGAAACATCTTTGTTTGTCTCAATTTGTCTACTTATGCTTACATAGGTAAAATATAAAATATACTTTGAATATATAACAAAATATAATTTGAATATATAAAACTTTAACAAACAATAATTTTCCCAAGCATATGCATAGAAGATGTTTAATGCGTTAAGTCAAAAACTTTTTGATGCTTAAAGAGAATTTTTGTTAAACATACCTAATTAAAATGCAAAATAGACTTCAACTCTTGTGAAAGATACTATGACGAAAATTGTTTTTCTTATGCAGATAAGAGACAAAGCAATAGTATTTATTTATTCTCAGCTCAGAATATTTTCACATGAGTAATAAATGCTGCTTGAGGCAGCCAATTCTTGTATTATTATAAGACCCTTGTCGTATTTGAAGCTCTGAAATTGTCGTGATGCAAAAACAATTTGCAGTAAATTGAATGAAGTGTGCCAAGTGGCAACATGTATTTCAATTTCAATCTGTGTGTCCAATAACAAGCCAACCATTGCGTCAGGTGAGTTCTCAATGAAGCTAGTTTGGTTCGAGTACGCATCCTGCACAGATCTCTCTTTCTCTCTCAGTGTGTGTGCCTGAAATGCCCTTTCATGCTCTGACATGCGAAGCGGAAACACAAGTGTGTGCAATTTCATTGCATTTTTCGAAATCCAGCAGAACTTTACTTCAAAGTGTCTACGTCTCCAGCTAGATTCTGTTGCTACGTTTTTTGTTTTTGTTCGTTTTTGGACTGGATGCTGTTTTAGTCAACGTTTGCTGTGTGTGGGGTGGAAACGTTTCCAGCTTATTACTTTGATAGAAAAGTAAAACCAATGAACCTTTCACATTAGATAAGGCGGCTGCCTGTTTGTCTGCCAAACGGATGAATGGCTGCTCCCGAATGAATGAGTGTGTCCACACAGCAAGGATATATGAACGGGCACACAGGCAGACATAGAGAGAGAGAGAGAGAGAGAGAGAGAGAGACAGAGACATCTCGACAGACATTCAGGGTAGTTGCAGCTGAAACTGCAGCTGCAGCTGATGCTAGGCAAACACAGGACCATTGAAATTAAGCCCAGATAGTGTCCTTACTGATTGCTTCCTGTGCGCCGCCGTCTGCTTTCGCTGCAGAGCCACTTCCGTCCTGGGTCGATTGTGTGCGTGTCATTTCCTGCTCCAGTGTCTTATGTCACATTTATCTAGAAAGTTTTCTTATTCTGCTGAGCTGCGCAAGTATCTCACAGCCCACACACACATAATGGAAATAGATTTCAGAAAAAAGTTTCAGCCACTGTCACGTTGCAACAACGTGCTGCTCTGTCCTGCAGCCTGGAATGTGCATTGTATAGTAGCTCAAATGATGTGTTTACACTTTCATATAAATGTCACGTGCTTGGCGCCTTTTGTTTGTCCGCTGGACGCATCCCCTTTGAATTTATTGCCATTGTACAATAGATTACTTCTGTTTGCACTTGGCCCAATGTCCACACAAACACACACACATATATATATATATATATATATACATGTATATATACATGTATATATGTATATGTATGTATATACTGATATACACAAATGCGTGAGACTCGGCCTGTCCTGTCTTCTCTTGTCCTGGGTTTGGGTAATTATGTTCAGGTGTTGCTTGACTGCTTGTTATCTGTTATCTTCGCACCTGGGATGCATGTCATTTATTTACCTGGGGGACTACTTAATACGCAATCAGCCCACAGACGGTACCTCTTGACCATTGCTGTGAAACATATTCTTGGTAATTAAGGCAAATATTTATATATGACAGCTGAATGGAAACTTTTGCATGTGGATTGTATCTTTAGTTAAAGCAGAGTTCACTATACTCTGCAGTGGTTACATTTGCTTTGATTTGTGTATAACATTGTACATTCTCGATTTGTGAAAATATATATTCTAGAAGATATTATTACAATATGAAATATAATAACAAGTAACAAATCAAATTGATATATATTTAACGCTTGAGATTCGATACCCTTAAGGCTCGAGTGTTCGCATTTCAGTTTAAAAATATGTATTTATATACAGCCAAAGATACTGAAGTTTGTCTTATCCAATAATATTTAGAAATAAAACTGTTAGTCTGAAGCTCCGTGGCTAAGTACCATAGTGCGAGCAAGTAATTGATATAGAGCTAGATAGACAGACAAAACAGACGGACGATTATAATCAAACCAATTTATGAGTTCATTGTTTTCAATATAAATACGAAATCTAAAGATGGCTCCTAAGACTCACAACACAATCCTAATAAATACATCTCTTAAGGATATGCCAAATAGCTATGTTCTAGTTATAAGTCTTTACGACCCCAAGGCTGAACTCAGAGTATGTTAAAATATCTATTTTAAAGTATGCTGCTGACTAACTGTGCATAGACTGTGTCTCAATTTCTTGCTCAGCTATTAAAAAATAACATTAAAAACTTTGCTATTGCCCTGAAATATTAGCAATATCGTTAAAAAAAAACTTTTCCATATCGTTTTTGTTTTTCACTTTTAAGCCAACTTTTAGAAAAACGAAACCCAATCTCATATAACAACACATGCATGTAAATTTTTAGTGCTTATATATATTCAATGTGTAGCTCTTTTTTTATGTAAAAGGCCAAATTTTTTGTGGAATCAGAAACTCATATCGAAACTTTTCATAAATCCCACATTCTTTCTGCTTCCTATTGGAGTTCAGTATTAGCTGCGAATGAAAAACTTATGTTGTTACAGGTCACTTCCTGACACTTGGCTAAGAAAATGTCAAAAAAAAAAAAAAAACCGGACACGAGCCAAAGAAATGCAGTGAGGGGAAATGAAATGTTGTAAAAATATGGAAAATAATGTGGAGAAAACGGCAGCCGGTGCAGGGAAAAACTTAAAAACGAGATGAAAATTATAAAGTAACTACAAAATCTGGATAAGAAATACTGCCATAGTGGAAAAGCACAGTAGCCGAGCGAGGGGTTGGAAGGGGACTGGGGCGCAAAGGAAATGGCAAAAGTCATAAAATGTCGAGTTTTACGAGTGCAAAACGCAAGGGTCTAATCTGGGTTTAGTATCAAAACTTGTTAGTGCAAAGGGGAAGGAGAGGGTGTACCCGACAGAGAGAGAGAGAGAGAGAGAGAGAGAGAGAGAGAGAGAGAGAGAAAGAGACAAGGAGTGAGAAAGGGGAAAAGGAAGAAGCCAGAGCTAAGAGTTTGCAGCAGAGTGCCTAATAAGCAATGTCAACGCATGTGTGTGTGTGTGTGAGTTTGGGTTGGTGGAGCAGAGGGGCGTGGCGTGCTACGAACGCTTTAGTCGCTGTACTTTCAACTGGAGACGGAAGCATTTTTGCACTTTGCACAAATGGCAGAGGGAAATTTCCAGGCGAGCGCCGCACAAAAATATTGCAACAATGACATTAAATGCAACTTATTTCAGTGGACCCACTCCGCTACCCTCTGCAGCCACCCAGCCACTCAGCACCCGCTCATTTGCATGCTTTGCAATTGTTGTTTGCTGCATACAGTCCATACACAACTTTGTTGTAGTTGCAATGAGAGCGAGAGAGAGAGAGAGAGAAAGATAGAGAGAGAGAGAGAGAGAGTGATGGAGTATGAGGGGGCCTTTGTTTAAATGCCGCAACTAAATAACTTTGAGTGTCTTTTGAGTGGCCATTAGCAGTGGAGCTTAGCGCGTAAGTGGGCCTGTATTTACTGTCGCTGTTGTTGTTCTTGTTGCTGTTGTTGTTTCCCTGCCACTTAAAAGTGTTGCACATGCCACATGCATCGCAATAGCTGTGCTTCGCATTCAAATTGTATCCCATTTGTATGGAAACTGAAAGATTCATTTAAGTTTTTTATACTGTCCTTGGCTACAATCTAAATAGTTTATCGGAGTTATTTCTAGCTGATATATCAATCGGAATCGGATCAACGAAATCGATAACAGTTAATTGAGCCGAAATATGAATTGCTTTAAAGAATATTTATCGTAATATATATATTTATATACATATATTAACTAACTCAAAAATCTTGTTTCATTGCAGAGCTGTGTTCATAGCGGATCAGCGCTTTCTCGCTCTCAAGCAGCCAGATAAATACTGGACACTCCAAATAAAATATGTGCAGGCGCGAGATGCGGGCACCTACGAGTGCCAGGTCTCGACCGAGCCGAAAGTGAGCGCGCGCGTGCAGCTGCAAGTTGTTGGTAAGTGCCGACGTCCTTGGACAAGGACGCGGACATGGACATGAGCACATGAGCAGGACCTAGAACTAGTCCTTGTGCTGTTGCGAGCCAGAGCATATTGAGCGCATGCAATTAAGGCATAATACGAAAGGTCAAGCGGCAGCAAGCAGGCATAAATAAATATATATATATATATATATACATATATATAAACTTACATATAGAATATATAACTATATAAATATATGTGTGGAAAAGTTTTGTGGCTGAACCTTGGCCCAGGGCCACGTTATGCACAACTGAACAGGAACACTGCCAGACAGCCAAAAGAGTTTTATAGCCAGGGGTCGTCAGAGCGGGTGGGGATCAAAGGGTCACACACATGCTTGGAGATCTTTGAATCTTTCATGCGGCTGCTGCATTCGCAATTGCTCACAAAATTGCATTCAAATTGCGGTGCCTGCTGCATTTCCATTGAAAACTCTTTTTTGACCAGAGCAATTTTTGACCAAGTTTTTTAACGAGAAAACTTTTGTGAGAGCTTCACTTCTTGGGTTTGTTAAACACACAAACACACATACACACACACATACATACGAAGGCGCACTTAAGGCTCAGGCTAAAAAAGTTAATTAAATTTCATGTTTGCTCACACAAAACACACCCACACACACACACACACACACACACATGTATATAAACTAACTCACAAATGACCAGTGTATATGCCTTTGGGGTTAAATAAAATTGGAATCAAGTCTGAGTATTGCTCACTTGTAATTGATAATAAATGCTTTGAACAAAAATTGAATGAAATTGAATGAAAGCTTTTGCACAATTCTAAAGTCTTTAATCTATTTTAAAGAAAAAGGAGAGAGGCTGCAATTGGAGAAGATTTATATAATTTCTAGTCTGCGTAGTGCATTACTTCTTAACCAAAACTTAGATTAGGTAAAAAGTCATCGCAAATTAATTTTATATAAACGACAATCAAGCTATAACTTATTTCTAACTCTCATATGACTTTGGTTATTAGAGTGTATCAATTGTATAGACACCAGAAATAATAGTTAACCTCTCTCTCTATATATATATTTATATATATACATATGTAGTTAACTGTACTTTACTTATCTATTTACATCCCTAATATATGCTTAGATAAAATGCAAAGCTTGAGCAATTAAAAAAAAAATCAAAACACGAAAAGTAATTTCCATGCTGATAACCAAATTGAATATAATTTTATACGAAACACTTTAACTTTTGTGTGGAACAAGATAACGAGCAAAAACTAACCAAATCTGAGAAAAGACTACGAGGATATGTCGTTCACAAAGGATGCATAGCGCAGACTCGATAATGCGCTGCCAAAAGTGATTTTCGCATTTCCGGTTGAGCTAATTTGTATGCTAAGCACTTGCCCCCAAGTGTGCCTATGTGTGTGTTTGCCTGTGTGGAAGAGTGTGTGTATGTAGCCAGCGTGCCTAACAACGGGACGCCACTGTAATATAACAGCGGTGTCCAACAGGTATTTCTGCGTTTGGGCAACTCGTGCCAACCGCTAGACAGGGCCTGACGGACAACAACTCGGTGGCGCGGTAGAGCGTGGCAGTTTGATGAAGCCAAGGGGTGCAGGGGAAAGCGGTATGGGAGGGGTAAATTATGTATGCGTGGCCACATTTTGTGTTAATCTAACGACAAGTTGAAAGCATAAAGGATTTCGATGCGTGCCACACACAATGGATTTGAGAAGCGGCCCAGGGATAAGGCCGAAGGGATACAGAGTTGGTAAGGCTCACAGCTGCAGCCTCCAGCCATTTTTCTAGTTTGGCCCCAGAAACCGGGCAGCGGTCCATTATTTGCAGTCATTTGGCACAGTGTTCGTGGTCTACATTGGCTTTGTCTAGCTGTTGGCTTGGCTTCTCTATTTCTCACCCTCTCTTGGTCCCTCTCATTTTCTCTCATCAGCCATAACCATTATCGACAGCACCTAGTTGCCCGGCTGCTCAATGCTTCCTCCTTTTTTCTTCCAGTTTTTCTTTTTGTGGCTCTGCTCGTTTTTTGATTTTGTGCCTTGCCATGTAATTTGTATTTATTGCATCGTTTTGTCTGTGCAAACGACTAAAACTCCCTTTGCATGTTGTCGATTTGCGAACCTCTTCCGTCTCCTATCTTCCTGCCGCCTCATTCGGCCTGGCTGCTGTGGCCCAATTGCCAATGTATTTTATGCTCGGCTCCGTTTGCTTTTCGCCTGATGCTTGATTTCTGAGCCCTCTTGGCCATTGGCTCGTTGGGGTAATGGGATCGTAGTTTTCGGTCAATTTGTTATGCCAATGCGTCTGTGTGTGTGAATTTGTTTTTTCTTTTCTTATTGGTTAAAATGTCAGTTTCTTTGGTTTCGGCTCATTTGGCTGATGTTTCAGCAGCACAATGACCAAAATGACGCGCAGAGGCACGATTTATTGAATTTTATATCCAATATCTATTAAAGGTGTTACATCTTGCAGTTCTCCCAAAATTTAACAGCTGCTGCTTTCAATCTTATTTGCTATAGATTTGAAAGACACATATCTTGAATCTGTGTAATCTTTGTAAGTACGCCAAAAAGCTTTTGACACGCAAAACTCAATTTTGACCCATTGTGCGTTAAGACACACATCCACGCACACACTCACGCACAGTCATTCGAAATGAATGAATTTATTTTTTTCTGCATCATTGAACGACAAACTAGATTTGGTTTTATGAGATTTGTTTTCTGCTCATCTCGTTTGGCTGCCAGCTCCACTTCCCATTCATTTACAGAATTCGGCTTGGTTCGTCCGCTTATTTAATTTGCTGCTAATCTTGTACGTTCAAAGCCAATTCTTTGTGGGCATGGATGTCAACTGCTTTTCCTTTTGACGCTTTCGTTTTTATCTCGCCATCAAGAGTGACAATTCCGCCGTAATGTTTACGGCCAGACGCAGCCTCTGCACCCAGCCGGGCTGCACATTTCAAACTTAACTAATTTCCCTAAAAGCATTCGGCAATAAACCCAATTAATTTAAGTTGCTGTAATTCGTTTCACACTATGCCGCGACTCCTCTGACTCCCCAATACCAAGTTCTGTCTTTTGTTCAGCTGAAAATTAGCTCAAATTGTGAAAGTTTTCTTCTTTTCTCCCTGTTCTCTTTTTCTGTGGTTTCGTGGCTTTCTCGCCGCTTATCGCTTAGTTAATCCCCAATCGGAATACTTCCATAATTAACTTAAAAACAAGCCCATTTTTATAATGAATAAATTCTGATAGCGGCTTTTCACATAGACGAAGATGGCCTTTCATAAATTTTTCATTGCATTTTTTTAATTTTGATGAAAATTAAATATGGAATTTCTCTTTCGCTCTGTTTTTCTCTTTGCATTTTATAAGTAAACTTCCAAAAATGTTTCTAAAATTAAAATTAGTTTTATTTTATTGAGCAAGGTTTAGACTCCGTCTGCTTCAATAATTGATTTTTATAAATAAATTGTTTTTGATTTAATATGCAAAATAAATGGAAATGGATTGCTCTTTCTCATTTATGAGCAGAATGCTTAAGTTGATTGAATTTAAATCTTAGTTTCTTATTTATTTTAAATGGAGAGTAAAAGTATTTCATCTGCATTTGTGCATAGTGCAATTTTGTTCAGGACACTTTTTTACTCTAGACTAAAATCTAAATTCATATTTTGAATTTGAAATACGAATCTGCATTCAATTGACAGGCAGAAGCAATATATTTATATGCTGTGCTACTATTGCAGAGAAATTGGTATATATTTTTGTCAAATACAAATTCAGAGAAAGGACTTGGTTGTGGGGCTAAGGGACGGTGACTAATAATATTGCATATCCTTTTAGCTGTGACGCACAGCAACAGTCAAGCAACTGGAAAACTAAAATGCAGAACGCGACAATTTTGACAAGCTGACACAGTTTGGTGTCAAACCAAAAGCAAAGAGCCCTCACACACACACGCGAGCAGACAGAATGTTGTGCAAATTCTCAGCACATTCATTTTGCGCAGTTTTGTGTGTCTAACAGCAGTGTAAACCCGGCGAATACGTGATTTTGTCGAATTCGTAAGCGCACGTCGCCGTTGGCCAGCCAGTTGGGCGTGGCGGGCGGTCGCAGTCTCCAAGAATCAGCTCGTGTGATGTGCAAATATGTGTGTGTCTGTCTGTGTGTGTGTGTGTGTGTGTGCAACAATAATTTGAACTTGCGTCTATGTATTTTTTATAGCATTGGAACTTGCTTTTTGACACAACTTGCCACAGACAGAGGCATAGTTTGTTATGCATGTGCGTGCCTCTGGCCCATGTGTGTGTGTGTTGGTAGCTGATGGCATCAGTAAGTGAAAAATTGAAAAGTGAATTTGGCACAGCGCGTGCTGCCCCCTCCCTCCCTCATTCCCTCATCAAACGCGAAGGTGCTCAGATTTACGTGCGCGACGTGACTAGCAGCTGTTAATTCAATAGATTAGCGCCAATGTCACAATTTCACACAGACACGCGCCGTATTTTCCATTGAGTTTCACTCATAATGAGCACCGTCATCATCTTCAACATCAACAATATCATCATCACCATCATCATTGTCATTGTATGCCTGATGCCGTTTGGTATTTGTTACAGTTCCTCGCACCGAAATACTCGGCGAACCGGATCGCTATGTCAAAGCTGGCAGCAATGTGGTCCTGCGCTGCATTGTTCGCGGCGCCTTGGAGCCGCCGACGTTCATCATGTGGTACCACGGAACCGAGCAGCTGGCCGCCGATTCACGGCGCCATCGCACGCAATTGGACCCGAATCTGCCAGAGGCCAGCGGCGAGGGACAGAGCACGGTGAGTTCTATCAATTGTTCCCTTGTTGATTTTAATTTAATTACACTTGATTTCAAATTGCGTTGGCCGTATTCCGTGTTCCGTGTTCCATGTTCCGTGCTCCGCCCACGTGCACGTCCTTGGGCGTTCCGCATCAGCAAAATTACAATATTACTTCATACTGCTCTCATTTATGTCACATGCCAGCCACGCCCCACAGACGTCTTAAAGCCAAATGTCGTTGAATTGTTGCAAATTAGAGCTGACCTCTTGACAAACGTGACTCGCAGACTCGTTAAATATTTAGCCAACGTGTCGCCGAACTTGTCATACGCGTTGCTCAAACCTGACATTTCTATTGCGATTTATCTTTTGCTTTCACTTCAGAGAGTTCCTTCTTGGCATAAATACATTTATTGTATAAAAATTTACATTTCTATTTCTCGCATGCCCTCAGATCGGCTCATTAATCATCGAGTCTGCCAAGAAGCGCGACACTGGCAATTACACTTGTAGCCCGTCAAACAGTCCCAGTGCGACGGTAACGCTCAACATTATAAATGGTAAGCATAATAAATATATATATATATATATATACTCTTATATACATATGCATTTTAAACTATAAGCAGGCAAAGCTTGTAGAAACTTACAGAAAGCGGACTGAAGAGTACCTTAATATGAAAACTTTACAACTGACTGATAGCTGCAATGCTTATGGGCCACAAAAGACAGTAGTTAGAGTTGGCATAAAACAGCTCGCAATTGCTGAGAATAATCAACATAAATTAAAAATCAGAACAACTTTACAGACAAGACAACTTATGAAGCTTTGTGTAGAGTAATTTGCAATAGTTTTCCGATGTTGTTAAGATTTTGTTCAGCTTGGTAAAACTCCTGAATATTATTATATTCTTGTTAAGTTATCTAAAAACAAAAAGTTTTTCATAACAACACCAGATATTTGACTGTTGGTGGATATTGCAGCTCGACGGCAGATACTGCCCATAACAGTAAAATCTATACGTACTTTCATGACGATGGCTTTCAAACTGTGACAGGCGAAGCTGAACAGATAGTTGAGAAGAGAGGTGCAGAAAAAAGGGCAAGAGTACAGATGTGAAAAGAGATATGAAGACTATCGACTCTCTACTTGATTTTAATTTGCCATTGCCAATGCTTAATACTCCGTTATCATTGTTTTTTCTAGGAGAATCATCGGCTTCAGCTGTGACGTCGTCGGCACCCATCACACGTGCATACACACTGTGCATTCTGGTTTTGCTACTGAGTGTGTTCCTGATTGGCGTAGGGCAACGGACATGACAAGTCGAGGGTGCAGGCAAAAAGCAACTGATTTAAGAAAAAATACAGAACTATGTGCAAAAGCTAAGTCAAAATCGAAGCAAACCAAAAGAAAAAATGCAGCCAACAAACGTCTATAAGAAAATATTATAAAAAAGCGAAGTCGAAAAAAATATACATGTATGTCGGAAATATAAAAAGTAATCGAGTGCATATTGTAATCTAGTTGATTTTATCTGCTAACTAGTATATAAGTAAGAACACTCCGAAAAAGCAGTCGAAACAAACGTGTTTGACAGGCAGCAATGGTAAAATAATGCTGCTAAATTGTAAGTACTACAAGCTCTAAGCAACTAGTCCTAAACTCTAACCAAAACAGGCGAACGTATATGTTTACCCACATATATATTAATATACATATGCTAATATAATATATAAAGATACATACAGCTGTGGCCATAAAAATAGTAGTGAGACAGAAATGTTGAACAGTTTTGAAAAAAAAATTGAAACGAGTATTAAAATTAACATATATAATTATATATATATATAACATAATGTCGCTACTATTTGTATGACCATAGCTGTATTTAATATATATATATATGCATTTATACACTTAACTGATTTGGCATTTGGTTGTAGTCTTTGTGTGTGTGTGTGTTTGCATAAATGCATAAACGTAAATATTTATGCAACATGAAATGAAATTGCAAAGATGTTCTTATCATACGAAGCGTAACTATTCGGACAAACAGAGGGACAGCGAGTCCAGGCTCCGATCGAATAAAAAAATAATATTTGATATTTTGCAATAAAACTCATGCACTTGGGCAACTGAAATGCATTTTCATTGCAAAATATTTAGGAGAAAGAGAAAAAGAGATGGGAGTGAGAGAGAGAGAGAGAGCGTATAGCATTGCATGCTGCATTATTCAAAGGCTATCAAATGTCCTTTGCCTTGTTTGTCTTCTATTGAATTTTTGCGCATTGCAATTGAAACATTTCTCAACAACCGAAGCACTTCCCAGCTCCACAGTTCATTTATTTTCAAGCACAAATCAATTTTATTAAAAAATAGAAGATGAAAGCAATGCAACTAAGCTTCCAAATCAATTGAAAGCTGTTGTTAATAATTTAAAATTTCTCGCAAAATAAACTGCACTCAAATGCTTTGTCAAACAAAGTACTAAATATTATTTCTTTATGCTCTGTTGTAAATGCAACAATATATGCCATGTAATATTCAATACGTTTTTTTTCCATAGCTCAAAATCAATTTATGTTATGTTTGTTAAGTCATAAATACATTTGAACAACAATATCTCGCTAGCTCTTATCTCGGCATAAAACATGTGCGAAACAACACTGAAATTTACATAAAATAATTGATAAAATGATGAAAAAATTAATATATAGATATGGGTATATGTATTGATTGAGAGACTCGCATCAATTTGTATGTTAGCATTAATATAACTGTATATAAAAAATAATAATAAAATACTACTGTATGCTGGTATGTGTACATCAAGCATGTAAATTAATTGATTATAATGGAATAAAAAATATTACAAATTCTATATATAGATATATAGCTATATGTGTAGCACACAAGAGTTAAGCGCGGAGTATTCGAAATACTAATAAATTGCATTTAAAATGTTACGAAACAACAGCCAGCAAATCTCGTAAAATTTACATAGAGTGCAGAGTTCATTGTGTAAGCAGCAGGCGAATTGCAACGATTGAAATTTATTTACGCCATTTTATAATTGTGCAAAAACAAAAAAAAAAAAAGACAACAAATACACATGCATGAACCTTTCAATTACAACAGAAATCCATAAAATTTCCCAAATTAATATAAATGAAAGGAAATACGCGATGTCTTTTATTTTGATTGTGCAAATGCGAAAAAAGAAAGCTAACAAGTTAATGTGCGGAAAAACAATTAAACGCTTAATTGCAATTAGTCGATGTGCAAGAACTTAAAGTCCAAATAATCGAATGTACATTAATTATATGCAATGCAAATAAACATATACATATATACAGTGCGTATACGCATCGCATGCCACTTGTCGTCACGGGGTGTATGAGTGACCTGTCGCTCATTAATAAAATCCAACCACAAGCAGCTGCAACTAAATGAGGCAACAACAGTGTGGTCAACAGCCTGTGGGGCCACGCAACTCTCCCACTCACTTTCATCCATCCAACCATGATTTCTGTTGCTGCTTGTTTGTTTTTTATACTTCACACTCTTTTTAAGGCCTCTGCCAATAAACACGTATCAAACGTTTGCGGTCTTTGCGGTCAGATGTCTTTGAGCTGAGCTGCAACAAACAAGTTTAAACATTTCCCGCCTCGTTTTTAATTCCTTTTAATTGAGCCCCCTCCTCAACTTAAATAGCTAAATATTTAATCCAACATCTACTTAAATGTTGAGCCACACATTTTAGACCGTAAGTCAAGTCGATGGTATAGCGAAAACATATATATATATATATATATTGATATATATATAAATAAACTATAAAACGAAATCAAAATACATTTCTAAGTCTTTAAGTGTTTTTCAAAAAAATTAATTAAAATGTGACCCGAGGCCAGCTTAGTCACATCTACTTAATTAAACTAATTAACTTAATAATCGTCTGACGCCCTAATCGAAGCATGGCAAATGCAAAAATCAATATGAAAAAATGCATTAGCAAAAAACGTTACAACTACTTAACTGTAAATATATGTCTGCCACAATAGAGCGCAAATGCATAATACGAAACGATAAATTTTAACAAAATAAAAATAATACATATACACTATACATATACATATACAGTTATGTGCGAACATATAGCGAAATTAACGTTAAGTACCAACTAATTACAACAACAAGAAGAAAAAAACAACGTACTTATATGTAAACGAAAGAAAAACTATGTGAAAACTCTCAACTGAGCACATTTATTGCATTGAATAAATAATAATCTGAATAATTAACTAACAAAAACAGAATTTTTTTCTTATTGTGATTGATGTTATTTTATTTTTATAAAATTTGTTGTTTGTTTTTGTGCAATGTGACTTGAAATTTGGAGAAGAATATATTCTAGTTTGGGCTATTAAGGCTTTATACCTACACCTACGACTGGGGCATTGGAAATCGGAAGCAAAAAGTAACAGAAAATTTGGTAAGCTTCTTTCTCTACATACTCGAGAAAATAGTTAACTTTGAGTAAGTTATTTGTGAACCTATTTATATCACGAATATAGATTTAAAGCTAAAATCAACATACCTTGCAGTTAATCTCCTCTGTGGATAGATCTAAAAACTTTATATATAATATATATCTGTTTTGTATACACGAAGTTCAATGATAATAAAACTATAAATTTTTCGTATGAAAATATTTAGGGATATTATATTATAATTTATAGAGAATTTTGGGAAACTTTCGGCAAATTCGCACTTACTTAAATATATTTTTCACAGAGCAAACCAATATAATATGCAGATTATTCTATAATCATTTAAAACTGAAAGAAGAAATATATTTAATACAAATTCAAAAGAGAAATACCCACAAAGCGTTGCTAAATTGAGGTTTCACTGACTGGCAGTAGGGATTGAGATACGGACTCGATGATAAGTTGACGTGATTGCACGCTTAGGGCACAGCCCCGCACGACGATGATCATCTGAGAATTGTTATTGCCACGTGCCATCAGCTGACCAACAGCATAGGCTATCACACGGCCCGTCTCGCGCTGCACGGCTATGGCCGGAACTAAGCTGAAGATGACTGGCTGGATGCTCTCGCCGTGCTCCTCGAGCGGAGTGACTATCGCCTGGGCCAGTTTTTGGGCCACAGTGTTCATTAAGTCATCGTCGACCTTGACGCCCGGATCGCAATTCTCGACTGCGATCGTCAGTAGACGGCGCGTGATATCGGCGATGTCTATGGTGCAACCCAGATTCATCAGACAGTTACCCATAGGTGCAGGCGTCTCCCAAATTGTATTCGCTATGGACTTGTTAATGTTGCGCAGTGTCTCGAAGTCGACATCAACCATTGTAACGAATTCACCTACATCATAATTTTGTATGTTAATGCAATCGCCATTATGATCGACCGACCCGGTTTGGTTGCCTAGGTGCTCGTATAGCCCATGGATGTGCCACTCGATAGTGGGCTTAAAAGGCAAAGCTATGATATTACTCGGCATCGTCTCCAACTCAACGTCAGGCGGGTTCATATTAACCTAAAAACATACACATGTGAGGAAAGAACTTCCGGTGCAGCTTTTTTACATTATGTACATACTATTTCCAATATAATAGATATATACAATCGATTATCCTGTTGAATTTGGCTCTTTAGGGAATCGCTTCAATAACTTCTTTAAATTAATAAGAAATTCAGTTAATCTGATTATGTTCCTTGTTGTCACGTCTCTCTATTTTTTCTATATTTTGTGTGAATGGTAAATATCTCGATAGATACGAACTATCGATATTAGTGTAGATATCTTAATAGCAGAGATGCATAGACGTAACAGAAGCAGAAGCACCTACACATGGATAAAGTTATCTGTATATATTTTCATTATGCATGTGAAATGAAAGGTTATGTCTGAATCATAAAAACTGTTCAGGGCAAATGCTTGAGTCAGACTGTACGTATCGATATATTTTCGATGCTTGGCATGGCATTGAGCCATTCCTAATAATACTTCCTGAAAGCACATGTAGATACATACATACATATGTATGTATGTATGTATGTAAGTATCAGCACAGGCATTCATGTGCTTGAATTTCGGTTTAACCGCCCGCCGGAAGCTCGTAAAAAATACGCAAAAAATGCAAAGAACCAGAAGTGTGTGCATGTGTTACGTATGTACGAGGGTTGTCCGTAAATTAAGGTGTCCAATGCTTTCTTACATAGTAAACATAATTCTATTTTTAAAAAAATTACAGAATATGAAAGCTTGAGCTATTAGCTATTTGTCGACGTAGTCCCCATCGCGATCGATGCATTTTTGGAGTCGCTCCGGCGAGTCTCCCGCCGACTTGCACAAGAAGGAACGACAACTGCCTTCAGGAGAACCGGAATGCCGCCATTGTTTTGGTTGTTGTCTTAGTCTCTTGAAGTAGTGGATCCAAGTCTCGTTCCCGGTTACAATCGAATCTAAAAATTCTTCACCCTCCTCCCGGTAACGGCGCAGAAACTCGCGAGCACTTTCGATGCGCTTCATTTTGTGTTCATCGCTGAGCATCCGTGGCTCCTCACCTGGCACACACTTTGTGATACTTCAAAATATCTGTCAAAATCTTGTCTACAGTAGTCTTTGATATGTCCCCTATCAGTTCGGCAATTTCTAGCACAGTCACACGCCGATCCGCAAGCAAAAGTTCCTCCACTTTCGTCACTGTCCTGTCGGATACTGATGGGCGCCCGCGGCTGGCCTCGTCGTGCACGTTTGTACCGCCTTCTGCTGAATTCCCGACACCACTGACGCACATTTTTATGTCCATACAACTTTCTCCATCACATCTATCAACTGGCGTTGGATTTCAATAGGAATTGACCTCTTGAGACTCAGAAATCTTATCACGACGCTGTTTTCAGATTTAAGCTAGCTCGCTCCGTTTAGATTGTAGCTTGTTGGAGACCTTAATTTACGGACAACCCTCGTATGCATACATTGCCCTGGTTAGGCCAAGGACGTCAGGTAATTGGAATAAAATCAATGCTCTTCAACAAGGTCGAACACTGTCAAATGGTTGCATTCCAAATTTCTATTAGCACAGTGAAGGAGGTGTTTTCATTTGTTGATGAACTTTGTAACTCACTACCAGACCATGGTTTATCTATCTACATTCTGTCATAAGCTGTAGCTGTAAGGGTATTCATAGCGTCGACTTGCAAACATTTGTTGTGATCGAATGGCCAGCCAACTAGCTAAAATAGTTATAATATAATATATATACTATATATATATATATATATAGACATATATATCTATCTGTATGTATTTGATTAAATGAAATTGATGCAGTTTAATTGAAAAATGCAAGAAAAGAACAGAGAACTAACAAGTTTAAATTAATTGGGAGCACGAAGCACAGCAAGGACCCAGCACAATTAAACAACAGTACGAAATTGTATTCGAGCAATTGGAATTTGAGCACTAGCTAAGAGCTGCAGCAAAACTCAAAACTGCAGCTAGTTGGGAATACATGCATGTAAAACAAAGTAAGAGAACATATCTATATCTCATATCATATATATATTTATATATATATATATATATATATATATATATATATATATATATATATATATATATATATATATCATATCATATATATATTTATATATATATATATATATATATATATATATATATATATATATATATATATATATATATATATATATCATATATCTAATATTTTCACATCCATAGACAGCTTTGCTGACGCTTCGCCAAATTTGAAGAGCTGCATTTAAATCATGCTCGCATCGCCATGCACCACATCCTGAACTTTGGCACGTCGCATTCAAATGCTGGAATAAGCTGCGCAGAGGCCACATAATTTTCAAAATGAGAACTAATGAGTGCACATTCAGGCCAAAAGGAAGCTGGCTGGCTGGGTGGCTGGGTGGCTGACTGGCTCACTTGCTGACTTGCTGGCTGACTGGCATGCCAAGGGGTGACCGACTAGCGTTTCTACTTCCTTGTACTTTTAACAGGGTCAAACTAAGTAGGAAATGCAAAGTGCATTCACATTTTGATTTCATTATTGCCTTTCACTACAAATCTGACTTCCGTGTACAAGCTTCTATCTGGTGCTTGAATGCAATCAATGGCCCCCATTATGGGCTTAGACTCCTCGCACAAGGTGAGGCATTGAAATGCAGCTCAAGAAGCCGCTATGGACAGACAGGATGTGGGCCGGTTAGAGGTTGAGCACATGCCTATGGAAGGTAAATCCGGAAAAGCGTCGAGTGCCAAGCTTCTTACAACCACGGCCAAAAAGCGTACCCCCCTTCAGCGCCTGGGTGCAAAACTTTTGGATGTCAGTGTTGGTTGAACGCTTTGTGTGCGGCTTGAAAGAGATTTTCGTTTTGTGGAAATCAGACCAGCAACAAAAAATATGTTTTTCGTGAGAGGTTGCAAGGATTTGCGGCTTTACTAAATGAATAGAGGGCTGTAAACTTAAGAGGTAAACTTGAGCGAGAACTTGAGAGAGTAGGCAAGAAAAAGATTGGCTAAACAGTTATATGTATGGGAAAACACAAAATAATCATTCTATTTAAATAAGACATGTTATAAATTGATATAGGTATCGTAAAATTTTATTAAAAATAAAGAATTATATTATTTATTTATATTATTATATTTGACAAGCCCCAAAGTTAAATGCCCTACATAAATCACCACAAAAAAGCAATAAAATAAATAAAAGAAACTTTCAAAAAGTATGCTAAAATACTGCCCAAGTATGATCGGTCCAAAAATAAATGCGAAAAAGAGCGGAAGCATGCAACAGCGCAGAGGCTGGACCATGAACAAGGACAACGAACATGCGACGAAGGTCGCTGAACAGAATAACGAATTTCCGTCACACCAAAAAAAGGAGAATTAAGTTCTGTATCAATATCAAAGGCAATGGCATTAAAGTTTGGCATTTAAAAATAAAAAATAAAAAAAAACGAAAAGGGTACCCAAACGGAAGGCAAAATGGCGACACCGGACATGAAATAATTTCAATTTTGTGCATTTCCTTGCGCGCCAGATTGTCTTGAAGATGGGCCCAAGTCAAAGGAAAATATTAAAACTGAATTTAAATTTTTAATAAACTTTTGCCACGCACAACTTTCTTGAGCCTTTGCTGGTCTTTGCAATACGATGAATGCCTCTGTCCCTCTCTCTCTCTCTCTATATATACTCTCTTGCTCTTATCCTCTCTCTTTCACACCTTAAAAGCCGCAAAGTGGCGTTGCCTTTGCACTACTTGGCTCAAATGTCCGCTGGGAATGAGGCGTCATTGCTTTACACTTTTCTTCTAGCACTTTTCATTCATTTAATTTCGGTGCTGGGGCAGGTGTGGGAGGGGCTATACAACAGATGGCACTTGGGTATTTAACGTTCGCTAATGCCCCGCAGCCGCTGCGGTGTAAATGGGGCGTGGCTGCAGCCGAAAAGAGAAGGCGACAGTTGGCGGCCGTTTCCTAATTACAAATCAGCGGTGGCGCCCCAAAAAGGAGCGCACTACAACAGCGAAAAAATATCCTTGCAACAACAACAACAACAACAACAGCAGCAGCAACGAAAGCCGCACAGAGAATTACAAATTTTTTTCATGCTCTTTTTTCACTATTTTGTTGTTGCTGCTTTCTTTCGACTTTCTGGGTCAACAATTATGCAAAATACTCTTATTCGTGGCGCAGACCGTCGCATTTATCTGTCCTTTCGGCTGCGGACCTTAAACACAAAGAGCTGCCACGCCCTTTCTCTACGCTCCCCTACTGCACCCACTTGCTCCGATCCCCAAGGACTACTGCTGGCGCATCCGTTTTATAATTAGTTCGCTGCTAAGCAGCACCCAAGAGAGGGCTAAAGAGAGAGAGAGAGAGAGAGAGAGCAAGAGAGAGATGACAATAGAAAACAGTTTCTAAACGAGACTTTAAGATTTAATTGTTTGAAATTTTGCTGAGTGCTTCACACGATTATATTGTAGAATTGTAGCCAACCCAGCCGGGGTCTATAGCCTTGAAATCGACTAATGTGATTGTTTTTGCATTTGCCATTTGCATTTTTTTTTATCTCAGAGCTTAATTGAAGTAATACATTAACATCCTTGGTTTTGCAATGAAAAACCTTTGAATTAAGGGAACTTGCAAAGTAATTTCTTAACTTTTGTTTGGGACTCGTTAGCTATGAAATTACATTAGATAACAAAGTTAAGAGAAAATATGTGAGGTTTTTTTTAAAGATCTTCAAAATATAAATAGCTATTAATAAACTTACGCATTTCTTGCTTTTCAACCAGAATTCTATAGAAATGTTGCTTAAGTTTACAATACGTTAATATTTAAGCTCCACTGACTGTTAGTTTTTAGTCCTTGGCTAGCTGGTTGTGAATAAACCCATTTTGTCAACATAGTAGAAAGCTTAATTAAACAAAAGTGTTCTAATAGACAACAAAATTGCATCATAAATGACGAAATTTGAATAGTTTCATTTTCAACTTTTGCTTAATTCTTGCAAACCAACTTGTATTGTTTTAGAGGACTTCTATATAAGTACTATAAACTGCAATGAAGCAGGAAGTTATTCTATGATCTACTATTGGCTCTGCTTGGTCTACGGCTGTGTGTTCCGTTCCTCTTGACTGTACAATGTGTAATTTAATAGTCTCGTATTTTCTTTTCCACTCACTTGTTTCAAGCAGGTTTTGCGGTTTTAGCCTGAAAGTTGTGGCTCTTGTGTGGCAAGGAAAACGTTTGCGAGTCGGCTTTATCGGCCAGTACTCGGTGTGTGCTGCCTACGGCCAGTGCAAGTGACATCATTAACTTTTTCTTGGCTCTGAGAATCACTCGCTTTCTGGCTGGCTGGCTGTTGGGTCTTGCAGCTTTTCCGTTGCACCTTCCGTTTGGCTGGAAAACAGTTGAAATAAAATGTCTAAAAAGTTTGCTGAACCCACCAGCGAGCAGACGACCAGCTTGCGGTTCTTGTTGTGGTTACAGTCTGCAGTTGATGTGGATGTTGCCTCCTCAATGCCACCTCAACTCTTGCGAGGCGCTTTTGTTTCAGCTGAGCATCGGCATGCTGCAGGGCTGTGCTTATTGATTTGTATATTGAAACTACATTACAAGCTGAGAGCTGTTGGACCAAGTTTATTTGAACTTTTCTATTTGGTGTGGCCAAGCTCTCAATTCTTTTCCTCTTTGTTTTCTCTCGTCCGTAGTTCAGTTTATTTAATGCTATTTGTTGCATGTCAAGAGTCGCTCTTCAGCCCAACAGAGTACTCAACTAGACATATACTTAATAATATTTTGTGAGCCCTTTGCGTGCATCAGCTAAAGCCAGTGAAACAAGATCTTATTTTGGCATGAAATGAAATAAGTTTCTTAGCCCTGACTAAGGCCGAGCAAATAGGAATGCATACAATTTGACAGCAAACACGTTAAGAAAACTATTTGCCTCATGACAAAAAGCAGGCATGCCACTCCCACGACTTTCCCGTTTTCTTCTTCTCGTTCTTGTAATGGCCAGCTGGCCCCAAAAGCCAGTCAACGAGACATGATTTTGAACTTGTACGGCAAACGAGCTGCCGCTGTGCGAGTGGCATTTGCAGCTGACATGGAAATACCTAAATGCACGCACACAGACGCCTTTCGAGCGCTTGCGGTGGTTTTCGGTGGGGTGCGGGCATACAGCCACGCCCACCATAATGCTGGGGGCCGGGCATACACTGGTTGGCCTCGGTGCTCCATGCACCCGTTCCTAAGTAGCCTCAACCTCATTCGCATCCAGCCACACACACAATGGGAAAGACATGAATAGAGATATGTATATGGTATATGATTTAATTGTCTGGAAAGTAAAGCTAATTTCAGAAATCTTTTTGACAATCAGCTATCACTTTTACTGGTTGAAGAAACAAATAATTAAGATATAAAAGTTATTAATTAGCTAAAATGTACAATTAAGCATAGTTGGGCATTTCTTTAATAGTTATTATCATAGGTTAGTTTGTAGAAATCAATCAAGAATTTTATGAATTTTATGCAAACTTTTCTCCTTTCGATTCCACTGTACCCTCAGTTGCCTTGTCACACAATTTCATTTGTTGTTATGCACTCAAGGGGTCATCGTCGACGCTGCATGATTACGCGGCTCTTCTCGCCTAGCCCCGCTCAGTCCTTGTCCCTTGCTTCCATATAGTTTCCCAACTGATTTCCCCTCGCTGACATTGGCTCGGTCTGTGGGCCGCTGTAGTATTTGTTACTTATTTTTGTTATGCCCAGCGGTGCCTTCCAAAGAGAGCAGCGCACATCCTTCGCAGGTCGGGCTCGTGGCTGAGAGTGTGTGTGGGTGCGTCGCCTAATCCGACATGGCTGCATATCGAGGTTAAAACTTGACAATAGTTCAACTCGACTTGCTGCACACGCCCACGTCTTTATTGTCCTTAGCCGCCTTTAGACCAGGCTCAGCTCGGCGGCTACGTATACGCCGCGTTAACTTGTCGTCGTTGTCATCGTCGCAGCTGCCGGCTGCTCGCTGCAGCTATGCCAACCAATATGCAAGACAGCTCTCGACCAAAGCCCCACTCCATAAGCCCCACACCCTGCCGCGCCCATGTGTCTGCAGCGCGCAGATCGTGACCCAAATTATTTTCACAAAATACAACAAGCGCGTGTGTGGTAAGTGTCTGTGTGTGTGTGTGTGTGTGTGTGTGTGTGTGTGTGTGTATGTGTATGTTTCTGTGTGCTTCTGTCTGCTGCATGCAGTCTTCAAGTTGTGTGACAGCCGCCCCCACCTTCTTGCTCTTCTACTTCACATCTCTGCAACACTTCATCTATGTACAAATCGGCATTTGGCTGTGTGCAGATTTTCGAGGTTAATGCGTGCAAAAGTTTGGAATTAGTAAATTTCCTTTCTTGCAATCTACTCGTAGCCCCTGCTCCCACGCATACAATACACACCACACACCATTTTCTCGGAGCCTGGCCTTGGCTGGTTATAAGTGCATCTAATTTATTTGTATTTTGTGTTTGTGTTACAGTGCGTATACGTGATGCTTGCTTTTTGCTACCGCCCCTGCTTACCAAAACGCTGCAAAAACCAACATGAACGACAACAACAACAAGAACAAAAACATAACATTGTAGGCGACACTGGCACTCGTTTAAATTAAAGTTTTTGACCCAAATTTATGTTAGAAGTTGATATTTTCTTTAGCATTAGTTCTTCTGCTCTGAGTATCATTTTGCTCCTTCCGCTTCGTCTTTTGTGCCCGCCCAGCTGCCCCGTGCAATATTCTAAAAAGCAACATACGTGACAGTATTTTGTAATTTTGCGTGCCAGCGACAAAATGAGTTCATTCCGAGCTGCGTCTAAGGAAATGCACTTTTTGCTCCCCCCAAACAGTTCCCGGCACCGCCCCTGGCCCACCCGCCGGGAGACTTATGAAGAAGCTGAAAGTCTTTGTGTGCGACTTTAGTTGCAGTAATGGCAAAAGTAAATTCTCAAAAATGTTCTCATGTTTCTGGCATTCTGTGTGTGACCACGTGCTGCTCTTGTTTTCAATTAAATTGGATTTAGAATTTGGCGCAGGAAGTGCCCCTTCACTCCGTGAAGTATTAGAACTGCTAAAAGCTTTGTTGCATTTGCTTATTCATTTTAAATTTTGAGTTACGGCAACTAAATGCAACGAAACATTGTTTCTTGTAACTGGAATAAGCTACGATAACTACTTCAGCAAAATAAATGAAGAAACTACAGAGAAATTGAGAATCACTTTCAAAGCTAAAACTATTTTCAATGTTTGTTTTCGTAATTATATTCAATTTAATTTTTTACGAATTCCGTTTGTGAAGTATTTATTTTGAAGAACTGTCAGAGTTTATGTTAGCGTGATTCTATACTAAGACCAGTTGACTAATGAGCAGAAGTCCAGTTGCCTAAAGCTGTCCTTTATAAATAATATTAATAATAATAATAAATAATATAAATAATTGGAGTATTGATTTGACATTCAATTTACATTAATATATAAGGCAGAACGGTTCAACAACCTGAAAGCCGAAGTCCATACTGATATCAATTTACCAATTTGAATGCTGTTCATTTAATTAGACACAAAATGTTGTACCACTCAGAGCAATATAGAAAATTTGCTAAATGTGCAGAACATCATGTTAAAGAATAAACATATGTAGAGAAAGATGTGTTCAACTACTTAAATATTGATTGGCATGAAGATTGCCCGCTCTGCTTTTGTGCAGCTGTAATTAGATTTCGCTTTCTGTTTCAACAGATTGTAAGTAGCACATTTAAGAGTAACAGTATCTTATCTGGGCGCTTAATTAAACAGCTAGCGGGGCGTTACAGCAGGAGGTGGCTGGACGACGAAGAAGCCTGGCAAATTGTTCAAAATGAGTTAGTCAAACAAGGCACAAGGCCACGCCGCCGGCAACATTGCAAACAGAAATACAAGCATAAGTAAAAATGAAAAAATATATATATGTATGTATATATATAAATGCAGAGAAAAAATTCGTTAGCTTACAATGCGGTGACCAATGAGTACCCTGAAGAGCAGAAGATAAATATAAAATATATAAATATAAATATATATAAATATTATATGGCAATATCCTTGAATATTTCTGCAGATTTCAAATATGACTGGCTATCTTCATCCAAATATCACTTAATATAGCAAAGCTTGTGGTATAATATGTAAACTTTTCGTGCATTCAATTTAGCAGAAGAAATCTACAATAAATCTTTGTATACCGATCTTAAGCCATATATAGTTTATATGCTTATTTCATTCAACTTTGTGCACAATTCATACAATCTGTAAGCTTTTAGGGTATAAAACAAGAAAAATGCCTGGCAATGTGGCGAAAAGGGAACGGGGCTGTGAATGGGGACTTAGGGAGCAGTGGACTATGCGCAGAGCCTGGGCATACTCATAAATTTGTATGTATGTATATGCACGTATGTGTGTGATTGTGTGTGTGTGTGTGTGTGTGTGTGTGCGGGTGTGTGTATGTGTTAGAGTGGACAACTATGTGCGTTGCGTGTTGGTAGCTGGCCAGCGCCGCGTGCTAATTATGATGAAAGATTTCTGCATCTTTTAGCGTTAATCCATTTGGAAAATTAGAAATGAAAATTTAATGAGATTTCCACCAACTTTTCCCGACATTTGCGTATATTTTCCACACTTTAGTTTTTTTTTTTTTTGCTTCGCTCACATCGCATGGCAATTAGCGTGCTCCCTTTAAGGCGTCCAAAGCAGAAACTAATAATTGAATGGAAACTGTGTGCGGAAAGAGGCTGGCGGAGAGGGAAAGTCTGGAAAAAGTTGAAAAACTATTGACAGAAGCTATTGATGTTGCCATCTGGCCGAAGTTATCGAGCATCGTGAGTGCAAAGTTCCTATTGGCAACGTGTCATTGGATATCTCAATCTACACTCGCTTTTGCTCTGCTCGTGTACAGCAACTTCTTTGCCAACGAGGGTTGCCAAACGTTTGTAATGTCATCAGTCATTCATTACGTTTTATGAAGTAAAAGTGCTTCTAAAACGAACATTAATTCATACCCAAACAGCCAGCAATTAACGCGACTCTGCCCAGCCAACCATCAACAGAAAATGTCTCCCTTGGAGCGCGCAGTTGTGCTTTATAACACGTTTTTAATTACCCGTTTCGCAGCGGTTGGGGCCAACAATATGGCAATCTAGCAATACGGCAATGAGCGAGTGCAACTTGAAAACAATTAAAAATGTCGTAATTGTCGCATTAATGTTTTTCTGATAACATTTTTGCACTTGGCACGCGGCCAGACCCTGAGACAGTGCCGTAATTGCTGAGCACGCAACACAACGCAATAGGACTTACCGAAAAGAATGTCAATAAAAAATTAATTAAAGAAACTGAAAATGATATTTTTATAGACAGTTATCGTATCCAGCCCAATAAACATTCCTATCTGCCACGTTCTATTTATGCAAAACTAATAAAAAAACAAAAATGAGTAAAAATTGCGTTCTCCAAAGCTTTTCTTTTTCTATTTATCGTCAAACCATGTTTCGTGGTCATAAAACATGGCCGAGCCTGTACTTAATGGCCAGCCCGTTGGCCAGCGTACTAGCCTTGAATCATTAAACGCACTTGCGACCCCACCATGCGCCTCGCTGCACGGACGTCTCTGTGGGGATCTCGCTATGTGGCTGTACCTCTGGGACTCTTTCTATGGAGCTGTCTCCGTCGCTGTCCTGTCATCCAATGCTCTAAATCATGTCAAATAGTTTCGAAGCGTGTGCAACTAAGTGCGTAAAATATTGTTGAAAATATTATTATTCTTTTTAATATTTAAAACAAGTAACAAGAAGAAATCTAATAATTTGTTAGATTATTCAGCTGTATTAACTTGCTTAAAATTGTAAAGGGTTTTCACAGTTTAGTGCTGAAAAAGCAAACTAAATTTGCTATTCATAGAGTTTTGCCTTAATTAAATAATGTGCATGCTAACCTTATTTTACTGTCTTTATCCTCTTCCGACGTTTTCCCTCAGCCATGTAACAAAGATACATATTTCAATCTTAATGAAAATGGTTACAATTCAGCGTTGGCTTCAATAAACAACATTTTCTTACAACCGGTGCTGCTGTTAATGTAATTACCACAGCATTTTTCTTCTGCTTACAATGCACACACGCACACGCACGCACACATACATCCATGTACATATCCTGTGCACTGACATCTTCTGAAAGGACGAGCCGTTACTGACAGACGCGCCGGCAGAAAACTCCTTCAATTGCCGCAATGGACTTATCAGCCAATGGCCGTTGCTCTTCAGCCTCTCTCTCCCTCTCTTTCTCATTCTGTATGTTGGTGCCATATTAAGCATGTGCGTGCCTCTACGTATACTCATTAAAATTGACCAGCCATTATTACAGGAACGTGCCTTTCTTTGCCGAGTAATTTATTCGACTCCTTTGATGCGCGAGACACGGACACGGAGGTGTGACTTCTACTGCCGAGACGTTACTTCCAGCATCCACTGTGCGTACGCATGCTTTAATAGGTCCACTCTATTATAATGCTGATAACAGTTTATTTATTTAACATTTACAGCATATGTACATAAATATTATCTACATGTTTTATTTGAAGTAGAAACGTGGCAGCCAACGAATCTTATTAATTTTATTATTAATTGAAGTATATAAGTTATTCAATCTACACAGTATAAAGCTTACTCGTTAAGTTTTGCCTGAAATGAAATGAATGTGGAGCGGTATGTGCTTGGGGCTGTCTCGCATATTGTTTGAATTGACATATCTGCATTCTATGCCATTGAAATTTTATAAATCATGTGCAGATTTACTTTCTTTTTTTCTCTCTAACATATATCTTTTATTTCGGAACACACACACACACACAGGCACGCATGTATGCTGTGTGGCTGTTCGTTTATGGTACAGGCGAAAAGCCACAAAACACATTCATCAAATCCGCAAAGTCATTCATCATGGGTAATATATTTGACATTGTCAGTGATGGATAAATACTACGTACTGCCATACGGAGAGTGGCCCACTGGGCCAGCCGAAAGCAAATGGCAACAGCAACATCAACAGCAGCAAAAACAAACTACAACTACGGGATAAGATATTCCGCAACATGAGCTGCGCCGGAAGCATATCATCTGCACGAATTTTGCGTTTCGTTGCATGAAAATTGCCTTTAAATTGTTTTTCCTTCTTTTTTTTGTTCTGTCTCTCGACCCGCATTTACGAAAATCCAGGAACACAGGTGATTCGAACTATACGAGTTCGGAGTTCCATATATATGCATATGCTGTCGCATGAAATTATGGGATTTAGAGTTGACGTGATGAAAATATCGCATTGGTCAAAATTTATTTTAAATGGTCATTCAATTGCAAAATATTTGTTGCTCTTTCGAAATAAATTTGATTATATTTTCGTTTTATAATATAATCTACATATAATACATAGATGTATTATTTTTGAAACTCAACTGACTCGAGTCAGTTTTGAATGCTTTACAGCAATTTTACTTTTAAAGAAAATAATAAAAATCTTTTTTTTCTGTTTGTCCTTTGCAATTTTTGTGATTGAACTTTCATTCACAAATACAAAGAACATTAAAATAAATGAATATGAATTATTTTGCTGTACTCTCCGGCTATTTAGTGAGTTCTCTGCTTATCTGAATGGGTAAATAGTTTTTCGTTGTGGGAAAATTGTTATTAATGGGCGACGCCTCCTATAAAGTGACCAATTTCGGGTGCTTTTCTCCCCCACTTTCATTCTTCTTTCAATTTCCGGCAGTTTTCGCGCGCAACGCGTTAAGTTGTCATTTGGTGACGGGCAAAGAGCGCCAAATAGAAATGTGGACTGAAATGGGCGAAAAACTTTTGAAATAACTTCAAATGCGCGTGCAGAGAAAAAAAGAGAGAATGAGGAATAAAAGCGAAGCGAATAAGAGCGGCATAAAGAAAATTGTGGAAAGTGCTGCCGCGTCTAAGAACAGGCAAACGGTTTTTGTGCTTTTAGAAGGCAACTAAGCGCGAAAAGTTTCGCTTTTCGGCTGGCAAGGACAACAACAAGCCGAAAGGACGACGCGCGAGCAAAGATGGCGCTCTAAATAAAATAAATTCGATTCGCATTTGCTGAGCTACGAACTTAGTAGGCCACGCCAGGATGGGGGCGTCCTCTTGTCCAGAGGCCTCTGCTTCAACAGCACATTCATCGCAGTTTTTGTGAAGTATTTTTGTTTCTTTGTGTGTGTGTGTGTGAGGGGAGTGCCTTGAAGACGCACTGCCACATTAATTTCACTTCTTATAAATCTCGTAAGATGTTCCATTTTTGTTTTGTTTTTTTTTTTACTGCCTGCGACCGAATTTGCTTGCACATAAATTATTTGATATTAAAGCCAAGCCATTGCCGCTTTAAAGTCTTGCTTAAAGTCCATATATCATCTCTTATCAGCACAATTAGGAAGATGCCTTGGCTCGTTTTCAATTTGTGTCAATATTTTAATCGCCCTCGATTAATTTCCTTTGTAAGCATAATTTTTCAATATGCTAAATTTGTTTGCCCCACAAATATTGACTGAAGCGTAATTTAGGCAATATTTTCCAATTACATTAGGATTATGTTTGAGCAGGTTGTTCGCAGCGTGAGGTCTATTGAGATTACGTGGTTAACTTGAAAATACATATAGGGCATAAAAGGAGCCGTGATCCTTGGGGGAAGTTGTTTTCAAGGCCTTAACCAATATTAATTGTATCAATAGATTGACTTCGTCGCCTCGTGGCTTCTTGAATCTTTTTTATTATTTCCTACAGGATTTTAAATTAAATTAATATAAGAATAGAGAGAAGCTTTGATGGGAAATTTGAACATATATGAACATAACGCTATCCACAGAATAGATTGACAAAACTTCAGTCATACTCGCATACTCGTATTAAGCTTTTCATTTGATACCCTCTACTTTTCGCAAAAAGTAAAAGGTTGCATTTGGCTCATAGTGAGTGGAATTAAAAAGTATGTTCAGCTAATGCATAAATTGGGCGATAGCCATAAAAATAATGGTAAATAAAATGCGCCAAAATGTAATGAAAACAAACAAAACTATAAATTCGAACTAACCCATAAAACTTTATTGGCAAAACATTTAGTGTGCACATAAACATGAAAGTTTTATTCTTTTTGTCTTTGTGGCTCTGTTGTATATAAACAGTTTATACAGCAAATACAGATATATATTTAATCATGCTAAAAGCCAAATTAGGCTAGTTGCCTAACGAACAACTACATTTCTGTTTATCTACCTTTGCTTGCAGGCCGAGCTATCGCAGTTAATTTGTTTTAATACAATTTTATAATATTCGTAATAATAAATGGATATTACCCCATTTATTGACTTGAAATAAATTTCAATCGAAGTTTCGGTTTTTATCGGCTTGAATTGCGGCTAAATTTATTTTATGTTATTTATAAAAAGAAATGAAATACTCAAGCTGCAAATCAAATTCCTGTTTGAAATTCTAAGGAAAACTAAAATTTGACTTTGGTAAATAAGCAAAAATGTAATAAATATATGAAAACTAAACAATTCAAGAAATTCAAACTAAAAGCTTATGAAACAAGAAAAAACGGGGCCTACAGCCTATCAAAGATTAAATACCTTTTTATACGAAAGCTGCATATTCAACTGTTGTCATTGAAATGTTAGACCATAAATTTAGTCTTAAGTATCAATTTGGGTCAAAATATTTACCAAGTTTATTAACTTATATTTTTTTAAACTAAAATTATTTATTTAGTGGATGCTTCCAACTGATGAGCTTTCGCAAAAGTTAACTCAAATAGCCTTATAGTCTTATCTAATAGACAGAACATACACACAATAGGGAGGAGCCAATAGCGAACATTGCAAGAGTATAAAAACAAAAGACAAAGAGAAAGATAAATTAAAATAAAATTATATCTAAATTTAAATGGTTTCAAGTTTCTTTTTTATACAATATATATATATATATATATATATATATATATATATATATATATATATATATATATATATATATATATATATATATTATACATATAGCTATATGAAAATACAACAATAGTAAATGACTTTATGAAGGAAATTCAACTCATTCATTTTCAGGTTAATTAAATAATATTTCATGCATGCAAATATCTTAAAGCCAATCGCAAATAGCTGTTTAACTGTATGGATATTATGATGCATTTATTTCGCTTCAATAAAATATCAATTATAGAAACCAAGTTCCCCACTGGGACGCTCAATTTATTTATGTAGTAATTGCCAAATGAACTTGCAGTTGGCCAGCTTAATTCTTGGCAAATTGTCATATTGATTTTCGTCCTGTTTTTCATGTTGTCTTTCGAATTTACATGTGTCCTGTGTGAGGACCCAAAAGGGAACCCCAAAAACAGGCAGTAGATGGGAAGTACCTCAACAATTAAGCTAAAACGATTCTCTGTGTGGTTTACGTTGACCGTAATTATAAGTTAAGCTGCTATTAATTATGGCGCCTAATAGAGCTCTGAAGGAGGGCGGGTCTGCTTGGTGCCAGCCCCAAAACTCACATATGCTTAACCTCAATGTCACATCCACACGCACACAAAGGGAAAGATGAAGAGAGTGAGAGAGGGAGTTGTCACTGACATCAGCAAAATTTATCCATAGGCTAATCTGTCGGGAACGTCGGGAAAGTCGCTTCTGCCTGCACAACACAGCGCAACCTCCTCTATCGCTCGACCCAAATGAAATCCAAATTAATTTGCCTATAGCAAAAGTTTTGTATCAGATTTGCATGTCACACACACACACACCCACTCTTACCCACACACACCCAACTGTTGTTGCTAATTAGCAATAAATTTGAATATTTGCTGCAATTGTAAATACCTGCAAATATGAAATATTGCTGTTGATACCGTGCACTTGATACAATATTGAATCAATATTGGGGTCAATCAGTTGGTAATCCTTCGGAACAGCTGAAACAGCTAGTAATTTGAAAAGTAATCAAGCGTAGAGAACAGAATTTCTCCAGCTTCGTCTGAAAATAACTTGAGGGAGCCGAACTGAGAGTCGCATAAATCAATTTGAAATGAAATGTACACTTCATGTACTTGGCCCGTCTGTCTTTATTTCAAGAAAATCTGCTAGCTACCCCGGCTATTGGCACATCCATACAATGTAGCTGCGCTGTTCTACATAAATTTTCCGTGAAAATCTGCATAAAATCAGCGCTAACAAGCTCCATCCACGAAAGCCAGACAAACATCCTTGGCAGGCTTCTTTTGAAGGCGGAGTGGGCCGCATATCAGTTACAAGTCAGTACAATGTTCCCTTGTTGCAATCGCTCTCAACAGATGTTGTTGGTGTAGCTAGCAAATTGACTAAAAGTAAGTTTGCCTGAGCAATACAAAAAAATTAAATGAAGAGACCTTACAAAAGCTAGAGCTCAAGCTATGCTAAGCTCTGCCAAAGTACAACGTGTACATGTTTAGAGAGAGAAAGTTTAATAAATCTCAAAACATGCATGAATATACTATAATTCGTATTTAACCTCTTGTCAAGTGTCTGCTTGCAAGCTACCAAGTTGCCAACAGTATAATTGAATGCAATTTAAGTGTCGGACAATGTCTGTCAGGCCAGTAAAGTTAACTTTGACTTGAGCTTATAACATGTACGAATTAAAATACAAAGTTGATTTTATTATACTGATTAATTTCTAAGTAGAACTTAGTTAATGCACCAATTACCTTGACCCCAAAATAGTTTCAGAAACTTTAGTGAACCGGTAAAGCGCAACTGATACTCAATTTGGCCTTCACTTTCCCTCTGGCAATCAAATTGGTTAAAGTCTGTAAGTAGCACGGCCAATAGCGTACACCTATTTAATTTGGGAGGGACGGAAACCAAACACTAATTGCCAATCAAGCTGACCCTGTCGGGCAGGTAGGTTTGCACCATTTTGCGATTTGACCAATCTGTTGCAGCTCAACGTTAGATGGGGCGTGGCAATGGGACTATGAACTGTTGACACGGAAACTAACTTAACTTTAGTTTGAAGCAAATGTAAAACAGAAAGTTTGCAGCCAAGTTTACGACTATATGCGGCAGTCGTAAACTGTGAGCAGGCAGACGAATGCGGACAGCCCCTCTATACATACAAAACTACATGCACACATACATACATATAGTGTCATATGTGTGTGTACTATATACATACATATATATGTATATGAAATGTAAGCAGCAACTAGACTGTAGCCACAAGCTTCAACTGCAACGCTCCATGGATAACAAACGACTTTCTGTTTATGTAAATGACGAGAAATACAACGGCATCCGGAGTGCAAAATATGATCAACGCACGTTAAGGGCCCCATTTCAGGCACATAAACTTTAAATTGTCCGACTCAAATATAAGTGCACTGCAAATGTATCTATTTTTATATAAATAAACATATGTGCATATGTATGTGCACGTATGTATATGGCTGGGAAACAACATAAAAATTCCATTATACAAAATCCGAATGTCATGAGTATTTTCTTAACTTCGAATTCTATTTGCATGCAGTCAGAGTTGCAAAATAGGTTATGCAAAACACTTTAGAGGTACGACTACCCAACGAACTAAGAAGTTTTACTTACGAAAACCTCAAAAGGCTTACTCCGTCAGAAGTGTTTGATGATTTTATTAAATGAAATGATTCAATATTATCGCTCTTTTTTTACAATTATCGTAAGCGTGCCTTTTGGAGTCTTTAAGGCTTATGCATGCTGCTCCTCCAGCTAAATCAATGAAGTTACAATTATCAAAACCTCAACTGCAAGAGAGGAGAGAATTTTAAGTTCTTCAAAAGTGCTCATATTAAACTTTTAGGATTACTTACCATAGTTTGTCCTCGGCATATGAAATAAAGCTATGATACTCAATTGCGTGGCACCTTCGACTACGTATGTGTGCACACACATACGATCACTACTTTGCTTGCCCCGACCCATGCTGATTCTGTATTTTTTTTTCAGTTGATTTTGGCATTTAAGGTTAGCTTTTAGGTGAAAGTAATCTGCTCAGCTGAATGGATTTATACTGACTTCAGCGATAAGGTTAGAGAGTAAAAATAAAAAGAAATACCTGTTAAACACGCCAAATAGAAATTGTGACAAATTTCCAACTCACGTACTCTGATTGAAAACGAAGTAAACTTTCAATCGCCTTATCGATAACGATAACAGATGAAATAATGTAAGATTATCTGCGACAAAGAAACAGTGAAACTAGAACATAATTTATATCCAATGGCTCCGAATTCTGTAAGTTTGTAAAGCATTCAGATTTACAATTGTTAAATTGTCAAGCTGCAAATCTGACGATAGGTTTCTGATTCACGGTAATTATTAACTATATTTACATAACATAAACATGCAACTAACTTGACTGGATTTTAATGGAAAGCTGGACGGAGAGGTACGCCCAAATGAGTAGTAGAGTTCCACTTGTGTCAGATACAATTGCAGTTCAATTAAATCAAAGATATATATTTACAAATTTACATTCATATTTACACATTCACTCTTAAATTATTTCTCCTTTCGGCAGTAATCGACCACATACGCTTGGGAAATTATAATTCAGATTTGCGTGCACTGATGAAAATGACAGCCAATATATTTTCTAACGCTTAGCTTTGCCAGCGTAAACACGTAAATATCGTGACTTTAGCTAAATGCCCTTAGCTTATCATTAAGTACTAAAATATGGGTTTGTCTTCTGTAATATGGACATTAGGTCGTTTAGCTTGAACTTATAATTATTCCAAACCTATGCACAATTGAATTGTCAAGATTTAGTGATGTTGCCACGCCTCATACTTGGCGTTTAAATAGATAATTGACCCTGTTCTGCCGGCAAATAAAACGAGAATGGCTTATTATTGTTTGGGGTAGTCCGACTTAAGGGCTCTGCGATAGATTATCATGTCTCGATTGGCATTATCGATGTGTTGGCTGTGTCTGTTCTGTCTAGACATTGCTTGGGCAGATCCTTTGCTGGTGAATTTATCCAATGGGCAGTTGCGTGGAAGGGACAGAGGCGACTACTATAGCTACGAGTCGATACCTTATGCGGAACCACCGATAGGAAATCTTCGCTTTGAGGCACCGCAACCCTACAAACGTCAGTGGAGCGAAGTATTTGATGCCACCAAACCACCTGAGTTCTGTTTGCAGTGGAGTCTCTTCTTTCATAATACGGTAATTGGCAAGGAGGATTGCCTAACCGTGAGTGTGTACAAACCAAAGAATGAGAGTCGGACCACCTTTCCCGTTATGGCCTACATTCACGGAGGTGCCTTTATGTTCGGAGGTGTCATGGAGTATGGGCACGAGTTTATCATGTCTGCTGGAAATTTCATCATGGTGAAGATCACCTATCGGCTGGGACCGTTGGGCTTCTTAAGCGGCGGCGATGCAGATTTACCGGGAAACTTTGGTCTGAAGGATCAGCGCTTGGCTCTACAGTGGATTAAGCAGAATATTGCTAGCTTTGCCGGAGAGCCAGAAAATATCCTCTTAATGGGTCATTCCGCAGGCGGAGCCTCAGTCCACTACCAACTATTGCATGGTGGACTAGAGGGTGTTGTCAAGGTAGCTGCTTCGCTAAGTGGAAGTGCACTGTGTCCTTGGGCTAGTCAATATGATGAAAGACAAAAAGCGTTTAAGCTCGGACATGTTTTGGACTGCAACATGAAAGAGAGTTCCTTGGATCTAAAGAAGTGTCTGCAATCAAAGGATCCCAAGGATATTGTCGGCGCTGTGGAACACTTTCTGGTATTCGGCTATGTACCCGTCGCGCCCTTTGGCCCAGTTGTTGAGACTGCCAACACAGTAGAACCTTTTCTCACCCAACACCCTGCGGACATTATGAAGAGTGGAAAATATTCACAAATTCCATGGCTTTTGTCTTATACTCTCAACGAGGGTGGTTTTAACGCTGCACTTTTCCTTGAAAAGGATGACGATGACAGGGAACTTATTGAAGTGTTAAACACGCGCTGGAACGAATTGGCGCCTGATCTTTTATTTTATCGCCATACAATGAATAGTGCCGAAGACTTGAATAGATATTCGCAGGAACTAAAGTACCAATATTTGGGAGATCGTAACTTTAGCTCGGATAGTTATTTGGATTTGCAGCGCATGTTCACGGATATTTTGTTCAAGAACGCTTTTCAGAGAGTTCTCGAACTGAATCGTTCACAGCGAAAGAGTCCCCTTTATACCTATGCTTACGACAATCCTGCTGATTCAGGCTTGGGACAGTGGTTGTCTGGACGAACTGATGTTTTTCTGGGTAAGATGATAGTCGATAAATAAATAAATAAAATAGTTATGGTTCTTTATACAGTGAATCCATTGAAAATGGAATTTCAGGGTATAAAAGTGTTGTGAAAATGTATGTGACAGTCAGAAGGAGGCGTGTCAGACCCTGTCCGTCTGTCCTTCCGTCCGTCCGTGTGAACGCAGCGATCTCGTATACTCGTGTATACCATACGCAGTACAAGATTATCAATTTTTTTCGATAACATCCCATTTCCTTATTTCCGATAAGAAATCGATAATTTTACTTCGTTTTATAAGCGTAATTTGAATACCGTTTAATTTGAAGGTTTCGGATTTACTGTGTAGATCCAAGTAATGAATAGAAACACATGGGTAATTTTTGGATTTTGGATACCACTCCCCCTACCCACAAAATTTTCTAAATACTTGTTTCAAATACTAGAGACTTGTGCATTGGTAAATACACACAAATGAACGCATTTATCATACTCTGAATATTTAAAATTCAAAAGTTTTTCTAGAACAAATGTCATTCAATAATTATTTTCCCATTGTGTAGCCTAAGCGCAGTAAACTTCACAGTTAGCAGAGCGCGGACTATGCGTGAGTGTGTGTATAAAAGAAGTATGTATAATCGAATGTAAAATCGATTTTTCGCAGGGTTCGGGGTATCTCCTAGTCGAGCAGTCTCGTCTAGAGCACTCTTACTTGTTTCAAACTGAATTTATACTATTTTATAGGTACTGTACATTGTGATGACCTTTTCCTCATTGTCAACACTCTGCTACATGGAACACTACGGCCGGATGAACAAATCATATCTAAAAATTTTCTACAAATGCTTATAGACTTCGTGGAAAACGACAAAGGTCTTCTCACCTACGACAACTGTGACTTTAAAGATATAGTAGGCCAAAGCAAGCTGGAACTGGTTTATATAACGGGCGAGGGTTGTGAGAATAAGCAGGTGGACAAAATTCCGTAGGTAGCCTAGAACGAGGCTGGGTTCTGTATTTTTATATTTTATTTCTAAATCGTTTATGAATGGTATGGATTTGCATTTTCATGTTAAATTTGTTAAGTTAAATAAATAAATAACGAGAGGGTAGAAGATGTCTTGGGATAGAAATCACTCGATTCTTAACAATTTACTAGTCGCTGGGTCTGGGTTAAGGGATGCTTCGTTAGATCTGCTGGTTAAATAGGAAGCTCATCAGCACGACAGATTTAATGTAGCTACTTAACATCTTCCCGCATAATCGAATGGACTTCTCCAGTTCTTTAAGCGGATTTTCGTCAAGAACGCATTTGGGGCACCAAGTTACATGCCAGATTTATTACGCATACGTTGGGTACTTTTTATGGCTCAGAAGTGTAAGAGAAAGTCTCAAAAGTGCAATTCCGAATAGTAGTATACGAAATACAAAAGAAACAATCTTCATAAAAACTCCTATAATATAAGCAATTACTTGGCTTGTAGGGTAAAGCATTTTACGATTTCTTACTTGTTGGCTGTAGGTAGCTGTGGCCACAACTGAAGTTCGAAGCGGATGCTGGAGCGGGTGCTGGACCTGGAGTTGGAGTTAGGGCTAAAGCCAATGCTGCGGTTACTCAATCAATATTGGATTTTTACCACAATCACAGGCGGACAGACATATGAAGAATTTATTGTATATGCTGGGGGTTTGTTTGCAGGACAAAAGAAGAGAAAAACGAAAAAATGGAGAAAAGCGGAAGAAAACAAATAGTCTGGATGTACAAATAAATTAAATTAAAACGTATACAAACATAAATTATTTAGAGATAATGTAGTGGCCCAATCGCTTGCCGAATGCCGAATGCCGAATGCCAAATGCCAAAGATCTAGAGACTGGCCAAGTTCTCGGAAGCTACTAACAATAAGCAGACAGCCACAAGCCACACATAAATGCAATAAAAGCAAATTCAATTGGCGGCCATAACGAAAACGAAAATGAAAATGAAAATAAACGAAATGGCGGAGCGCAAAGCATAGAACAGCTACAAGAAGTCAGCCGCAAACAAAGACAAATACGAGAAGCGCCTGCAAACGAATTTCGTATAAATCAAACCCCCAAAAATGGGAGCTCGAACCAAAACCGAAACTAAAACATGGCCAAAGCGAGCACCAAAAATATAAGAAATATGCTTTGGCCTTTATTTGTGGGCGCTTCGCTTCCATTCTATTTACTTTCTGCCACTTGGAGCTGCTCCGGGGAGCTGATTTGCCCTCACCTGGGCAGCTGTTTCACCCGGCTGAGCACTGCACAAGTACAAATTTACGAAATTGGCCAAAAAGTGTTGACGTCATTAAATGCCAGAAAATCCAGTTAAGCGAAAAATGAGTTCACAATACAAAACACAAAATGCAAAATAAATAAATTCTAACCAATCAAGCTGTAAAGTTCATAAGTTCATTGTGAGCTGTCTGGACAGCAAGCAAACTGCTTTTGAATTTCACAAATAACACTCAAGATTCTTTTCATTTCAATTTTATGAAAAAAGCTTTAAAATATATATTTTGTAAGTTTTGTGTGCCTTATTTTGTTGAACGTAGAAAATAAGTAAACTTATTCCATAGTACACTCTAGTTGGAAAAGGGATTACAAATTGAGAATTGAAATTGAAATGCATGTTGTTTGTAAATGAATATGAAATATGTTTCATACAGTTTTTAGGGCTAGCTGATCTAGATCAATTTTGCATTATTTAAAATATTGCTATTTTGATTTATTTATTTATTATACTCATTCACGAAAGTGAAATGAGTAAATTGGTTTGATGCAATGCCCTTCTGTCCGTATGAATGCAAACCATTTCGCCGCTATTGAAGCTAGAAACTTGAAATTTGAAACATATACTCGTGTATACCCTCGAATTATAAAGATTTTCCCCAAAAGTCCACTAGGGGCATGGCAAATCCGAAAAATTTAAAGACTTAATTACTGTTGACTCCTCTATTGATTTCTAAAAAAAACTCTATATACAATATTTACCAATTAGGGGCGCTTCAAATCAGAAAATAGAAATGTTTGCGTTTGGGCCATGAATAAGTATTCTGCAGTTGGTAGCACACAACGGCAACGTTCTTACTTGTTTTTATATTGCACGAAAATTGTATTTTTTGGTTTTGCTATACTTATGTGTGATGTCTCTTAAAACCAATTATTCTCGATAGAAGAACCGTTGGGATATGATAACATTCAGCTCTAACAGTCTATTTACAGTGTATCCGATAGTCGTTGTCTTAAATAAGTCTCCTCAACAAAAATTCTATTAGTTACTTTATACAAACGCATTACAGTGCCACTTGAAACTAGAAACACATTATATTCGTGTGTTGAAAAAGTATAGCAATAATTAAGTTGATAAAAGAATTATTAAATAGCAACTCTAGATATGTATATAAAAGAAAAATAAATGAATGATATTTTAAATAAAATTATGATATGGACTTGATTTTCGTAATTCTCTTTTTTGCCAATAAATATTATATAAACAATAAATGCCTGATAGGAATATAAATATATGATAAAATATCCTCTGATATGACTGCAGTGTGTTAAAGCAATTCAATACGGACTCTGTTAACCCAAATATCTGGTCGTAGCTCGTAATTCGTATTTATTTAGTGGAAATGACATATGTATGTATAAATACTTGACGACAACTTTGCGAAGCGCTCAGGCTGAAATCTGTCGCAATTTCTTGATTTCTAGCACAACTTTTTTATTTTTGTTGTTGTTGTTGTTGTTGTAGTTTTGGTCTTTATTTTTTGTTGCTGTGTTAGTTAGTTGACAGCCTGGGGCTGTGGTAAGTTGGTTTCCTGGTTTGCTGGTTTCCTGGTCTGCCAGCATGTCCAGCCAGAGACGAAGTACTTGCCAAGTTCATAAAATATTCAGCTGCACTTTGGCACACCAAGCAAAAGAGTAAGACTGGCGCTAAGAAGTTGCCGGCAATCATGTAACGAGTATTTGCCGAGCAGCACCTTGACTCAAGTGCCGTCCAGCCACTTCCCGGATGGGGCTACAGGATGGAGGCAGGCCGGAAGTGAAAATCGTTGCATTGCCAAATGGCAGATTAAAACGGTGTTAAGTTGCGTCCGCCGCCACTGGCAACAGCAGCCAAGTGCAGCCGTCTTCCACATAGCGAAATGAATAAGCTGCTCACGCGGAATAAACGAGAGTCTATCGAATAGGTAGGCAGTGTATCAGTTAAGCTGTTGGGAGCCCCTCTTATGCAGCACTGTAATTGCTGGCGTTAAATGAAAGCTTGGCATTACAAACACATGACATTTCAAATAGATGCCATTCACATAATTCGCATGCAAATGCCTAACGCCTGGCGTTGCATAGAAATCAAGATGAGGGCGCATCGAGGGGCATCGAGCAGTGACTGGCGACAGCAACACCTTCAGCAGCATCTGCCACAAACAGCACAATGTTGTTGAAGGACATGCACTGGAAAACATGAAGCACGAACAACAACACCAACAACAACAACGATGAGGACAACATGAATGCAAAACGTCGTCAGCATTCGGTTGTGTAAACATTTTAATTTCTAGTGCAAACAAATGCGCAGCAACCGCAGTCTTAGCAGTAGCACCAAAGCCTCATCTCTTTCCATTTTCCCTGCCTGTTGGCAGACACCAAACCAACATGGTCCATGTTCATGTGGACCATGGCCGTTCAATCCCACTGCATTGTTCCTCTCGACTTCTATCTGTTTGTGTGAGTGCTTAGGATGCTTGCAGGCGAACATCAAGGCGATGATTGCCAATATGTGGACTGTGGGTAACCGCATTTGATTTTCCAACTTCAATTTCAATGCAGCAGCAAAACTGAAATCGAAAAATGGTATTGGCGGTTAGAGTAATTAAGCAAAGAGAAGAGCTCTGAGTCGTGCTGCATGCTATAATAGTAATCCAATTGTAGGCTATTTCTATTAAGAAAGCTTAGAAAAGCGAAGAACGTATGTATATGCAATGCATCCGTTTTCTAGAACTCTCACTGCATGCTATGTTAATTTCTTTTTAAATTATCGCCAAGCCCTGACTCACGCTATCATCGCTAGCAGAAGGCACAGTTTATGAAATCTAAGCTTTTTGTACATTTTAGCTGCAGTCCCCAAATGCCGTTTAGCTGACACCCACTCACACACAACAGCACACACACACACACATTCTGTTAGTAGGAATATTTTTTTGTTCAGTTTATGGCCTTTTCTGCTGCCACCAACAAACCCGCACCGCCACACGTCTCATGAACCATTACTGCACTTGCGAAAATGTAAAAAATGTAAAAAAAAACAGCGAAAAGCAACTGAAAAACCGCATTTAGTTTCAACAAAAACTCACACATACTATAATGTTTATTTGTGTATAGCCATACATATAATATATAATATGCATATACATATACATATACATATATATTCATATTCATGGAAGCAGGCGTGCTTTTTGTGTATAGAATGGCAGATATGTATGCATTTCAAGGATACAGTTACAAAGTGAAATGGCTTGCAGAGAGTCCTGTTGCAGTTCTCCAACAAAAAGATGAAAGTTTATTTTCCATTTTGTACACTTCGCGCAATTAATTTTACAAACATTCCAATTTACCAAGAGCAACAAATAAAGAAGATGAAAAAAGAAATCATAAAAGCAAAACATTTGGCGTTCGCCTTCATCCGCCTGACAGTTTATTATTTTTAATGAGGCATATTATACGAGTAATCAGGCGGAAAAACTGCACACCAGTTCCATTTGCTCGTGTCGGAAACGCCTGTTGGAAGCGGTTGCCATTCAACGTTGATTTTGACAGCAATAATAATAATAATAATAACAACAAAAGTAAATAAAAAATATGTCAAAAATAAATAAATAAATCAGTGAATAAATGACACTTTCATTAAAATATTTATAAATAAACTCATGCATATTGCATCTGTAATCCTCCGCCAGCTGGCAATGTAGTTCATGGCGCTGCATTCATGGATAAAAATATGTTAAGGTTGTAGCCAGTCATGCCAGATTTAGTTGGGGTGCAAAGCTACTTTTTTCATGCAAATCCTAATTTTGTGTTCACTTCAACTAGGTCACTGTCATTCAGAAAAAATATGCAAAATATTTAATTACTCCTTAAATTAAGCAGAGATAAGTTAAAATAAAGCAAAAATTACTGAGAATTATATTTGAGATAACAAAGAAAGTGAATAAGGACTTGTTTCAATACACTGTGAACATCGTATGGAGCAGTTAGCGACGTGTAACACCAAGAAAGGCCATTGATCGAGACCATAGTATTTCCAGTCTAGTCTCGTTATTATCTTCAGCTGCTTAACCCAAACAGCTTTCCAAATTAATTTGCTGTAATCTCAACTATTAAATATATTAAAACATATGTAAATAGTTATTTCAAGTTACTTGACTCGTCTTATATTGAGATGCTTCACAAGAAGGAAAGCTCCACAGTCTCGTTAGTTATTTATATGGCATATGTGTGGTATGACATTAAAGGATGTTTACCTTGGGCAGACGGGCGCACTGGGAGTGCCTAGACTGCAGCATAGAACTGTATGCCTGGCCAAAAGTTTCACACCATAAATTAATTCAAAATGTGGCATTAGGTCTTTAGGAGAGAATACAATGACATTTATTATAATTTAGCATAAGCGAAGAAGCAAACAGCGGAGCGAAACGAGGAGCATTGTTAGGCCAAACAGGTTCAGAGAAAAATATATATATGCCCAATATATTAAGATGTCTGTGATAAGTACACTGTAAGAAAAGATGAAAAAGTAAACAACAAATTGAGCTTAAAGTGAATTTAACTTTCCCTGTCACTAATTAGGTCAAAGTGTGCTTTAATAATATAGTTCAGTAAAATTGTTGGGCATGGCCCACTTAATTTCTTGCAGTGTACCTATTTCCTCTGACTGCATGCTTGATGTAGGTACATAAAACGGAATATAATATGGCCGTTAACATGGCCCCCGCCCACGCCCACACACAGATTCACGGACACAGTCAGGAGCCTTCTGCAATTTGATCTTGTACAAACAATTCGAGTTCGGGTCAAAGACAAAACCAACTCAAAGCACGACCCATAGCTAAGTCTATGGCATCTTAGATGTGGCACGACCAGCGTGTTGAGTCCTGTGCAGGACGTGTGGCCTCTGCGACTATTATCCTTTGACCGCTGTCGTGCTACTAACCTTAACCATAAATTGGCTAAATAGCCACGCAACATGCCAGCGCCTGACAGCGGAGTAAACTACGCCTGACCGCCAATATGAATGTCGACTATGCAGGCAGGCAGCTGTGTGTGTGTGTGTGTGTGTGTGTGTGTTGGTTATGTGTATAGTGTAGTATAGTGTAGTGTAGTGTATGTGCGTGGGCCCCAATCAATTTATCACTTGAACAACGACAGACCAGCCGCTTGCACTGTATGTCCTTTGCGGATGCGGCTAGGACTCTGGTCTTTTTGGCAGTTCGTTTTTGGCTGTGGCTATTGCAGTAGAGAAAAATATAATTTTGCCACCCATTAGAACATTTATAAACAAAGGGTATTAGTGCCAAGCGCATGTCCACAGTGGTCGCTGGTCAAGCGATTATTGCAGGAGAGAGTTTGGGGCAGCTCTACTCACACATGTGAAAGGTATTAGGGCGCACGTTATGGGGCTCATTGAATGTGTCGCCAAAAGATTTAATGGAGCATGGCGCCTGGCCATAGGTGAAATATGCAATAGAAATGTATTTAAGCAGCAGCAGGCACAAAAGAGTGAGAGAGGGAGAGAGAGAGAGAGAGCGAGAGAGCTCTCGTAGGACATGGACCCCAATGACCGCTGACCAAACACACAATAAATCATAAATGTGTCCGGCGTGCTGGCATTTGGTTTATTGATATTGTAGTCATAGTATTACATATCCTTGTTTATCCTGTCACCAGCCCCTAACTCCGCCCACACATAAATATTAATCATATTTTATACGCTCTCCCTGGAAATTGATCATGTGTGGAAAAGTTTTTGCACAACTTATTGACTTGCAGCTGCGTTACGCAACAGTAGAGAAAACTTTCCACACTTTTGCGGAAGGATAACAGTGCCAAAAGTCCTGCCCATGGCCAAATTATGTTAATTTACTGAAAAGATAGTTCAATAAACTTTGTAGCTGCTGCCACAAGCACGACTCATAACTAATGCAAAGATAGTTATTAGCGAGCTGTCTGGCTGCTTGGCTCTCAGATTGAGTATGCGCCTTATCAGCCGGGCGGAAATGGTCGGTTTCTGCTGCCGGGCTGCATGCCACATGGGTCACATATCAAATCGCATTTTGAGGCATTTAGACGGGGCGAAAAACGACTGCAACAAATCAACTAAGTGAATGCCGAGTGGCTGGGCATGCCAGTTAGCTGCTTGACAAATTGCCACTCAGCTTTACGGCCACCTAAAGGCGACAGCAGGAGCTGTAGCTGAAGCCGTATGGGGTAGGTGTTGCAAGACGTTGTTTATTTGGCTTTCATGTCGCGCATGTTAAATGCAAATTATTCAAAATGCTTGCGAAAAGCCAGCTCCGGCCGCCAGTCCGGACGGACACACACATTCACACATTCGCACATATCCTGCACGTTGACCTTTTTAGCAATCCGGCAACGCCGTCATTGGAGCGTGTAATTTGTGACATTTTGTTTTGCTCAGCTACGTTTTAACAAATAAGCTTCACGCGATTATGCAAATTTGCGAATAGTGTTCACTCTTCTCTTAACTATGTACAATGCAGCAATGGGCTCTGCGCCTGGCTGTGGCCCAGATTTGGGCTATGCCCCCCACGAAAAGGTCACTTAACCGTAGCTCCTCTTCCCTTTGGGCAAGAGAGATTTGTATGAATAAATTAGATTTCACTTATTGTACGGTTGGCATGCAATAAGCACACTCAGTTTATTTTCATGAACTTTGAGCTGATGGCACAAAGTGCCAATAGCAGAAATTTAAAATATAAGAGCAAAAGATTTTAGTGAAAATTAGATTGCCTTTATGAAGTTGAGTAGTGAGTGGCAGCTGTACGGAATTTTAATCCTGCCTAATTTGAAGAGCTGCATTAAATAGCTATGAATAAATAATTTCTGATCATGCACATGACACATGACTCAACTAATGGAATTGTTAACTATGGTAATTGTATTTAACAGAGCTGTGCTGAAATCTGTGTACAAAGCCTGAATTGTTGCTGCGTTCCTTCAGTTAGTATAAACAGTTGCCAGCATATTGATTTAAATGTTTGATTAAATATTTCTTCTAAAATACCTTGTCTGTACTTTTACCTATCATGCAAAATTCGAAGACTATACGAACTTGAGTTAATGTGAACGATTATCTAAATACGACTTGACACAATCTTAATAACACTTGAAATATTGCCCTTTGAACTTTCGCATACCTAAAGCATTGTACTCTTTAAAAATGAACTTGCAAAGTAAATTGTTTGTTTTAATAATGCTCGTCTGTCATTTAAGCATAATCTTTTGTGCAACCGCAAACGTGTCTGCATCATATGAGCAGACGACCAGGGCCATGTGTATTATGTGCATTTGATATATTTCTTAATAAAAATATAACGCAAGTCCAACAATGCCACATGGCTGCAAGGCGTGGCAGTGGGCGGGTGCAACTCATGTGTCACCAACTGAAATGAGAAATGATCAAAGTGAGTGTTTGGCTGGAAAAGTGCAGATGCTGCAAAAAAAAGGAAGCAGTGGCAGCTGCTGCCCACATGCAGAGAGTGCGGACGTGTGTGTGTACGTAGTTGTCCAAGGGTGCCAACTGGGACATCATCAGTTGCTACTTGCAATATGCAGCAGATCCAGGCAGCTGTGTGTGGACTGTCTGTCCACTCAGTTAATGCGCTGCAAAACTGCAACAGCAGCAAGCAAGGCGGATGCCCATCTGTTGCAGCCAAAGTAATCAGCCAAGTTAGCTAACTGGGAGCAGCATGTGCGTGTGTGTGTGTGTGTGTGTGTGAGTCTGAGCAGATTTACCAAGTAATTAGTTGCTGTGCATTGATTTTTACGAGACGTCGCCTGCTGCTGTTGCTGCTGCTGCCTAATTCGGCTTGACAAATTGTTAATACGTCAAAGCGATGACAACACCAACAACAGCAACACATAGAAATGATAAAGAATAAAGCCATATAGCGATTGATGACAAAGCTGTCGCCGTCGGCAGCAGCCAACAGAATTTATGGTAATAAAAGCCGTAGACATGGCTTCGTCTGTGGGCGGAGTGTGTGTGTTCGTGTGTTTGTGAAATTTTGTATGATTGTCTAAAATACGCCTTGATTAAGAGTAGGCGAGTGTGTGTGTGTGTGTGTGTGCAGACACAGCTCATTGGCACAAGGCGCCAGGACAAGCCTCGTCAGCATTCAGAGAAATCATAAAATGCGTATACGCCGCGTATGCCCGGCGCATAAATCATTTTAACACCAAAGGGAAAGATCCAGCACGAATGCCAACACATTTGGCACTGGGCAGGTGCTCGTGTATTTACATATAAATTGCCAGCTCACGCACCCACGACTTTCTACACTCACACACACGCCCACACTCACACACTCACACACTCACACACTGAAGCGCCTGTTTATAACACTCGAAGCAATTACTTAAACGCAAATGATGCAAGCACTTGCCTCGCGACTTTTTGAATGGTGTCGTCGGTTTATTTAGTAGATTCATATATATATATATATATAAATATGCATGAATGTTTATGTATATATGTATGTGTGTATGTTTAAATACTTTTTATCTCTTTGGTTCAGCATACTAAAACGCGATATTAAAAGCGCTTAAGTTGTGCGCTTTAACAAAAGTCGTTTGGTATTCTCGCATGAGAGTAAATTTAAGAAACTTTTTAAAGATTATAGTCTTAAAAAAGTGAACGTATTTTAATGAAAATACAAATTATTAAATGAAGGCACCCAACATATATTAAAACATGACAAAAAAAGAAGCATTTGCTGTAAGTAAAATATTTGAATTGGAGACGATGAAAATGTTGTTAGACAAAAAGTTTAAAAATAATGTGACTAATCATAGTATATTCATATAGACTTAGTTAATATGAGACTCACTCGATTGAAATTGATAGACAATGAAGAAATTCTCATGAAATTAATCGAATTGATGTAAACAGTCTATAATGGGCCCATGCGGTATGTTTCAGCATCTGGTATTAGTCAAAAGGCAAATAAAGACCGAAACAATAGAAGTGGTCAAAATAAAAAATGCAATAAAATCAAATGCTTGGCAATCTGGAAACACAGCGAGTTATAAATTAAATGCAGCTGCTACAAATTGTAATTATTTTTACTGCTGTACCAATCGAATCGCTGTTTGTTGTCTTCGCTGTCGAGTTTATGGGTTAATGGAAACATAATTAACACAGCTGTGAACTCGTTTGATGCGTTGTCCTTAGTGATGTGAGGGGTTCGAACCTACTCGTTCACCCCATGCCGTTCTGCCAGTTTTCAGCTTTTTCTTTCACTTTTTTTCTTCTTTTTTTTATTGCTACAATTTGTATTTGATATTTTGCATTTCAGTTTGTTACGTTTTTTCCATTTTACCTGGTACAATTTGTGCAGCTGGATGGCAAAATTTAATTTGTTTTGCACACTTTCTAGAGGCGTTTGTGTGCCATGCATTTTTACACCTTAATTTGCAGCTAATTTGCATTTTATATATGAGAATTTTCGCTTGTTGCGCAATTCCACTGGCATTTGCAGCTGTCTCCTTTCCTATTTCGCCCTGGCAGCTACTTTGCATTGTGGAAATTGTTAACAAATTTAGAAAATGCAATAGTACAATTTTCATTATTCATGTAAATGCTAGAAAAATATGTAATTTAATTAGGAAAATAGGCAGTTCAGGCTTCACGCCGACAAACAAATTAGTTGTTACCCAAAGAAGTTGAATGCCATGTTAAACTTGATCAAATATATATATACATATGTACAATATATATATAAAATTGCGATTGTTATTGAAAAAATACACCAAATATTCCTTTGACATTTGACTATTATATTTATGTTTATCCCAATTGAACAACAATAATAAATTATTTTTATTTTTACAAATAATTTCAAGTAAATACTCGTAAATTAGGCACTACATACAATTGAAATACTCGTCTGACAGATTATGTACAATCGTATATAATTATGAACTTAATTAATTGCAAACAATTGGAAACGGAACGGAACGGAATTAATTAATTAGGCTACATTAAAACATTAATCTTTAAGCGTTAACCTAGAACTGAACCGCATCAAATTGTGTTTTTATTTTCATTTCTTTTAAATTTATTTATTTAATTTTCTTTGTACTTGATAATCTAATAAAAATGCTTTTTAAATGAATTTCAATTCGAATAGGTTCATTTCAGTTGATTTCAAGACTAACTAATCCATATACAAACATGCGCCTGTTGGGTCTAAAAAATATGATTTCTATTTGGTTAACAGGACGGCAAACGAGCTACTGTCGGGCACTCCTCCTAAGGCCCCTTAGTACAGTCTAGAGACATCCGTTGCCCCAGCAGCCGCACCATGGTATCTTGCCGCCCGTGTGGGAGCTGATCGAAATCTTGCGACGGTTGGAACGCATGCTGAAGCTGGTCGAGGATTCACGGGAGGAGCCAAAGCTATTCGAATTACGATCGGATTGGGAGGTGACCGTCTCGTGGTTGCTGTCCTGGTGGGAATGGTGGCTGTGATGCGGATTGCTGCTGATCAGGCTGCTGTGCTGATGGTGGTGAGTGTGGTGATGATGATGCCCACCATTAGCACCAGTACCTCCTCCGCTAGAGCCACTTATGCGATGCCCACTGTGCACGGTGCCTTCCGAGTGTCGGCGTGAGCACTTTGTGCGGCTGACCGTGGCCGTCATGGGTGCCGGATCACTGCTCTCCTTTCTGTGATGATGGTGGTGGGTGGTGCTGGGCGGTGCGGAGGCTGTAGTTGCCGCCTCCGCATGCCCAGCTGTCATTGTATTGCTGTTGATGCAACGGCGCAAGGAATGTGGGGAACTGGGCGTGCTGTGGCTTATCTGCCGGAAGGCCTTAATGCTGGGATGGATGAGTACGCCGCTCGTGGCGCTGGTCAAGTCGCCACAGCTGGCCGTCGCTGTGGGTACTGCGCCTGCAGTAGTGTCCAATTCGCCATTTGCCAGCGGCTGCTCCTCGCCACAGACTATGGAAACACGCCGTGCCTTACGCTTGGCTGCATCTTCCTCCTGCCAAAAGAATAAAAATCAAACATTTACATTCTATAAGCAAGGTCTATTCTCTTAAATGTCACCTCGTTGGCTGTCCCAGAGTCAGCTGGCTCACTGCTTGTGCACTCCACATCCAGGGATCGCGTCAGCTGCGTTGGCGCGGACCGAAAGATGGCTCTTTTGGCAGCGGCCGTTGCCAGCGATTTGTACAGATGGCTTTTATTTGGCGAGAGTCCGACTGGCGGCGGTGGTGGTGGCTCCGTGGGCATGGACACTGGCGGTGGACGGCGTGCCGGTGGCAATGGCGGTGGCGGTTTGGCAGGTAAACTGGGCTTAACGGCCAGGGGTGGTTTTTGGCCAGACGGCGACTGCGGCATGCTGGCTGCCTGGTTAAGCTGCTCGAAGCCCAGATAACTGCACTTCTCTGGAAACGGAGCCATAGGATCGGGCATATGGGGCGCCGGACTATCCGTGTGCTCACGCTCCAGTGACCGGGTGCGACTGGACAACTTGTGGCTGCCATTTGAATCGGAGGTGCTGCTGGCGGCCACAGTGGTCGTTGCCGTGCTGCTGGTTGAATTCGAATTTGTTGGATTTGTGCCGTCATATTGCAAATAGAGATTCATCTCAGAGCGATAGGGTTTACTCTTCTCCTTGTCATTGTTGTTGCCTATGAGATTATCGCGTGATTTACTCTTCTCTAGCTGTATGGCCAGAATGTCGCCCGAAATTGTCTGAATGTCGTTAAGCAGAGACTCCAAATTGACGGAATCCGTCTGAGTGAAGGCAAAAAATAGATTTAGTTAGTGGATTTTTAATATATTGTAAATATACATATATCAATTTATATGACATTTAAGTAGAGCGCAATGTGGAAATATGTTTCACAAAATATATAATCAATGCAGGAAGAAAAATATATAAAACATTTAGATATCCGATAATGAATACAATAAATAATTGGGAATTTAAACTAACATTCAACTAGACATTGATTGACATAAGCTATAGACAAAAATACACATTAAAAAGGTCATATTAATGAATCTGGAAATTGCTTCGAATATACAAATTTAACCAATTCATAAAGTCTTTTCTATGCAATTTATCATGTTTGAGAAATTAAGGCATATATTGAATACAAATTGATTTTCACGATGACATAGACAAAAGCAAATTAATATTGGACTTTTTGGAAATTATTCAAAGAAAGATGGAACGTGATAAGGTTTATAAAGAATTTTAAATTCATAATAAATGTATTGAAATTAAACTGATTGAAATTCTATTAAAAATACTAAGGCATAATCAATTTGAATATATATTGATTCATATGATGACAGGACTTATGAAATACAAACACTTATTATAATAAACTATAAATTATAAGTTTCCATACATATAAATGACGGGGCCGCAACTGTACGAAAACAAATAGAATTTTCATTATCTACAATGATATTCATTGAAAAGTAAATGAAATTCTTGAATTGGGAATGCTAAAAAGCCGATGACTGTGGGCTGATCCGGATAACAGATCCCCTCACCTGACTGCCATTATCAACGATGCTCGATGTGGACAACGCGGCGATTGTCTGGCAGCTGGCTGCAGAAGCGGTTAGCTTTAAGCTGTGACGCAGCGGCGATGTGGTTGTTTTTGTAGTGTTTGTTGTGACTGTCATCAGGGGCTGGGTCAGGGCATTGGCCGAGATGCAGCTACTGTGGCAGCCCTTTTGTGCGGTTGCGTAGACCGGCGTTACGCAACGGGTCAGGGGTAGCGGAGAGGGCGGCGCTGAAGCCGATTTGGCAGCGGCCGAAGCAGCGGCTGCGAGCGCAGCGGTATAAATATCAACCACGCTGCCGCCACAGGCGTTCGCTTCACCACCGCCAACGCCCAAGCCAACGGCAGCGGCCACGTTCACGACCGCCCGATGCAGCGCGCAATGCTGGTGCGGCTGCTGCTGTGGGAGGTTGGGTTGTGGTGTGGGCGGCTGCTGGCCATGGCGCTGGCGGTGCTGGTGCTGGTGCTGGTGGCACGGCTGGTGGTGCAGCTGGCAATGCGAGCGCGCGCGATGTCGCGGACTTACTTGAGGTGAGAGCCGCGGGCCGGGCCGCTGATATGGTGTCGCCAGCGCATTGTTGACAAATATATCTGGGGGATCACGAATCGGAGGCGCCACCTCCGGCTGAAGGGGCGGTGGGGGCGAACCCGGTGGCAGTACGTCCTGTCCCCGATTGGCAAGCTCCGTGTTGAGCTTGAGGCGCGGCTTAATGGGAGCAAAGAAGTGCTTGGGGCTATTGAGCGCTTGTTGCGTGGCATTTGTCGTTATGGCTACGGTTTCTATGTTACCGCCAGCTCCGTTGGTGGTTGGCACATTCAGCGCTATCTTGGGCATCGCTTGCAACGTGGATGTGGGCACAAAGGTCGTCAGCGGCACGGGTGGCGGCGACCTAGATGGCGACGATGTATTCGAATATTTGCGCTGTGAGAAGGGCGATTGCAAATTGTAATCCCAACCATTCGTATGCTTCATGGTCTTGCCGGTTGTGGTGCTCGAACTGGTGCCCAGCTCAGGTGTGGGCGTCAGCACTGCACACAATTCAAAGGGATATCAGTTCAAAGAACATCTCTAGCACGCCTTTACTCACCCGTATTGGGACCCTGATGATGGGCCAGGATGTTCTCAAAGTATGAGAGCGGCGGCACCATCGCCTGCAAATCGTTTAGCTGATTGGCTACCAGCTCGATGGGAGTGAGGGGTGTCAGGGGGCCTACCAAGCTGGGCAGCGTGCTCTGCGAGCCATTGAGATCGGGTGTACATATCATTAGATGCTCCGGCAGCTGGGCCTGCAGCATTTCCGGATTGCTAAGCGTCTCCTCCGACACCACAGACAGATGGTCAAAGTGCATGGGCTGGTTATCCGGTTTGGTTGACGCATTGTTTTCAACAGGCTGAACTTGGGCCTCCTCCGGTGGCAGTGGCTGTTTGATTGGTACACAGGAGCCACCACGCTCCTGACAGCACTCGTCGCTGCAGTGGCCATCATCATCGCAGCGACACGTATCACATGATTCGGAGTCCTGCAAGGCAGATAGCTTAAGTACTTAAAGAGCAACTTTATAGACGATTTGGGCTTTCCACTTACATCACTGTTTCCATCACAACCTGCGCTGCCTCTGCCACCGCCGCTGCAGCGACGTCCGCTGCCCCCGCTGCCGCGACATCCGCCGTACTCGTGCTCACTCAGCTTCGCCTTGAAGCGCTTATTCAGCCGATCGCATTCATCGCGCAGCGACCAAATCTCCCGTCGCAGGTGTTCATTTTCGCGACGCAGGCGCTTGATATCCGATTGACCTGTAACACAAATCGATCAGTTTTTCAAATTAATCGACATTCAACTTATATGTACATGTTTATATTATATTATTATATTATGTTCAAATAATCTATATATCACATTGTTTACATTCCTTTAGCCTATGTTTTGTCAACGGAAACAATGCATATATCCAAAAAATATATGTCTATAGATATAGCTAATTTAGTCTACTTATATCTATGCATACATATATTTTTATATGTATTTTTAGTTTTACGCTTCACGCATTGTTTTTGCAGTTTCTAATGTGTTTTTAATTGGATTATGATTATTTCGTTTCCTGTTTAAAAACAAATATATATACACATGTTTATACTACAGATATACTATGTGTATAAATTCGTATTATCTATTTTAAGCACATTTCTGAACCGTTTTTAAAGTTTCTATTGTTATGTACCTCGCTCGACTTCCGCATTTATGTTGATTGTGCGCAACCTGAGCTCCTCATTTTCGTATATCATGCCACGTGATGACTTTCTGTCCAATCTGTAATTATTCAAAATGATATTAGAAAATATTTTATGTAATACAAAAGTGTGTATAATCTTTATAATATTGCCTTTCATCTGTTAGGGGCTGCCATTGTGAACGACGGCCCGTCAGCATTATATGTATGATATATATAGTAGATATGTATTCTGGTATCTAAAAACGACGTCTTATCAGCTATATTGTATTTGAATTGGTAGATGATGCCTCAACGACTGCTGTAGGTCAACTGAATAGGGTAGACTCTATGCGTTTTGCCCAATAATTAGGCATTCCTCTCGGTCTGTATTTCTGGGCTTTCAACACTCGCCGTGCATAAATAAATAATATGAAAGCGACGTAGATAAATAAATATATACAAATGATATTTTTCACGCATATACGAAATTTACGAAAAGACCCAACATTTTAAAAAAAGCAAAAAGAAGCATATCGACCAATAAACTGGAGGTGATAGGCCCATCTAGCTGGCAAGGGAGAAAAAAACACGCAAACAAACTATAAATTACAAAGATTTCAAAAACATAAATTCGTCTTTGTATATATAATATCGGATACTGAGAAATTGCGCCTTAAAGAGTATACTTTAATTTGATATTCCGCAATTTGCATTTAGGTAGATCGAAGCACCACTTGCCTCCAATTAAATCAAATCAATTAAAAGCTATGCTCAAATCCCAAATGATCCATAAAAAGCCTCTGCAAATTTTCCATAACTTACGCTTTTTTATGTATTTCAAAGCAGATATGCGCGTGAATTTATTTTTGACACTGTTGTCTGAACAATTTTGAAAAACTGCCGACCTGTTGGACCAAATGCCATCGAGCTAAGCATGTTCATACCCTATAGACTGTGCGTTAAGTGGGCATATATATTTGATATATATGCTAGTTTCATTTTGTTTATATATGAATTGCAATTTATTTAGGCTTTGTTTAGATACCACTTATTCTACTCATTGATGCCTAATGTCAAAAGCAAAAGCTTTATAATCTGAAGTTTTCATTATAGGGAATGTAATAGTATGTTTTTATGAGCTTCATTGATTTGTCGCTTTGGAGACAAGACATTTTCTTTTTTTTTTTTTGGCAAGTTTATCAAAACAAGAAATATAAAAAAAACTGTTTCGAAATTATTTTGAAAATAAAACAGAATGGAAGGTGAAATACCCTAGAACACATTTTTATATTTTGTGTTGGGATACTTAAAAATATTTTTTTATGCGAGAAAATTTCTATAAAGCAAAGCTGTTTATCAATTAAAGTCGAAATATATGAAAAATATAAAATAAACATTCATTTTATTTAATTTTTAGCTAAAATATTTTCATAAAAAATATATGTGTATAAAAATACTTTTTAAAATATATTTCGATTCGAACAATTTATATTAAAATATATTTGTTTTATTCACTTCATCACTTCATCAATAAAAAAATCTTTATATTAGACACTTGCCAAATCAGCTTTTTTCCCGTCAAATCTGGTTGTTTTGAAAGTCCAATTGCGGGACAAATTCCAAAACAGCGGGCAGCGGGAATTCTGGATTTTTTTAAATATTTTTTCAGCTCCTTTTTCTACTGAACAAGTTATCATTTTTGTGCGATTAATCGTATGTAAAATGTTGTGTTGTTTATTGTGTTTGAATTAAAACGAAATTGTTCAGTGGTTCAGTTTTCGATGAGCGAACTAATCGAACTAATAGTGGAACTGACTGAACTAGAATATGATTAGTTGAACTAGAATAAGGAACTAAGTTTGTTCAAATAGTTCAATTGATCCTATTGTAAATGATTCGATAGAACTCTAGTTCAGAGTTCGATTGCCATAACCATTTCATCATTAAACGATCAGCCAAAAACAATGCCGAAAGAATATAAGCAAAAATGCTGACGGTTTGCGTCGTTTGAACAAATGCTGCTATGACTACGAATTGCCCAAAAAATATTTAAAAATGATTGGCACCATGGAGGCATACGACAAAGATAACAACTGTCACGAAATTGATGATATAATAAATTATTTATAAAATTAAGCCCTTAAAAGAAGACAGAAAACATCAGCTTTTTTTCAGCTTTTTTCCCACAACATTTCAGCTTTTCTCGTAGTATCTCCCCACTAAACGCAGCTTTTTTTGCTCAACAAAAGTTGGCAACACTGATATTAGACTTATTTCCATAAGTGAACTGGTGAACTAGTGAACTAGTGCTGATTCCGCACATGAACATGAACATCAATGCTTCAGCCCTGTATTCGACAATCTATTTTTGACGTGCGTGTAAGCGTGCAGAGGCGAATGCGTGAGCAAAACGTGGATATACACAATTCAATCGATAAATGTATGATCGATAGAAGGCGTAACGCTTGGCATTTTTATTCATAAAATGCGCTGTTTATGTATGTATGCATGTGGAACGTAATGAAAACAATCGTTTGCTTTGTGATTTGCAGTGAAATGCGAGGTAAACAGATTCATATTGTGAGTGTGTTTGGGTGAAACGTGTAAAATCGACTTGGACAATGTACATGACTCGATGATAAACAATAAACTTTATTTTTAGTTTCTGTTTGAGGCGAGAAATGTTTATTTTACGATCACTAAAGTGTATGGATATTAGAAATTTTAATGACTTTTGATATTAATCGATATATAGGGCACGAGATCCAGATGTTCGCGAACAAAAATGAGTGCAAGAAACTTGGAATAGGTTTCTTATTTTCGAATAGAAGGCAAAAACTATGTCAACGTGCTTACTTTGCTGACTTCTCGGAGCGCTTGTTGCTCTTGCGACTGCGTTCATTGTGTGTTCGTGTACTTTTAGCGCCTTTCATTTAATACACAAATAATGGGGTGAATATTTCAAGACTGTGACACAATGTAGTTGGTTTCGCAAACACAAATCCGCCAGACGCGTGCTTAACTTTAGACCAAAACTAATTAGCTACACAATTTGTTTACAGTTGTACAACATTTTTTATTGTGTTTTTCATTTTGTCTTTTTATTTTGATTTTTTAATTTTGTGTTGGTTTCAAGACATATGAAAAATTAGATAACAAAAGAAAATTCAGCGCAGCGAAGACGTGAAAAAATGTATTCGTATTGCAATACCGCACGATTCGGCTATGAACAGAAAACTGACAGTTGGGCGAGATCAGTTTTGGCCAAAAACAAACGACTACAACAACACCACAAAGGCAACAAACGAACGCCAACGACTGGCATTGAATGCCGCCAAGAGCAACAAGCTCTGCCCGTGACGGCCACTGGTTCAATTTTTAATAAAAACTAAACTAAAAAAAAAAAAAAAAAAAACACCAACAATACGAAACGAAAACTGTGAAAAGTTTCATAAAGCAAAGATGGCAGCGGCTAAATCTTTAAGGCGCTACCAATATCAACAAATCATCGTGCTCAATGAAAGGCGGGCACTCTGCTCAGAGATTAAATATGAAAAGAAAAACACAGACGTAAAATATCTAAAAGCAAATACCGATGGGAACAATGCTCTCTGTCTCCTCTCTTTCGCTTTTTCTATTTATCTCAATCTAAATGTGGTGTTAGACAACGCCAATTGTAAACATTGTAGAAGCAATCTAGATTTGATTGATACTAGATTTTCAGTAAAAAATATTAATAATAAGAAAGTTTTAAGAAATAAACAATTTAAAATGAATAGAAAAATTGTCATGTAGGATTTTAAAAATAAGTACCATAATCTCTTTCTATTCTTATTTTTAATTTAAACGATATTAAACATATTAGATATATAAATGTCTCGAATGGCATAGTTTCTGAGTAAGCTAATGGGCTTTCAACACTAGGAAATTGGTTTGATTAGCTAAAAATGCTTGTGACTTTTCTCTTCTTTCTATAAGACTTAAAGTCTAATGTTGAAATAAAAGTGTGTTGAACACATTTGAAAAGGGTATACAGAAAGAGACATAGCTTCGGAACTGAACTTTTGACGTATACAGTGAATGAGTCTTTGACTGGAAAAAAGCTTTTACGATTAGCTTATATTTGTATACAAATATATGTGCCTGTATATACTTATTTATAAAATGTAAATGTATAAAGCTAAATACATTTAAAAAAAGAAAAGCAAAATAAATATATAAGTTAAAAAACTGTTTAAAAAAAAAGCAATTAATTATTTTATTTTTATTATTTAATAATAACACCAAGAACTTTGTGAATACCGTGAATTTATTTATGAATTTTATATTGATATAGTTACGCTTAATGTGATTTGCCATTTTAATTCGGTTTCTGAAACTAGTTTAACTGTTTGTCTTGATTACATACCAAATAAATTCAATTTAATCAAGCCATTAATCGGATTGGTTTATAGCTGGAAGTGTTTTTTTTCACAATTACAATTTGATTACAAGCAGCAAAAAGACAACAAAAATTAATTTATTTTAACAATAAGCAGCAGATAATATAAATTACCCAGCTGCACCGCAATTTCAATTAATTTTACAGCTCTCTAGCTACTGTGTTAAATAACATTGTAAATTGCTTGACAATTTTTTTGCATTATTTTCGTTTTCATTGGCATGCATTGGTCAATGATTAGCTGTATAGCCAGCTGCCAAAGTGTACCAAAAAATAAGTATCTGAAATGTGTCACGGATGCTGACAGGCGCTATAAGTGACGCAAAATAAAAGTATCTCAAACGCCCACACAAACGCAACCGCAAATAAATCTTACATCAACATACACACAGCCAGACGCGAAAGTACGGCTATTTAACCCACCGATCTCTCTGTCAGCTAAGGTCAATAATTCTATTTGGGTTATTATTGTAAACATACGTGTTAATGTACTTCAAATACATTTTCCGATGAAAACGGAAAACTAAATACTTGATCTAAGTGTCATCGTTGACTCAAGCAGATTTTCAAATACATATCAATCGGAGGTAATCTAATCAACTAATAGTCGAATATTGTTAGGGGTAACATAATCTATGGCAAATACAGCTTGTCATTTCTGGGGCACTTACATCTCTACATTTATTACTAGCACCAAAATATTATTGAGTAACAGAATTTAAAAGAAGTTAGTAACCTAAAAACAAACTATACTTTTTTTAAGAGCTATAAAGTTCTGCACCTAATGGGAGTTAGAAAAACAACTGAAATACATCCCTTCTTACCCTTCCACACTCTACACTCTAACTTCTGTCTTTGCTTGACTAGTTTCAGCGGACAATCTCTAGGTGACAAATAAAGATTTTTAGACTTAAATAGGGGTTTTCAAAGGAGGAGTAGTACCTTTAGATAACTGTCCTTTTGAACTGTCCTTTTGAAAATCAAAAAGTTTTCTATACAAGTATTCTCTCAAGTACAAGTATTGCAAATAGTTATAGATAACATAATGAACATGTGTTGTTCTTAGTTCTGTTAATAGATATTCTCTATCAGGGGTTATTTGCACATAAGACTTATTTTCTCTATTACTACAATTACTTTTCAACTGGCCCTCGCTATATTTTAGTTCAGTTTATACTTAACAAAATTTAAAGTTCAAAGTGCCAGTCATAAATAATATTTTTTCCCATTCATTTATGTATTTCGTTATGCTAATTTGTGAATTTAAATTATTTATAAGCCATTAAAAAATTAACAGAGGTTATGTGAGCCAATTAATATTCAACACAAAAAACGTATTTTTTTTGCTTTGCTGTTTTTTCAGTATATTATTTTAGTTTATATATAAATATGCTTATATATTTGTCGAGCTCGTGCCAATTTGTTGCTGGTCTAATTATTGTTGGTGGCTGCCATTGTTTTCTTTGACATAAATTAGACGCAGACAGCTTAATCTAAACCGATAATATTTTAATATTTGTGTTAAGATGCCGATGAAATGTTTCTTTAAGAAATTTTTGCATTATTTATGGAATGACTTACAATTAAATGAACTATGGGGTATATTCGTTCTTAGATTTCTTTACTGATTTGAAATTTCTTACTACAAGATGTTTTTTTTTCTTAAAATATGAGAATATATTTGTTTTTAATTTTTGAAATTTAAAGTGTACTAAACTTTCTAATCCAAAACAGCTACTAATATTATTTAAAAAATATATTTAAATATATAATAATTTATTTTTTTGGTAAAAATATATTACAAGAGTTCGACTCTTATAAAAAAAACAATACTTTGAAGCTTATGCTTAAAGTATAAGAGAACATCGTAAAATCTAATGCGCATGATGAGATATTTCACTTTTTTCACACTCGTTCTCTCACTGAGCGCTGAGCTTTGCACTGCTTGAAAGCTCATGCGATCAGTGATTCGTCAAACGGCTGGCAATTCAAATTTGATTCTTATCTACAATTCATGTAAATTTATAGTTAAAATATGTAGAATTAAATCAGTTACCTGCTATTTAGCTTATAGTGTGCATGACGTCTTCGTTCTCGGAGCATAGTCGTGCGTTAGTTTGCCGCATATGAAAGAAAAAACCAGCAAACGAAAAAAAAAAACAAATGCAAAAGACACATAAAGTACGGAACGAAAGAAAAATAACAAAAATCAAATCACAACACAAAATACAAAAAAAAAAGATAAAGAAAAAATGATACACAAACAGAAAAAACAACAAAAATTTCTCAAGAAAATTATTTTCGTTGTTGTAAATGTGTAAATGTAGACATGTGATTTTTGTGTTTTGTTCGCTTTTCCTTAGATACGAAAATTTACTTTTACTTTGTTTATAAATACTCGAGAGCGTGTTTATTTAGATAGAGCCAAAGTGTGTAAGCGCATGTTGAATATTTCGGCACAAAAACAATACAAATAGAGCTCGAAATGAAAACATTTAGAAATGAGATATTTACCGAAAGATATTGCGAATTTTACACTGTGTTGCAAATTTGCCATTTTAAGGTTACAAAAAAAAAAAGAAAAACTTTCCAGACACAAATAAAAATTGGTGTGTGACATATTAATGACTTATTTAATATCTTGATGTTCACTGACATTCTCTAGGACCTGTCTGCCCCAAGCACAATGCCCAGGCGACCGCATGAATATATATTCATATATGCATATATGTATATCAGCATATTCATATGGAAATATGTGTGCCTTTCACAACGACAATGCACAAAGGCTTTTTCGAATAGGCTCCTCTACCCAGAAACAACAACTACAACGACAACAGCAACACCCAAGGGTTTTGGTTCGGAACTTGCAAGGCATTTTATTCAAAGGGTCGTAGCAGCATTATCTGTCAAGGCAATTGATTTATCGATCAAGTTGTCAAGTGCTCATTGTCATCATTCAATCAGTATTTACACATGTGCTACAATCGAGAACTAGGTCCTTGATTGGAGCACAACATGTGAGCTAATGGAACTGATTTTGTAAGAGTATTCTGCATGAAATCAAGGAGATTTGCATTGCAAGCCTCAGATATCTTCAACATAATATAATATACCAGAAAAGAAAATTAAAAAAACTATCGGCAGACAAACAACATTAAAAAGCTGAGTTGCATATTAAGGAAATCATATAATACTCATCAGATTAAAAATAAACAAACAATTTTCTATAGAGCAAAACGGTTTTTATGTCCATTGCTGTCTATTTGTTATAAAAATAAACTTTAGGGTAGGTCTGTAGACTACCTAACTTAGTTAATCAGAAATATTGTTTACCAACAATTCGTATTTCTGCACACATTTGTGCATGAATAAAAAATTGATTATATAAACTTTTCAATACAAATTTCAGCAATATCTAGTTTTAATTTTTGTATTTGATAAAAATCCATTTTAAAACTATTGTATATTATTCTTAGAATCGATATACATTAATTACCTAGATATGGTTTTAGTTATTGATAGGAATAAAAAAGCATTCAAGCTTTGAGTGTCTGTTCACAATTCAGCCCAGAAATGATAAATAGGGTATCTGTTAGTCGTTTGATTACGATTCATAGCTGTTTATTTATAAACTTACTCAGTATCGTAATAAGAACTCATAAATATAAACACGCGTTTTATTAATTAAATGCTATTTTCGTGGGCTTTTCGATGGGTCGAGCGCAATTAGCGGGCTGTCGATGGAAAGTGTTCGATTGGATTTATGAAGCATTCGACTTATTATTTTCGGACACTTGCGCATGCTGGGCATACTTTAAATAGGTGTATCATAAATGGAATTTTAAAAATACATTTCGTACAGCGGCACAGATTGTGGAAGACGTTCGCATGCGTTGACAAAGATACAGATGCAAATGCAGAAAAGATACAGATACGCAGTGCGACTGAGAGGGAGGGGATGAGCACAGGTTTGAACGCGCACGGAACGGGCCAACGGATACGTTGTGGCCTGGCGGGCACGCGACTTCCAACTGCACCACTGCGTCTGGGGCCAACCACTTGGCCGCATGCCCCACGGCTGTGCGAGAGTGCGTTGCTGTTGTTGTTTGTGTGTTTCATGTTAAATAATTGCGTATACATTTTATTTGTTGTTGCCTAGACTCAACCAACACACACACAAACGCTCACAGAGGCTGTGGGCGGGGCTGGCGTTGCATACGGCATGCCAATTCAGTGACGGAATGTGCGTGCGGCTTCTAGTCAAAATTTACATCCATTCGTTGAACGAACTACAAATTGAGACCGCACAAAAAAAGGCGAAAACAACAATTGACGAATATGAAATACCCTCTTTTTTGGAAGGGACGAACTCAATTGCAGGCTGCTGGTATATACCACACTTGACTGAGACCTTAAACATTATCCTTTTATAAGTTAGAATGAGATTTGAATTTCATGACATAGAAATATGGTTCATAAGTTGGACTGACTTGTGAAGCATAGCGTATTTTAGTCCATTTAGCTCCCAAATTAGATTTCAAAATTGAATTATTATTAATTAAACTTAAAGTTATTTAATAAATACATTAATGAAAAGTCTAAAATACCCTTGTGAGTATTGCTTTTTACGTTGAAGGATGAGTGATATACTATATAAACATAAGTCTTCTATAATGTCAAAGTTGAACTCATTCTTTGTATTAGACTCTTAAATTTATTTACCTGCCCAACCTTCCTTTATTAAGATACTGGTTAATATATATACTCAAATCTAACTCCCTCACTGGCTTTCGCATTTCATGACAACTTCTTTACGTCCCCTGCTATAGGGTATAAAAGCCGAAACTTTTTGTGTGCGTGTCCAAAGGCAAATGCACAGCTGAAATACGAGCAAATAAGGCGCAAAAAGACTTGGTGTTTGTTTTTGTTAGTGACTTTAGTATGGACCCGGGGTCTGCTGCATTTGATTTTTGTGGGCCAAGCTCTTTATTTCGTCTGGCATTTGATTTTTTTGCGCAAAAAACTTGTTTGTGATTTGCACAGAGAGTGCAGCCACTCATAAGTTCCCACAAAGATCACTGTAAGCCGCTTTCGAATGGACTTTTCGATGAACGAATTTTTGTATTAATGGCCAACATATGACTTTAATAGTGCAACGATTTAAAGAGGTGCGTATGAAGCGAGGGCGTCACAGTGTCACCTATATTCTGTATAGTTTTAGACAACATTCTCATTAGTTTGATAGCTTTTTCATGACTTGTGCAAGGGAGGCAGACACTGGATTACAGCGACACATAAATAAACAAGTTTACGATCAAAAGTTTTCCAAATGGATTTGGACTTTTCAAAGCATAATTTATGGCTCGCTGCTTTGACAATTCCAGCAGGCAACAGAAAGGCTTTAAAATATTTATAAATCTCAGAATTTGTTGAATACGCTTAAATGCTGTTCAATTTCATAAGGTGTATGCCCTTTACTAAACATTAAACTCTATAAGATTGTTAAGACTCAGCTTATTTTAATGATTGACATTAATTTGATAAAGATGCTGTGCAGCAATGTATTTTTCCAATAGGAAATTTTTATGCTGATTTTACCAATTTATTCTATTTTTCTAGCCTTGAATAATTTGCAACAAAACTGTTTGAAGACAAGCAAGAGCCAACTCAGATATAATCAGATTATGAACACGTATCTATCTGCATAAATACATAAAATTGTTAAATGTTCCGCTCAATTTGATAAGGAATTTTAATTCTTCACATAAATTTGGTCAAGTATATTCCAAGTTGTCGCATTTATTTATTTTAAATGTGTCAGAATTTTAACTAAATTAGATTCTTGCCAAAGAAATGGTCTGTTTACGTTTTGCGGCTGTCTGCGCCGTGGACACATGTCTGGTGGAAAGGTGAGTGCGAAGATCAGCCCGAATCTATTTTGGAAACGCACTCACACAAATCAGCCAAAAGCTGAATCACAGCTGTAAAGTTGGCCAACATTCCAGTGAGCCAAAGAGACAGAGGTGGGAGAGAGAGAGAGAAAGAGAGAGAGAGAGAAAGAGAGGGCGCCATATGCCGACAATTTGGCTGAATGATATTTACAAGTGCGGACTAACACTCGCATGGCCTTTGCCTTTATCCATTCCTCGGCCTGTTTTGTAAATAATTTCCAAAATAAAAACAATGCGTCACACCGTTTGGCAGTGCTAATTGAAGCGATCCAACCGAAATACATAAAAGCGGCAAAGTAATGCCCCTGTTTGAGGTAGATGAATCTTAAATACCCTTGAAGTTCTGATTGACAGCTACTGAAGGCATCAAATGTCTGTATATAACAACACAAATCTGAACGTAACCCATTCGCAGTTGAATGAAAATCTTTTCGATTCCTTAGATACCGCAGCTTTTGGGATTTCCTTTAATTGTCATAGATCAAAGATAGGAGGTTCATACTTTTAAGGACTTGTCCTAGTACTAACTATTCATTAAAGCGCTGAATGTGCATAAATGAGTCAAGCCCAAGCTTGTCTGTTAGCCAATTAGTCGGTCAGGATATACTTATAAATAACTTAGTCACCAGTCAGCAGATATGTCAATCAATCAATCAAAGTATTCAATAGTAGGTCAGCCTGTCAATCACTCAATTAGAGTTAACTCTCATGTATCGATATATACGAAATAAGTGTATTTAACAACAGATGAGTCAATCCCTTAACACTCTTCGCTTTAGATATATAGCTATTGCCAGACATTTGTTATTTCGTAACCAACTGAATAGAAAACTCAAAATACCCCACACCTATTGAATTGCAACGTCATCTTGTTATGTTCAATCAATGCGATTTTCTCGTCGATTTCCTTGTGAGGCCAGCGATCAAGGTAGCGGAAACGAGATCAATTTAATTACTCAAAAATTATCGTGGCACAAATCGCCAGCCATAAAATCATATATGAAATCGTTTTCGTTGTTGTTCTTGTTCTTGTTGTTGTTGAAAATCAACTGGGGAAAATATTATGGGTAGCATTTCGAGAGGTTCAATGTTCCGATGGCGCTTTTTATGAGCGCAAATGAAATGCAAATAATAATATTTGAAGCGTTTTCAATTTTAATTTCATTCGCTGCTAATTGTACGAACCAAATTGAAATATGTTCTAGGTATAAATATGTTTCCATTAAATTGCAATGCACATACATACATACACATAACTTTGTGCAAAATTTGCATAAAAAAATGGAAATCGGTTCAATATATGAGCTTGAAATGAAAAATTTCCCCACTGACCCGTTCGGTCGACAATTTGGGCCTAAAGCTAGAATAATGTGCTGCCCAATTAAAATGAAATTCAATAAATTTTTTCTTTGATGCTAAAGACAAATTTATGCGACCGAACAAACCATTTGCCAGACGTGGCCGTCATTTAATTAGCCGCATAATAAATTCATTGGAAAAATACATATATACATATGTATATACTATGTATATATATATATATATATATATATATATATGTATTTTGAATGATTTCAAGTACATTTTACGGCGTAATTGAAATAAATCTCGGTCCCGGGATGCCTTTAAACAATGCTTCAGTCTGTCAGCAATTGAAGCTCATTTGGATTTAAAAACAACAATAAGGACGCGAGAAGGACAGGTGAAGTATTTTATTACCCAGAAAATAGACAAAATGCAGCTCAACTCTCAGCTTGAACAGCTTTCATTCAATCCAACTAATCGACTTTGGTGTAAAATGAAATTTGTATTTTCATATATGTTTTTGATGCCATCAGCAAGGATAAAAAGATTTCCTCAGTTCATTGTTAACTGTTATGCCCAGCTTGAAATTATCTTAAGCGACTTAAGCTCTCTTACCTTAACCTTAAAAGACTTCAACTAATTTAAATTTGTAGTTAAACTTTTGGAGATAAACTAAAAATGATTATTAAATTTGTGGCAATTACTAAAAATATTCAAATTGTGTTTTTTTTTTTTATAATATTTAAAAATACAAAATGCTCTATGCTCTAAGTCTTACTTCAAAATTATGCTTGCTTTCCATTTATCAGTCTGTGATCTTATGAAGTATCCATAAGCCTTTGTCAAATCAAATGTTCAGTCCTTATAACTACTGTCTGTCTGTTCTATGCAAACTAAACTTTAACTATGTTAGTCCGATAGGAACAAATGGATAACATAATTTCCTTAATTCCCGAAACATTATGCTATTAAAGTTAATTTGTTTTGAATTTTTGAATAAACTTGTTAATAGCTAAAGTCTGTTATTTAGTGGTAAATAATTGAAATAATTGTGTTTGGCAACTTTGACGCTTGCAACATTTTTGGCCATAGACAAGTTGCGCTCACAGACTTGGAAAGGAATTTGCGCTGAACTAAGCTAAATAAAGACGCTCGAGTAGCTCACGCTGTAAATGAGTAGCAGTGAGTGTGTGTGTGTGTGTGTGTGTGTGTGTGTGTGTGTGTGTGTGTGTGTGTGTGAGTGTGTGCATTTGTGTGCTTAACTATGTTGCAACCTACTTGCTTTCGTTGGCGATGAGCTTTGCGTTGATTTCCGCTGATTGTTGTCGCTGTTGTCGCCGTTGCTGCCGCTCGCCCGTCCGCTAATTAAATTGTCATCCAAAGAAATGCCGTCGAGCCAATGCATGACATTATTTCAATAAGTAGACACTAACACACACTCAGACACGCACACACATAGATAAAGAGACATAGAGAGAGAACGCGGGTAAATCACATTTGAAGCGTAAAGAATTGATAATTCGTAAGCGTTGACACTTCGTCACAGACACATTCTTCACATAGTGCGCGACTTCTCACGACAATAATAACTCAATTTTCCGCTTGTTTTTCCCGGCAACAAGTCGTCTGTGTATGTGTTGGCTGTTGCCTTCTTCTGCTTTGACTTTTGTATCGCACTTTAGCTGCGCTTTCAACACGTATACGCCCCGTGCGCCCGCATAATTAGCACAATGCACTTTGCTGCAGTTTTTGCTGCTGCTTTTATTCTGTTTGTTATTGTTGTGGTTGTTGTTTCTTATTAAGGCAATTTATTACTTATTTGCAGCTGCACATGTGCTGCTCTTGCTGCAACTGCATTTCAATTAAATCAAATAGATATATATGCACTATATTTGTGTATGAAAAAAATGGACAGCACGACACGATCTTTCGATAATTCGTATCGATTTGTATATTCTATCTGCGACTTGTTGTTAGCACGCTGGCTAACCGGCTGCTTCTGCTGCCACTGACTGACACGCCGGACGCTGACCGGGCAGTAGCTGCTACTGCTGCGACTGCGACTGCGGCTGCGACTGCGACTGCGACTGCGAATGCTACTGTGGCCGCGTCTGTGGCGCATTTCCAATCGCTTCGCACGTTATTGTTTCCATTGTGTTCGATATTTGTATTTTCTTGTACTTTTGTTATTCCTACAAATACAAACATACATACATGCATATATATGTATATATGTGTATATAAGTCTGTATAAGTTTGCCTCAATTTATTGTAGCTTGTTTTTTTGTTTTGTTTTCTGTTTATTTTATACACATTTGAAATGTTTCTAGTATTACGCTGAAGACGACCCCTAGCCGCAAACCCCTTTTGACTGTAGGCCGACAAACCCGCAGACAGTTCGCCTTGTACTCTGGCCAATTTCCTTGCCGACATGTCGGGACATAAACATGCGAATTAGCATTCGGGTTGAGCGGAACTTTCGTCTAGAGTCCACATACCTTGTAATTCTGCGTATTCTATGTGGGCATTGTTTAATGATAACTAGAACCTGTTTGATTTCACATAGTCGAATTACTCATCCAATGCGCTTCGATTGGAGGTGAAAAATGAATGAATAAAGATCGCCACAGCATGATTATTCATTCGACTAATTACCTAATGGAAAACAAGCAAAGTCCGTGTGTTTTATAGGTCCAATAATTAAAAATCAATTTGATCGGCTCGACTTTTGTTCGCACTTCATGATGTGCGAGTGTATGTAAACCATAAACAAAATACAATAAAAAACATATTGTTCGGCTGAAATTTATGCAATTTAATGGCAAAGAATTCGATTGCTCAGCGCAAATCTTAAAACAAAATTTATATAAACGTGTAATTTATGACAATCATGAGACTTGTTGAATGTTGCATGAGACTTGATTTTTTTTTGCTTTTTTTTACAATATATACCCTGTAGAAACTAAGTAAAGGCTATGCTGAAGGAGAAGTCATCTGTATAACTTTGCCAAATTGTAGTGTCTATGGGTTGTCAGATATTAGTTTAAAATAATTGAGCTATTTTGTGGTTTTGCATTGCAAAAAATAAATTATTAATAATAAAGAAAAACAAATATTTTTTGTTTACAAATATTTTTATATAATGTTTTAGCTTAAAGAATGATTTTTTCCTAAAATAGTACGGGGTATCATTTGGTCTGTTATCAGCACGTTTGAAGCTTTTCGCTTAAATTTGACGATATGATAGAAAAATATACAGTTTGATTCAAAGCTATAATTAAAGTAGATACAAAATGTTAACTAATTATTAAATTGATTTTTTTTTATTCGAATTTATTGGTTTTGTGAACAATCCAAAATACATCCGTTGTTAACTGGCATTGAACCACTGTGCAGCACGTCAACATTTAACGAATTGACAGCTGTGATTGAAAAACCACTTTTGTAATTTCAAACCAATTGTTAATAAACCGAACAGCAGCTAGACACAATTGCTTAAAGTTTCTTTAAAATAATATATATATTTAAAGAATAAATATAGATATTATTTGTTCGACATTTTTAAGGTTGGCCTTCATTTTAGCGCTGTATTTTGTTTGCAAATTGATTTATTACACAACAGAGACGTCACCCGGACTGTCTGCACTTGCGATGCAACGTCAATTGGGCAATTGCACTTGCACCAGCAAATTTTTTTTCTTTTTCGGCTGTAGCGAATGGAAATCACTCGCAATATGTAATTTTGTTGTTGCTTATTTACATTTCAATCAGAAAACAGCAATAGCGCAACACAGGCTATCTCACTTTCACATTGGCCCAACTATCTGACAGCATCGATCGCGTCACGCGGCGTATAAGCGATATTTCCTTCGCCAGCGAAAACTTTTCGGGACCGTCCGCAACGTTTAAAAGACCGACTTACTCTGCAGCTAACTGCATGGCGCAGCGCTCCAAACAGCTGCTATTCCAGGCAGCCTCACATATGTGTGTGTGCGACTGTGTGTGCGGGTGTGCGTAGGCCGTAAATGAGGCGAGACAACGCAGACAACATGAGTCGTTGGAAGAGGTGGTGCTGTTACGTTCCCTTCCATTCTTTTCTGTTTCATTCTATTTTGTTCTTGTCTACGGCCTATTAGCCCTGCCTACCGCCTACAGTTCCGCCTGCCTGTTAGACTGTTGTTGTTGGAAAATTAAAAGAATCAAAGGCAACGGCAAAGAGCGAAATTAAGTATTTAGTTGTAGTACAAGCACTCTATATAGTATCTATCGCAGCTAGACATGCATACTGCCTCTTGCATCTTGTAGCACCACGATGAGGTGGAAGCGGCTTGGGGGTATGAGTGGGGTGTTAGGTGTAGACAGCGGCAGCTAGTGTGCATGGCAATACTTAAATTCACTTAGGCCTAGAGTGGACCACAGAGCGTAAATGAAAGCTAGTTAAATGAATCGAAAGATAGAATGTGTTAAATTATTAAACGAAAGATTGATATAAAAAAGAATTTAAGGTGACTTTTTAACAAAACTGAAAAACGCCTACAAATATTTTAAATAATTATGAGAAAAACTGAAAGGGGAAATTATTATGATTGACATTCAGCACTTAAATAGACTCCTATAATGTCAGAATTTTAATTAGGGTTATTTAGATAAATTCAGTTTAATAACAGGGTCCACTCTAAAGCAGCCAAGTCGATTTCTGCGTGCAAGCGTCACAGTGTCTGCGTGTGGGTTTATGTCAAAGCTGAATGAAAGCAGAGTGGAAAATAAAATGTGTAAGAGTCTCATTGCCGTGCCGAGATAAAATGCATTGTTTTATGGAAGAAGGACACAAAAAAGTAATAATTAAAGAAAATATACATAAGGGATGGTGAATGATGTAAGGGAAATTGGCCAAGGGGTTGTCAGCTGTTACAAATTTAACAAATTATTATATGGAAACGGTAATAGGAAGAGTGAGAAGAGAAAAACATAGGAAGGTAAACAAGATTGTAAATAAATGAGTTGTTAAACTTGGGTTTTTCCTATATATCTAAATAAAATTTTATTTAATAAAAAAACTGAATAAAATTTAATAAATGCAAATTTTGTTTAAATTCATATCATGATATACAAGATTTTCTGAAAAGTTTGTAATGGGTTGGCAACTCTGTCTGGCAATGGATACCCATACATATAACCTTTTGTATATGCTGCACATATGTATATTATTTAGTCTTTTATTATATTACATGCACACACGCCGCTGACTCGTACTTTTGCACGGGCGTAACCCATTTCCTCGGCCTTGCCTCATACCAGCAGCCACAGTCGCCACGCCCCCCGACATGGCAACAAAGTAACAAGTCAGCATGCGCTGCTTCCAGCGCCAGCTACAATTAACACGTCATCGATGGAAACGCAATCTGAAATCGGGCCTTGTCTTGCGTCGATTATCTTATTAGAAACGAGACTCAATAGACACACACACACACAAGAGGCACAGATACTAAATATACGATGCACATATATGTATATTTGTGCTTGGACGACTGCTGGATAAATTATTGCATTTGGCTTGCTTCGAAAGGTACCACAGGGAAATAGAAATAAAAATGCATTCGAAGCAATATCTTTGGTATACGGCAACCGAGTCACAAATATATCTACATGCACATACATATATATAACAGCAGACAGTAGGGCGTATTCATTCAGTTTGTTTTGGGGACACAGCGAGCGCACAAACTAACCTTTGACGCTGTGTTCGCCGTTGGAGGAGTTGCCAGACATTGCCAGACACTCCCTGTGTATTCCAATTAGTTATAGTGTTACGCATACGCAGCTTGCGCCGACCACAAATTCAATTTATATACAACAAAAGAGATTAAATGGCATTGTAATCCGATAACTAAAAGTATGGGGAAATATATAAAGAGGTGCATGTGTGTGTGCACATGCATATGTATATATCATTTATACTTGTAGTTTCTCTTTCTTTGTTTTTTTTTTTACCTGTCGAAAGCTTTTGCTTTTTTGAAAGCAATTTACGAATGGCAACAAGTGTACTCATTGGGGGCTGCTCTTCGTGAGCCGTTAGCATTCAACTTGCCCCACGATGCAGCAACCTCTGCCCGACTCCCTCCACTTCTTACTTAGCTTTGATATTCGTTTTATTGAAGTGCATGGCGAATGCTGAATGGTTATTGAATGAAAGAGAGAGAGAGAGAGAGAGAGGGCTGCTCGGCACAGTTTCGATTGTATTTGATTACAAAGGTCAAGATGCGGCAAGTGCAGTTTTTAATGGTTCAATGGGCTTCATCAGCTCTTCAAATTTATTTAATAAGCTGCAAAAGTGCACTAAAAATAATAAACGCAGTTTCAATTGTTAGCCATTTGAACAAGGAGAAATACAAAGAATTATTGTAGCACAGTAGAGCTTGAGCTTTTGTAGTTCCTTTATTTGCGTAGGAAAAGGTAGAGTTGGAGAAGCTTCAAAAGCAATTGAAATAACTTTTTAAAAACAATAAAAATGGATGCCTACGAGCCAACTACCTGACTTAAAATTTCATTCATGAACCTAGTATTCCACATCCTCAAACACAGCTTATAGCTAAAACTCAAAGAATGCGAGACTTTTTTACAAAAAATATTGTTTGTTGTAATCATTAGTCCATATAAAAGTTGAAGTTGTTGAATAAATAAATACGATAAGATAAATGAAAGGATTATCAATTTTCAAGCAAGTTATGGCTTGTAGTAAGGTCTATCTCATTCTACCTCTACCTTCTTTTCTTGAAAAATTGTTTGTTAGACAGCGGTTTGCATTGGGCCTCGGCTCATACAATAATATACATATATGACAAAACTTGAATTTTCTACTCTTAGCATTTTATACAACTACTCTGTGGCCAATCAAGACAATTAAATATTACAAAAGAAAGCTCAAAGAATAACTGAAATTTAGCTTTATATCATAATGCCAAGCTTAACTGCACTTATAGCCCCTTCTTAGGAATTTAAAGTTGAAGCCCGCTATGGAGTACAGACGCAAAGACAACTGAGTGCTTAAAATTTAATCACCTTTCAACTGTTCGCTTGATGGGCAAGACTTTCGTTATGCTTGTGGCAGAGCAAGAAAGAGTCAAATTTTAAAGCGGACAAATAAAGATGAGAAATGTTAATGTTGTTCTTGTAAAATGCAAACATATTATTAACAATAACTTCAAAGGCAATTATCATTAATTGTTATGGCCATTTAAATTTAACGCATCATTAACGTCGCCAGCCAAACGGGCAGCAACAGACTTGGCCAAAAGCTCGCACACAACACACATTTATAGCAAGCCGGCGAGGCAAGCTTTTTGTTTGACAGGAAACAGCTTTTCTCTCTTAAGAGAGCCTAGTTAAGAGAGCGGGCATTGGTGAAAGTTGTCGCAAAATCTCTTTTTGGCTGGCATTGTAAATTGTTGCCTACTTTTAGGCGTATGTCTTAAAAGGCGCGTGACACCCGTCCACTCCAACAAGCCACCCACCCACATTATTTCCATCGTTTCAGAGCTTGGCATCTGGACGCTATGACAAATTTAATTACCAGCTGCAAAGCGTTACCCTGCCTGCAATTGATAACCCAAGTTCAGTGAATCGTTCACAATTGATAGCTATTAAAATTTCTGGCATGCCTGCGCATTGATCACACAAAAATCTTTACCAAGGTCAGCTCCTGTACCTGCCCGCTGCCTAAAAGGGGCAAACTTAAAGTCCTCAATGCGTGCCTGGCAAACTTTTTAAAGCCCATCTAATTAACGACTTTACAAAGGAGCCAAATTTCAAGCAAAAGTTTCTGCTAATGGATGTGTGACTTAAATTATAGCAATGGCTTGTTGCAAGACCCTTTTATGTTATGTATTTTTTCATCATGTAAGCATTATAAGTATATAATGAGTAATGATTGTTTTAAAGCTATTTTTTAATGAAATACTATTGCTGATTTACTTGACTATAGTTAGAAAACAGTACAATGTCAGCAGTTGCAAGTAAGAAAGCTCTACTTACTTCGTAGTTAGTTTGCACAGATACACAAAACACACCCGTGTACACACGTGTATTAACTTATTCTAAAGTATTGATACGGTATATCTCACACCTTGCAAATCATAGACAATTCCAGCTTTATACATTAATGGAAAATTATGATTAACGCTAAATCATTTTATATCTTAACAATTATATTAGCAGGCCCCCAATGCTGTTTTTGTTATTTCAAGTCAACTGAATACATATTCATCATCAATTTCACTGCTAAATTGAAAATTGTGTAGTCGGATCATCTACGACGTCCACTTACCTAGCATCCTTTGTTTAACGTCCAGCTTTAAGCAGCTGACAATCTACCTACGCACATACAAAGTTTATCAATCCAGTTGCAATTTCCAGAATCCTTGTTGTTTGGGTGTTATGCCGATCAATATTTGGTCACTTAATCGGCACAGAAAGGGATGAGGTATATAGTTCACCAAATATAATGCACAATAGCTATACGGCACATCTTATTTACATACACAAGGAGCTAGACGCCTTGCAGTTCCTAAACAATGCCAATATTATGCATGATGGAAAATTAGGGCCAAGACTTAATTCAAACTTAACAATGGATTCAATTATATTAGTGGTTGCTATGTCGTAATTGTTATTTGAGATCAGCTTCATCCATCTTTTGTACTCGAATGCACTGCAGTTGTTAATCACAAGCGACACAAACTTACGAACATTAATTCATAAAGCGACAATTTCGATTTTGCTGCCAAAGTTAAAATTGTATACTCTGATCCACAATGTAACGCCCATGCCGCCTACTCGACCTGAAGCCTTTGTTTATTGTCCAGCTTCAAACAGCTGAAACAGCTGCCTAAACATATTAGAAATGTATCAATTCAGTTTGGTATATCATAAGCTTTATGGCTCTTTAAGTGGAAACTTCATCACTTAGAGGAGAAATAGTTGAAGTAGTAAGTTCTCCATGCTTCCTTCATAATGCCTGCATATCCTATTTACAAACAGAAAGAGCCAGACACCTTGCAGCTTCTGAATAATGACAAGATTATGCTTTGATGGTAGATTGTCGCTTAACACAAATCTCGTTTCCATATCTTTCCACCGCTTTTTATAGAGAAAATGCGTAGGCGGGGCGCTGGTTGCCAAGTGATTTTACCAAATGGCTTAACGTTTTGTTTAATAACTTCTATGTTACCGTACAGATTTAAAGTGTTCAGCATGTGACCTTACGTATTCTATTGAATATTTGCCAATTTGATAAATTTGGCTATATGCGCAAACTGAAGCTCAAGTTTAAAGAATTTGGTAAAATATGGAGCCGGAATCCAAAATCTAACAAATATCAAAATTCTATAAAATATACATGAAATGAAATGCAAAATTTTGAGAGTTTAGCTCAAAAGACGTCCGACATACCATATAGTTTAATAACTGAATGTCGATAGGGTTTTTAATCGAAAACATAAAATATCAAGTCTCTCGCTACTAATATAGCTCTTATACTTATATTTATCAAGCTTCATTTAAGGATTGTTTAATAGTTCCTTAAGTGGAGTTAGGTATTACATATAAGTCTACAGTAGCTAATGTTAAATTCTTTTTCTCTCTTTTGGATTCAACTAGCCATTCAACTAAATGAATTTCGTCTTTACTTTGGAAATATTAAATAGAATTTAAAGTATGAAATGAATTCACTGAAGTATTGTAACTCTAAAGTTATCTTAGCTTGACTACGTTTATTTCTTATAATAGTTTACTTTAAATGTTGATAATTATAATTATGATTTTACAGTATTTACAATCTTCACTTATAATACTTAGTTCAATATAGTTTTTAGAGCCATATTCATATATATAATTAATCTAATTCCAAAAGTTCCTAAATACTATCACATCTTAGCTGTAGACAAGCCTAGCAAATAAATTTATATTTAAACTGACAGCTAGGTAGAATCATTTAGCCTATACGAGCGCACAAATCAGGTACACGTGTTAATAGGAGACATTGGCCGGTAGCAGGAGCTGGTGTTGGGGCAAGAGCATTTGCCAGTAGCAGCTGTCAAGTGTCCTGAATAATTTATGAATTGTTCGCAGCTGCGTGATGTTCTGTAGCCCCCAGCTGAGGCAGGGGCAGCCGCATATGAAGAGTAAATTAATTTCGAATTGCTGGGCTCTGCTCACACTGAACGCTAAACCAATTTTAAATAAAGCGTCAGGTTACAGTATATTCTTTTTGTATAGCGCCACCAATAGTCGAGCTGATTCCATTAGCACCCCAATTATGGCATTTTACGCAAGGGCTTTGGAGGAGAAATCGTCGGAATTGGAAATTCGCGCGCAGGATTTTCTTTATTTCACGTTATTATAGTCTGTTGCGAGCGCTGTCCAGAAGCGGAGACGGCGAAAAATCCGGCTGGGAGGGCGCTGATCCGGGTCCAGGTCCAGAGTTTGTACACAAACGCGTTCGCTCGTGCGTGCATTTTCCACCCTTTTTACTTAGTGCGATTGGTTTTTGTAATGGCAGAGACATTGACTGTGACTGTGACGGCGGGTTCTAAACTTTTCGAATGCCAACAAGTGGCAATGACAATTGAATCTGCTGGCAATCAAAATCACATAAAATCCCTGCCATTGAGCGTGCATTTGTTGTGTGCTTGGGGAGAACGAATTGAGAGCGTACTTCAAAACAGTTGATTATGCATATATTGGTTTTTATTAGTACTTACTTATGATATTTTAGCATTATAAAACATAATGTTTACTTTCAATCAAGCTCAGCCAGCGGCAAAACAGTGCTGGGAAACGGCGTGCCAAACGAATAACGCGTAAAGCGGCTATCGATAGCTGTGCAGCACATGAAGCCGATAGTTAGCTCAATTTGTAATAAGTTTTTAAATTAGTTTTCCAAAGAAATACAATCATAAAACTTTTAATTTATGCAAGTCTTATCAGCACTTACCTGCTATTGCGCATAAATGAGCTCAACTTGAGTGTACAGCTTAGTAAGTTTTCTGTTTTTCAAAATGATTACCCAACTTACAAAGACTTGTCAAGAGTAGAAGACAAAAAATTGAGAACAGCAAACGACTTGCATGAAGTGCCATCAAGTACAGTAACAGCTGCCGCACACAGAAACAACGTTACATGTTGCTATGGATACACACACACACACCCACACTTGCAGACACACTGACTGCCCAGTAAATTTCTTTTGTTTTCTTTTCATTAACGCAGCAACAATGTTTAAGCCGGCTACTAATTGCAATCAAGATAACTTCAACTTGTTGCAGTGCTTGTTGTACTCGTACTCCCTCTTTTGCAGCAGCGGCAAAAAAATCGCTTTACTATCGAGCATCGGCAACAGACAAAATTGCAAGGCGAACATTTATCCACTTTTTTTTATTGTTTTTCTCATTAAGACTGAATGACTGACATTTAGTGCCCTAATGAATAGTTCATTGAATGCGGGAATCGGGTGTTGACAACTATCGTGTAGTCAGCAGCTTATTTGCTAATTAAGAAGTACACATTACTTGAATGCTTTAAATTTATTTTGTAACTAAACAAATTCTCGCGTGTCACTTCAAGTGCAATTTTTATCGATAGGTTGGTACTTTTCGTATGTTGTCGATATATATATATATATAGCTATCGATGTATTATTGATATATTGTGTTTTGATCTCACATCTCTGTTTTTCGATCAAACTGTGGAAAAGAAACGGAGAAATTATTAATATTTGTAAAACGATTGGCTGTCAAGGTTGGTAAGAGTGGCGCATAGTGAGAACATCGACATGGCAGAACTGACGGATATGTTATTGTCAGATTGCTTGACGCAGTCCTAGAGCACGCAACATCCAAGTCCATATTTGCTCGATGCACAAGTTTTTTTTCTTCTTTTTTTTATCATTGAACGGCGCGTGACTATGTAAACGTGATGTGTTTTATGGCTTAAGTCATAGTGATTAACAACTACAACAAATGGAAATGCAGAGCTTTGCATTAATGTGGCATCTGAATTGTCTTACCTAGTTTAGTCTGAGTAGTCTGAGTAGAAACATTTCAAAGTGCAGTTGATAACTGCTTTAGGTGAGTATTTATATATATACATATATAAATAGACTCAATCACAAAGTTAGTGTAAAACAATAATATATAATTGTTTTTCATATTCATAACAAAATTATATATATTTGGATATTTTTCTAAATGATAAGCAAACAAACATTGTTTCTCTACCCGCTGGAAACTATAAAAGGCTTATTTAAAACCTTAACGAATGAGAAAAAACAAAAAAGAAACCGAAAAGTAGAAAGGCAACAAAAGCTGAGTGGGACAAATGTAAAATATTTTACAGCCCGAAGCTGGGTAAACATCAACAAGCAGTCGGCGCCAAAAGCCAAATGTCCTTTTTTATTACCTTTGTCAAATGCACAAATAGCTGAAATCCACAGCGCTCAAGGCACCCGCACTTCCCCCATTAACCCAACAAATTTACACATTTTGTAGCCGACTAAAAATAAAATAGAAGAAAAAGAAAGAAAAGGGTAATGCAAAAGGTAGACCCGACCACATGTCCTTTGCCGCTCCAATTTCGGACGGCATGCGGGCGCTCAACCAAATATTCAAACGTCTAAAAGTATACAATAAAATATTATATCGTAATAAAAAGCAAACACACGGCAACGAATGCTCCAAGGGGTCTAAAGTGAGGGTCGTTATCATGCGATTGAGCAATACTTTTCGTGTAATATTTTCTGAGCCTGTCGACAGGATGAGAGGATAAGAGCACACACACACACACACACACACACACATACACACAAGGGGAAAATTGTCGCAATGCCTCAAGATTTATAGGAGATTTATCGACGGCTTTAGCTGGTGCTGCAGCTGCTACTGCTGCTACTGCTACTATAGTCTTTGTTTTAACAAGCTGTTTGACATGTGCATATTACGTATACGCACTGCTAAACGATGTCCTTGCAACGTTCAATGAGTTTGCTTATCAAACAGGGATCTATTTTGAGCTGTAAAGGAGTACTATACTACTTAAATTATACAACAAAACTACAGTTTAAATAGGTTCATTGCGATAATAGAGCTTATTTCGTAACACGACTTAGGTGCGGTATGAAAAGGGTAAATCACACAGAAAAATGTATAATATTTGCTGAATAGTTATAATTGGCACTAAATAGCATTAACTGATTTAATTATTAAATTTGTTTTTTTATTGGGTTGAAATGTGCATTGCTTCAAATCAATTGAATTTATTTATAAATTAGATGTTTTCTTTAGTATCTGACCTTCAATAGGTTCTTATATGAATACAAATTTGCATATGTGTTTGAATTTGCTTCATATTTATTTGTTTCGTTGAACTGCGCCCACAATTTCATATTCACTATACGGCACACCATAATTTAGTCATTCACGTTGTTTCTCTTGTTATTGTATCTTGATGTGACCTCGATTGTGTAGACAAATCAAAATGGTGACGTGTTGTTCTTTGTTCAAAAACAAGAACTAATCCAACATGCTATATAAATAAATGTTTATGTGATGAATATATTAAAATATATAAATAAATAAATATATATATATATATATATATATATATATATATATATATATATATATATATATATATATATATATATATATATATATATATATATATATATATTATATCTTTTATATCTATATTTTCCGCAAACTTGAATGAATGACGAGCAGCTGGCAACTTTTTTGAAAGTGAAATTTATTGTAAATCGTTTTGTTTTCATCCTAAATGAGTTTTAAATATTAAAATAGTTTTCGAATCAGCATAAAAGTGCATATAAAATATTTTTCTGTATCGTCTTCGGCACGCAAAACTTTTCCTCTAAATGTTTTTTTTTTTAATATCAAAATGAAAGCGTGACGTCACGTTTCAACACACACACAAATGCTCACATAAAAAGAGATTGAGAAAATGAGAGAATACACCGAATAGTAAAAGATATATAAAAAAAAAAAACAAAGCTCATACAAAAATAGTTGAGGAAACGTTTCCTTAAGTAATTCTATAGATCTGTAGATCTAATCGCCGAAGAGCTTCTTGCCCAGGTCCATCATTCTGTGATTGCGGCAAACGCGGAGCGCATCGGCTTTCTTTAGTACGGCCACAACATCTGCATTGACATCCACCAGCTGGGAGAGGAAGTCCTCATAGGCTGACTTCACATTGGCAGGCAGCGTGCCAATCTTCACCTTCTTTAGCGTCTTCACGATGCCCTCAGCCCAGCCGGATTCGAGAGCAAACTCGGAGATCCATGGTACTAGGGGCAGCACACCGCACATGGTCTGCATGCCGAGGAACCAGAGCTCTGAGAGGTCCGACCAGAAACCCTTGTAGGCAATGGACACCACTAGAGCTGTCGGATCATTGCTCTCATCGATGTTGTAGGCATCCCAGAGGAAGCGTATGGTGGCCTGTATGTAACGACATATGGAGAAATCGTTTTGTTTGACCTTCTTGGACTGTTGCTTGAGCAGCAGCAGCCCCAGCACAGCCAGATTGCCATGGATGACCAGATTGTCGGGCGTGTCCTTTAGTTCGGGCAGATTTTCCACCACGAACTTCAGCAGATTGGCAAAAGTGGGCGCATCCTCGGCCCGCTTGGGTTCCAGCACCGTAAAGTTCATGAGGATGTTGCACAGGGCTACAATGGCACTGCGCGCCTCCTTCATCTGCGCCTGCTGCTCCGGCGTGGGCACGGGATCCGGTTCATTCATGCGCTTGAGGCGCTCCGCTCGCGGTATGGGCGGCCGCTTCCAGTGGGCAATGCTGAAGTACAGCTCGATGGCCTCCAGTAGCACCTCGTCCTGTTTGTGCGTGAATAACACACGCCTTGCCTCATCCTCGACGGCAAAGTGGCACAAAGCGGGCATCATGACACGCAGAATGTCGACGGGTGGGTTGCCCTCGCGTGGTCCTGCACGCCAGGCCTTCAGCTCATGGAAGCTCTCGTTGCCGATCTTGAGCATGAAGGGCAGCAACTTGTAGATGGCCGGACGCATGGCAGTTGTCTCCTGCGCCAGCCAAGCGGACAATATGCGTACCGTGGCTATGATGAATGCCTTGTCGCGAGCATTGCTACTGTCCTTGATCTTGTCCTGACTAACGCGCGTCAGCACGGCCATCACCTGGTTGAAGGCACCCTTTAGCGCTGTGTAGGTAGTCTGCTTTTCCTTGGGCTCCAGATCAAGCTGATCGCTGGCCATATACTCGATACACTGTTCCAGTATGACAAAGCAACAGGTGAGCAGCTCCGCCTGCTTGAAGGTCGTCTCTAGCTTTTTCTCGTCCATCTGCATGCGCACCTCTATCGCCGCCAGCTGGAGCAGCATCAGGAAAAACTGTTTCTGATCGTCCATGAAGGCCCACTGCATGCCCAGCACCTGCAGCGTGGTAGCTATCAAGTGCAGCGCCGGATCTCTCTGCTTGGGTCCAATCTTGGCCTTCAGTATATCGCCGCAGCCCTTGAACAAACTCTCTGGCCAGATCTGGCCATCCAGGGAGTTCAGCACAATCTCGCGCCGGCAGGTGCTCAAGATGTCAGCTAATATGCGGCACAATTCGTACTTGCGTTCCGTATGATCCGTTTCCATGTCCAGAGCAATGCGCTGGATGAGCGCATGGAATGCCGTGGGATCCTCCGGCCAGGAGACCACGCCAAATTGTTTTACCAGCAGCACAATCAGATGCAGCGCTTCATCGGTCTGGAAGCTCTGCGCCGAGTAAATCTGCGACATCTTGGGTATTGCGCCAGTGGCCAAGAGGGCCTGCTGGCCCGGCTCATAGCTGGCAATGCTCTTGAGGCAGCTGTACGCCTCGCTCACGACAATAAGATTATCTTCATAGTCCTCGTCGTCAGCCTGCTCCACAATTTCCAGGAGCGTGGGTATGGCATCTATGATATCCTTGTGCGTGGCCAGCTCCTCTTCCTGACAGAAGCCTGTCAGTATGGACAAGGCGACGCTCTTGTATACGAGTGGTGGGCAGTCGCTGGGCAAATCCTTGGACACGAGCAGCTTGCGCAGGAAGGGAAAACCGATAGCCTCAAAGAGCAGCTGCTTACCAGCCGTATTGCAGTCCTTGCCCTTCATTAGCTTGGTGACCATGAAGAGGGCAGCAAACTTTTCGGTATCGCTGCGAGTGCCCTTCAAGAGATTGGCGCACTTGCGCACGGGCTCCGGCACGTCCGTCATTCTGTCTGTGTGTTAGCTAAAGTGCAGTTGTTTGTAACGTAACTATATATGCGGACTATTCTCTAGCTATGTGTGTCTGTATACAGGCGTCTATATGTACACGCTCTATAAATAACTCTCACACTTTCACTTGGCTACACAGTTCCCGTTGGCTCCCGTTCGACGTTTCGACTTTTCCGCCTTTTCTAAATTTATTTTGGGGTCCTCGCTCGACGACGCACTCTCGCGCACTGATCGCCGAAAAAGCATTCTTTGCGACTCGTTTCGAATTTTCCAAAGTGGACGCTGTGCAGCTGTTGCTGTTCAAATCTCTTTTGGACATGTCAGCGAAACCTACACAAAATTTTATTTTTACTCACGAAAACACTTGTAAAATTGTGGGGAGGCAACAGTTTAACAACAAATTTGTCACTCTGTATACGCTGTTGACTTGTTGTTTTCTATTATAATATTTTCACTGAAGAACCTAAGAAAATATGCTATGATTTTCTACTGCTTATTATTATTATTCATATGAAATTTACTATTCTACTTCTTAAAATGAAATGTTCTAATTATTAGATAGATACTCAGTAGAATTTTATGTATTCACCTTAAGCCATCTGAATATTTTTATAAAACTATACAATTTATAAAAATATTTTATGAATTTTAGTGATTTTTTTTTTATTATTTCTTTTATTCTAATTGTTATAAAAAAGTTATTTCTTGTATACATAAAATAGATGACTTAGAGCATTCAATTTTGACCATAACATTTCACATGCATACAATATGAAAATCAATTTAAATCGAGCATATGACGACTCATCTTAAACTACCCATGCATTGCACTTACTCTCTCCAAATTTCTCTCTCTCTCTCTCTCTCTCTCTCTCTCTCTCGGTCACTTTCTCGCTCTCTTCAATTTTCATGCTTGTGCGCTCTTTGTATATATTTAGAACATGATTTTACGTTTTTCCGACATTTACGTGTTTACATTTTAGCCAAAACTGTGAAAACTCAGCCGCCGGCTGCATTTGTTCCAGAATTTTTCAACATTTTTGTTGTATTTGTTTTCTTTTCGAGCAATTCATTTGATTTCTATGCATCTCTGCGTCTCTTATGTATATGTATATATAATATATATATATATATATATATAGATATAGCTTATAGATATTTGTATTTACTTTGTTTTTTAAATATACAAAATGCCAGAGGTGCAGCTGTATTTTAATAAAATCTGTGCATTGCCGTGAAAGAGTAAAGTGCATATACATAAATTATTTGAAAAATACTTCATACATACATAGATATATGCTTATTAACATATACATATATATTTATATAAATAAATGTGTATGTGTGTATGGATGCACCAGTATTTGTATTTATGCACTGCAGCATCATTTGCATATTTTATTTAAATATGCTTTTGGTTTATTAATTTGGGGTCAATGTATTTAATTTTGCATAGCATTTGGTGCTGTTGCGCTTTCAATTTATATCACTTCACATATATTATAGATAAATTTATATATGTATGTATATGTGCGCATTATTTTTTTATATTATTCATTGTTGCTTCATTTATATCAAACAATTTAAGATTTTTGGAATTTATGAATGTTTCTGCCATTGATATTTTATTTAATTTGGAATAATGTTGTATTTAATGTATTCAATTTATGCAGCCTTAATAGCGTTTATTTATTTAATTATTGAATATGAAATTGAAAATGAATAAAGAATTAAGTATCTCGCTCTCTTCACCAGATTTACTCAGATCATTTGACACGCTTTATGGTATATGTTTCAATGACAGATGGATCTTTTAATTATTATCACCTCGTTGTGCAAACAGGCATGTTTCAATACCATAACAATGATACCACTGTTATTGCCAGATATATATTTTATACTATACATACTTGATAACTATGTTCATCTGAAAACTGAATGAAGCTTGGATACAGAATTTTGTTAGTTATAGCACAACTTTAGAGCTAAGTTGGTTAAGCAAAGGACACGGATGGTTGTATATGTGTGCATCACAAAACTAGGGAGTCTGTTAGTCAGGTATGCGTAGATTTTGCAACTCATTTATGATTCTTGGCATGCAAATTGTCGTTTGTATAAAAATTATTTATATATTAATGGGTCATTAGATTACTTTCACATCAAACCAGAAAAAAATATGGGCAGATAAATATATAACAATAATACTAATTCCGTTTGAATGTAAATAGCTTCGTTATAGAGTTCTCTTTTAAGGATATACAATGATTTTTAGGCCTAAACTCAACCACATAAAGTGTCACTGATGAAATCTGCAGTCGGTTTGATGAGTTGGTCAATTATTACGGATTTCGATATTGTATATATATATATATTTCCACTATGATAAACCAGACTCATGCCGGCGCGCAAAAGTTGATTGCAAATTTAATTTGCATTGACAGTCGGTTGGTTGTTTGGCTGGGGTGGATTGGGTTCGGTCAGCTGGTCAGTTCGGAATATTAACATAATATAAATGAAATGCTTAACGGCAAAAATCCATTCGAATTGTGTTTGCTGGCCAAACCAATTGCAAGCTGCTCACATCGCAAAGCGCCATGCAAAAATCATACTCGTAATCACCAATGACCATGGCCAATATTTGGAAACATTTTGCATAAACGCCGCAGTTGTTGACTTAGTAAGGGTTGCGTGACCATCAGATATCCTAGTTGTGAAATATGGACAAGTTATTGATCTGTATATAATTTATTTTGTTCTATGATCATGCTAAGTGCGAAGCTATCCGCATTCTGCTTGAAATTCGCTTTTTTTCATCCGAGTACCCCAAGATCAATTAGACTGCAAGTTTCGGTCTTTTGTCTATTTGCTACAGTTAACAGGGTAAAGCTAAGCCTCCGTAATGTTCACCCGTATATAAACTAATTCGTATCTCGTAAAATTGTTCTGTTTGCGTTTGTTATTATTATTTTAAATTGATAATGCAGGCGTTTTGTCTCATGCGGCTGCGGCAACATAGCTGTGGGAAATGTGAACGTATTTTTGGGATTTACAATAACTGGGTTAGACTAAAATTTATGAATTTCTGCTTTTGCATGTTTCACTAATTATGCCAATGGTATTATAGTAATTGCGGAAATATGCTGGCAGTGGCTGGGAGTGCAGCACTTGAGCTTGTTTATCCGCTGATTAAATTCGGCGTGCCAAATTGCAATGAGCATTTGTTCAATAATTGACAGCAACATATTTGCTAACAGCAAGTTGATAGACTTTAAAGGGACGGCCCAGCTTAAAGTTCAGTTTTTTTTATAACTTGACAAATGTGCGGGGAAAACTTGAAAAGTCATAATGACACACAATTTATAAGAGTTTCAGAAACTGGGGCAACATTTTTTGGTACCATCAAGATGAGGAAATTGTTGATGATAGCCGAGCTTCAAGTTGGAAATCAATGTTGATGATCTGTGCACAACATTTTGAGGCCAGCCCGAAAAGTTACCAAATGTCTAATGTTGGCGGTTAGCTATCTATTTATTTCCACAGCCCCTTACGTAAACGCCGCCCAGCGCCTTTGTCGGCCGAGGTTGAGGCCAGGCCACAATTGTTGCCCATTGGCAAATTCGATGAAATGAAAAATACAAACAAAATCATTTGTCAAAACATTTCGAAAGAGCTTTATAAACTCTTGGCTTCAATAACAGGCGGCAGGCGACAGCTGCCCCTCTTTCTCACTGTGTCTCCCGCTGCTGCCATCGGCCTTTAATCGATGGTGTCCAGTGACGCAAGGAAACTTAACATCAAGCTGAACCAATCGTTGAGCACAATAGAGGCGCAGTGTGAAAGCGGAAGCGGATTCGGAATCGGAATTGGAAGAGGAAGCATGAGTGCGCATGTGAATGCGAATATGTAAGTGTGTGTGTGTGTGTGTGTGCGTGTGCGTGTGTGTGTGTCGTGCCTCAACTTTGGAACTGTTTTCGGTCTGAGCCTAGGTCAGTCAGGATTGGTGTGTCTCTTCTTCTGTACGTCCTAGCACCCGCTCCTGATTAGTGTTAAGAGCTTTTTTCACTCTCTTCGTTTTTTTTTTTGCTTTCGGCTTGCTAGATTTTTTGTTGTTGGCATTTTGCTTGGTGACTTTTTGTGAGAAACATCGTTTGTCAAGCGATTTATTTCAATTATATATTACGATTCATGCTTTGTTATATTTCTACTTCTGTTATTGGGCTGTGGGATTAAAGTAAATGAGATAAACGTGAATAGCTGAAAATGTAAATCAATTGAATAAAAATTGTGGCTATTTCTTATTCATTTTTCGAATAGTTTTAAGAATATTTTATTTGGATTTTTTTCTTTGAGATGTCAGCTGGAATTGGAGCATAATTGTTTTATGATTTCTGCTTAAAATTTGTGGTTTAAGCAACATTTTTTTAATTCCAAAGAAAATAGTTCCAATTCTTTAGCAGATTTCTAAATGTGAAACTGCACGTTCTATTGGGCAAGTCAATAAATTTTCTTAGAATTGAAAACTTTGTTTATCTTCGATTCCACATTCCAAATCGTAAAATCTCAATTTACTGGACTTTGATGAGCTGTGCGACAGTAAGATTCGTTGTTTGATATAGTTATACCCAGAGTTGACCTTTAATCTTGCGTCAAATGCAGAGCTTAGCTTTAAAAATAACTTCGAGCTCCCAGCTGGGAGTCACTTTTTGGTCTCTGCCTGTTGTTGTCCCCCGTTAGTTGAAATGGCATTGGAAAACTGTCAAATAATCATATAGAATGTAAAAGCCTTTTGGCGGCAGTCGGTTGTTCTTTCATTTTGCACCACCGGCGGGCACCAGCACCACCCAACCACTAGCTCCCTGCAGTAACTTTTGTGCTGGAGTTCCGTTGGGCTTTCACCCAGCTGTTTGCCAACGAGGCACGTGCCAATTTAAATGCAAAATCAGAAGCCGCCCGGTAAGGAGAAAATTTAATTTCACCAGGCAGGCAAAACAATCATATTTTCTTTTCGCTTCTCTTGCTTCTGTGCCCTTTTCCTGAGCTTCGCATATGCACATAAGCCCCACAGGCAAACGGCAGAAAGGAGACGCCAGCTGAGTAGGCGGGAGAGACTTCTGCTTCCGCCTGTTAACGTTTTTTCGTGTCTTTCGTAAGATATCAATGACTGATTAATGCGCTGCTCGTCAAGGTTGCCTAGTTACTGCCCAGCTATGCAAGGGGACAGACAGATGCTCTGTGGGGTAACCGAACAATTGCGAAGCCATTTTCAAATTTCGATGACACGTGCCTTCGTGGTGCTCGTCTAACCACGTATACCCACACCCAAATACACACACACTTCATGTGGGGGTAAACCGCTAACAATGTTTTACCACAAACATAAACAGCCAAGAGAAGTGAAAGCCTACCAAAATCTGTGTGAGATCTCTGTATCAAATACTTAAACGCATTAGATCAAAGTATAAATTTAAAATGAAATACACATCTAAGATTTCGAATGCTAAACGACAAAATTAGATTCCTTACCAGCAAGTCATCTATTTCTGGGAAATAATTAATTTGAAATTGGATACGTATTATGACACGAAAATAATAGCCACTGAAGTTATTTCGTTTATATAAAGAATAGTTTAATATTTTTGATTTGAAATTGAGTGATTTATCGATAACGAAAGCTTCGTCTGCTCTATAAACAGCAAATGTAAAGTCAATACAGTCTCTCTTGCAATCGATAACTGATGATTGGGCTATGGTCTGTGGATCGATAAGTTTGCTCTTAGTAGGAGAGCATTTTCTGTTTAGCACCAAGAATTTATGCAAATCTCCTTGAATGGCTTATGCTTCATGAATTTATATCGAATTGGGTGCTCGCGTCTTTAAGAGTCCTGCCCATTGAAACAATAAAAGCTCATTTGTTGCTATTATCGTTTGCACCAACAAACAACAAATCATCGAGCCAGCGGGGCAACGAGGCACAGAGCATAAAGCACACACAGAAACATACAAACACCCACCTGTTTACGTGTTGGGGGCGTGGCTTATAGCCGAATCGTGCACAACGCTCAGCTTGGACAGAAGCTGTGCGCTGATGCCGCACAAACTGCTGCCAATAAATTGTGTTAATAAACCAAAAGTTGTTAATTTAAATGATTTATATCTGAAGCAAGGTGGGGCGGTGCGGGTGTGGGCTGTGGGCTGTGGGCTGTGAGCGTCGCTTGTTATTGCTGAGCCTCAAAAATTTACGTAATTTGGCATAACCTTTGCGAGGCTGCTCCTTAGCAGCCATGCCAGAAGCCTGATAGCCCAGTTGTGTGGGCTTAGCCCCGCGCCCAGCCCGCCGACTCGTGCCCGGCCAATGGGTCATCTGTGGAAGTGAGTGCGGGTGTGTGGGGCGGGGCGCTTACCCGCCGTCAGCTTAAACCAATTTACGTAGCCGATGTCTTCATTTTGGCAGCGGCTCAGTGCCGTGTGTTGTGAATTATGTGCACCCTGGTCTTGGCAAAACGAGGCCAACTGTGCGTATGCGTAATGTGCAGACCAGCCCGTTAGCCTGTTGTCTATGCCAGAGTTTGCTTACGCCGTCTACTATCGAAGGCCAGCAAAAACTTTGGCAGTTTCACGCGCGCATCCTTCTGCTCTGCTCTAATACGTATACATATGTATACGTATATAAAGTTGTATATAAATTTATGTCTTATTGTTTGCAGTCGAAATTATTTCATTTGTTTGACTTTATTACAAGCAAATCCCGTTCAATGCCGTCCTGCTAAATGGGCCTATGCGGTGGGAAGCGAGGGAAGCGAGTACCATTTCATTTGAGGCAGAGGCAGCTTCCATTTTCCACAGCGTTTGCTTTTAATGGTCGGCGGCTGTTTGGGGGATTTTCCACATCTTAACTCCGGCCGAGACCTACAAATATTTGATGCTCACATTTTTCGCTGTTGTTTCGTTTTATTGATTGGCGCCGTGCCTGCTTAATGAGCCTGTCCTATCGTCGTTGTTTTTTTTGCTGTTGTTGTTTTTGTTATTGTAATTGTTGTTGCTGCTCTGTTTGGCTGTTCGGTTGGCTTTGCCGCTGCTTTCAAGCGTAACACTGTGCTACATTGTAAAGGATTTCGACGGAATTTAAATTATTGTCCCTACAGCTTGACAGGAAGTCAATCTTCTTCTTCCGCAATGTCATCCTGTCCAGGCTGTGTGCTAGCTCGGCTCCTCAAATTTGTTTTAGTTTCAAATAATTAACAATTGATTAACAACTAGATTTCGCCTCTAGTTCGTCTACAAGTGACGGCCTAAGCAAATATTTGCGCCTGGCACGTGCCTAAAACTTTTCGGAGCCAATAAATGTTTTTTTGTGCTATTCAATTTTGTATTTAAGCATACAAAGAGAAAGAAGAACTTTTATTTATAGTTGAGCATGTATAATTAGTTTGTATTTAAGCAAAGCCTAGATAATTGCTAATTCTGGCTAGACTCTTTGACTTGTTCTGTTTCAATATACTACAAAATCTTGAAATCTTTCTATAACTTTTGTAATAAATTTGTCACCTAAATTGTAAGTCACATTTCTGCTTTCACTTTCATTTGCATGCTGCAAATCGTGAATGCGTCGCATTCTTTTGCATTCGACTTATCCATTACGAGTATATTCATGAAATTATGCAGTCTTACAGCAGGTGAAAGCAGGTGGAGTCTGTCCTTGGCTTTTACTTTTGGAGTTCGACTTGGCATGGCATAAATGAATATAAAGCACTAGTTTACAACAGTCATTTGACAAGCGCTCAAAAGAACATCCAAGGATGCGCTGCTTGGGATTGTTGTTGCCTTTGAATATTTAATAAAAGCATGAATTATGCAAAATAGTTGATAAGAGTGAGCACTTCGGCTACACTGCATTCGGGATTATGGCTGGAAGGAATTATCAGAGTGCACAACCTGGAACCAGGTATGATTTGACATAGCTTAAAGTGAAATAGAAATCTGGCAATCCTTTATGAACAGCTCTTGAATATACGAGTGCTTAAGCTAAACAAATTTGCAAGTCAGCTCGTAAAGTTTTTGATATAAAAATAAATCTAAGAATAAATCTAGCCAAAATGCAGAAGTCATGGCCAGGTCAAGGCTGCCAAGGTGTGTGTGTGTGTGTGTGTGTGTGTGTGGGAGCTGAAATAAATTTGCTATTGATAGCCGAGCGCCCAGCCGAAACTTGTAATCAGTTGTAAAAGGGCTATGCGCCCAATTCCCCAGTGGCTCTGACTCGGTTCACACCATAATCCAATCGTTGGAAGCGCTTTTATGGTTTCCACATGGCAAATCGCGTGCGAATTTGTATTTGAATTTGAATTTGTTTTGCGCATGCCGCCACGTGCATGTGCCAGCCCCATCCATGCAATCGTACGACCCGTTCCATTGCATACCATTTGTTCAGATCCATTCACATCCATCTAAGCATCGTAAATCCGGGCAGTCGGCTAAGGGGGCTGCAAGGTTTCTGGTGTGCCGCACCGCGTGTGTCCAAGTCCTCCTACATAAGGACATTCCGGTAAAGTGCTAAAAAACAAACGCAGCGAATCAAAAAAACACGAGAAAAAAGAAAAAAATAAAAATATAAAAAAAGGTGATTTGAGGCATTCTTTTGATATGCTTTCTCATATTTTGTATGCGTACTGTGCGAATTGTTATTTTTGGTTGTTTGTCATTTGTTTTTCAACACCCAGCAAAGAGCTCAGGGTCGGGTGGCTACATGAAACAGGTAGCTTAGCTTCTGGAAAAGCAGGTATTATTTCAGTTCTATTTTTGGATTTTATATTTGTTTGTTTACTTTCTTTTATTTTGCTTTTATAATACATAATTTAATTTTGCTGAGTAACTTTTAGTCGTTCTTTCGCCGGTTAGCATTTTCTGTTATTGTATACCCTGAATCCATTTACCATGGGAAATCAGGGTATAATGGTTTTGTGAAAATGTATGTAACAGGCAGAAGGAGGCGTGGCAGACCCCATAAAGTATATACATTCTTGATCAAAGTAACGAGCCGAGACAATTTAGCCCTGTCCGTCTGAAATCTTTGTGTAGCTCTCTGTATAGCACTCACAAATCGAGTTTGTTTAAAAAAATCGAAACCTATGGCCGTTTTAATGTTATCTGTGAAGCTAAAGTCTTCAAATTTTGCATTTAGATTCATAAATATTTTATACAATTTTGTTATATTTTAGAAATCGGCTTCAAATTACAAAAAAAAAAAGTAAATTAAGGGTTATTTGTGAATGAGTTTGCATGTTTTCTACAATGACCAATATTCAATAGAATATGTAGATCATATGCTTAAATTTATTACATTTGAAATCCTTTAAGTTACAAAGAAATTATTAAACAAAACGTTTGGCCAATTGGCAAAAGCACATGGTAAGCAGCGCCAATTATCAGCTGCTATTTAGTTTACACTTTTTCCTGCTTTAATGAATACATAACTGCGTACAGATAGGACGGGGTTCAGGGGATCTCCTAGTCGTGCACCACCGACTTGAGTTTTCTTACATGTTTTATTTTCATGCAACGCGTGTACTTACAATATTTATAACATAATTTTCATCACAGCACAGCACACAGAAACACAAATATTTTCACTGTTTTCCTATCAACCATGTATGTGCTGTGTGTACTTCCGTATATCGACAGGCGACATTTTGGGCCCGTAGCCTTATTTGGGTAGCCTAATTGGATATGGAACCCTTTTGATTAAACTCAAACTGTTTTTTGAGTCGAGTGATTGTTGAGAGTAATACGATAAAAATTGCCTATAGGCGTGATATGCTGGGCGCAAACACTTCTTTAATATTATTTAATATCTCTATATATCTCTATATATAAGTCTACTACATTAAGCACGACAAGTAACTCAATGTAAAAATATATTCTATGGACTTTCACCTTTAAAAGGTTGTAGCATTTATTAGATTTCATAAATTTGTATATTTATATTTTGCCTCAGCAAATGTGTTATAAAGAGCTTTCTTATAACAGAAGCTTTTAGCAAATACTTTTACTTGATTTTCCCAAGTTTCCACCGAAAAGCTATGTCGAAAAAAAAACGAAAAAGCTTATTGATATAAAACGCTATTTTAGCTTTTCTTTATGGCGCCTTTTGAGAGCTTTTAACGAGCTGAATTTTGTCAAGAATCTTTTATTCCTTACGCAAAAGCTACAGTTTGACGTAAATATCAATAAAAATAAATATATATATATATATTTAACAAGTAAATATGCATACGTATTTAAGGAAATTATAATTTTATGTAATATTTATATTATTTCAATTGGTAACAACACATTGAAAAGCTTAAATAATTATAATAAAACAATATTAATTTTCAAAATATTAAGAGCAATTTTTATATCATTTACTTCTTTATTTATTGAAATAAAAGAAGATGAAAAATAAAGCAAATAACATTACTCGGACAGAAAAACGGACACAAATAATTGCGCGGCTGAAATAAGTGCATACATTTATCAATTTGAAATGAGAAGTTCGGGGAGTTTTCTACGCCCAAGCACACACACACAGCTCAGCATCATATGAAGCCGATAAATTGAAACGGTAAACGACGCTGAAGCTGGCTAAATAAAAGAGCAATAAAGCTATTTGTGGGGCGCACACAGTGCAACGCAGCCTCAAACAACAACAATGCGAGCCGAGTCAATGGAAACGCAGGGATAAAGCAAAGGAAAATGTAGCTCGGTCCATTAAAAAAAGAAAGAAAAAGCTGCATCCCAAAGGCCGCGCTCAATAATCAACTGCATGTTGGGCATCCTGCACACATGTACACAAATACAGACACAGACACACGCAAAATACAGATACAGATACAGATACAGATACAAATACAGATGTAGATTCTTAAGCACGCAGATGCGCTTACGCGAAAATACTTGGTTCTGTGCATGAATTGCTCTGTTCTGAATCGATGTAGCGTCTGCTGGAAATATGCTGTGCTGTTAATTTCGCTATCATCCGCTCTGACAGCAGTGATTGAAGAGAGCGCAGCTAAACGCTTAACGTTGATTGCTACGCGCTGCAGCTGTAAATTGAATGTTGCCAACGTTGTCATCGTCGTCGTCGTTGTCGTCGTCGTTCTCCTCGCATTACTTTTAATCGATTGCTCATACGCCAAGTTGGACTAACGAGCAGTCGTGCTCGCATTATGTTGCTCCTCCAACGGCTAGTTAATGAAAACAAGCAGCATTCTCGGCATGGCAACTTAAGCTAAAAAAAAAGAGGCAAGCACCAAAAACTTGGCTGGGGGCTCAGCTGTCGCGTCTGTTAATGTTGCCGAATTTGCATTTCATGCGGCTGTCGCTGCCATCGTCAACGTATTGTCAAGTCACGTACCCAATTTACAGCACAAGAAGTCAATACACTCGACAGACGAGCGCGTTCGCCAGGCCCATTTGGCCCCTGGCCATAAAGGTCGCCAGACCAGCGCGTATCCTATATCGCATATCGCGCTCAAAGGCAGCATTTTCACTGCCAGCGTCTTGGCATTAGACTTGGTATTTACCATGGCCAACAGCAGAGTGGCATTTCTTTAAAGGCTTACATATTGAATTAGCACTTGCAATCTGGATGGAGGTGACAAATACATATATTATATCATTGATTCTGTTAGCTGCGAACTTGAAATATAAATTTGGATATTCATTTAATTTAATGTTTGGAAATCAATTTTCTTTAACAATGATAATTTTGACCTGTTTTTAGTTGTATTTTATCCAATATTTTAATTTATGTTGATTGACTTAGTATAGTAATTATTCAGCTTAGTCTGCATCTGCACGTTTATATTAAGTTTTATTTCTAACAAACAGTTAAAGCAGTTGCCACAAAAGTTTTGTGTTAAAGAAATTTTCTGAGCTCTAGTTCTCTTTTATCATGCAGCAGTGGAATTGATTGAAAAAGGAAACTTAGTTCTATCCTCTTAGTGGGCACTTTTTCTTGAAATTGAAAGTCCGTAATGAAATGCGCTTACGATTTGGTCGGCAAGTTCTTTGACAACTTTAATGCCATATTAATGAAAAGCTAAAAAAAGGAAAAGTCTTAAAACAGTTATACTACGAAAGAAAAATAAATTTAGCTTAAATGAACTGAACAGCAAAACAGAAACTTAATTATTAACTAAATGTTGATTCTTGTCTTGCGTAAAGGTGTACAAAATCTTCGTAGCTTTAAGTATATATCTTTTTCTCTTAATCTCCAGACATTTAATGCCTGTTTTCATGGGGAACTTGGTGCTTACATTGACAGCTGTGAATGGTTGTTGAGTAAAACTGAAAACGAAACCAAAACTGAAACACAGCACGTTATATGGCCGTTTATTTCAAGCTTGCTGCGATTGTGTTGACATAGGTGTTTGAGTACTCAAAATGAGTATTTTTGGACCCGAACTCCAAGACACGAATAAGCTCAGCCTTGGCCAATGCTCAACAAACCAGAGAGTGAATGTTCGTTGGATGAGGTTTTAGAATGGGGATTCAAACTTCACTCGTAAATTTTAGCTCTCGCTTAATTAGTAAACTGCAAATACCCATTTGATATTGAGCTCTAATTGTATCCCATAGCCGAAACCAATAACAATTTAATTAGCTTGGAATGAGCATTGGGTTCAGTTCTTAATTAGTTGGCTTTGTTATTCAAAAGGATTTATATCTAATACAATATATCGTTGGTTTTAGATTACTTATATTTATAATAGATCAATTTTTGCATTTATCAAGTATTATCACGGAATGACTTGGTAATATATATTTTTAACTAATTTTTAAATTATTATTTAAAATTTAAAAAAAATGGAAATATTTTTTTCATTGCTTAAAGAGTCAAAAATTAAATACTTGTACTTATACTAGAGTATTTGACCCGATTCGAGATAATATACAATATTTGTTGTCTATACTTTTTAATAACATATACTAGTATATTATACTTTTTTCTAGAATCTCATATGGTATATTATGATTTTATAAAGAGGCAAGAGGTTTTATTTCCATTAATACTCGTAGCGCATTCCATTTCCTTGGCATAAATCAATATTTCTGCTTGATTTAAAGGCCATAAAGGGCCATATTATTTTCATACATTAATTCTCGGAATGAATATGAAAATAAAAATAATTAAATACTTTAGCTAATTTTCTCGCATTACCAAAATGAAAAAGAATAGTAATTTTATGCTTTTTCTTCTTCGCATTTCAACGATATCCATATCAACTTATACAGAGACCTCATTAAATCATCACTATTTATGTACAATTTCGATAAGATTAAGCTAAACAAAAGTATTTTGCTCCCGTCATATATATATCAGTAAATCTTGTTCGGGCACTGCCTACTGAAGTTCTCATATTTCTTTAATTTGCCGTATAGTTCTTTATAATAACAATAACAATCAGCTTAAAGAAAAAATATCATTTTAATATTAGGCTTTAAAGTATTTTCAAAAGAATTGTATATGCTCTCAAAGAGACACCATTGCTGCCGTAGCAAGCACAACAAACAGGTATTTCGAAAACTCGCTTTTGAAAAACTGGTCACAGTTGACTGCAGCGAATCGGTTAACAGCCCGCTGTTAGATGGGAACAGTCATGCGCAGTGCGCAATCGCGGATGCAACAGTTTGTCCTTTCAGAAAACAAACAACAAATGAAGAAGGGGCTGTGGGAAATGGAATCATCAGTATCACAAGGGTACATGGCCAAGTGGAACAGAAACATTTGCAATTACACTTTTGGTGGCTGCTGCTGTTGCTGCTGCTAATTGCAGTTACATCATGCGGACAATGACTGGATAGAAAGTGGGCGTCAGCGAATAGGGATTAAATGGTAGCGGGTATTGGTTTTAGCCATGTCAAATGACGAATGCTTGTACACTTCTCTTGGGGTTTAGCCGGACAACTATGTCAACCCAAATTTTGTGGGCTTCGCTAAACGCGACATAGGTTGCGAGGCATACCCAAAGAAAGTAAAGGGAAGGAGCTGGTAAATAGCGCCAAGGGCGTCGCCCAGCCGCGGATTAAGAACTTGCCGCTAACTTAGCATCGAGGCAGGCGCCAATTTTCGCACAAAATACAAGTAAAAGCCTGACCTGTTAATCAGATCAAGTGTATTTACCCAGGCAAATAAATGCTTTCGACTATAATCCACATTCATTTGGATACACAATAGACTTAAGCCTTTATTTTTTAAATGTTTTAATTGCCAACATTTACATTAATCAGTTTAATTAAGCCATAAGCGAATCAAATTTAATACAATATTTAATTCTGTAGCAAAAAAAAGGGATTCTCCGATAATTTTTTTACAGATATCACCAGCATATGTGCATGTCCAATGAAAGACAAAGCACAGTCTTTCAAGGCTAATCTTTGGGAGGGAGCAGACGTATGGTAGCATGTATTAACAACAAAAATGGGGCGACACTGTTTCTGTTCCCTGAGAAAGTTGTTGCACTTTTGTTTGAATTTCCTTGGCTTTTTCATGCTTCTGTGGCCGTCAAAGTTTTTTGGCCCCTGTGACATTTTAAAAGCGGCTTCCCGCACCCCAAAAGCACGCAGCGCTTCAAAACTTTTATGCTAGACACACATATATACATACACATCTAGATATCTATCTATATAGGGACTGCAGCATGTGTAAGTGCGTGTGTCAGCAGTTGTAAGTGTGTTCTTAAAGAACCGCAGGGCAAACTCTTGTCTCGTCTGCCTTCCTGCCTGCATGTCCCTATGTCTGTCTGCCTGTTAAAGTTTGAGCCGTTTGACTGGCTAATTTGCTGTGAAAGCTTATTTACACATAATGAAAACTATGCTCAGTTCGGTTATTTGCATCTAATTGAGGTTAAAACTCGCAACAAAAGCTGCCTAATTACCACAGAAAATATTAGTTTTCCATTAATTAAACATCAATATTAGTTGTAAATTGTTGATAAAAGCAACAAAAAAATTATTAAATTTTAATTTAAATTTATGGTCTAAACTATCAATTGAATGTAAAATTCTTGTTCATCAATTAAATATAATATAAAATGGAAAAAAATGGAACCATTTTACAAATTTATTAAAAGTTATAAGATGCTTAGAACTAAATAAACTAAATGGAAAATAAAATAAAATAAAATACCAAACAAAAATTAAATTAAAACAAAACGAGTCGAAATTGATCCTTTGAATGCAATCGACTGCATAACAACAGAAACAACATTGCAAAAATATAAAAAATAATCTGTTGCTGCTTTTATCTTGCAGTCGTATCTGTAACAGAGCTTACATATATATATATATTTTTTTATATATATATATATATATATATATATATATATATATATATATATATATATGAGAAGCGTAAAACTTGACTTGTTCATAAATATCCACACCAATATATTTAATCATGTAAAGCAAATCTACAAATTCCTTTACAACCTAAATTCCAACAATAGATTTTTGAAGCATCAAAATTGTTGCTGTGCCGAAGAGGTTTCAATTGATGGGCTAAACTCCGACATGGAACATATTTTTGCTTATATTGGAGTACAACACATATTTGAGTGAGATATATGAATCGAACATGCTTGGAGCATTGAACGATTTTGTGCATGCAATGAAATTGAAATTCAATGAAATCAACATCCATCACAAGCAACAGAACCGAACCAACAGCTCAGCTGATGTTGATGATGATGATGCTCTTAAGAGTTAAGCATTTGAATACGATGCGACGCGATTTGCATGACGCTGACAAATTTGGTGGAATCGATGGTTGGAAATGCGTGGAAAAAATCATGAAGAGCGTGTATTGAATAATTTATGACCGTGTTTACTTTTGCATTGGGTTAAGGCAAAATATTATGTGTTTACACGCAATCATTGCACTGCCAGACTGTTAATGTTGCAGGTGAACTTATGTATAAATATTTGTTGTAGGGCCAATCGACCTTGGTGTGGCTTTGCGTGCTAAATAAGATATGAAATGGGGAAACGGATGTGGATTTGCGTAAGCATAAATAAAATGCGAGCTGCAATAAATTGTGTGTGGACAACAAGAAGGCTGTGCAGACAACACGGATTATTAATATTTTCCATACTGCTTTTCAGCTTGGTCCGTTTTTTTTTTCTGTTTGCCTGCTTTGTTTGAGCTCTTGAAATGTAAGCTGCGCCAGCAGCAGCCGCAGCAGCAGCAGCACAATGACCAGAGCCGCAAGCATAAGAAATAAATCAGCTTTGAGTATAAAAATGCACGTCAACATGCTGCACATATAAAACTTCAGAGCTTCCCCTTTTAGCTAGCAATCAGGCAGGCAGCTGTCCTGGGTTTCAGGGGAATTTGAAAGGACATACAAACATTGCCTGGCCATGTTGGCTTAATGAGTGCTGGCCACAAAATCAACGAGTCAGTTCTTGTAAAGAAAAAAGCTGCATGAAAGTCAACCATATATGCACACACACTCACTCCCACACATAACTCATGGTTACAACGTTCATCCCACCGCTGAACCACAAGTTGTCTTATCCTGGCAAACTAATATCAAAATTTTAAATACCTCTCGTGAACCACAAAGTTAACTAAGCACAAATTCAGATAAAAATTGCGATGGCCATTTTTACCCAGGAATTTAGTTCACATTGGTTATTAAAGCTTTTGGCATAATTATATACAAATGATTGATAGGCACAAAGCGAACAACTCATTAGCTGACAGCGCAAATCAACAGACTCTCAAGCGTTTTAATTAAATGCAAATTAATTAAAATTCATTTCGAACATATATTGTCGATTTTATGACAACTTTATTGACATTTTTCAATATGAAAAATATTAAAAATGACATTAATAAGTTGTTCAATTATTAAAAATGTAATAAACGCTCAATAAAATAACAAACGACAGAGCCAAATATAAACCAGTTTTCAACATAAAATAAACAATTTAAATATTAATGATCAAATTACAAAAATATAAAGTAATTTGCATCTTTGATCTGTTTGATCTCTGAATGAAGGTCGATTTTACGCAGAAATTTAAAATAAAGAAACAAATCTTACTATTTAAGACGATCTCTCGTAAAATGCTCGCTACAGTTGATGCGTTAACGAATGAAATAAGTGTTAATAAACAAACTCGTTTGCGGTGGCGTATACGTGATTTATTATGACATTTTTTTTGTCATAATCCGAATGGCTTTTGTTAATAAAGATTTACTTATATACATATTATATACCATATGGATATTGACATTTAAAGTAAAATCAATTTGTCAATTACATGAAATGTTGTCCATTTTTTCCGCTTTTATTTTTTGTTTGCTGCTCCAACTGAAACGCAGTATATGTTAAACTTTTAATTCCATTTGGGCATGAAAACCAACAAATAAATCAAAGTCACGCTGTGACCCGGTCTCTGTCTGAGTCCGGGATATGGGTCTGCAATTGCGGCAGCTGCACTGTCCAATGAATTAAAAGTATAAACAAACAAGCCACGCACACATACATACATATGTATGCCCATACGTATGTGTACATACATATGAATGTATATGTGCCACATTCGGGAATATAGCGAAAGTTTTCAATTTTGCTACAGTTGCGACTGTGATTTAAGTGTCGGGCTCGCTGGCTGGGACGCCGCGGCCACCAAAAATAAATTCGTAAAATAAAACAAATACAAAACGAAAGGAATTTGAGAGCCGTCGAATGCAATCGACTTGGCAATACTCTGTTTCGAGTGCCAATATAGTTTGAATCAGATCAAAAAAGCTTTTGGGTTTGATTGATTGACGGTAGCCCGAGGAAAAATAAGGAAATTTAGATTTTTCAGATATGTGGAACTCAAACATGAGCGGAGTAGCAGAGGGTCAATAATGGAATAGCTGAAATAGGTTGCTCTATGTATCGACCACGGGGTATATTGGTTTTCGTAATGAATATGAACGTAGTCAAGATAAAGTTCAGTTATTGCTTCCGGTCGAGCACTCACTTAGCCTTGCGACTCATATGCCCGCTGACCAGTTCATAAGGAGAGAGTATAAGAAGGAAGTGCATATAGTAACGCCATTGTACAGTCGCGCAATCATTTAATCATAAGCATAAATATGAAAAGCATTTGCACAAATTGTTCGCTAGCATTTTATTTGAATGCACAATTAATCGAATCCAATTGATTTTTATTTATGTACTACAATTTAGTTTCGACTTTTCCGCTGCGTTTGTGAAAAATGCTTGGCTTTGGGCTTAGACGCGGATTTATAGGCCGTTGCACAGGCAAATGTTGATAGTGCGCTTGACTGTGGGTGTTTTTTGCGATTTTGTTTAAGTTTTTTTCTCTTTAATGTGAATCTATGGCTTGTGTGTGTATATATTTATCATCACACCGACATTTACTATGGGCCTGATGCGGAAAATATGTGTACACATTTTTTATTCTTTTTCTATAAATTGAAAGTATATTAATAAAATTATTGTCAACCAAAACGATTATTTAGCATAATATATATAGAAAAACTAATAACATTGTCTTATTCCGAAATTGTTGTTCACTTGCAGAGTACATAAAGTCTTTTAGATATCCCATTTGAACTGCAAAACTATACTATCAATCAAACAAATGAAGAAAACAAAGCAAAAATTTAGTTTGTTCCCTCAAAATATGATGTTAAGACTAAAAGAACAATTTTTCATTTTTTCATTACAACTCAAATGAGTGAATTAGTTATTAAAAACTAAATGACGTCATTTATTAAAAAAATATTTATTGGGTTAGATATAAGATAATCATAGCCATTTTCTGACATCAGTCATTGATTTTTGTTTCAGAAAATCAATATATTACAATCTTTGGGACTTGAGCAAATTCTACGCTCCCTTCTAATATTAATATTATATATATGAATATATACATATGTATATATACATATATCTATTTGTTGTACAGTATCATAAATATATATACTTGATATCTGAATTACATATTTATGTATCTATATCTTCAACTTTAAGCTAGAAGTTTTCCATTTGGAGCCATTGTGCTTGACAGGGGCGTTATTTATATGCGCTGGTGTTCTGCTCCTGTTGTGTGCCTGTTTGTTTGTTGTTTGCTGGCCCGCAAAAATAAAAACCAACTGAGTTCAAAAAATAAAAATAAAGAATGAAAAAAAAAAAAACGGTGCGGAACACATTTCATAAATCTTGGCCGCGATTGAGCACAACTCGTTTTTGTTTTTGTTTTTGCTTTAATTGTCGTTATTTTTGGCTGCGCTTCTTGGGCTTGGTTGGGATTCGGATTCAAGTTTTGGTCACGCGTGCCCTGTGATGTGTCGCTGCTGTCAATGGTCAAGGGCGAGCGCAATGCGGCTGCTGAAGAATTATCGCTTGGTTGGGATGCAGGCGCCACGCGGCACAACAAGTCTGTTATTCCGATAGGGCCCAAATCGAGTTTTTGGATGGCAGGGGCTGCTAAAGGAGATGAAAGATCTGGGCGACTTATTGCGCTTTCTGAAGCCAGCACCTTGATATTCACAATCCTTGAAACCAGGTTTGGCAATGCGTCCAAGTGTGGTGTTGAGCAGCCAGATCATGGCACCAATGATGCCTAAGGCTGCGCATAAAACAAATATAACGATAACTAAGCGCCAGTTGGAATCCATATTCTCCAAATCAAAGTGTAGATCCGATGTTAAGTTGGCAGCTGCAGCTATCTCACGTTCGATCTGCTTCTTCAAATTATGGCATTCGTAGGCGGACATTAGATGCGGCACCTGATAGGATGGCACCGGTTGCTCATGGAGCCACCATTCATCCCAGAACTCCACCTGTTTGTCGGCCAGCAGACGATTACAGTGCGCGAATACTTCGCTTATCCACTGCTGGCATTCCTGGCTGTTAATATTTTGCTTGCAAATTGGGTTCATTTTAATTTATTCAATGAATTATATACATATGTCACATGACATCTATATAAATATATATACAAACACATACACATAAATATGTATTAAGTGATGGAAGCCTATGCCTACTTGTTGCACAGTTAGACTTGATAATCGTATTGCTTTCCCCGTTTTAGCCAATTCGCCCAGCGTATTTTGCTGTGGCTCTGATTTGTTGTTGTTTGCTCATAAGTTGTTGGCATTTTACTAATAGAATCATCGCATTTGTGTGCCTTGTTCTGTACGCTCGTAGAGGTCTGATTGTCATCTGCCGTGGTTCTTTCGGACTGCTCGCTAGTTGTACTAATTGTTTCCTCATCGGTGGTGTTCTCCCTGCATTCATCTGTTTCACAAGCACTCGATTCAATGTCACTTATTTCATCTGATGCGCCCAGTTGCAATTCACAATCCTTCTCCACACTCTTGGGCTTCCTATTAAATCTGTTCATCGAAAAACTATCCCAAAACCTTGAGGGCACATATAACGCCTTGTTGTCCATGCAGCTGATCATCCTGGTTGAAGCGCTACACTTATCACGCATCTGCTGCATAATGTCGTCCACTGATGCCTGTCCGCCCGACTGTCTCTCAGATCGGTATGTGGCAATGCAGTCGTCTGGACATGACGGTGGCTTCTTGAGCACAAAGGCCTTGGCCAGCAGCCAAATGATCAGACTCATGCAAAACGCAATCAAGAAGAAGATCACCAAATAGGTAATCGAATTCAGGCTCGGTTTGTAGGTAAGAAGGGAAGCCTGTAGCTCTCGCTTCAGCCGCTGGCATTCTTCAATTGTAATAAGCTTGTGGGCGGAGCTATCGGAGCTGCTGATGTGATTCTGATCCTGGCCGAATTTCGAGTTGGGACAACGCGTACATATCTCGCGCTGCCAATGATCGCAGGATGCGCTATTTGGATATGCTCTACAAATTGAATTCAAGCGCCGCATTGTCTGAGCTTGTGTTTTTAGTTTCTATTCAAAATTATTTTATGATAACTATTTCAATACATAATTAAATTGAATTCCAGTTTGTAGTTGTGTTTAGGTAGTATTTACCCCACAAACAACAAACCTAAAGTCTTACAATGTCATAAATGTCTGAAATTTAGACATTCTAAAACGTATTGCCACAATATGTCTCGATGGGTCAAATGCAGACTGAACCATCTGACATTAGCATGCACGATGCCGTGGAAGACCCCTGCGAAATGTGCCGTCTGTGAAGAGGCTCATATAGCTAACTGGCGGGGTTGTAATGAATTTTAAAAATATGAAGCTTGCTTCAACTCAAGAAAGTTGAAGCCCGCATCAATCAGCACTCTCAACTCATATTTCATCTGCCACACTTGCAGACAGCATAGCAAGGAAGGACGGCATTGTACCTCTCTCACATATCATCGAATACGCACTCTATATTAGTAACACCAATCAACTGCCTAACCTGAACTTCATAACTGTAAGATCACTAGTACAAATACGCTTTTAGGCATACAAGCGTTGTTAACCCATTCATTTCTAAATTCTCAAAATAATACATTTATATGTGAATATACATAAAACTATCTTGTAGCTTTTCAGTATACACCTAAGTCAATGTTGTCACGCCTGATTTTATACCTTTTTTAAGAATGAAACGAGTAATACTTAATATGTGTCATATAAAAAAAAGAAGCTATTTACTGAATAATATATTTAATCAAAAATGCCTGGCGCAAAACTGGCAAATGTAGAAACATGCTCATAAATTTTATTTTTCCGCTTCGAAACACTTCACACACACACATTTCTGGATGTATATGAAACTATGTACTACATAGGGATATCTACATAAAACAAACTCAACGTTAACGTTGCTAGGTCGTTGACATTGCTCACTGGACGGCTTTGCTAGGGTGTTCCGGAATTTGAAAGCTGCAACGTTTTCCCAATTGATTTGGCATTTTTAGAATTCAGAAAACCTTCTCATGTTGGCCTTAAATGAGTGATCATGTTCTCTTTTAATACTTAACTTACTTAGTTATAAAGCTGAATGATATGTCCTTAGCGATATTATGGGTAGGTGCGAGGACTCAAATAGAACGTAGAACCGTATAGGGTATATGGCGGTTAATCACTTCGAGCACACTTTATATTTATTTGCTTCGCACGCAGTTTTGTGGTGGCAAGTGGGAAACTACTTCAACTACAGGTGCAACTTAATTTGCGGCAAATGTTGATGGCTACAGGCAGCCAAATGGCAGGAAGAAAGTATTTTTCTTTACCGACGAAGTCGCGACACTTCGACGTGTCGAAAGCTTGACATGGAAAAATGGAATTTGCGCTTTCGCAAAGTTCCTAATTTTCGTCTTTTTTTTTTTTTTTTGGGTAACAAGGTCGCATTTGACACGCAGTCAGCTCTGTTGATGACTGACAGCATGCCGTGCGAAAGGCGGCGGCGGCGGCGGCGGCATTCTGGGCAGCCGATGATAATACCTGTAAACGTGACGATGACTTGCCAGATAGCATTGAAATATATTGCCAGGCGATGCCACGCGCTGGCAGCCTGGCTGGCGCATAGGCAGCTGGTACATAGAATAGAGACAGAGAGAGAGAGGGGGGAGAAAGATACCGACAGAGAGCAGGGGGACAGGCATCAGCCGCAAGGACACATCGGCAATTATAATTAGATGTGGGCGCTTTGAGCTCAATTAAAAAGCACGTGGCTCAACGAGCAGCGTCATGGCCCAAAAATTGGGTTAAAACGTGCCGCAGGCCTAGAAATTTTGCCAGAAATTGTTTCTGTTTCAATTTGCGCGTTGCATTTTTGGCCATGCGGCGGATGCATGACATTCTGCCTATATTGAAATTTATGCTTCCGACTCGAATTCGAGCACGTTTATACAACTTTTGGGCGCCAAAAGCTTACACAATTTCATGGTAAAAATGTTCGGCGGAACTTTCATATCCGTGCCTGCCGCCCTGCGGCCTGGGGCCTGTGGTCACCCGGCCTACTCCAAAAGAACCAATATAGACCATATATAGCCGATGGCAATGCGGCGGGAAATTGGTTTATTTTATACCCATTGAATGTAATTCGGTGGGTCGCTTAATGGGTGGGTCGGTCGGCTGCTGTCGACAGCATTTGGCAATTTGAAATTAACATTCAATGCGATTTGTTTAGAATTCCAATTAAACCATTTTTATTGCTCATTTTCGACGGCTGCTGCGCTTTATTGAACAATTTCAATGTGGACGAAAATTAGGTGAAGAATAGGAGCAGAAGATATATATTGAGTATATTAGTCTGAATAGCAACAGCTTCAAGGTTTTACAAGGGAAACTTAGCGGCATAGCGAGTAGCCATTTACTTGAATTAGTAAGTAAATTAGTAAAAAGCTAAATTTATTGGGCAACAATTGAGAGTGAAGTAATGAATAGTGTAATATGGAATAAAGAAGGGAAAAAGGAATTCAAAAATATGAATTAGGCTTAATCAATGTTGATGTCGCTAAAAATTAAGGACAACTCATATACGATATAAACACTTTATTTAAAATGTAACGAACAAAATGGAATCAAATAAAATTTTCTGACGTTGCCTAACAATTTATGCCTATTGCAGAAAAGCTTTAAACTGCAACTAAAAAGAGTGGAACACAGATAGGCAGACAGAAGACAGATGAACAGAGCAACAAAATGGAATGGAACAAAGGAAAAGTAATATCTGATTATGTTATTTATATAACAAAAATCAACAATTCTGCAGTGAATGAAGAACTATAACAAAGTGAAACAAAATGAAATGAAATATGAAATGCCAGATGTTCTACGTAATACAAAATAATTAAGCAATTATCGAAAATTGTGGAGCAAAATGCTTTAAAAATTTGCGTTTCCGACAGAGAAAATACAGATGAAGTCAATGGCAACGGCAGTAAGTGAATAATTATGAATTTATCTTACAACAAAGCAGAAATGCAAATATCTTATGCAACCTACAGGGATTAACTAATTAAACACAAGTGCCATTAGAAGAGTCAAATGTAATTGCAAATTAATTACGTAAGGCGAAAATCAAAGCAGACGATTAAGAGCTTTGCCAGAGTCCACATTCGCAAACCAACTACTTGATTATAGCATATGAATCAGTTATTTATGCGTAAAATGATCAATTTCATTTCAACTGCTCAATCGACCGGCAGTAGATGTCATTCATGGGTTACGGTTAGATGTTGACTAGCAGTTAGCTGAAGTGCACCTAAAGTTGCTGTTTCAATCTGGCCGAGTCGGCTTACACCTAATATGCGACTCTGGCCAAATGCAAGCATGAATCCATTTGCAAACGAAAAAAACACGCGTACACTCTACACGAAGTTGGCCATTGCATGTGGCCCAGAGTACATTGGCATGGTTTAGAGTGCATTCGTGTTGAGTTCAGTTGCAATGGCCAGCCAAAACGGAAGAGTGAGAGCTGTACAGATGGCGTGAAAGACATGAATGGGAAACGTCAGCGTCAAGCTTGAAAATTTAAACAAAAAATTACAAAAATTCGGCCAAACTGGCTCGTTAGTTGCTGTTGCTTGTCCAGCTGCTCTTATGTGTATGAGTGTGTGTACATATGAGTGCCATAAATTGTGCTATATACACGTATAGTCAACTCGACTACTACATGTATATTCGTGCAGGGGCTGAAACCAAAAACCGCCTGTTTTCAAATCATACATTTCTGTGCGTAATTCCATGCTTGACTACACTTTGCCTAACAGGCTCTAAAAACCAAAACATTAAATGATGATTTTACCTCGTAAACATTTCCCATTTGCAAAATCACAAATATTAATAGCAATGTTAACTATGCAACTTGCACTGCCTTTGCGCAATAAGAGCATTTTGCAATATTCAATTTTTTTTTAATGCTGATTTGGAAACTCAAAATTGTATTTCAATTGTGAACCGATGTTTAGATGGAAACTTTATGAGAAATTGGGAAATTCCTAAATTTGATTTAAAGTTCAAAAACTCATTTTCACTTCTGATTCGAAAATTGTATTGTTGCGTATTAAGTTAATTTTAATTTACGAAATTAAATTTTAGGTATTTAAAGAATAATCTTATTGATTTTTTACGTTCTTCATCACATTTGATAAGCTGAGTTTTTTCTATAGGTAGATCAAAGATGTATTCAAATTAAAGACATACTAACTGCTGTATTGTTCTTCCTTCAATATGGCTATACTTTTAGCTTTAACTTTTACTTATATATATTTTTTAATTTAATGTTTAAAGCACACAAGTTTTCCTTCAGTAAATACCTGACTTAAGAACTTTACGACTAGGTTAGCTTTCTATAAATATTTCAGTCATAATATGTTGCGCTTTATATGAAGTCAATTAAGCAGAAAGGATAGTCAGCCAGCTGTATGGGTCACGCTGCTGCTGATATCTGGTGCAATCCCCGTGCTCGAGCCAGTTCTTTATCCGATTCCACCCCTGACTGAGGTATTGTTAATGCCAACACATTTGCGCATATTTTTCCAGCTTGGCAAATTTACGCATCCTGCAGCAAAAGCAGTGGCGAGTGGCCAGTGGCAAGTGGCAAGTGGGCGGGCCCAAGACGTGTATTACTATTCACGCCCAGTCACGGCATCTTTTCCGCTCCGGCACTTTGCGAGTGCGCGTAAATCCATTTGAAGCGAGGGATTTTCATCTTTCAGGTTGCGCTTGACGTGGTTCCATGTAGCTTCGCAAGCAGCGTTGCCAGACCGTTTCCGACTGCAGCCTGTTTACGTTGGCCCAGGACTTATCGGAGTTGTCTGGACTTATGTGAAGAGCACAATGTGCTGATTACAATGGCCTTGTCCAGGCCGTGTCCAGTCACTGCCTCCGCCCAAGTTAGGCAGATTAAATCCGTCGCTTATTCAGCCTTAATTTATGGCGACACATAGAGAATGAAATACTCTGAATATGGAATATGGAGGACGGCCAACGGAATAGAAACTTCGACGGTATCAAATGAAACACAGCTGCATTTGAATCGAGAATGTCGTGAACTTTCAAATTTGGCAACTGATGGCCATCATTTAATTGAATAGAAACTTTTACAGGCCCCAAGTACCGCAAGGCTATTGACTTTCTTTTCATAGCTATATGTATATAGGTATATATGTATAAATTAACGTACATACATCTGGAGTCGATGTCAATACAGCTGTGAGAATTTCCATGGCGCGACTTTTCGCATTGCACGAAAAAGGGAAATTTAATGAAATTTCAAATGCCATTCGCTTTCTATCTCAAGCTGTCAAGCTTTTGTCTGCACGACAGTCTCTTTGTGTGTATGTGTGTACATATATATATTTATGTATGTGTGTGTGTTTGTGTGTGTGTGTGAGTGAGTGAGTATTTGTGTGTGCTTGCGTGTCCTGGTCTGTCTGCTCAATGTCCTTTGTGCTCCAGTGACAGCTGCTCATTTCACGCTTGGTAATTTCAATGAATTTTTGCCAGCGCCATTCGAGCCATATCTCCATCTTATTTGTTCGACGCCTGCATTAATTAAATTTTTTCGCATTTCTATACATAAATGCATAGAATATGTGCTCCGAAAATCAAGTCAGTATTAGTTTATATAAATAGAGCCGTATTAATATTCATAGATTTTTATTTATATACTTAAAAGCTTAAGACTATTATTTCAATCCAGTTGAAGTAACTATCTTAAACTTTTTGTTCTTCCAAATCATATGTTTAAAGGCTAAATAGGAATATTTTTAGTTTTTCGTCTTTTGAGCTGAGCTTTGCAATAGTTCCGTGTTCGGCGTGCCGCTCGATTCAATATACAGAGTATTATTAAAGGACATGTATCCACACGTGCCCGCCACTGCAGCATATGTACAAATTGATCGCACTTTGCTTACTGTGATCTTCCTCTGTTAGGCCAATGGCAACAATTTTATTATTATCATGGATCAACATTAATTTTAGTTCTTTAGTTTTTCTTAATCGGATAGTGAAAGTAGTCAATAAATATACGTTGATCGGATAACAGAGTTCGGTGTTCTTTCACAATTATGTGAAAAATTGTCTCTAGTTTTCATACATCGTTTAATTTATATATCCATATAAAGGATAAGGAAAGATACTTTGGCAACAGGATGTAAGTGGTCTTGACTTTCATATATCGATTAATTTATATATCCATATAAAGGATAAGGAAAGATACTTTGGCAACAGGATGTAAGTGGTCTTAACTTGCTTTCCTCTTTTTATTAGAGTTATATAATTTACTTCTTTTTTGCATGTTTGTTCCTCTTCGTCAGACTCTTGCGCCATAAGCGCCAATATTTTTGTATTTTGCGAGCAGCCCGATTCATCATATATTTAATGATAATTCCTTGTTTTTTGCGTTCCTCTTCCTTTTCGCGTTTGATTACGATCTCATTGTAGATGGTCTCCTCTTTGCGATAATACACCATAAAATCGTCGAGCTTTTTCTTTGCCACGTTAAGTCGATCCGTCAGCTCCAGATTTTCATTAAATTTTTCAGCCATCAACGTATCATATTTCTTAATAATGCTCTGCAGTTGTATTTCGTATTTGTTTCTATGAAGAATCTTGTTAATATATATATCATTTAAATTTAAATGTTTAACTTTTACTTACTTTTCTTCTCGAGATTCTTTTTCTGCTTTTTTGTTATCCTTTGTTAGTTTGGCATCTTCGTATCTCATTTTTTCGAGCTCATCAGACAGCTCGTTTTGTTTCTCTCGGCTGGCCTTAGCATTAGCTCGTGCTGCTCGACGAGAGAGGTCACTGAGTGTAAATAAGGATATGAATGATATAAGCAAATGTTTTTATATAGATATATATTTTACTGTACATTTCATGTTCGATTTTCTTGTCGTTCCGTAATTTTTTCAGTCTCCTTTCTTCCATAGCTTTTGCCAGATATGTTTCCCTAGCGAGCAGCTCAATATTCTCTTGGATCTGGTGTTGCTCAATTACTTTCTGAAATTTTTGTATATCATCCCAGAGTTTCTGCTTCTCCTTCAGTACTTTTTGCAGATCACGTTCGCGCTGTATCTGATCATAAGCATCCCGCATCAAATGGGTTTGGGCCACGTCGAGAAGGTTTCTGAAGGTCATCAGTAGTTTTTGCTCCCTCTCGGACATGCCGTTAACCAGTCTGGGAAACAGTGTGTAGATCTGACAGTTCACCTGAAAATAATCAATGATTTTGATCATGCCGTGATCCATCAGTGGCGATCGCTGCTCCCTTAATATAATATCGCGTCGTCGCAGAAAGTCATCTAGCAGTTTTATTGCCTTTTCGTATGGTGTGCCGGTTAACACATTCACAACCATCTCCCGGTCCTGAATCAGCTTTGGCAATATCAAGGAAATCTTGACGCGCTCGAACGCATCCCTCATCCTTGTCAATGCAATTTCAATAAGTGTGGGCCGCAGTGACGAGAAGTCTTAACTCAACTGAATTAGTTTCGCCGTCGATTGATATAGAATATTTGAGTAGCTACAAACCTATCTGAGCCATACGAATTTCTTCGCGTCTAGCCAAATATTCATCATCATATATCTGCCTCTTCATCTTCAATTTTTTATTTTGCTTTTTTTTTTAGAAGAATCTGAAATTTGAAATTTTTCTATTGTGTGTGTCTTGTGTCTGTTTGTAATGATAAAACGTATGTGTGTGCATACGATTGTGTTAAGAGAATTGTATGTATCAACATTTTAGTAGGTTACTTGGTTTGCTAATATAGATACATAAATTTAACTTGAGCACTCTCATAAAACAATGGATTATACATATATTTAGAAACTTAAGCAGAAAATTTCAACAACATATATCTACCAACTATAGATTAATATTCATGCAATTATATGTAAAAGTTTGGTATGTTCGTACATGCACAGAAATCATTCACTTAATCACGATCTTATTTATAAAGATGCCCTAACTAAACTTAATCTTTAAATCGACTATATTGAATAAAGGCAATTTATAATTAGAGAAATATAGGAACTTTATCGAAAAAAGAGAATTTAGAAGCATTCTCTTCATGCAATGCGTTAGGCATTTTGTGCAAAAAGTTGTAATTCCCTACGGAATTCGAAATTATTTTCTATAAAACTATCACATCCTCCCTAATTATATCCATTTAGTATATTTTTACATTTAATCGCTTTGGATACTGCAAATTCTTTTATAACAAATTCCATTAAAATTACAACTCATTGCGCTAATACTCAGCTACAAATTGTAATTAAATATTTATTCCAAATATTCTGTCGCTCCTGCTGCAATCCCTTTTGTTTCTCGTACAACACTATTAGAGCTTCAAGCTGCTTAACTTCAGCATACAGTCGATGCGTTGATACATGTATACTGTGTATGCATTCATGTAGTTAGATTCCATTATAAATGCTGACAATGACGGATTCGTTTAGTCGGATATGACATTCATTTAGTCAGAGTTCATGGAATTACTTCATATACTGCGGCCAGTTGTTCCCTGTGGACTAATAACTTTATTCTTCCATCAGTGAATGCTCCGCATTTGAGTCGAAAACATAATAGAGTCATTTTCTGTGTGCTCGGCGAGACAATTGGTTGGCTGGCTGAATGGCTATCTGGCAGGTTCTGACCATATGGCGCTGCATTTGCAAACGGGTGAGGAAGAGCAAATCACATAAATTACTTTATGATGGGATCGCATGAATCTGGCAGCGGGTGGAACTGAATGGAGCACAGAAAAAACTTTTGGGTTGGCACATGTGGTCACGGAGTGAAAAAGTTAGTAGCTGCCACTGCCGCACAATGCATTATAAGGAAGCAACAAAAGTCATTCCGAAGTTATTATCCCCCATACCACCTTCATCCACGCTAGCTCACCCGTTGGCTTTTGTCTTTTACCATTTGCAAAAAAAAAAAGAGCAAAATAATGTGGGCGAGAAAACAAAAGTTTTAAGTTTTTCGACTGCCAACTTTTTGGCAACTTTCAGTGACAAACTTATTTTATTCTGACCCGCACAGGCAATTTCGACCATAGCGTGTATTGCTTTATAATGCTTTCATACCCTATAAAGTTCATTAAAAATTTGTTTAATTTTCAGAGCCACAAAATAGTTATAGCTGCCATCTAATGTAATATATTAAATGCATAACAATTAATATAGACTTTCTGCAGAATATCCTTTAGTCGGTTTTACTTTGTTCAAGCCATCTTATTTGTTTTCCAAAAGTTTGGCATTCTGTGAAATTGTCCAAAATGCAACTGCATATAAATTTCAAAGTTTTCATATAGTTTTTCCCAAAATATTATGCAAACTTGCAGGCGTAGGCCGCACTTCAACTACAAAAATTGCAAACTACTTTAATCTAATTTAAAAGAAAAACTGAAGAAGATTAATAGAGTTTGAGTACACTATTAAACAAAATGTAAACTACGAATTTATTAAATCAAGAACCCTAAGCTTTATTAAGCATACATATATGTATATAAATACGAAATTGTTAGTTTTCTGCTGGTTACTGAAAAATTGCTAGTCATGGAAGAAAATAAGAAAGCCGACTTTGAAATAATGGAAGATACAAGGGCGGAACCGACAAAGCGCAGACCTGGAACTCAATATATTCACACAAGTGATTGTTCCACATCTACGTACCCAAATGTTCGTATTTATTAACAGACTTATTCCCTGTTAGGTGAGCACAGAAAAAGTACAACGTTTGAGAAAATTGCAATAGTTTTGTCTTGGATCGTCGTTATCCTCCTTTTTCCTATTAGTATATTTTTTTGTTACGCTACGATCTGCGAATATCAACGAGCAATTTTCTTTCGCCTGGGACGGGTTAGGTAAGACTTGCAGACCTAATAAATTCTATAGGAAGATATAATTTTCGTTTAGGAGAGGCGCAGTAGGGCCAGGCCTTATCTGGTATTTGCCTTGCATCGATTCGTACGGACTTGTTGATTTGCGCACCAGAGTGGAGGTCATTCCCACTCAGGAAATGATCACCAGGGACTCGGTCACAATAAGCGTCGATGCAGTACTCTTCTACTATATCACAGGCTCTTTGCATGCGACAATACAGATATCCAATGTGCATGAGTCTACTCTCTTCATAGCCCAGACAACGCTTCGTAATGTCGTGGGTGGCAAAACACTTCACGAACTTTTGACCTCCAGGGAATCATTGTCACAAGAAATTGGCATTGCTGTCGACCGAGCTACTGAGAAGTGGGGTGTGAGAATTGAACGAGTTGCACTGTAAGTTTCACAATATCTTAGTATTTTCAAACGGCTCTGATGTCCATGCTTAGTAAGGATATTAATCTACCGGAAATACTTCATCGAACCATGGCCAGCGAGGCTGAGGCTTTAAGGGAAGCTCGTGCCAAGATCATTTCTGCGGAGGGAGAGGTTTTGGCTTCGCGAGCATTGAAGGAGGCATCTGATGTGATGGCCAAAAATAAAATCACTCTGCAGGTAACTTTTAGCATTAACTCAATAAATACTCAGTAGCTTACATTTCATAACTCTGTTCAACACTTTACAGCTGCGGCACTTACAGATTTTAACATCGATTGCCCAGGAGCGCATGGTCACGATCTATTACCCCTTCCCATTGGAGATAATGACACCATTTGAGAATCGTAAGAAAGGCGGAACTGTTAGTTCTGACTCATTGATGCCGATCATTAAACCCAGAACTGATTCAAAATCACCACTGACTTCAATTGCAAAAAATGACACTGACGAAGTGTAAAAGTTCTCAGTAGTTGAATTCCAAAGTAAGGAATACCTACATAGATTGTACAGAACGTTTTGTGTGGGAATATACCTTAATATTAAACATATTATGTTACACCCGTTTTAAGAGTACGAGTATTATAAATCAGATAAACATTTTTTTCAATCAATATCTCTAAGAAATGTTAGGCATTAAGTATGTCGTTCGTAATTGACGCAGAAAGCAAAATTTGTTGTAATGGCTATTCAACGCAATTCACGCAACCAGTACGTTGTAGACAACAATGCTGCAAATAAAAGTAAAAAACATGTTGAAAAGGTACCAAACTCTAACAGACAACCTGAAGAGTCCTCCAAACAGCAATCTAGAAGAATTCTACAAATTGGTAATTGCTTAATGAGTACGAAGCTAAATCTCAATGAAAACAGACCAGGTACGACATTTGAGAAAATTGCATTAGTTTTGTCTTGGCTCGTCGTTGCCCTCTTTTTTCCTATAAGCATATTTTTTTGTTATGCTACAATCCCCGAATACCAGCGAGCAGTTATCTTTCGTCTAGGCCGCGTTAGGTAAGAATTTCAGACTTAAAATATTGTCTTGCATGATCCTAAACGAGAGTTTAGGAAAGGCGCAGCAGGGCCAGGTCTTGTCTGGTATTTGCCTTGCATCGATTCTTACGGATTTGTGGATTTGCGTACCAGAGTGGAAGTCATTCCCACTCAGGAGATGATCACCAAAGACGCGGTCACGCTCAGTGCCGATGCAGTGCTATTCTACTATGTCATTGGTTCATTGAAATCGACAGTAAAAATCCAGGATGTGCACGATGCCACTATTCTCCTAGCGCAGACAGCGCTACGTAGTGTCGTGGGTGGCAAAACACTTCAGGAAATCCTGACCTCCAGAGAAATGCTGTCACAAGAAGTTCGCATTGCTTGCGAACGAGCTACTAAGGATTGGGGTGTGAAAATCGATCGCGTTGCACTGTAAGTTTACAGAATTGAAGTTCCTTCACACGCCTCTTATGTTCGTTCATGCTTAGTAAGGATATTAATCTACCGGAAATGTTACATCGGGCCATGGCTAGCGAAGCTGAGGCTTTGAGAGAAGCTCGTGCCAAGATCATATCTGCAGAAGGAGAACTCAATGCATCGCAAGCATTGAAAGATGCATCTGATGTGATGGCTAAAAATAAAATTACCCTGCAGGTGAGTATCATGTAAATATTGAAAGTAATGAATTTATAACGAACATATGATATACTTCTACAGTTGCGGCAATTGCAGATCTTAACATCAATTTCCCATGAGCGCAAGCTCAAAATTTGCTACCCATTTCCATTAGAGATGTTGACTGGGTTTACAGAAACTTCGGCTGGTAATCGTGTTATGCCAGAAAAGGATAAAGGAAAAAAGAATGAGACTCTGCCACTAAAAGAATCTGTGATATCAATTGTTACGAGCATGTTGGAACCATTTATGAGAAATCCTACAGAGTTATTGGAAGGTGAATTATTTCAAGGGACAGAGGATGCAAATCAGTCCATAAATAAGGACTTCACTGATAACACATCAGCTCACCACGTTTCCAATTCTCAAAGAAAAAACGATATACAAGATTCTGATGAGCCGCCACAGTCTTCCAGCCCCAAACCACGTGGTAAATATTATATTGAAATTTGTTACTCCAGATATGGGTTGCTTACAAAATCTTTTGTTTCTGCTCCTTAAAGCAAATGACCATTCCAGAGGAACTCAAACGGATCCGAAAACTCACAAGTGATATGGATTATAAATATTACCCAGTTCCTGAGCTAAATATAATATGAAGACCTTACAATTGTGTATAAGACAGGCCAGACCAGAAAACAAATTAGCTGTCTGAATTTTACTTTCCTGTAAAGCAAACTAATTTTTTTAGTTATCAAAAATTTAAGTAAGCGTTAATCAATAACAACAATGTTAATATTATTGTATTAATATTAAATTAATTGAGATTTTATTTGTAGTATATTATATGGAAACATTATTTTGATTTGAATTCAATTAACTTTATGGTATTAGTATTACTCTCTCTCTTAAAGTATAAGTAAAGTTAATTTGGGTCGCGTGAAAAGCCATAAGAAATTTGTTTAACTAAAAAATTACATTTTTGCTAATCTGATTTTCATAATTCAGAAATGACAGTTGCAACTCTGGCACTCGTCTGTGTTAATGTGCTTCAAATGTGTTTGTGCACCGTAAATTAGCAGGGAAAGTTAATCTTAACGTGCCAGTCAATTACAAAAGAAAACGCCGAGGAATACAACCAACAAAAATGTCTCAACAGATCTTATGCAAAATTAAATAGAACAATAAATGTTTGTCTCAATTATTAAGATTCGTTAAAATTAGTATGTACTTTTTTGTCCTTGAATTAATAGAAAACGTTTGCACGTTTCTATAAAATTTAATTTTCACAAAGTGTCCAAACTAAACAGTTTAAATTTTTTTATTTATTTATTTATTTTAAATATTTCTATATTTTTATATTGCTGCAGCTATCGTCATTTAAGTTGCTCTGTCTTAAACTTAACTTTATTGAGCTGAATTAAATTTATAAATATTATTTTTCTAATTATGAATAATATAGGATTCAGTTTAAATTCTGAGCGAAAATCATTGCTACATTTCTACAATATTTAGTCTAAGCTTTAAATGCTTAATGCTTAAGTCAATTTTGTCGGGTGTTCACAGAGTTAGCTGCTTTGTATCATCCACATGCATTAGCTTCTGCCTCTGCCTGTGTGTATGTGCGTGTGTTTGTGTGAGTTTGGTGCGTGCTTTTCAGTTCGTGCGTGTTCGAGGACAGGTGGAGCACAACACCCATATACATATATATATATATATATATATACACACACACACATACGCATGCCTTGCTTTTGCACGTACGTGTTTGTGCAGCTGCTTTGAGCTTGTCGCCCCACATACGCATCCGCATTCCCCAGCAGCCAAACACTGCCGACAACCCACTAGCAAATGGCGCCGGCGCTAGTGCTGGCCGTGGCAGCCAGCGATGCATATTCAAATTTGATTTATGCAAATGGCAAATGCAGCAAGTGGCAACTGGCAACTGGCAACGGGCAACTGGCGAGTAGCGAGTGGGCAGCAGCGCTCTCTAAACCAATGTTTGCACATTTGTTGTTGCCCCCAAACCTATGCCAGCCATAAGTGGCCAACTAGTCGCATATAAGCCATCTTTCATATGTTACTCAGCTGTGGACCTTTGGGGAATTCTTTAATTCACATTTAAACCCAGCGAGCGAGCAAACTTTTTGCCCCTCTCTATGTAAGGACAGGGCAGAGCAGATGTATTTGTGCACTTGACGTTTGGTCATTTCAGTTGTCATTTGGTTTCTCCATTTTCATACCCTAAATACAATACATCGAAAGCGTCTAAAATGGGTATAATAACTTTTTTGAACTAATATCTGGTCACAGATCAAGGTTTCTGCAAATGTAATCTACATTCATGTCTCTGTCTGTAAGTAGGATTTTAGAATACCTTTATTTTAAATTAGATACTTATAGCTTTTTATATACAAGTGTATAGTTTCTGCGCTGAATCGCTGTTCAAACTGTTGAAAATAAATATAAATGAAATTCCAATTGAGCTTTCGATAGTCATAGTCAATGTCATGTTCGTCCGTTTGGCTGTAATTATAGATTATCATTTTCAATAAGTATCTACTTGAACCCATTATATATCTTCCACTTTTATTTGTATATTAAGGAAGTTCAACTACAGAGTATATTCTCGTCGATCACAGCCGCTTAGAGTAGAAAGCATTGGTCACCGGCTGACACATGGCCACAGTGGCCGTAAATGTTCGGCCATCTGTTAACCTAGACGCTCTGCTCAGCTGTCACTCTGTTGGGTTCATTTTGTTTTAAGGTCTTTGGTTTTTTCGGTTATCGTTGGGGCTTTGTCTTGCCTGCTCTCCATTTGGCATTTGACCTCAGCACGATTTTATTTTCGGGCTCTTTCTCTCGTTTTTTATTGACTCGCAACTGGCATTTTTTCATCTTTGTGTTAACCTTACTGCATTCGATTTCATGTTTGTCATTGTCAATCTCATTTATCGACATTTTTATTGCCTTGTCTTACTTTAGCTCGCAATTTGAATGGAAACTGCGCATATTTCGTTCCTGCTCGTTTGTTAACTGATCCAGTCAAGGTCGCCTCGTCATTTGGCACTGAAAACTAGTTTCACAAAACGGATTTATCCTTTTGTCGATTACTTCGAAAGCCATTTTTACTTGAACGTCTGCCCTGACAAATCTGGCACAAAAAGCGCCTCCGGTTCAAATTGCCTTTGACGTTGGCTTATCGCATTTTGAGAGATTTAAATGGACAAAGCATAAATAACGTTTATTTGTTTTCTATTTATCTGAAGCTAAACGAAAGAACTTTATGTGTTTAGGCTCTCTCATTCATTTTTCCCAACCATTCACATACGCATTTATGCATATATGCTAAACAAAAATACTCTTTAAATATCCTGAAGACACATTTCATATAGTACTAACAGCTGCTACTGTTCTTCTTCTATGACATAATTTTCCCCTAGGCTTTTCTTATTTACTGCATTATTCATTTTCATACCACAAAGCCGGGATAAATATTTCGTAATGAACAAGAGTCAGAATGGGTGCATTGTAGTTGAATTCAACAGACAGCGACACTAGTGGGCATGGCAACAAATCTAAATCTCAACCATCTGAAACGGGTATATCGGATTACGCAGTTGACATGAGCTTGAACACAGTACCTAGCATGTAAACTGATAGAGTATTGCAATTAAAATAATTGTGAAATAAAGAAAAAGAAACCAAAAGCAAAATGAAATATAAAAGGAGATAAATGTGAGCTTAGTTAAAAAAAATATATTTAATTCTATGTATACAATTAATTTAAGTAAGAAATTTTCTGGGACTTACAATTTCTTTATTACAAAGAAAATAAAAAGGTTGCGAAAAAAACAGTCAAAGGCATGCTGAAGCTATTTTTAAATGTTTACAAATGGCTTGTTGCTTCGGATAACAGCATGAGTGCTGTCTGGTAATTGATGCCATTTCCCAGGTGCACAATACCTGTTGTGCATTCTATGCCAAATATACATCATTGAGCACTGTTGCATTGTTGCAATTGTCTCAGCAAACAATGGAACTGCTGCTAGGCAACCCATTTGAAATTTGTGAATCGGCTGCAGAGTAGGACTTAAGGCGAAAACAGATTTTGGGCTGTCGAATTGTGGCAGCGCATGTTATTAACAAGACATTAATGCAGACACACAAAGGTGCTCGGCATTCAGGCAATCTGCGGAGCTCAATTCTGTGCGGCATAAATTAGTTGCCAGGCGGGCGCATTGTGCCAGCAGCAGATCCCAGCGACTCTGAAAACATGTGTCGTCACTTGTCAGACACACACAGTCAGAGAGTCAGACAGGCTGACAGACAGACAATCGTACACTGAAATAACTTACAAACACTCAAACTTTAGTCGTGACAAAGTGCCAGTCGGGCGAATGGACGAGTGGGGAGCTAGCTGGTTCAAAGGGGCCAACAGACAACTGGGCGTATACGCAACGCAATCTGTTTACCAGGCGTAAGGCAAATGCAAATTGTCTGGCTGCCAGAGGGTGCCGGAGAGTGTATATGTGCCTGGAAGTTTCGTAGCCGCAACGTAACTCGACTTCCTCTTCTGCTACCCCATAATAGCTTCTCAAAAATTTGTTTGCCAACAAAATCTTCTCAAGCCTGTTTCTTTTGGCGTCTCCTAATGAAAGGCAGTACCAGCCACACAGGCATCCACACACAGCCTGGTAATGAGGCTTACGAATGTTGTGTCATCTTAAAATGATGTTGGCTTCCTGCGACTCTTGTTAAAAGTTTATATTAAGCCTCATTTTTGTTAGCTGCACACTGGAGATGAGCGCGTGACACGAAAAATGCACCACAAAAAGTGCTGAATGAACATTGAGATACGAATAGAGTTGGGGATAGGCAGGCTAATGGAGGCACGATAAACAATGGAGATAGAGATTGACATAGAGATAGGAATGGAGGAAATGAATATATTGTAGATGAACGGAGATATATTGATACAAATACAGATGCAGATGATATTCTATATATTGTATACAGTTATCGTATACTAACCTGTGATGCTGCCATCTCTATTTCAGACTGTCAACGCACTTCCATGGTTGTCGCAAGACAGTTTGAAATCGTCATTGGCAGCCGCATAAAGTTTTGAAATCTCACGGTCCGGAGTTGAACTACAATTTCATTAACTAAGTGGCCGTAGCAATTAAGTTTGTGCATTTTGGAATAATATAAATTAATTAGAATATGCTAATGAGTTGCTTTCGCAATATCAACGAGCGTACGGAGACGTCCGCACCTTCCTTCGCCCGGCCATCAGCATCTTTGTTGCTAAGACCCAGCTCCTCCATTGAGAGCCTGAGTTAATTTAGTTGAATAAATTAGCGAGCAATGCAGGCGAATACTCAGAAGCATTTAAAGTTCTCAGTTCTCGAATGTCGACTGTCGCCTTAGCATCTCTCTCCATGTAGTTCTCCCACTTGATTTGAATGGTTCTACAAGCATTTAGCATTCTGCTCGAGAGAACCGCACAGACAACCCAATGGACTTCAAGTATTTTTGTTCTTTTGTTAGCCAAAGTTTGCACGCAATGTACTCAATTAGAATATTTATTACTTGTACACCTAAGATAATTTCCATTGAGCATGCTCTGGATTAGGAATGAATGTCATCTATTTATATAGTGAGTGGCATAGAAGCTGCGCAATAAAATAAATAAGCCCAACTTGTTGGCCAGCTATGTGGGCGAAAGTCGATGCGAAGATGGAGGAAGTCAACGGACATGCATGAAGATAAGAGTTGATTGAACAGAAAGGATAACAATTCCTATGTTTATATGTGGAACAAGCTGATTCTGTACAGCAGTATAGATGATAATTTGCTGTAAGAAAATTCTATTATTAATAGAAAAATGTGTATGAGAAACTATGGAAAACATATGCTTACTATTGAGTCATAGAATGGAAAGTGGGAATAGATCTAGATCAATTTATAGATTTATAATGGGCAATAAACTAAAAAATAAACAATAAACATGAATAACATGTCTTAAGCATATTTCTAGCTTTAATCATGAATCTATGCCGGTTCTATTTATATCGCCTTTCGCCTTTTATCGCCTTCCATTATAGTTCTAGCTCTGCCCAATAACGAATTCCCGGATTGCTGAGTTACTAAAATACTTTCTCCAAAGTTTCTCTTGTTCCGCAGTCATGGACCAAGTCCCTTTTTTGACACCTTCTGTCAGACTTTCTTCTTCTAGTCCCATTTCCCTCGTTTATCGCAATCATAGCGACCCTAAGCGAAGAGCATAAGTAGCCCTCTCGCGCTCACTCAGCAACACACGGCACTACGTTCAACAACATCTATAGTTGTCTCTCTCATCATGTCTACCATGCCATTTCACAAAAACCTTTGACTATTGGCCAGGCAGAATAAGTTTAATCTTTAACTTTAACTCAAAGCGCTTGTTAAGCATTCAGTGCTTATTTGTAATAGATCGATTTCTATTCAAAAAACACAACGTGCTCGTCGAGTTCAGGGACAAATATTATTGGCAGCTTCATTGAACTTACATCAAGTTGAATGTCCCATTCAGTCAAGCGGCAACTTATCTCATTAACATGTTGCATCTCACTTGATGCGTGTGTACAATACATTATATTTCTGTCATTTGCATGCAGACGATGTAATTTTCTATGAGATGCTTCAATGACGGCATCATTTGGATGTCGTTGTCGATGGCGAAAAAGCCATTTCGAGCTGAAATCGACTATTGCATTAATTCGAGCCACAAAAACGAAATTCCGAATTCTCTGCAATTCGCTTGAATATATTTTTTCTCCTCTTTTTTTTTTTGGCAAACGTGCAAACCATCAACTGGCTGGCTGCTCCACTAGTTGTCCCAGTGCTGGCGCATCAGTGTGGAACGTTGCACAGCCACGTCACTGGCATTAGCAAGTTGCAGGGCACGACGTAGACGGAGAGTCAGTGTTCTCTCGAATACTTCTTTCGATTTAAACCAATTTTAGGCAGCAGACGAATTGCGTTTTAGCCTGTTTTTCAGTGGGCCATAGTTGTCAATCCACAGCTGCAGCTGAATTGTGGTAATCGGAAAAGAAAAATTAAGTGAGAATGGAACACCCCTAATGACAAGCAAACTAAACAAACCGTTGGCCAAAAAGAGACAATCGAGCTTCAAGCTTTAAATGGCAGTTGCTGTGCGGAATTCCAAACCCCTTCACAGCCATTTCTCTGGCTAATTATGTGGCAGTCGTAGAATTTTAATAGGAATATTTACGATCAAGTTATGCCAACTAACTGGTAACTGGACCTGTTGACGTTGAAATATGGACAAGACGAGGAATTTCCATTTAATTAACTCGTTTGCGGAAGAAACACAGGGAAATGCGAACATTGTCAAACTGTCCGAAATAAATTATAATTGAAATATCGACAAGAGCTTAAGCACGAAGTCATATAATTGTGACTATGGCAATGCATTTTAACTTTACTCGTTGACTAAATTGAGCTTTAATATTCAAAAATACCTCAATTATAGCTGTCGGTGTCAGTTGAAATACATTTTGTTAAAAGTGAAAACGCTTGAAATTCCTTCTCATATTTGAGCTGAAATACGATGTGACATAAATTATTAAATGAATGAATGAATATATTCATTTGACATTTAATGGCAGCTGTTGCATCAAATGTTCATTCTGCAAATATTGCAATTGACATTCTCGAGCTTCTTTTGGTATTGAATGCAATAAATAACCGCTTGGCCTGGGCGTTGACACCACTTAGGCAAACGAACCGTGATTGAACTATCCTAAATTTACAGGTCGAACCGCAATTGCAATTAGCTGTGAGATGTGGACATCTTAGGGCTACTTACGTATTCAATGAATATTTAAAGATTTTCCGTTTCGAATGCTATTAAGCTTATTACCGCAAAAGTAAGTTACACCAAAGCTAAGCTCAATGCAATGTGTAATATGAGGTATAAATGATCTCATTAGAATATTTGACTAAGTATGTGCATTGTCGATCTGAGTGGATATTGCTACTTAAGTAACTAATCACATTCTGTTTTTAGACATTTATGCAACTTTGATTAGACGATTAGACTTTCTAATACTTTATTAAATACATTTTCAATACTAATCCTGATCGGAAGAAAAAAAAATAGCATTTGGGTAGTTCAAGGAAAATGCACACTACTAAAAAAACAAAAGACCAGCCAACAGTTAATCGTCATCATCATCGGATAGCAGGTCGGACAAGCTTAAATCTGAGGAGCGCTTCTCAAGACTTTCGTTGCCATTGGATTGACCTGGTAAGACAATCGGGAGTGCGTACATCTTAAGAAACATAGATACAGTGTCACGAAACTCTTGCTCGGAATGCTTCATAATGGCCGCAGCATGATGATTGAGCGGATCGTGCGGATTCGGATGTCGCAACAATTGCGGCAAAAACGTTTCAAATATGTTCACCAGATCATAATTGGCCGACCAGGCCTGTTTAAACACATTCATGCACACCAGTCCGGTGGTGAATTCAATATTCGGATGAAGAATTTTTGTAACGAATCGTACGCGCGGTGCCTTCAAAGGATATTCCTGTGGCATGGCGACATTCACCGTCCAGACGCCGCCCTCGTAAGCGGTGCCCATCGGTCCTTCAAGGCGCACGTCCAAATTGGTCATGTCGTCGTCAACGGTTGTATGATACCCCGCAGCCAACAGCCTGTTCACGTCCCGATTCAGGCGGCGTCCGGCCATGGGCGAGGTTGTGTTCACGACTACATTGGCCATTTGGTCTCCTGTTATTCTACGTGTGTCTCCGTATCGGAACTACTGAGATTTTGAGTGCACTCGTCTGTTCCCAGCGGTACCTTCAAATAAATTCATCTGCCAAAAATTTTGTTATTCAAATCAATTCGCATTTTTCGCACAAACAAACCAACAACAAGAATATATATATATATATAAATAAATATTAATTTGTTAAAAAAAATTACAAAAAGTTCGTTTTAATACTTACATATAAAATAAACGAAAATTTTGTTACTAATACATTACAGGTTTATTAAACTATATATCGATGCCTACTCTGAATGTGAAACTGTTCTCAAATCTTATAAGCTTGACCAAAATGTATTTATTTCTTCATAGTTGGGGCATACACAAAGTGTTTTTTGCATACATTTGCTGTAATTTGCTTAATTTTTCTCTAATTTTGCTGTTCGAATTCTTTTACTTTATGGTTTATGCCTGTTTTTGTGTTTTTAGCTTTGTCGCATTGCGCACAGTGTTTTATGTGCGAGTCATTGTCCTAGAATATACCCTGCACTTTGATTATACATTTTAGAGGGATTCGATAAACACATACACACATACAAATGTTAATCTGGAAAAATAATATTGAAATGGACTTCAAGGAATTTAATTCCTTATCGATATTCAAAAAGATCTTGGCTGTTACGGTGCTGTAGGTTTATTCCGTGGCTCATCCTTTCATATTCCACACGGCTTATATAGAGTATTATTGAAACACGCTTTGTCACCTTGCCAAAAATAAAATTCATTAATTACGCGTGGGTCGGATGCAAGTTTGTTGGCCACACTGCCAAACGCTTGTCGCGAGCACTCAGGGTCAGCAAATAGTTACGTGTGCACTATGTACATATATATATATATATATATCTCTTTATGTATATATAGATTGGCGAATCGTATTGTTCACAGTGCTATCTCTCTTATCAATGGCTATGGATAAACATTGCTAGCGAGTACAGTTACGTATCTAAAGGGTTGCGAAATAACTTCAATTGCAGTGCATTACAGTTAAATGGACTTTGTACTAAATGCTGCAAATTGCTGCCATAGTAAACAGAAATACGACTATGTGTACACTCGTACGAAAGTATCTGCAGCTGCACCAAGTGCATTTGTATCTATATCTGTATCTGCATCTGTGTGTGTTGTGTGTGTGTAATGTTGTCTATTTCGCTCTGTCTTCCTCTCTCTCCCTCCGCCGTTCTCTTCACAATGCTAGCTGAAACAATGGTAAATAACGACTAGGAAATTGTAAAAAATGTCAACGATGCCTTCCATTGCTCAAATCCTTGCCCATGACCCGCCCTTTCGTCGCACTCTAACCATGCCCATCTTCTATCTCTCAACTCCCTTAAATTCAGTCTGTGATGTCTGACTGCCTGTTTGTGTGTCTGCGTCTGGAATGCGCATTGTTGCAGTTTTCACAGTTGAGTGCGTTCATTGTTTTCGCTGTCAGCGCTGCGCGTTTACAATGAATAATTAGAATTTGTTGAAGGTCTTTACTTATACATATACCATGTCATGCCACAGTCAAGTCAATGGGTATACTTAAATTCATTTATTCCTGCTCTGAAAATCTGCTTACAATATTCTGCTCTCTACTCAAAACTAACTAATTAAAGCCTGTCTATATCTATTAACACCTATACGTACACATATATTTGTCTATACAGCTATATATTCCATTAGAGTAAATCAATAGGCCAATAATTATTATTTTGATTTTTTCTTTGGTTTTGACATATCTCCAAAATATCTTGAGATAAGATTTATACAGAAAATATATGAAAAATTTATCTCTTCAGTAGCGGAGTATTGCATAGTTCAGCATTTTAAGCAACAATATTTTGACTGGGTTATCAATTTGTTGGCTTGATTCATGCTACATTTAATTTGAGTGCATGAGTAGCAAATTATCATTGCTCTCTCTATCGCCTCTCAATTCGATCTGTATGCGGGTTTTAGGCATAGGAGTTACCCCAATGGGTATCTCTTTTGTTGGCGAATTGTTAAATTTAATTGGGTATAAATTGATGATACCGACACTCAACATAACTAGAGTTTTCAGTTTTCAGTTTGCAGTTTTCCGTTTCCATTGACCATAGTCAAATTAAAATTGATAATGAAATAAAATACGATTCCGTTGGCAGTTAACTGGCAACAAATTTGCGCACTTACTGCAGCTGGGGGAGTGAGGCGCCTAAATGTGATATTCAAGTGTATAAATTAAATGTTTAATAGATGCCATTAAGGACGTTATCCGCCATTAAAACAATATGGAAGCCCCAGACTGTGCGCGAGAAACGAGACGTGAAATGTGATTATCGCGCAAAATGAACGTGAAATTAATGTAAACTACGCGGCCGCGTGCCTCGGAGTCCCGTAACCGAAAACCGATTCTCAAATTGTGAATTAAAATAAAGCTGAAACTTAGAACGAATGGAGACATTAAGAAAGAAGCCCAGCATGGGCGTCAATTTTCAAAATACTTGATGCCAGACTGTGTTAACGCTCGGTAATAAAGTTGTTCCTGTGCTTTGGCGAGGACGCGGACCACGCCAAAGGCTACCACAGAACCGCCAGCCAACACTTCACAACTAAAACAAAGACAACAAATAATAAAAACAAGCGAAAGGGGAAAACCTGGCCGACACAATGGCTTATGGCAAAGAGCAAACAACGCCCAGCCCAGCCATTAAACAATGCCCTGAACAATGGCCTCAGCGACAAAAGGCGCACGTCAAAGGGATAACTAACAGTGGGATCGGGAGCGATTCGAAAACTACTGGCACAGGTAGTGACCGCTGCCACTATTGTCCCCTGCTCAGTAGGTAAATTTACTGCAGTAAGCTCAATGACGAATTCAAATTCAGTAATGTACAGCTCTTAAGAAATAAAAATTTCATTAAAAAATACCTATTAAGCTCTAGTGTAGCATGTACACAGGATTATTTCTACATTCAAGCACTTAACCAAAAGAGGAATTAAAAAACAACATAGAGTTTTTAAAGAATAAAATTATTACAGAAAACAACGCACGCAAGCGTGCTAAAAGCTTTTTAATATGCATGTAACTAAATACACTTTGAGAAAAATTATATACATAGTTATGGTATAAACTATATAAACATGACTTATATGAGCTTAAGGTCCGACGCCATGAGCTTATAATAGTTAAAATTCATTACGTAAATAAGTAATTAAATTTATTAGTATATATTAAATTCTCTCAATTCTATAGCAGCAAATAAAATGAGAAATTCAAATATCAAGCTTTAAATGAATAAACAATTTTATAAAAATTTTAGTTTGTGCGAGGATGTTTGGCATAACTGTTATATAAATGCTTTAGTAAAACTAACTTTAATAGTCGAAATTAAAAAAAAAAACACGAAATTGAATCTGTAGATAAACACGAGCTCTGTTGTGTACCCACCTGAAACACTAATTAAAGCGCTTGATAGATTTTAAAGTGCACTCCATTTGCAGAGCAAAGGTTTGCTAAAAATTATAAATATTTGAAGAGTATTGAATATTAACCAGTTGCTGCAAAAGCATTTGAAACTTTTTAAATTTCGCTATGAATAATTTCGTGGGTATAATTAAAGTGCGGAATTGAACGTGCTTTAAATCTCTGTGCGCAACATACAAAGTAAATTTGTTGCTGTTCGCTGGTGATAAAATATTTGTCGAGCGCCATTTACAAAGTCATTTGCAAGCTCAATGTGCTTTCAGAGTAATGCGCTCCACCTGCCCTTTTTAGCCAGGCCCCTTGCCCGATTTCCTTCCCTCTCATTTTCGCGGGCTACCCAAAGCAGTTGTTTTAGTCTTTATTGCTTTCGCTTTTTGGCAGCGCCAACGCAAGCGTTTACAATTTTATGGTCTCATTTCAGGTTTGGTTTGCCATGGCAGCCAGAACACCAGAACATGGCTAAAAGGTACATTGGGCAGGACTGAGAGTGAGCCAAGGTTCCAGCTGCAGGTGCAGATGCTGCGCAAAAGGGCGCCGGGTTGAGGCGATATCGTTTATTTAAAATGTCATAAATACTTAGCTACTGCTCACATGGCATAACAATAATAATATTTTTCATTATAAAATTTGTTGAGTTTTATGTCGTTTAGGTTTCAGTCGAAAAATAGCAAGGCAAACGTTTACTTGTTTCAATATACTTTAGTTCTATAAGCTGCTCAGCTGTGTATTCAATCATTTTTTAAATCTCCTTGAAACAGCGATCAATATTTGATATATATATATAGATTTGATAAAGCAATTTATATTTATAATAATAAATTTCTCTGTGTACATTTGGAGCAATAGAAATTTTTGCATATTTAACTACATATTAATTTTAAAGCTCTATCAAGTTTCATTGCTTGCTTGAAGTTTGCATCTTGAAATAATATTCTAAAAACTCTCGGCTTTTACAATGCAGACAGCTCGTGTAATAAGCGTCGTTCACACATATCGCATTCAGCCATTTGAACACAATTGTGCAGAAACTTTTACAATAAATCAGAGAATTTGCTACACATTACGGGCAGGCGAAAACTTTTTGCCATGCCCAATGAAAATTTGTTTACAATGCTGTATGCAGGCAGCTGCTGCTCCTAAATGCAATTCAGAATATTTTTTTAGTTGCAAGCATGATATGGAAGACATCCTTTGCTGGCATTCAATGGACATAAGAAGTAAAGAATTTCGTTGACAATTGATTTGAGGTCAACTTAAATTACTAGACAGGCAATCAAAGTAACGATTGGATTTAGAACGAGCATATTTGGATGAGCTTAATGAAAGCTACTATCTCGTTGAGATACCCGCATTAATAAATATGTCTGCTACAGGATATTCAGATACATCAATATTGTAGTAGTTTGTAAGAGCAGCTTATTGTCAGCTTATTTCACACATTCTGCACTGAGTTGAGCACGAGAATCGAACAATTTGCTGCTTTTAAGACAGATATTTATGCGTCCAAAGTGTTCGTTTAATCAATTATTAAATTGTTTGTTTGCTTGTGCAAAATTTGTCATGTACACACAGCCCGCCCCACACTCAACTGAACACGATGCTGGTTAGGAGAGAAGAAGTGCGATTTGGCCGGTACACAGCTCCAAGTGGAAGCTCATGCGAGGGAAGTCGACAATAAGTACTGAGCCAATGAACACATTCAGTGCGTTCAGCTATAACAAAAACAATGCCCTAGTAGTCAATATAGGAGCACGTGCTTGTACAGTGGATCAAACTGAAGAAAAGTAGAATACAAAGATGTGGAAAAATATACAAAATATATAAATAAAGCTTAAATTAAATAATATAAAAATATGATAGATATGTGGATGGCTGTACATTGGGAAAAGAAAGGGTCAGATGGACGATCTACTGTTCAAGCAAGAACATCTGGACGGCTCTAACTTACAACAGTAGAGAATTCAGATTCCTGCAGTGATGTTTTTCGCCCCTCGGTAAAGTGTTCAAGCATGAACATATTATTGACGGCCTCCTCTTGACCCCTTCAAGTGGACCTCAACGTTAAACCATTGAGAATAGGCATATAAGTAAAACACTTTTGCCAAGGTAATAGAAAGTAGTTATTTTTTAGAGAGGAATGCTTATTTTTAAGAATGTTCCTATTTGATAAGACTTCTAAATAAAAGGCATCACTCTTCGGAGCGACGATCAGTGCAACATAATATGTAATGTAACTCACACACTTTACATCTTAAAATTCTTTTCTTCTGGCTTAAAATTTTTTATAATTTTTATGACTTTTACAACCAAAACAATAAGAGCTAAGAATTTGATTGAAACACGTGTTCTACCAATCGTAAAAACATCGAATTTAAAAATTCCAAAAAAGTTTTGATATGTTTTCCACTGTATGCCATGGTGCACATTAGCCGCCAGGTTTAGCTTCAACGTTCGCTGGTGGAGCAATCAAAGTCCGTGACGAATGAACTTTAACGATTATGGCGATAAAGAGATTTATCGATGAGCAAATCAACTGAAACAATACACACACACACACACACGCCATTTTACCCTTCCGGCTTTAGACGAGCCTCCATAGCTCGTGTGCCTAAGAGTCCTCGAGTAGATTGAGAGGGCGACAGGCACTCGGCACTCGCAATCGTATTCGCGTGTGTTTTATTGAGCACTTCATTGCGCACACTTATGGGACGATTAAAATCGATTTAATCCATGCGCAGCATAAATCAACTGCAAACGAGCTGCACACCAAAGAAAAAGCAATGGAACACTTTGTATCTAATCCTTGCCAAGGTCGAGTTGGCCATAAATGAGCATGATGTATGGACAGAAATATCGTACTTGTAACTATACGGCTGGACTTTACATTAAAAGCAGCTTTGGCAGTTTGTATACAAATGCCCAACACATTCATCATATATTTTTGATGCGTGCACCAAAACATGTAACAATTCATTGTTAGGCTATCTGAATAAATTGAATAATGCGCGCTTGATAAAAGCCTTTTAAATGTAAATATTGTATTTATCTCGTTGCAGAAATTGTTTATTGATTCACATAAAATTGCAAAATTGCGGCAATCGGCACGAGCCATCAAACGTTCACTATTTCAGCCATAAAATCATAACAAAGGGCCTTTATATATACATCTATAGAGTTATGGGAGCGATATATAGTTGTGCAATGCGAATAGTGTGAAATGTTTACCTTTATCGCAAACAAATATTTGATATGCGGCATTCATATACACATACCACAATCCATTGTTTATCATTGATATATAGCTCACCGATACCAGTAGAAATGATGGACTGTGCATTATTTGAGTTATTTAGTTATTCAGTTAATCTATAGCCTGGGGTGCTTGCAAAAATAATTCATATTTTGTTTAAGCTTCATTTAGAGTTTAGGCTTGATTAAACATAAAAATAACACTTTTAATTTAATTTTATTATTATTTGTTTAAGTACTTAACATCGATGGACTGGCTTTCAACCCTGAGTGCATTTAAAAGGGCAGCTTAAGGTTGATTACTCTATTGAAATATATGTGACAGGCAAACAAAAGCGTCGCGAATACATCATTTTTGATCAGGATCAACATACAACTTCATTTAGCCTTACCCACCTGGCTATACATGCGTTCAGCATTTAAAGGTCTCGAGAAGAATTAGGGCTAGATAATTGAAATTTGAGACGCAGTTCTATTGGAAATCTATACTTAACATTTATATCAATATTTATATATACATATGCATATATATATCTTCTGCTATTTCTAAAATTTTTCGCAGATATATATAACAAAATACCGCTTTTCATATATGTTTGTTTTAGATAGAATTTTACGAAACAAAACATAACTTGCATTTTTTTTATATAAGAAAAATACTCTTAACGCAATTACAACTGCAAAACATGTAATCAGCTCAGAGCAGAAAAAGTTCTCATTGTTTGACTGTAATGCCAACAGAATTGTAGTTGTAAACTACGTTAAGCCTTTAACAGTAAAAGTTTCTGTAATTCGTATGGTGCAAAGAGTTGTTCAATTTGCATTCTTGAATCGAATCGTATTTCAATTTGGGTTTTCATATTGCATGTATGTGCTTATCTTAAATTCTCATCGTTTACATAATGAAATTATTGTTATGAACACGTCGTCTAACAGTTGTGTCCTGCTGCTTGTTGCATGCCTCTCAGCTGACCCTGGATGAGCATTGAAGGCAGCTGCTGCTACTGCTGGGTCGCGCTTAAAGCATTAATATTCATATGACCAAATCGGTTTATGGCTGGCAAAAATCGTTTGGGTTTGCATTTACGCTTGCCATGTCCACTGGACATGAGTTTCTCGCAGCATTTGCAACTTTTGCACTTGTCGGTGCGGTATGACCTGGCATTTGCATACAACATGATGAAAACCCAATTGCGAAACAAGCTGCATTCAGCAGCAGCAAATTTTGTTGCATTTGTACATGCAAATAGCTAGACACATGCTTAGATGCTGACACGCTGACATGCTGACACGCGTATAGAGCTTCGTCATAGCATTTTCTTTTCAACATATTAATGCGTTTATTTTAATTAACCACAATTATGTGGAAAACGCTTCAACTTTAGCTCCAACTACAGCTTGCAATCCTTGCAACCAAACGTAAACATTTTTGTCGTATTTGGCTGCCTGCCAAATGCATGTACTCCTGTGTCTGTCTGTGTGTGTGTGTATGTGTGTGTGTGTGTGTGTATGTGTGTGTGTATGTATATTTACCTGCATGTGCAGCGTTGATTTAATTTGCACATGCTAAAATTAAACCGGTAGAGTTGATATTGGTTACAAATTTGGAATGAGATATTTTGGAGATTTTCAATTTTGCAGTAAAATTATTTAATTAACAGTTGAAACAAAGGAAAACACTTTAATATTATTTGATTTAAGTTAAATATATTAAATTTTTGTTATATTTCTACTGATTAAATAAACGTTTAAATCAAGCTAAAAACATTTATATGAGTTTATAAACATAGCATTGCTCTGCTTCACTTTAAATTTGATTATTTGTATTAATTAATATACTATATATTTGCTAAATACTATTTTAACGTCTTTTGATATTCAAATTGATTAGATTAATTCAATTGTATGATAAAAGAGTCTGTGGAAAAATAATTTATAATTGAATTTATGTTTTTTTTATCTAAGAATCTCTTTTGTCGCTTTTAAATTTGTATTGAAACTATTTAATTGCACCTGCATTTATTATACTGAGCTCCGAAGGCAAAAGAACATTGAGTATAAGCTAAAAGCTAGATTACAAAACAAAAACAAAAGAGAGTGCTCTAGTTGGGAGTGCACAACTAGGAGATATCCTGACCCAAAGAGACGCTATTCCACTTATCTTACACTTCTTCGATTGCTAACAATAATAAGAAAATGGATGCGTTATCCAAAAAATTAATAACCCCAAGAATAATAAATGAATATTCATTTACAATTTTAAGTTTCTGCTCGTTCATACGGACGGACAGACGGACATGCCTATATCGACTCAGCTCGTCGTCCTGATCTGCCACGCCTCCTTCAGTCTGTTACATACATTTTCACAATTATTATTTTATTTTCAGCATTATACCCTGAATTTCCATTTTCAATGTGCTCAGGGTATAAAAATACATATCTCACGTTATTTTTGTTGCACAAAAAGTAAAAACTTCAATAAATATAAATGAATGTCTTAAATATTTTGTCACAGCAAATAATTCAAAATTTCCTATGACAAATTTTACATTTGATCAGAGTTAAAATTTTAATATTAGTTTCTGCAGCAAATATTAAATTTGCTTAAAGAGAACAAAGAAAAAAAAACATTTTGCCTAATACAAAATATTGAAGCGTTATTTGATATATTTTATTTAAATTTTTGCATTGCTGTGTCTCAGCTCTCGATGTATAAATTGAAACAAATGACAGCACATAGATCAGCTCGGGTTGCGATTTGCGGTAGTGTAGGGCTTGGAGGGTAGAACAGACGTTTGCTCTCTGCCGTTGGCCGGGCAATGGAGATATTGATTTAGTAGACAGCTTAGAGCCGAGCTGAGGCGAGTTGAGTTCTCTTTGTGTGCGTTTGTTTGAGTTGGAGACTAAGTAAGTTCATAAGTGGCAGCTGTTGAGGTTATTTATCAAATTTGGGCCACTAACACTTAATACAAAAGTTGGCATTGTTGCCTATGCGTTGCATTGTTAATGATATAAGCCAAATGTGCAGAACAAAAAGTAGCAAATGAACTTTTTGTGTTTGTTTGTGTGTACCACAAAATCTGAAGCCAAGAACAATGATAAATTAATTAATTTGCCGGAATTGTAGACAGCACTCGAGCTCAACACGTAAAACACGAAACGTGCACAGAAATGTGTTGAGTTAATTAAATCAGACACTATGCCTGCGAAATCTTTAAGCCCCAGCAAACATATTGTAGTTGGTGAAATTTTCGGGTACAGGCTTTGCATTTAATTAGCATGCTTGAAGGCGTTGGCAAATCATAATTCGCGTCAGCAAACAAAAGCCATTGGAATGGGTCGCAAATTTAAAAGATAAGTGGGTGCTAAGACGTTGTCGAATTGGAGTTGAATAGCAGCTGCAGTCTAATCATAAACTGATTTCGAGAACAATGGCAAACGCGCCCGAACAATGCGAACCTGTTGGGGGTCAGCTTAACTATTTGTTATTCCGTTTGCCATTGGTTTGGTTAAGTCTCAAATTTGATTATCAGCATTGCAGTTGAAATCTTCGATATGGATAATAAACGTAAAGTTACCAAATTTGACAATACGTAGGAATAAAATTGAATGATCAAATTGTATTTGATCAATTATACAAGATTTTTGTTTTAACTATGATAATAAACCAATCCTTAAGAGGAAAGTTTATCCATATGTGCACATATCCATTCACAAATACTGCTGCTATTGCTTATGACTCATACGCCACGTATAGTCTTCGCATCCTGCATTACATAAGGGTCAAGTATGATTAGCAGCATTGCAGCTAAAGTCTTCAATAAGCAGTTTAAGGTTGCGCTTTTCCACCGAAGTTGGGTGACCGAACGCTTAGCACTAGTCTACGTATACGCATAGTGTACCTAATGTGTACCTCTCAAATATTGACAGCAACTCGAATTGTCTTGTTTAACATTTCTGTAGTTAGGAGCCTAACTAAATTATCTACATTAGAGTTGAAATCCGTAAGACGTATTTCGAAGTTTGACTGCGCTTTCCTATCACACATACGCCACGTGGCACTCTTGGTTGTGATGTGCAGCCATTAGGCCAATACTCCAATACAGCCTAATTGGCATGCGGGCGCTTTCGGCACGTCTATCAAGCTGTCAGAGCGTTTATCACTTGCCATCATCCGATTTGAGCTATTGGCCAAACTGAGATCCCATCTCACGCACACACACACGGATAATTTATGCAACGACAACAGCAACAACAACAACAACATGAACAGCGACAGGAGGCAGAAGAAGAACAACAGGCTCATCATTCATCACGCACAATAGCCCCCATCAATTGGCAAGCGTTTTTTCATAGTTTTCGTTGATGGAAGAGTTCTCGCACACAAGCTGTTCGGCAAAATTGTGAAACAGCAAAAAGTTTTTTAAATTCGTTTGTCTGTTTTTGGCTAGCTTTCAATAAATGAAAAAAACTACCTTAAAATAAACATTTTTTGCCCAAAGTGCACGACAGCAACTTATTCAGCTTTAAAATATTTCAAATATATTACATCAATTGCTCTTAAATAGATCTGGGTGGATTGATATATTTAAATAGATGCATATATCGAGAGTATTAAGTGGATTAATTAATGTTTTTTTTTTATATTTAAATATCTGTCTTACGAAACAAGGTTATCTATCAATTCGCATGGGCGATATTGACTACATTGAATAGCCGAATATTGCTGTTTGTTGAATCGAATGTGTCTACAACTGTCATCACACCCAACTTAGTCCCTGCTGTTTCAACAGGGTATACACAATGAGAGTATTATCAGCTATCGCAATACAAAGCAATTGTTACCTCAAACGGACCCCCTACGCAACAGACATGAAACAATGCGAGTTCTTCCTACGCCCACAGCCCATAGCCCACGGCTGACAGCACACACATACCCACACATTCCCTTCTTACGCCCGCACTTAACAGTGCATAAAATGTTTAGCTTAATCGTAATAACTTTGCCTTTTGGCGCTTTTAGCACATTTTTCAACGTGCTTTGAAAGGTGTTTGCAAATATTTGCAGAACTTTAAAACGCAGCAAACATAGTTAGGAAACTAATTCGAGCTATTTTATAGGCAGAGATAGTAAACGTAAACTACTTAATACATGTTGAGTGAAATGAAACAACAATTACATATTTGCTGCAGCTGTTGCTCATATGTTAAGCAAACATTTGATTGTTTTACAATTAAATTGCTATTAAAATTGATTCAACATTAACACTCCTTGCCGAAGCTGAAAGAGTTTATTAGTTTTTTGCAATGAGCACACTTGAAATTTGATATATGGTATATAATCGTGGTTACTCTCGCCCTAAGAGGTCAGATTTTTTGCAATGCAAGGACCTAATATTTATTTGACAACATAAATTGTTGTATTTATGGCGTTATTAAGGTTAAGGACCTGGAACTTGAAATATATATTCGCATAGAGTAGAAGCTGGTTGAAGGTGTGAGATTAATGGTAAACAGATTATCTTGCTCAGTTTTGCAGCTAAGATCACTGTAGATTTCCGGTAAAGAAAGCCCTCGGAATTAAGTAGCCCGCTCTTTGCAGCTAGGCATATGCAAAAATATCTATATTTAATTAAATGAAGCTATTTTCGGAACGTGAACGAGTATTATGCCGACGCTGATACCCGACTGCCTCGTTATACCCTGAACCATTGAAAATGGGAAATAGGGTATAATGTTTTTGGAAATGTTGAAAGTATATATTGAGTGGGGTTTTTTTTTTTTATTTTTTTTTTTGGGATGTTTTTGGGGGGGGTGGTGTGGTGTGTTGTTGGGGATAACTTGTTTTGTTTTTTTTTGCCTGTACAAGCAAATTGAATTATACAATTTATAGAAATAATTATCATTTGAGTTGTTGCTCATTCGATTTGTATTTTTTTTTTTGCCGCAAAGTACAAATGTACATTTAGTGTGTGCCATTGTAAAGTTTTGCTGAGGGATAACTGACTGTTGGTTAGCAATGCGTATTGGTAACATCAAATATTTGCCATGCTGTATTGTTGAATTGTTTAAGTAACGAAGTCCATCATAGAATCGTGACACTTGGCTTAGTTTGCTTGTCTAAGCCAAAGTCCTAGACTTTGCTCAAGATAAATACAATTAGTAAGCTAACAATCCTTTTAATAAATAACTGTATTATAAAGTATATACTAATTATTAAATTCTTACTATTCATAAAACTCGATTCAATAACAAAGTAAGTGGCCAATTTGCAAAATACTACGTCCCATTGAGTTAAGCACCTCATTGGACTGCATGTTATGCGAATATAAGTGGTGCTCTGTTAGTAAGTCGAAAGATTTTCTTTCAATTGCGTTATATATACTTTTAGAGATATTGCAAAAATAACAAAAGTGGAGCTGACATTCATAACTGTTTGCTGCGTCTGTAAGTGTCTGAGGCAAGTCGAAATCATTTCCATACGGAAAATATAACAAACTGTGGCACTTGAATTGCCGCTTATTTTATATGTAGCTGGGGTATTGAGTCGGGGTTGCTAGCAAGCCCACTTCCTGTCTAGTGGCAGGGCAGCAGGCGGGGGCGAGAGCGAGAGCGAGTTGGGATTCTGCCAACAGAGAATCCTGTTACTTGGGCAATAGCTTAAAGTCGTTTGGCCTTTGTTTAGAAAGGAAGAAATATAATTTTCCTGCGCACTGCAAAAGTTTCGCTCCTATTTTCTATTCATACTTCTCTTGCTGAGCAGAGCAATATATTGCACATTGTATCTGATTGTATGGCTTTGGTCGTCTTTCTACCAAAGCAACTCAACTTATTTTGCATATCTTAAAAATGGAACATACGCATTTTTCTACTCAAGCCACAACAATGACAACTGCCAGTGCATGAAGAGATGGTGCGGGCGGCATCAACAGCGACGCCACCACCACCAGCAGCAGCAGGAGCGGCAGCGGCAGCGACAGCGGCAGAGGCTATTATATAAAAATAACATAGTCTTGGAGAAGGACGCACCCATTATCATGAAAACAGCAGCTGCTCCCAGCCACAGTCGCTTGCCACAATAAAGTTTGACTACGCGGAAGTTATTGCAGTTATTCTGCCATTGAATTATGCAATGGAAAAAAATGATTCTGGAATTTAAACAGCATCCTCTTTCCACGTATAAGTTGTCCCACAGAAGATTCTTGTTCTATAGAATGAGTTTATTATCAACAATTTGTTAAAGAAACGGTCAAAGCTAAGAATACTTTTTATGGTTACACCAAGTCTTTTCAACCTTTTAATATAAATAAACAATTTAAGCAAATATATATATATATTAACAAAAAGATAGATGATGTAAAATGTCACAAGATTTATAAATTTAATTATTGTATTGCTGAATTTTCAATATATCTGTAAAGTTTATTTTTTTATGCTTTGGCCTCGTTCACTTCTCTCACTGTATGCTTATGGTTGATATTGTGAAGTGTGCGCACTCTTTCAAATTGGCAGAAGTGAGACGCTTTAAATGGATAAAGCCAAACGGCTTGTTGATTGCTTAAAGCTGCTTGCCCCAGTTGCTGGTGTTGTCTGTCTGCCTCGAAGCTAGATGAAAATGCAGCTGAAAAATTCGCATATGCCTGAGATTTGTGCACAATTTTTAATCTACAAACGGTCTGACGCTATGAAACTGTAAGTGAATATATACGATAGACAAACAAAAAATAAAAAATACAAAAAATATGAAAACATTTTTGCATTACTTTTGTTTTTAATATTGCAGCAAATGGTTGAAAGCAAGTTGGCATATGTGCGAACATTTTATATGAGCACACACGCACAAAATTGTCTATTGTTTTTTTTTGTGTGTAAAAAACTGCTAGCACATGGACGAGCAAGAGTGAGGCGTATATGTTATATACAGAGACACACACACAGACACAGACACAGACACATGCATGCTTGCCCATCCAAGCAAACATAGTCAACTTGGTATTCCTGTGTGCGACTGTGCGTGCGTGCTTGAGTGTGGACCAGCTTTGTGTGTGTGTCTTTGTCTATGTGGATGTGTTTGAACGCCCCCTTCAGCACCGACCGCCAGTCAGACAAGGCCAAAGCCAAAGCGTGCCGTTGCATTTTCAACCAAAACAATTTCAAATTATGTTTAAAATGCAACAACAATAGCAGCAGCAACAACAATAAATATATATACACCCACACACACGCACACAGCTGCAATAAAAAAGTTTGCAAGCAATAAAATAACTATGCGGAAAATAAGTAAGTACCATAGTTGATGGTTTTTATTAAAACGTTTTCCAGCATGTTTTTAACACAGTTTGTGAAAAAAAACAACTTTTTTCTGCAAGTTTTACCACTCGCCGCTCTCATTGCAATTACTTTATAAGGATTAAAAAAAAAACTGTAAACTAAAGTCGGTTAACTGAAGTGTTCATGAGCATTAAGAAAATAATAATAATTATTGTTACTCCTATAAATTTATGTATATATAGTATATACTTATGTATATGCTCTTAACCGAAATACATATGGTTATATAAACAGTGTTCGCAGTCCGTTAAATGTTCTTTAGCAGTTTGAAGTCAGTCGGAAGCTACCGACTACAGAATGTTCTTACACTTACACCAAATTCGATGTATTCCAATTTGCTTTAGCATAATGGGACGTCCTTATAGCTAGGCTGTAGAGGAGCTCAACTTTGATTAAGCTGCTAGACATGTTAATAACCGCTCTTTAAATTTTAGTTGTTATAATTGCTTTCCATTTGGCAGACTTCCTTTGTAATGTTTAGTCAATCAATAGTAGATCCACCTTAATTCACTTGATAAAATGGTAAATTTAACATGTTTCAGTTTATGTTTATGCTACAATGATCTATAGAAATATATATGTATATCTCATATTACATGTCTCTGAACTAACGTTGAGACTGGCAGATAAATGCAACCCAAGACATAGACTGCACTCAACCAATATTCTGCTTCTTCCTCCTCCTCCCCTTTTCTTAAAATAAAAATAGACTTGTTTATGCAACAAGCTTATGTACATAGTAGGTACCCTCATTAAAATATGCTTAAATGCAGCTCAATCATATTGCCAATTATAGAAGATTCTTGCTTTGTTATTCTCGTAGCTCAATTGTTGGAGCATTAAATGTAATAAGATAGTTGCATAAATTGGCTTTATGTGTTTTTTATGACCACCATTTGTTACTGTAAATGCTCGAAGAGTGGGGCTGTTTTGTGAAAAATTGTTTTCGTGTTATTACCCTCAAGTATATAGTGTTAATTGAAGAAAAATATTGCTCTGTTTGGACTTAGATTTTGTGAACCTTGGTAAAAAAGTTTGGCCCAAGGTTTCGCTCACAAAATGAAATGAAAAACTGTGAGCTGATATGCTGGTATCAAAAATAAAGTATTCCCCTTTTTATAAAAAGCACCAGAGTTTATAAAATGTTTTACTTCTATATATAATGAAATATCAAGTATTCGCATATTTGCGAAATCCATTGCGAAATGGGTCAAACCAATTGTGAATTGAAAGTCCATGTGGGAGATCGGTCTCAATGGTAAACAAAGGAAAACAATAAAGTGAAATAGATTTTTGTGAAACGATGTGAATATAATACGCTGTGGCATGGCTCTTAAAATTATAGCGAGAAAAATATGGGAAAAAGAAACATCAAATGCAAACGCAGCGCACAATGGAACTTGAGCGGGCATCAATCAGCTGATGGAATGCTTTTAAAAAACAAATAATAATGAGAGCTATGCAAATGTATTGTGTTTGCATTCATCCGCGAGCGAAATATTAATTTCTTTGATTTCTGCACGCACACTGGGAGTTTGAGCCATCCTTTCAAATTTCAAATATCGTAGCATTATTAAATCGATTTCTATTTATTATTGTTCATCAGGCATCAATTGCTAATTGATTTCCAGAATTTTATTTATGTTTCAGCTTGTTGAGCACAATAATCGGACACTTTATGCACATTATATATCTATCAATAGAATTTCAATGGAATTTGTATGGCATTTACGCAAAAAAATATCTTTTAGAGCCTACTTTGCGAAATTTAAAAAATGTTTCGCACTTTAAATGATTTGTTTAATATAAGTTTTAACAAAAATCACAATTATTGATGAAATTATAAGTATACGTTACAAATTGTATCTTTTTAATAAGAATATAATGATGCAGAACATTTAGCATTTATTATACATTTAATTTGATGTTTGTTGTTCGTCTTCATAGCGAAAATTTGCCTGACTTTTGGCATACGTATTAAGATTACATAATGCGTCCTGGATGTGCTTAAGTAAATAATCGCAGTTTGCCCGCAGCGTTCAAAGTAGATCCAATATTCTCTTTAATTTTATATATCAAAGGCGTTTCAGCAAAGACATCAGATTAATTACATATATATGAATCTGAATAACAGGTTGCTGAATGTGGGATTACATACATATGTGAGTGTGTGTGTGTGTGTTAAGCTTAAGTGGAAAATGCTAACGATGAGAGCTGTTGGCATACAAATCAAATATGTGCTAATGCTTGAATTTTTTCTGAAATATTGCAGTAACTGGAATATTTAGAGCTGATAGCCATTGTTCATTTATTAGCAGGGTATATTTGTTTAGTGCAAATTGTATTCGACTGTCTGTCTGTGTGCTAGAAACTAAGGAAAATATTCTCATATCTTCTTCTGTGAAGCCTAATATTTACATTAATATTTTCCCTCTTTAAAGCTGGGCCGATTTGATTGTCATATAATAAGGGTCAACAAAAAAAGGCTTCAGAACACCCAATCAGAGAGCTCCTAGTTGTTTTGTTTTGAATAATAAAAACTTATTAATAAAAAGTTATTTATCATTTTTTCATAATTACAATTTGTTCTGAATGTAGTGAAAGCTAAAATATTTTTAACAGATCTGGAAAACTTGTTTTCAGTTTGTTTGGCAAAATTGTGTCGTGAGTACGAAGTGTGTCACTGGCACATTTACGAGCTTAGTTTGAGTGTATGCATGTGTGGTGTATATAAGCGTGTGAGGGGAATTTGGGTGTAAAAGTTTGAGTGCAAACAAATTTAAATCATATTTGTTTTCGGCTTGCAAAACTGTTGAGGGCCAGTTGCGCATTGCATGTTGCGCCACGGCGGGGCAGCTCTGCATGAAATTGCAAAAATTAAATATCTATTTGTGTGCAGCCATTGGGATTTGCAGCTTGTTGTGGGTGGAGGCGGTAGGGAAATATGGCATTTTGAGCTGTAGTTCTTATACTCATTCACGAAGTGAAAAGGTATATAGGTTTTGTGCAATGTCCGTCTTGAGGTCCATCCGGCTGTCTGCTGAAGCTAGAGACTTGAAATTTGGAATATATACTTGTGAGCACGCTATCCTGATAAAGTGTTAAGATTTTCCCGAGACGCCCATGCTCTAGAGTCCTTCTAAGGAGTAGTCGAAAATTATGTATCCAGGCTCACTTGGGGGCGTGACAGATCGGGATAAAATTGTATCTTTTATAATTTTACGGTTAGAAACTCATAATTTAACTACTAAATTACTGTTTAATTTTTCTAATGCAAAAAATTATGTATATGTAAATGCGTCTTAGAATCATGCCAAATCGTAAAAAACTAGATCTTCCAATATTTAACAAAAAAAAAAAAAGATTCAACTGTTTTTGGACCGTGAATGAGTATTATGCAGTCGGTAGCGCCCAACTGCAACATTCTTACTTGTTTTCAGTTGGTCTCAAATTTATGTTTGTTTGTTTGTTGGCATTTGTGATTTTGGGCGCTCATCCTCTTTGCATTTGGTGCAATCAAAAAAAGTTTGCTTTTAATTAAAACATATTTCGAAGCGATTTTTTTCTTCATTCACTAACAGCCATCAAATATAAATGAAAGCTCGCCGGGGATAAGCCCTGCAAATGGCCACTCATTCAACTGGTTCGTGCTTTGAAGTTTTCTTCTCCATATTTTGTTTTTATTATTTATTTTTTTATTTTTCATAAGCTTGCAGTTTGTGTGGCTTTTCATTCCATTAATTAGCAATCAATTAAGCGAAATTTGAATGCGCCCGCTTCTCTTTCGAGGGTCATTTAAGCCATTCATAATTAAATTGTTCAAGTGCAGCTTATACAACATCTATGTAAATAGTATTTCATGTAATTTTACTCGGCTTGAGTACCCAACGAGGGTTGCAGCTCCTGCATCTGCTCCGACTCCTACCTCTGCACCGGCTCCTTCACATTTATTACAGTCAGATAAATTGCGCGGTAGTTTGTTTCTTTTTTTCTCCTCTTTTCTATTTACTTACTTCTTTTTTTGTTCACTACAGCTTAAATAATTCCCGTGCCAAACAGCGAAATGTACTTGAATACCAAATCGAATTCCGTTCGCGAGAAGCTGACGCTATCTGAAGTCTTCTACGTTAGATCTTTTCGTCCTCACTCACTTGCCGTACTTTGCTGCCTTGTTCTGTGTCGTGTGAAAGTTGAGCTATGGGTTTTTCCTGACGACTCTTCCTTTTTGTATAACTTTTGTAATTATTATACTTATTAACTTTTTAATAAAGTTATGAATCAACTAGTTTTTTTTAACAAGTTAACTGATGACGAAAGGAGCAGAGAGAGAGAGAGAAATAGAGTTGAATAGTCTAAATACTAATACTTTTTTTAAATTTATTTAAGACTAGGTTTTTTATATTATAAATTAATATCAACAGAGCTGTCAGAGCTGCCTGCTTATCTCAGCAAACTTTGTTTTTCTGACTTTTTTGAAAGTTTGCGCGAAATGAAAATGAAATGCCATATGCAAATGCAATTCGCATACCTTCTACGAATTGTACTCAGTTTTAAGAATATGGAAAAGTTTACTTTGCTGTCAGCTTCAAAAACCAATCGATTCCTTCGACTCCTAAGTAGTTGTCTTCAAAATGTCGCCTGCAACAAACAGCAAAATCACTACGTGATTGTAGTGTGTGTATAGGTGTGTGCGTGTGTGTGCGTGTGTGTGCTACAACTTTCGACATTTCAACTAATGAAATTTTTGTTGTTGTGGAAGGTGGCAACGCTGCGTGGTAACAATTCCTTCTGCTAGCGCCTCGTTTGCTCTACCACTGTGTGCCTCCCATTCTATGTGTTAAATGGATGTGTGTGCGTGCTTTTTGGTGGCTTTTGTTGACATCACGTCGAACTTGTTACTGGTGTCATTGTGATATTGGCAAATATCCTGACAGCGCCCAAAGAGCTGTAACTGCAACTGTAACTGCAGCTGCACCTGCAGCACACATCACACTGGACGAGGTCACAGTTCGTCTTCACTGACAAATATGCGCTTGTCACCACTCGTTCACCTTAAAGCCAATTGCAATTTCAACAACATTTTTGACTCAGTCCTTCAATTGTGTGTTAAATTTCAGTGTACACTGTACACTGAGCAGCCTTGCGTGTAATTCAAGTGTCATTTAGTCTGTGCACTTGTTAAAATCATTAATTAATGTTTTACTCTTTACTGTGTGCCGTAAGATACATTGAATAAATGATTAAGTGGCAGTTAAACGTGCTATCAAATTGTTAAATTAAGCAGCCGTAATCCAGTTGAGCATTCTCAATGGGTAAATTTATGGGTCAGGCACAGGATCTGTACCACTGCTTTCAAAATAAAAACAAAAAAGTGGTAGATACCGCCGACTGCTTAATGCCCGTTCACGTTTTTAGAAGTGGTTTTAAAGCAAATTTTTAATGTTTACAAAATGTTTGTGAGCCGCTTTTTGAAAGAGATCAAAATTTGATGAATTCCCCATTCAATATTCAATATTCGTATAGATATTACTTCAGTTTTCTATGTTTAGCTATGAAGGCTAGATAAATTAGCTACATGTACCAAATTTCAATTCAGCCCAAAATAATAATAATAACGATTTCACACTTACAGACAGACAAATCTGAAGAAATACGAGTTATACATATATAAAGCCAATATACTCGTTCTAGTTCCATGGCGAGTACAAGAAAATCGAAGGGAATGTATTCAAGGTTCGTTTCTTTTTTTTTTGCAGCAAAGTGCGCTTTTATCTCACAGCAGCAGCAGCAGAGCTCAAAGGCGACTGGCACAGCTATGCGAACCAGTGGCCAGCAGTTAGCACAACAAAATATCAAACACACACACACACACACACACACACTTATACAGTGTCAAAATAACATTTCGCAATGGAGCAAATTGAGTATTAAGTATTTTCGAATACTCTACTGAAAAGCGGAAGTGGCTGGCATGGCCAACGGAAGCGGAAGCACTCACATTACTCAGCTCAAGTGTGGCCGAGGCAAAGGAATCTGGCAGCCAGCACCAGTTGCTGCCGCACAGTTGCTGTTGTTGTTGCCACCGAACACAGGCTGTGCAGCTTTTTCAAAGTCGTTGATTTGAGCAGGTGATTTGCTTTTCTCTTAGCCAACTGCAAATTGTGCAAATGTTTTTCCTGCTTTTTAGCACATCTATTGCCAAAAACCTACACCTACATATACATACATGTTTCTGTTGTGTGTGCATATGTACGTGATGTGTGTGCATTGGGCTTCCTCTACGAATCAAACACTTGGGTAAGGCAATAAAATTGTTTTGCATTTGTTGGCCATTGTAGAAAACATTTGGCAAATTGTTTCGAGCACAAATTCTAGCCACAAATCAATCAACTAATTGATTTGATTTTGACTGAAAGAAATTTTGTTAATCTCATACACAAGCTATATGTAAAACAGAATAGTTTGATTCAGGTTTATACTGAGGCTTTGATATATGAGTTTAAGAAGAAGATCAAATAACAACATACAAAAAATACATGATGTTAACAAACTACACTCAAAACTAAGCTTGGAAACCTTGAGATAGCTTTTTCTTAATGTGGCCTCGGCTTGAAATCGAATGAAATGATTGAAAAAGTACTATGATTAAGTTCTTAGAAATATTTTGATGCATGGTTCTCTCTGCTTAAAGTCTTTTCTGATAAAATTGTAATAAGATCATTTGTATTCAAATGCCTCAAAATCTAGATTAATTACTAGATTTAATTATTATTAAATGTTCACATTTACTTGATTTTTGTTTGAATTACTGTTTACATATTGTGATTAAATGCACATGATTTCACAGTGTAAATGCAATATTATTTGCTGCAATTACATTTGTATAGCAATTAGCTACATAAATGTAATATTTATTTAAATGAATAACATAGCAGTTGGATAAAATTGCTTGCAATCTTCAGAATTTATTTAGTCTTTGTGTCGTTTTAATTGCTGTATTAAATGCTGGTCTAAAGTACTCGAGCTATTAGTAAAAACGAGATGGCTTTAAGTGAATTCGCAAAGAAATGGCGTACTTTGGCATTTTTGTTGAGCCATTTCGTTGACTCTCGACTCGAGATTTGTTTAAAGCTAAACATCCTGGCTCGCAAATTAAAATAAATTACATCAAATTTGTTTTTTTCTCCTTTTTTCGGGTAGCTACAGCCTTTTATTTTGTGCTGCTGCTGTGGGCTGACTGCTACGCAACAAAGTGGATATTTGAGGGCGACATTAAGTAGATTATTTACTGTTCACGTATTACGAAGAGATTGTGGGCTAAATGTGGCTTGTAACAGATTTAATTGGCAGCAAAGGTCACTTCGAGTCTTTGTCCAAATGCGTGAAGTTGATGTCAACAAATGGGTCGTAAAATGTCGAGCTGTCAAGAGTTTCCCACTTGAAGTGTACTTCTGGAGCTCTGCTCAAGTCAAATCAAATTTTAAACAAATTGACTTCAATTTGTCACGTAACTACCAGTGCAAAAGCCAATTAATTTCGACACGCGGCACTTCAATTTGCGGCTGGCCACACGTAGACAGAGGGTTGAGGGTTGGTGGCATTCAAAGGGTGCGTGTTGCAGCTATTATGAAATACAAAATTTATATTAATTTTACAGTTATGATTATGAGTGGCAATTTGCACTAATTAGACACACGACGAGCATTAAGACGGGGTCCGACCCAGGCGGATCATTGTACGGGACACGGCCAATGGCAGGGTATCCCATTAGCTGTGAACGCCGCAGAGAAAGGCGTTATAATTATATTTTCCGTTAATTCCCATACTTGCATTTAACCTATTTGGCTATGCGAAGGCCGTGCACAAAGCAGACTACCAGCAAATAGCAAAAAGAGAGAACAAACAGCAAAAATCACACAGCAAGAGGCTACAAAGGATTGCGACCTGACAGACGCTAAAGTGTTGTGGCATTTGCAACGCAATTGTCGATTGTCAATTGCCATTTGAATGGCATTCGATTACGCGTTTTGTTTGCTTTTAATTGCACCGCTCATCCATTTTGTTTAACAGTGAGTTCGCTTTTCTTCCTCTTTCTCTTTCTCTCTCTCTCTCAATCTATGTATATATCTAACTTTCTCTTTTATCGCTCTGCTTTTGCCGTTTGACAGTTTCGAGTTGTGTGCCGCACAATGCACTCACTCAGGCAGCTGTGCACTCAGCCATCGAATCAGTTGCCTTCACACAGATTGGCTGCATTCAAGCACATCTGCAATTCTTATTCTGCAGAAAATGTTAGGGAAAAGCTGCAGTAGAAAGTATGTACATATGTATATAAAGATACGGGCGTAAACATTTGGATTACATTTACATTTGCCGCTCACTAGCTGCAAGAAAGCACCTGCGAAAGCACCTGCGTAATTGCAGCTATTCGTGCGTGCATATCTTTACGATATGTGTATTATTTACCTTTTATTTCTTGAAGCTGTGCGTGGAGAATTGTCTGCATATAATACACATGTAAGTTGACTATATACAGATTGCTAGAATTTACTATATTTAACACATTTAGTACCCCTTACGGTTTAAAAAAAGTGGAGATTGATGTAGGCAATATATGAAGGCTTAAGATTTATTATTTTTCATTCTAAGTTGTTTAGGATTGATTGATAAATATGTCATACATATACATATGTACATACATATGGTTAGTAACCATACAACACATGTTGTATGGCTAGTGGTGACACTATTTTCGATAATTATATTTAATCAGCTGATTAAGTAATCGATAGTACTCAACAAGATTTGCCATTTGACAATGTTTTATTTGAAGTCAGATGATCGTGTGGTAGTAGTTCAAATAATTAACTGCAATAGCTTAACATTATTCAAGCAGAAAACACATGCTACGTTTTGTGAGTCTCTCTTCCCTAAGATTAACAGAAATTGTAAATTTGTATCACAGTTATTAGGTAGTAGCACTAACCATACAACCATATGGTTAGTGGTAGTAGCATAGCAAATTAAAAAGATCTAGATCTAAATTGCCTTAGATTGACAGCTCTTATTTCGATATTGTTGGAAATTTAAGTAAAGCTCTAATTCGTTCTGTATAGACTTGAGACCCCATTCTACACACTCTAACATAATAGCTCTTCAATCCAATACCTCGATCGAGCTATTGGAATTACATATGGATATAAGTTTGAGGAGTACCTCTATATCGAATTGAAAAGACTCAGCTCTTGTTATCCTTGTTATATCGATACTTACCGGTGTGAGCAATCACAACTTTCAGATTTCAAAACAGAACGCATAAAGCATGAATTTTTAATGTGTATTTATAAAACTGTAGTTGTTATTTTCAGTCATAAACATTTTGAGTTTACGAGCTGGGCACATAATGCGAAACACTCAAATTAACAGCTGTGAACTGGGCTCGAGTGTGAGGCTTGTGTGACAACATGTGCTGCCGGCGGCGTTTGTCCTTTGAATTCATGAGCTTTGCACACAGTTAGTCGGTTGTGCGACATAAAGTATATTTTGATTATTTGTTGAGCCACAAGCTGAACATTTCAGACAGACCTTTGACTTTGGATTCGACATCAGTTCGGGCAGAAAGCGGGAAATGCCATCATTTGCATTTCAAATTCAGTCGAGTTTAACTGCGCTGCTGGGCCAGAATCTTGAAGCCTAGCAACGACTGCAAATGCCACAAATGGCGTGTTAACACAACAAAGAGGTAATAACAATAGGCTTCCCGCTATCTGTATCTATCTGTATGTCTGTGTGCATGTGTAACATTCCTGTACCAAGTGAGCGAGGATCCGTTCCAGATTCCCGCCCGCACTTTGTAAACATTTTTACTAGCTGCGGTTGTTGTTGCTTTTTATGCGGAAGCTGTGTCAATACACGATAAATTGAACTGTGCAAGAATTTATGTTGGCACTTTGTGAGAGCGCACAAATTCCAGCAGACCTCCACCATTCAGCCCCTCCATGGGCGCTGCCATACCTTTTATCCAGCTGTGCAGGGGATAACGCCCGCGTTCTCTGGGGACTTGAAAAGTTCAATAATATTTATTTATTTGTTACTTGCTCTTTGACAAAAGCACACAAGATTAAGACCAAAGCCCTATATATCACGCCTCTCGCATATTGGGTCAGATTTAATGGCGTTGCGTAGTTTTATTGTCACACACACAGATAGAGACAGTGAGAAAGCAGCTTCCTTGTGGCAGGACACGCAGTAAATTAAAGGAGCAGACAAAGAATTCAACAGCCCAAAATGCTAAGTTAATTTAAGGCGCCAGTCTAAAGTGGTCTAGGCTTTGATTTAGAGTGCGACAATTTGTAGAGCTGAATACCAAAAGCCCCAAAAGGAATATATAACATCGATAAGATGCACAACAAACAGCCATAGCCCGTGGCCGAAACTAATCTGTTGAGCTTAAACTTAATTTAAAACCAACTTGCTTGAGACCTTAAAATGCAGTTGCAGGTTCAGCTGCAGCTGGAGTAAACGACCTGAATTGTCATATGCTACAATACATACATGTGCTGTATATATTTTATATACAATAATATTTATTACACTATTTATAGTGTTTTTACAACACTCTCTAAAGGATAAAGTTGTCTTAGTTTGACAAAACTTCAATTCAAAACTCAAATTATATAAAGTTTATTTTAAAAGTATTCAAAAAGTATTTAATTCAAATTTTATGAGCTGTAAATTTGGAGCATTGTTTGTGAATCCCAAACGTTTACTTATTAGTTTTTCTTAAATATATTTTTCCTAAATAAATTTCATCATAACTATAACTGAATTTTTAGTCAATGACTGAACTATACCAATTTAATATATTGTTTGCTACGTTCAGTTAATTTTAAATAATTAATATTATTGTATATAAATAGTCATTCAAATAATTTTTGCTCATTCATTCTGCAACAATTTTGTCTACTCAAATAGGGTATTATTAACTTGTTTAATATCCTGTTAGCTCGCAAAGAACAGCTCAGCATTAAGCAAATAAATTTGAAGTCCGTTTGGCCACGGCTAAGGCGCGAAGGACATGCGCAGAGCGAATAGCCGGCACAAGTGTGAAGGAGAAACGTTAACAGGCGTTGAAACGTGTGGAAAATGGAATGAAACAAGGGGCAAAAGCAAACGTATTGCTGGGGATGCTGGGCATTGAAACAACGGCTAGCCAACAGATAGCAGGCGCAGCGGGGCAGCACGAGTTTCCTGCCGCTGGCTGCACGCGATTCAGTTGAAAATTTGCATCCTTTGCGAGCGGACGTGACTCGTAGAACGCCAGGACCAAAACGGATGTCAACTTGTCGCGTTCAACTGCGGTCTCGAAACTCGTCGGTCGCAACTCGTGCGAGGCGCCAATGTCTGGCCAAGTGCTTTTGTTTAGATGCGAACTGAGACGGCTAAGTGTGCCACAAATAGGTGCAAGGCGTAAGGGCTTGGCAGTTGCAAACCTATTTTAAGGAACGAACTGAAGATTGTGTGTGAGTGAGCGTGTGTCCCAAGTGTCTTGGCTGAGTCAGCGTGTTGGCTAAGCAAGTGCCGAAATCACTTTCCAAATTTGTTTGTTTCTGTTGTATTAAAATGGATATTAGAATGGAGAACTAAATGTGCAAAGGGCGAGCCAGCCAAATAGGCAACGAAAGAACGGAGCAAAAAATGAAAAGGAACTTCGCTGGTGCTGCGGCCGCAATGTCATAAAAAGGGATTATTGTGTATTATAAAAAAAGCACAGAATAAAAACTTGAATAATATTTTCAAGGCGGCGGCTTAAGCCATAAAGTGCAACTCAACTGTAAATAACTTGCCTCACGTGCTAAGTCCTGTGAAGAAATGGAACATTAAAAATATAATTTATCAAGCTATGCGTAGAGTATGTGCGTAAAGCTGAAAACTTGTTAAACAGTGTAAGTGTGCCGCAAGTTTCCAAATCTCTTTTGTGAAAAACTTTCGACATAACTCATGGGAAAATAATGCTCACGCTACTTTGGCATATGGTACGTGAATATATATCGAAAGAACACTTTCAAGTTTTTCCAATTGGCTGGTAATTTGAAAAATTTGCATGATTAATAGCCAGTAGATCTAAGAAAAGTTTAAGTTGAAAATTATGCTAATCAGATTGGCGTATTCAAAACTAATACAAATTTTAGTCAAAACACATCAAAAATAGTTACTAAACAAACTAACTAAAAGCTAATCGAAATTTGTATTCTTATTTATATTGATTCATCACATGATTGGTTTATCAAGTAATATATAGATATATATACATACATATCCTTTGAATTTGCGCAGTTTCTTTCAACAAATAGACCAGAGATTGTAACTGTAACTGGCACAAGGTGAAGCAATAGGAAAAGCAATGAAAGCGCGTGGCAATAAAATCAAAGAACGACGCAGGAGACATCCAAAAAAATAAAATAAAAATAAATAAATAGATATATTTATATATAAAGCAAGTTGCAATCCACTGAAAAGCAACGGAAGGAAGGAACGAGAGCATTTCTCGACCCCAGCGAATTAATTCAATAAACCTATTTATCTGGGACGGGCAGCTACAGCGACTGGGAATAGACGCACACATTTCGCATAGAATGCGAAAAACTTTGACAGCCAACGGGGCGCACTGCAATCAGAATCAGAGGCCAGCAACGTGCCGAACACTTGGAGACAATGCTCCGCCGATGGTTCCGCAAACGAGTCCCCAATGGCGGCATTCGCTGAGCAATGAGAGCACAAAAGCAGCTCTAAGTGTCATCGCTGCAAGCAACTGTGCCATTGGGACTGCCAGGACGAGCAGACGAGCCAACAGGACCAGCACAAGGAAGCTACCAACTGCAAAGATGACAGTCTCAGACTCAGACGAAAATGCTGGACAGCGGCGCCAATTTGTACGCACGGCCAAGACGTTGAGTTGGCAACGCATTTGGCTGACAGCTCGACTCCCTATGCTCCTGGCTGCCCTCAACTTGGGGATACGTAAGTATAGCTCGGGGCCATATGTGGCTATGTCTGTGTGTGTTTTTGTCTAGTTCAAACACTTTTGATTTCATTTAAACCCCCCACAGACCTGACCTACGGCTTGATTTCTAAGCTTGAGAATTCGTTCGTCCTTGAACTTTACGTCTATGCATGAAAAATTTAATTGAATATTTCATATGTCAAAGATGTCACAATCTCCTTGTATGATTTGCCGTCAGTTAATTGGTTTCGTTTCAGGCATCATTATTGAAGCTCAAATCATTTATGAAATTGTATTATTTAATTTCTGTCAATTTGTTAACATGCAATGATCTCGAAGAATTGGGGTATATTGCTTAATTTTAATTTAAAAGTAAAATTGTTTTAAAATACTTTTTTTTGCCCGTCCAGATATCATTAGACTTCACAATATTTTATATATTTTTTATTTATTATATTTATTTTATTTGTATTTGTATTTCAATTAATTACAGGGCATTTTTTATTCACCCTGTGACTTGTGTTGCCTCCTCATTACACTGTGCAATGGCTGCAGGGCAATTATAACTTCCACTGCATGAATTCAGTTTTTGTGTTTGTTTTTCATAACGCCCAACAGTCAATCGCACAGTGGACAAATATCGCAGGCCAAACGAAGAAAATACTTCAAAGAAAATTAAAAAATTATAGTTTATGAAGAGCAAAGTTTAATTGCTTGTCAAAGCAGTACAGTGTACCAGTGTGCCAGCGCAGCTTTCGAAATACCTCTATCCACTGTGCACGGATCAAATTGCAAGGGTCTGTGACCCTTCGGGCACTCAAGCATAAGTCTAGCCTGTTAACTTTGGTTCAGTTTGTCGCTTTTCTGAAGCGAAGATGAGCTTTAAGCGTAGCGTAAAATAATTAAATTAATTTTACACGCGTGCACGAAAATCCTTTAATAAAGCCGATTAGCATGCGAGCGTTACAAAAAAGATATAAATCAGACGAATATATTACAAACTTTTATTGACAGCTTGGGACTTTTAGATGCTGGCATTTTCCTTGAAATACGCATGTTCTAGAATTTCCTCAGCAGACAAACGTCTCGCTGGATCATAGACGATTATCTTGGCCAACAGGTCGACACCCGAATCGTAATAGCCCAGGTTTCCCATTAGCTGGCTTACTTTATTGCTTGTCCAGTTGGGAAAGGTGCTCTTGTAGTCGCGCAGTGTGGATACGCCCGGCCAGGTCTCCTCGTTTGGGGTGCCCAGCATGCGGAATATGCAAAAAAGCTGATCTATCTCCGAATCACCCTGAAACAGCGTCTTACACGTCGCCATCTCAAAGAATATACAGCCAATTGACCAGATGTCCACGGGGCAGGCGTATCGTGGGCAACTCATCAGGATTTCTGGTGCCCGATACCAGAGTGTGACCACCTCGTGGGTATGTATGCGCATTGGCACCTGGAAATAGCAGCTTAGGCCAAAGTCAGCCACCTTGATACGGCCAAAGCTGTCGATCAGCAGATTCTGCGGGGTCAGATCCCGATGCATCACACGTCGCCGATGGCAATAGAGCATTGCGCTGGTAATCTGGAACAGATAACTGCGCACCAGCTCCGTGTCCATCAGTTGGTTGCTTGGTAGCGAACTGATATACTGTCGCAAATCCATTGATAGGTATTCGAGTATCAAGTATATATTGTTGTCCACCATCACGACATCCAGCAGCGTTATTATGTTCGGATGCTTCAATTCCTTGAGCAGCGATATCTCTCTGATAGCCGTCGATGGAATGCCCTCCTCCCCAGCAATGTGTCTCATGTTCTTCAAAGCCACAAGCTTGCCGGTCAAACGATTCAGGGCCTTGTAGACAACACCATAGCTGCCTTCGCCTATCTTTTCCCTCTTCTCATAATTCTCCATAACAGGATAAATGCCTTGGCGCATATATGGATATTTATTATGTTGAAACCATATTGCTGTTTTACTTTCAGTTTTCAGAGTTGCAAGAATACTGAATATTGAATATATCGCGAGTGGCGATAGGACTACTTTTGATATATCGATTACATATGTCTTAGTACGAACCAATTATGAATATCGTTGAGCTGAATCCTTTGGTTGTTATTTATGAAACGACTCTTGTATACGGAGTGCACTCAACAGCTTTCTGCTTGTTGGCTATCCACGATATCAACAGCAGCATCTGTGCATTGCTAACATATCGGGATCAGTGAACTATTTCTTTGGCTATATTTACTCAAATTGTCCGCTTATTGATATTTTGAAGAAGTTATTATTATGGCTTTTAGCAGACGCTCTTTTTCCGATGCAATTTAAATTATTAACAGATGTGCGCACATTTCAATACAAAAGTTTCAAGCGTTCTGGCCGGTTCTGCCCCATTGCCAATCCACTTGGCCATAATTCATGAGCCGCAGCTGAGAGTTCCTTAACCCTTTGGCTGCCCTCTGGAGCACCATTGTACGGTTAAATGCGAGAAACCACTTACAACTGCAATTGGTAACCGGCGAACGGGGGTAAATGGTAAATGCTCGCTGACCAATATGCAGACAACAACAACAAAAATAAAATGAAAAAAAAAATAAAACAATAAATTTGTGGTTCATGCAGGGAACGGCTTGGCAGAGCTTTGAAAAATGCGCTGAAAACATTAACAAAATTGAAAGCTTGCCAGCAAAGGTTTAATAAACACATTTGCAGTGGCAACATTTTGTGGATGCCCCAACCAAACAAATGTTCATCCAATTTCAAGGACCTACAGCATAAAGGATGTGGGGGATTTTCGGCAGCAATCCCAATGCGCTTTCATAAAAGTTTGAGTGCAGCTCGTTATGCCAAATAAATGAAGTTTGTCTGATGCTGCTGCTGCTGCTGCTGCTTTTTGTATAAATTTTGTAATATTACAAAATTTGTTGGTACTCGTGCTCTCCGTGCACTCTGTGCACTTGGCTAATTTGGAGAGTGTGCCAAAGTTTGAAGCTGGACAAGCCGGTGCTGCCCGGCTGCCTGTGCTATGCCAACCAATTTCAAAATGTTTAGCTGTGCCATGCCCCCTTAAATGGCAAATCCTCTAATGCCCGGTCAGAGGAGAATGCTGAGGCAACGCACGAACCAATTGCGCTATTCCGGCCAAAAGTGTTTGTTTACCTTCATAAATTATGAATCTACACAACAAGGATGGCAACCCACATGTTCTGGGCCATGCACATGGGCACATGTCGGTTGACCTCTGTCGCTGATGACGATACTTTAGCTGTTGCTGTCGCCAGCCTGTGCCTGAAGTGTTGCCCTACAAACACCTAAAACATGCTGAAAAAAATGCTGAACTGAAGCGAGCTGAACCCAACCGAACCGAACCGTAGCGTGCCGGAACGCCAGCTGTGAGCTGTGCGGAGCTCCTGCTACATCCTGTCTGCATCCGAGTATCAAATACCTTGCTTTATGAGGCACAGTGGTTAGCAGTGTGGGTATTTTTCATATTCTCTACACAGCGTACTTCTGATTCAGTGTATCTCAAATTTTGATTATTTTTCTCTTTTGCTTTTATAATATATCTACCTTAGAGGCGAAAACATTTGAATTCATTGTTTTTTTTTATATATAGAAAATATTCAATTAGTTTGAGCTGAATTGGAATTTATGCTAAGTAAGCTACATCATAAATTCCTATTTTTAGTCTACTTTCGAATCATTTTCAATAAAAATAATATTGCTATAGATTTAAGTAGCTTATAATCAGGTCTAAATAGTCCAAAATGGTTTCTAATATTTCCTATAATTATCTAACCTTTAATATGAGCATTATTATTTATAATTTAGTTCCATTTCGCAGCGATTGTTGCCAGTGTTCATTTACTCGCACGCCCTAAACTAACAATTTTGTTTAGGGTCCAAGCTGCTCTTTTGGCCTGAAAAATTATGGGGGAAAGTGGACTTTAAATTATTCAGAGGGTTTGCGTTGACGTCGCTGCGACCAATCAAAAGAGCCAAGCACAAGACATGAGCGGAAAGCGGTGTGAAACAATAGCAAAATAACAATAACAACAAAAACGAATAGAACAACAACAACAAGTGTGTGGCATTAGTGGCTGGGGCGTGTAATTGTTGAAAAATAGGAAAAGTGCCCACCAGATGACAAAGTGCAGTCGACCAAGAGTCAACGAGTCTTGTGAGGGGCCGCCTGGCTCTACTCCCGTTGCCGCTTGGCGGCTCCAAGTGTGAAAATGGCCCCAAAAATAACTAGCAAAAATGTTAGAGCAATGGTCTATATATCGGCCCATATAGAGAGGCAGGGATAGTGGGAGTGCGAGTCAGGAGTTCAGTTTCGGGGCTAGCGTCGAAATTTATGAAATATTCCCAGAGCACATGCCGACAGACGACGACGGATGAGGACCGACAGCCCTGCTCGGCCGAAAGCCAGATGAAAAATGTTTTGTTTTGGCGACGTTGGAACTTATTTATGAGCTGTGCCGACGGCGGCGGCAGCATTTGTTGGACAGGGCACACCCCTGTAGCGGTGGGTGCGGTTGTGGGTGTAGGTCTGAGTGCTAAACTCGGCTGCGCCTGTGGGTCGGTGGGCGGGAGCGTGGGTCAGTGCTTGGTAACCGGCAATAAAAGCGAGCGGCGCGATAAAAAGCATTGCGGAAGAGCCCAAAACACAGATAATGGAATGTCCTGCAGATTCGCATAATTATTTTACTTGATTTATACGCAACCACTTGGGAGTTGTCCTCAGAGGGCATACAGAAAGAATTCGCTCTGATTCACTCAAGCTTTTGCAATAACAAAACAAAATCAACAGCATTGAAATGTGCGCAGTTTATAGCTCAACCTTTCGCATAATCAGAGCCAAAATGCAAATATCGTTAATAATAATTTGGTTTACAGAGTTTTATTTCAACTCCGCTTTGATTTTCAATTATAATCAGTCGCTTGCGACGTGACCTGTGAGTTGATTTCCGTATTTAATTCGCTTTTATTTCCTCGACATATATAGAATGGAATGAAAAATCATACATAAGATGCAAATTTATATTGACAGATATCAAATATGTCTTAAGATACAATATTTATCCTAAACTAAACTATATTTGAGAGATTCAGAAATATCTGTGAGAAATTCATGTTGATTTGATTATATCTCACAGATAATTTTGTATCCAACAGACGCTTGTGTATCGCAGTATTGTATTGTCACAGACCGTTTGCTTTATATCTTGTCTTCTGCTGTTTAAGTAATTTAATACCAACACAGCAAAATACGAGCCATTCAGATTTGTTGTATGTTTTGATATCTATACTATGACGTATTCTCAGTGCTTTGATATAATACTTTGCTGAGCCTTTGATGTAGGAGTGATGCGAGAATACGAATGCCTTTAGACACATTAATAAGAACGTGGTAAAGTACGCGCACGAGTACGGTGCGTATACGTAATGGGACGCCGGGCAATGCTCCAGTTTCAATTTACGCAGCTGAAACAGAAGCCAAAGGCGAAAAAAGGAGCGTTCTTCTTCGCCACACGTAGCGACCAAACATGATGCCATAAAAATAAATTGAGCCAGTCCCAAACCAAAAAGCAAGAGTACTGCATAAAAACAAAGAGCAAAAGAGACAGTGAGATGGAGGCGAAGCAGAAGTAGGCGTCGAGTCGACTGACTGTTCGAGTTGTTTGCCTCCTATTGAATTTCGACCCAGCACAACGCGCGGCTGTTGCCGCTATTTGTGTGTTGGCGTATCGTATATACATATTTTAACTGTGACACCCAACATATGTTTCACTTTGAATGACTACAAGAAAATTGTTGAAGCAATTTTCACTAAACACAACATTCCCCAGCAGTTGGAGCGCGTCCGCAATCCACTTAGCCACCCAAAACCTCACCCACATATGTAAGCATCGAGTTACCCACACGCATGCAAATGTGTGTTTCATGCATAGATAGAATTTTGTATTTGCGTAGCAATATATATAAGTACAATTTCCTATTTAATGTTACGGCTGCCCTTTCCTCCCGCTCAGCCAAAAATGTGTTTATTTATGTTTATTTATTTGCAGCCGGCAAAAAGACAGACGTAATTGCTTATTGATCGATTTTATAAATATTTGCGAAGCACCATTTTTTAATATTTACGGGAAATTCATGCGCCTCTCATCAAATGCCGAATGCCATTACAATTCATCCATAATAAGTGCGTTGTAAATCATAAATAGCAAGAGTTTAAACACTTGACAACAGCTTGACGATAAGTGTAAATTGATTTGACATGCTGCTAGCATGCTTTTTGCAGATTTCAGATGTAAAGTATTGTGCTAAACATGCATGAGTAAACAAAGATAGATCATGTAGAAACTCTGATCAAAAGTAGGTTCGGGCCGAGAAGTCATCGAATTTGAGTGGGACTAAGAAGATTGTAGATACAGAGAAGTACAGACAAGTGTTACTCTCACAAAGAAGTCTATTTGTATTTACCTTACTAATTTAAAGTTGTGGATTGGTTAATATGCCATTCTAAATTTCGGTTAGGTTGAAAAGTTTGGTCAAAACTTTAGATATTTGGTGAAAAGTTCGTTGAGGTAGGAAGTTTAATTGCACTAAACTACGGAGCGCAGGTAAACTTGCATATAAACAAATGTGTCTGTGTGTTGTGTTCCTAATTCTAAGTTAGCATAGGTAAGCACACTTATCAAAAGTTGGTTAAGGGAAGTTTTTTTTTTCGCTTCTGAAGGTATTTTACTGTAAATGACTCCCTTTTAAAGATGAGCTGTTTAGTTTTGAAGTTTTAGTCAATCTTACAATAGCTTTACAAGTGGACCCCAAGGACGCACATTAACCATGGCTCCGCACAGCAATCGCAGTCACAACCGCAGAAACACAAAGAACAAGTTAAGAGAATTGTCAACAAATAGACGCTTAGCCAACTATCTTAACTCAGCGAACATGGGTTGGGTTGGGGTCTTCGGTTCTGGTAGCTAATCCAAGCGCCTTCAGCAATCTGCTGGCGCGTGTTTTATGCGCACTCGAGGCGCCCATAACCCAAAGTACTCCCCAATGGAAAGTTTTGCTTTTATGTGTGTGTGTGTTTGTGTTGTGTGCTGGTGTTTAATGCCGCGGCCTGCCTGGACCATACTCTAAGCCATGGTCATGGCTGGCTGATGGAGCCTCCACTTGGCTTCCTTAAGCCGCAGTGAGTGGGTCTTTGCATAGACATCAGAAGGCGACCGTTAGTGGAGAGTTGGCCAGATTGTAGAGTGTTTAGTTGTTGGGTTTTTAATTATGAGCCCTGCCAGCTACGCATCCTGCTGCCATGACTTTTTATTGGATATGTAATTACTTTTGGCCCTGGGCGCTTCAAATTACAGACGCATATTTTTTATAATTACGACGCGCTGTTTCACAGCAGCAGCAGCAGCAGTAGCAGCAGCCCATCAAAAAAGTTGCGACTGCCGTTTGGCCAAAAGTTGTTGCCAGTTTTGATACTCCGCTAATGATGTACGTGTACACGCATCAAATGGCCAACAAAATGCCGTTAAGCATGAAATCATAATTAATCCATTGACCTTTAACAGGCCACAGGGCGTGAAAGAGGGATGTAGTGGGCGTGAGCAAGCAAATGCTGCATATGCATGTTATGTTTCTGTTAGCTGCATGTAATTAAGAGCTGTTAAGAGCGGGATTCTGATATGGATTATCAAGCTCCACATTAATTTCATTATATTCAATTTATCTGACCATGTCATATATATTATTTAAAGTAATGTGCTTTGAGTTCTTGATCTTATTGTTTCTATTTATTCACTCGTTTTTGTTTTCCTGTTTTATTATTCATCATATAAGAATTTAGATTATTTAGAGCTATGTTTGCTCATTTCATCCAAAACAATAGACCTATGTTCATTCTGTATGCATAAACTTGTGTCAACCGTGTGTTTGGTTCATAAATATTATGAGGTGTTCGACTAAAAGGTTAAAAAACAGCATATGGAACTGTCTGCCGCAACGCCTGAGAAGCAAAAGCCTCTTTTACTGTGTGCTGTAAAACAGTGATGTGAACAGTGTGGCAAGTTACTTCGAATATGTGTTTTAGGGTACAAATCTAACAAATGTATTTTGAATATATATTCAATATGTTGAACAGCATAAGCTAAAGGATTCATGCTTATATTTATTCCAATATGATGATTTTTAGCTTATTTTTTTTTTAACTGTCTAGCCCACTGTTACTGATGGTTACTGATGAGCCAGCCATTATGTTGTCTGTGCAGAAACGTGAATTTCCATATACAGGCAATCAATGTGGGTGTGCGTGTGTGGGTGCTTCAGGTTTTTGCACCCGTTGCATCGTTCGAACGCAACAAACCTAATTTGAGTAATTCGAGGCCTCATTTGACCGCATTACTATTCAGTTTGCGTACAGATCTGACGGCGCCGAGACGAGGTGAGTGGAGGCTACGCGCTTGTTCATTTTGGTAACACACTTGAATTATGAGCTTCAGTGAATGCGGTGCCAACTACCAGGACTTCAACACAACTATGCGCACATAGCTTGAAGTGGATTCAGCTGTGCGAGGGGGGAGTGAGGAGCTGAGGAGCTGAGCCACTTACCATGCCGATGGGCAATCCCAAGTAGATGGCCGCAAACACAACAAAAACAATTTAAGTGTTATTGCTCGTTTCGCTTACATGTGCTGGCCCACGCAGTGTCCTCCTGCCTTCTGGCAGCTCCTTCGCATTTGTTTATGTTAGCCGAGCAATTGTAGCTGTAGGGCGTGGCGTGTGTTGGCTGCTGTCGCCATTTTGTCGCCGACTGCAATAACTGTTGAGATCACACTTCATATGAGGTTCTTTCGCAACAAGATAAACACACGCACACACACACATACAGGCCTTTGCGTTTTTGTGGCCTGTAAACTAATCGGCTTAGCAGCCAAAATAAACAAAGAGAAACTCAGTTTTGTCAAGATTGAAAGTATTTTTTCGATTCGTACGGCCTTTGTATTGCGTAAAGTCTAGTATCGGCTTATTGTGTCTAAGCCGATTTAATTGAAAGCTCAAGCAAAGGTATCCCTTAGGATACATTTCCACAAACATAGCCATGCAGCAAACTGCATTCCAATTGGCCAGAAGCTGAGTAATGGCCGGAAAGGAGGTCGGGGCGCTTGTGGCTGTTGTAGCTCTTACATTTACTATTTCGTTTCGTTTCGTTTTCAATTTGCATTTTTACGGCGTTTCACATTTGAAGCGTTCTCATTTTTTTTTTTTTTTTTTGTGGGTTCAGGTGGCCATTTACCTTTTTACATTTTAACCCGAGACCTTATCGGCACACCCAAATCTCACGCAACGCATTCACATTCGTCCAATTCGTGGCGAAATTTATGCGGTTTTTTGCGCTTTTCGGAAAACTGAAAACTTGAAAAACGAGAGCGAAAAAATGGGATAGAAATTGTACCTTTATCAGAGCCTGACAAGAACGTGAAATGAAATAATTTAAAAATGCAAATTTTTTCTGGTTATCGGCCCGTTGAAGCAAAAGCAAAAACCTGCAATCAGCTTAAACCCAAGGCTAGACGACTGATTTTTGGCCCAGTTGTGGGTTGGCCAACATATTTGCTGTTCGGTTTTTGACCCTTTAAGGCAATATGCTGCGTGTTGGCCAAGATTTTGGCCATTCAATAAAATGAATTTTTTTAAAATTTAAAGAAATGTAAAATGTTTATGTGGCATATGAACTTAATTAGACAAGTTCATCAAGTAGTAAAAGAAGTGACAAATCGAATCCGAAGTTAAGACTCATTCAAATTAATCGCTTTGTAATACAAAACTCAAACAAAAACCAAGAAAAAACTTGAGCAGAATGAAGAAATGGCATGAATGAAGAACAAAATCGCTCGTAACTTGTTCCAAACTGTTTTTGGATTCATCGTCGCAGTTCGATTCGTGGGGGTGGTGGCTGCTAAACTTTCCACATGAATAGCACTGAGCTCTGAGTCCTGAGTTCACGCCCTCATCATTTTCTCATCATTTTTTTTCTGCTGCTGCTGCTGCGGTTGCCTATTGACCCGGAGGCGACAAGTCCTTTAGAGGGTCGTGACAGCAACTTTTGCCAGCGAAAAGTTGAGATGTATGGCAACCTAATCACTGGCAAAACTGTTACACACACAAACACATACACTTCCACAGTTGGGAGAAGTGTGCGAAAATTTGCTGGCCACAGTGATTAGCCTGTAATCTTTTAATATAGTTTTGCAAAGTTTTGCTTGCCATTGATTTGTTTAAGCATTCGACTATTTTATTTTATTATTAAAAGCCTAATACAAAATTAAATTTGTTTGCATGCATTTTTGTTCAATCATTAAACCACACTTACATACATTAGTATATGTATTTATAAATGTTTAATGTATTTTAATAGCCGCTTTTAGCTATTGTTGCAAAAAGCAGACATTTGCAATATTTATAAACAACTCGCAACTCAACGTATGCATACCCTTTTTTTTGTTTATTTTTTTTACGCACTGTGTGTTCTTTTAAGAGAGCGTACCCTGTGCAAGGCAAAAAAGTTTTCAATGGCTTGCCCAGCCACGCCCACCAACCGCTCCTCGTAATGAAAACCAACTGAAAAGCTGCAACAAATTTTTTTACGATTTTAATTAGCATAAAAGCGTAATTGAAATTTAACTGAAACGAAATATACGAAACATACCAAGCAAATGAGAAGGCTTCAGATGGCTCTACACTGACTTATAATGTTCTGCACACACACACACACACACATACACACACTCACACACACACACATATATTAATCACAAAAGTATGTGTGCACACATTATGGCATGAGTGAATAGCTCATAATTATTTCACCTTTCTTTGCATAAGCTTCTTGATTTCATTTTTGATACGTCTCGCAGACATTTTAATTTTGTGTGCGGTCCTATTGAAATTTGTTTGGTTTATTTATTTAGGATTTCGGGCATATTTATCTTTGTTTCAGATTACAAAAATCAATCAAATTTGTTGTCTTCAGCAAATACGTCAATAACTGCAGCTAAATATCTGTTTAGGATTAAGTAAATATGTATTCAGAGCTATAAAAACAGTTGAACGCTTCAATGGAATTTGATATTGTTGTTGCTAAGAGTATTGTGAAAGATCAAAGTTCAGAAGTGCCTTCATCTCTTTAATAATTTGCATTTATTGTTTAATTTATTTAATTTAAGAGCTTTAGTCTCAGTTAATAAATGCCTTCACATCTGTAGCCAATTGTTTTTCAGCTCAAGCTTCGTTTTTGTTTTCAATAATATCTTAAATTTTATATAAATCTGAATTAAGACTATGCGGAAGCTCTGTTCGCAAATGTTTTACACTTTACTTGCCACTGATTAAATATATTTTCACGCTTAAAGTATTTTTTGGTATAATTTAAAAAAAATATGAAAGTGTCCTTATCAATGTCTTCATCACAGCTGCAGCAATTTACTTAAATGGAGTACATCTATATGTGTGTATTTTGGTGTTTTATCCACAGACCTTGTCACCTGCAGCTCAGCCTACGAACAGCCGAGGTTTGCCGCAGTGCCGGAGCTAACGACATACCCGAGATCCACTTTGCCAGATAGCCCAATGACAACACAAAACGATCTAATTACGACAGACCCAAGCTCAACAGCATTACTGACAGCGAAAAAGCCAACAACAACAATAACAACCACAACAACTACTACAACTGGCTATTGGAGTACGACCCTGGGCATGTCATCAACAGCACCAACGATAACAAGGAATGCGACTGGGAGGCTGGCAAGAGCTGTAGCTGTAGCTGTAGCAGCAACTAAGTCCGCACAAATTGGGCTAACTACGTTGCCCGCAACGGCGGCCGAAATACAAACAACAACCGATTCGACAGCGACAACGACAACGACAACGACAATGTCGAGGATGGCGACGGCGATGCCAACGCTGTTCATATCAACAATTTATCCGACATCAACAACAGAGCTCGCGACGGCTGTGCCGACCGTGACGGAAACGGAAGCCCGCAACTCCATTGAAACAGCAACGTCACGGTCGTCGGAGAAGGATGAGGATGAGGAGGCGGAGGTGGAGGTGGAGGCGGAGGCGGAGGAAAATGCGGTGTTGCAGCATCCTCATCCGGCCAACTCTGATTCACTGACTAAAGGTTTCTCCATACCCACATTTTTGCCACCGTTTCCCGTGTTCGCGGCCGCAGATTTGCCAGCTTACCGAGCTGCTGCTGCTGCCGCTGCTGCAGCTGAAGCAGCAGCCGCCGCAGCCGCCGCAGCAGCAGCAACCACTCCTGCAGCGGAGACTGTAACATTGTCACCGGAGCAGCAACGGCAACAAATGTTTAATGAGCAGCATTCGTATCTGGCCTCCCACAACGGGCAACTCTTGCCGGGCCAACAGCCGCGCAGAAATCTGACAATGCCCGTGCTAAACATCACGGCTCAAATGGGAAATCACGCGTACATGCCATGTCAGGTGAGTGCAGGCGACAACAGTGACAAACCCCAGGCCCAAGACTAATCCCAAACCCAAGCACTGACATTCATTGCCAACGGCTAAGAGATGTGTGTGTGTGTGTGTGTGTGTGTGTGTGTGTGTGTGTGTGTGTGTGTGTGTGTGTGTGTGTGTGTGTGTGTGTTTGTATGTGTAATGTTTCACTTTGCATATGTGTTGATTTTAAAGCAATGTTTTGAGTAAACAAAATATGTGCGTAGATAAGGCTTTATGGAAAATTCAAGCCTCTTTACTTTTTTATAATCTTATTTAATATTTTACTTTTATTTAGTCACCCTTTAAAAGATGCTGCCTATTCACACAGTGAGATTTAACTTTTCTAAATTTGTTTATTTTTCTATCTTAACAACATTTTGAGACTTTGCAAGAATTAGTCTTAATATTTACATAATTATATTTAAGTATAGATAAGCTGAGTTCCATCTAAAATTAATGTCTTTACTAAGTCATACTTAGTGTTCCTTAAGATTTTTTCAAACAGTATAAGCTTTACGCCAGAATTTATTTACTTTCAATATCTTAAATCAATTCTTAGTAACCCACATATTCCTCTTCTTTATTTCTTAAGGAGTTTTCTTTTTCCGCAAATGCTTGAAGTTTAACTTGAAAAAGCTTAAAGTATAATTTGATTTCACTCCAATATGCCATCCATTACCATTTTCTCGCCCACAAATTCGAGTAGTTTGTTTGGGATAACATATTTTCCAAGCTCTCACACATATTTTTCGCTTTGTAAATATTTCGTTTCCTATTTGCCTGTATGCCACCCAAACATCATTTGGGAAACCGAACCAAATTAATGATATCATGCTCAGTGTCCAACTTAAGATATAATAATAGCCTTTTCAGCCCGCTTTTGATAATATCTAGTTACTTGGCTATTTTGCTTTGGTTTTCCGGTTCGCTTTTCCGTTTTCCGAGGGCAGTACGCAACTCGTTTACCTTACGCCTGCGGCTATGCGATGTCTAGTGTCTGGTGTCTGGTGTCTGCTGGGCAAAAACTTTGCGCACAGATCAGCATAATTTCATTTGCATATCAACAAATTTATTTTGTTTACGTTTATTTTTATGACGCAAACAAGGCAAACAACCTCTCTACGACTACTATTCGCCCTATACGTATACGTATACGTTTCTACCATTTATTTTTTACAGCCAGCTCTATTCTCAGTTCCTTTTTAAAGGAACTCACACACAGGCGTCTCTACTCATGTAAATGTAAATTTGAGGCCTCTTATAATAGATTCTTCTTCTTCTTCTTGTTTTCTGTTGATGTTGTTGGTTTTTGGTATATTGTACAATTCGAATGTATGTATGCTAATAAGTATGCTTCTATTCCTGTCCTTGTTTTGGGGTCCATTTCTTTCTTTCACAGTCTGTTTTTGTTTACAATATGCAAATACGAGTAGTATTTTGTTGTTTCTGAGGTCCGGTTAAAGGAAATCTCTTGCTTTATTAAATAGAAAGGAATTGATTTCAGCTAGAGATCTTAAAGTTTTGTAACATACATAGTGACATACAAATTTAATTCCCTAAAGTATACGATGCTGATCATGCATCAAGAGAAATATCCATTTATGCATATATATTAATTATAAATATATATATTAATAAATAATAAATTCATAATCGATCAGTTTTCCGTTTTCTGTGTCAGATCATTCCAATCTTTTGGTTCGTCTACATATAACATTTGCCTCTTACATTCATTTCATCTCTTCTTCAGATCCATCGTCTATCGGAGAAACCCGTCTCGTGGGTGCGGCTACTGGATGGTCACATAATCAGTGTGGATGAGACAACGTTTATAGCAGACGAGCGTTTCCAGTCGATATACCAGGAGGACAACGACTACACCTGGTCGCTGCAGATCAAGTATGTGGCTGCCAGCGATACTGGCTGGTACGAGTGTCAAATGGCCACCGAGCCCAAGCTGAGCGCCAAGGTCTATCTGGAAGTGATCAGTAAGCAGCGGGAATCGATTTCCTATGTCCAAATACAAATTGCTTTGCTTTGCAGCACCCAAGACTGAGTTGATTGGCGATCAGAGTCGCTTCGTCAAGGCAGGCAGCAAGGTTGCCCTGCATTGCATCGTGCGTGGCACTCTGGATCCGCCCAAATATATCATCTGGTTTCGTGGGCAGAAGAAGATAAGCGAGAGCGACGAACGCACGGGCTGGTATACGCAACTCGATCGCAATATATTCGGCACAGTGGGTGATAATCAGAATACGGTACGTGGAGTTACACTGTGCAGCAGAGCAATGGAACTGCAAATTAATATATAAGTTATATACAATACACAATGCACAGTATTTGTAGCTGGCAGTGTCTAGTGCTGAAATAATAATGCCCGCATTAATTACAGATCGGCTCATTAATTATACCTTTTGTGCGTAAAGAGGACTCTGGCAACTATACGTGCCAGCCATCGAACAGTGTGTCCGTCTCCGTTGACCTGCACGTCCTCAGCGGTGAGTTCTTCACATATATTCTTTCGTCTATATATTGATAGTGAAAGATATATATATAGAATAGTAGCTCTTGTGACGTGAACGATTGCGAGTGCGTGTGAATTATTTTGTCAGCAAGTTAAATGATTCATATTAATTGCAACTGTCACACCCACACAACCACGTGCACTCACACGCATATCTTTTTTGCCAACAGGTGAATACTCCGCTTCGGCTATCATGTCCGGCGCAGCTGAGCGCAAACAGCGCAGCACGTTCCAATTGATGCTGGCGTCGCCGCTGCTGCTGCTGCTGTTCGTGGAAGCGTTTGAGGTCCTGGCAAGGCTAGGAACGCGTCAAGGGACGTGACTTGTGACGTGACTCGCTTATTGAACAGCCAGGCCGGACTTCAATTATTTGTAAGCTTTTGCGCACTGTGCAGTTATGTAATTTAGGTTAGAGATTAATTAAAGATGTCATTGTAAATAGCAGCGGCTAAAGGGGGCAGCAGGTCTGAGGAGAAGGTACAACTTTCTATAATTAAGTTAAATGTTAGCGCACATCGCATGTATGTGTGCGCCTTTCTCTGTGTGTTGTATAAATAATATTAAAAATATACGATTAACATAATTAATTTCTAGACCTAAGACAAATCAAATGAAATTCTGAATCAAAGAAACATAGAGAGAGAGAGAGAAAGTGCGAAAGTTGTTGCCATTTACAGTTGTGAAACAGATCAATAATTAGATTATTGTCAAACCAGCTAAACTTAAATCTGAATAATAACAAAAAATACAAATAAAATTTAATTCATGTGAAACAAACCAAAAGTATGTTATATTTTCAACGGGAATTTCGGATTTTTTTTTTAAATCTCATTGACCCTTTAAAAGATGTTTGACTGTACACCGAAACCCACATTAAGTGTTATTTTAAATAATGAAATTCATGTCAGACTATGTATTTATAACTTTTCTAATATTTCAGCTAAAAAATTAATTTGAATTTTCTTCAGTCAAGCATTTGAAAGAAAATCAAAACGATTATATCTCTCCGCCTTCTTAGGTTTAACTGTAAGCTTTTGGGTCTCTATTTTGTATTGATTCCCTCTCTCTAATCCCAGCCATTCGAGCTGTATATGATAAATGGATACTTATCACAATGAAGGGCGGAAATTCACTTCATTCACAACAGGAATAAAAACAGTTTGTCGTCCTTCACTCAAAGGATGCGCATAAATAATTTAATAATTTATGATAATATTTTTTTGGGTCTCTGAAAACCCTACCCAACTAAAAAGTGCAAAAAGACTGCATAAAAAAAAAACAGAAAGAAAGAAGCATAAAAGGAATCCACAAGCCCATAAAATGACGAATTCCAGTCGGCGACAAAACGGGGCCATAAAGCCTTTAAGGTAGACGCTCTATTTTATTGCAGCGGAAATCACATCTCAGTTAGCCACAAAGCAAGGGTACAAGAAGACACAGACAGAAAGAGAGAGTGAGAGACAGAGACAGAGAGAGATAGAAGGAGGAATGGAAAAAAATGGCCAAAATTGCACGTAAAATTTGTTCAGCAAAGGAGCTGAGAATAAGGGTAATTTCCAGAGTAAAGCAATGGAAGGGAAAAAAGAAGTAAAAGAAACATCTAGAGGCAGTAAATATTTTTCATGTTATACCCGAAGCTGGTGACGGAGTGACTGACAGGAAGGACAGCGCCGACTGGTGGACAGGAGCAAGTGTTTGGGTAAGTGGAGAGTGCGGACAAAGCCAACCACTCTGGCCTTAAAAGCCAAGCTGATGAAACAGGTTAACGCTTTGCAGTTTCAAGCAGACACAAAAAGAACATGCTTAAGTGCATGTTAAGTACAAAAGTCGCTGTCTGCAATCTAGAGTGTACAGCACACGCTGCTCGCTAGCGAATAGCTTAGTTATATTTACCCCAATTATTTTATAATTTAGTAAAAAACCAAAGATTCAGCCCAGACGCAGTTGGCAGTTGCTTAAGTGTAAGTGGTTTGGTTTATTCATCACTTTTAATGCTAGCTAATAGCTTAATTATTTTGATTATAAATATTTTATATAGCATTGAACTACTGGGCTTTTAAGTATAAAGTATTAATAATATTTTATATAAAAGGGTCGCAGCACAATCAAGACTACAAATAGCAGAGTTCAAACGATGTGGTTTTCGCTAAATGTGAATGTTCACTTTTGAAGTAAACTGATAACTGAGTTATTATTATTGTAATTTTTTTGCTACAGCATGCATTCCAGATGTGCGCACTGGATGTGCACAACAATTTGTTCTTGTCCTTTGCGCTGCAATCAAATTACACGAATAAATTTAGCACAGGACTGCACCAGATACTTTGCAAGCACAATTTAAGTGAGTTCCAAAGAATTTCATAAAATATGATACAGTTTGGGTTATTTTTTTGCTGTTGCTTGTCTTGTTTTGTTGCTCCTTTTTTATTTTTATTTATTTTTATGCGATGCTCTTGAGTAACAATTTTTTCTCAATATTTGGATAAGAAATGCTGGGCAAATGGCCAGCGTGACTTGCCTTTTTTAGCAGAGCAGAGCAAAAAAGCTGAAAGATGATGAAAAATAATGACTTAAAAACACATAGGAAGTGAAAGGCAAGTGCACAAAATGACATCCTGCACTGACTTGTCGGTCATCGAGCACCACTTCCAGCTGCCTCCCCTTTAATTGTGTTAACATCGAGGCTAACTCCGCACTGCCCATCAGCAGATTCAGCAACTGTCTGTGGGTAAGTAGGGTATGTTTTCAATGTCTGAGTTTCTCTGTCTCTGTCTCTGTGTGGACAACATGCCACACTTCTCCGCAGCGTCCTCTCTGCTCATCTCTCTTTAGATTGTGAACGCTGTGAACGGACGCCTTTTTACATATTTTTTGGCTGCTCGTCTAAGAGACGGCCTTTTCTCTGCCTTACGCCTTCCGCTGTTTGACGTCCAGTGTTTCTGAGCCCGCTTCTGTGTGGTCTGCCTGAAAGGCATTTAAGTTGGGTAAAGTATTTCTGGTTTAACTTTTCCGCATGCAAGCGCCCAACCACTCCACAGTTTCGCATGTTTTGTTTGGCTGCTGTGGGAGAAGGCTAACTGCGGTGCTGCCTTTAGAGTGTTTTGCGTCGACTCTGGGCTTTAGTTGTGTTTGCGGTTTCGCATTTCGGCAAACAGTAAATAAGCGAGTACAAGCCAAAAGTCCTAAACGTCTAAAGTAAATAAATAAGCGGCAATTCGACTCTTCACCAATGCTGTTGAATGTTGCCTTAAATTCAGAAAGAACCAAAAACAAAAAAACTTTAGCTAATTGAATAAGAAAACTTAGCAAAACAAGCTACAATAAGTTTCAATTAGTTCAAATAAATGTCGCAACTGAATACATCGTTTTTTTTATTCACTTTGCAGGATCCAGATGAATTCATTTTGGCTTTGCACTTTGTCGCGTCTCCTTCACGTCGTTCTAAATAATTAAATTGAGCGTAAATAGCTGAAGCATTCTTCATGGCCATAACAGGAAGTAAGCTATTGTATTACTTCCATATCGATTAGATTTGGAAGGTTGAGCTCTATAAGTTTATTTATATTAAATATAATTCAATGTAGTTCTAACGCGCCCTGAACTAACTTACATTCCTCTCTGTTTTAAGCTTTTCGTTATTGCTTAATGTCCGCAGATTGCCACCCAATCGCAATTGCTTGCTAAATTCAATACTATATTACTCCATATAATCTGGCAGATTCAATAAATATCTTTTTCAAGCAGCTGCTATCGACAAGACTAAATACACAATGCGATACTAAAAAAAAAAAGAGATTAAATTAAATAAAAGAAAGATTTGCCGTTGACATTTAATTTATGTTTTGCGCTCATCAGTTGCACCTTTGTGTAAGCAGTTAAACATATGTCATTTGCATGTCATTATAAAATGGTGTTTCTGATATGTCAAAACTGATTCAGAGCATAGATCTGTATTCAAAAAATGCCAGCAATATTTTTTATTGATATTTTATATTATTTTTAAGGTCAATTGACTGCTTTTCAACACAAATTGGACAGCAATGCAATTTTGTACTTCCTTATATACTACTCTCGATTCACAATTATGATTGACATTCATAATGTTGACTACTCAAAACAGTTACCAAAATTTTAAAATAAATTTTCAATATAAGCCCGCATCATTTTTCTCAAGTGTATTTTGATACTAATGTATTCTTCTTCAAATTTTCAGTGTGCGTATTGGAAAGTTTTGCATATAGCTCTTTGTCCGTTTTAAGGAAAACCCACTCGATTCAAAAAAAATACCCTTCTATCCTCTAAATAACTATTGCTTGGAATATTTTAGGACCTTATCTGAACGCCATAAATTCTTTGGCAAGTTTTCTGTGGACATTCATATCAATATATATAATATTATATTATTCAGATCACTTAAAATTTTAGAAATTTGTATAAGCATTTCGAATTAGTAAGGATAACTTTTCTCAAAAAGATTTTATTTCAAAATCGGCCAGATATGCCTTATACTACCTACGTAAAAAAAAGTCATTTTGCAGCTGGTTTATTTCCTAGCTGAAAAGTATACAATTAATTGTAACAAGTTTTGATCAAAGTATTAACTGTAATAGTTTGTGGGATAAGATTTTATTAACTAGACTTAAAGCAAGCAGTTGAAATGCTATTTAAGGCTATCAAGTAAGAGAATGCTATGATATTTGTCACTTGCTTAAAGTTGAAATGACCTTTAAGAGCTATTCAAAACTTAATGCTTCTAGTCAACTTTAAGAGATTAGGAAGCAACGCGTTTTCTATATCTATTGGCAGTGTAAATGATGAGCTGCTATAGTAAAAGTATGAGCCTCTTTATCGAATTGCATTCGAAACGCTTAAAGTTGAGGAAGATAAATGACATTCAACGAATCTAATTCGTTTGGCATTAGCCCCATCAGCGTAGGCAATAGGATGAAAGGCAGCCGAGGATGCCAGGTGGCTTTCAACTATCTATGCCAGTTGGAAGCTGTGCGTGTATAGTGCAAATTGTGAGCTCATACTACTACTGGCTCTGTCTGTAAATGCAAATCATTATCAAGAGCATTTGCATTGAGAATGCGGCATGGATGGCAGCAGGCGTGCCATGATGGGGCCACTCCGCAGTTGTTGCCGCCGCAGAATATCAGCCAGGGCCCCAATGGCCTATTGGCGCTATCTGCGGTACTTTTGCGGATTACGAGCATAGGGTGTGTTTAACACTCGACCATGTTTGGCATTGTATTGCTGTTATAGGCGCGGCTATTAGTGCTGATAAATGCACAGGCCCGTTATAAATACATATTTGAAATTAGCAAATGCATTGGCCAGCCAACGCGCACAGTGCGCAGTCTACGGGAAATCCTATTAGTGGCCACGACTGCAATGCTAACAGGCTAAATGGCTAAAGTGATGGCAACATTTACTTTCGCATGAATAACTCATACTGTATAAACGAAGCGCACGTGGCGTATGCTTAATATGTACACAATACTCTTATGTAAACTGACAAGACAAACAAACAGCGGCAAAAAACAACAGCCAACTTGACAACAGCATCATCAGCAGCAGCTTCATTCGTATCCGAATCTGAAATGGCACAGAATTTCGCTGGCCAAAGTTCGGTGTTCAGTGCAGAGTAAAACTATGGGCAAATACTGAAGTGTTTTATACATTATGCTCGAACTTTTTGGCGTTCGATAAGCGACGAGCAAAAATTATGATGTTGCCGATGATGATGCTTGGCCGCAGATAGCAAACTTTCCTCGCCACAAATCAAGTCTGAGAAAGCGAAACAATGCTTGGAACATATTTGTCAAGAGCCAAACAAACAGAAAGGAGTTCTTCTTATCTGGATGCCATTATGAGTTTTATTCAAAAATATTTGTCTAGCAGTTTAAAGACTTACAGGCGGGAGGACAGCAACAAGAAATTTAAAAAGTTACAATTGAAATTGTAAAATAAGCGTAATTAACCTGTGCACAGCAATAAAATTTTAAGGCCATGTTGCTTAGCACATTTAAATTTTATGTCAAGAACAATTTATGGAGTCTGTCTGCATAGAATACACATGCAAAGCGTGTCTGTGGCTTAAATGTTGACTGTATTGTTTTGTATTATTTTGAGTGTGTTTGGCTTGCTTTTATTTGATCATTTGACGGCTTTCGCAGCTCTAATTAAACCAATTGGCGAACAAATTTTAATTAGCGAGCTTCAGCAGCAGCGAAAACATGCAAAACAACAATAAAAGCTCGCAGCATTTGCGGGCGCCTGTTTATGCCCCAAATTCTAGTATTTATAGACAGGCAGTCGACAATTGCTTTAATTTCAGGCAACATTTAAAGGCCAATAAAAAAATGATTCGACAAGTGCAATTAAAAAGCCAATAAGGTGAGCCTGGCCAACTTTTTTATAGCCTCGCCATATTTATGTCTTAGCATTAAGCGACGCTTTCTTAGCCAGGCCAAAATGTCAGCCGGCGGCCGAAATTGTTCAACATTTTATATACCCTATAGTCATAAAAATTGCCAAACTGGGCCACATTCTGTGGGAGTTGGTAAACTAAGTATGTGTACTGCACTGTTAAGATACCCTAGCCTTGTTGTTAGACTCGAATATCTGTTATTCTGTCTATCTATCGACCCATAGATAAACTACCTTGATGAACAGTAAAAGAGAACAGGCATAAAGTCTTTAAACATCTGACAGAATAGGGCATTTTCAAGTCTTCTTTATCTCTATAAGGTGCATTGGAAAGTAAGACATCACGTTCTATCTAGGGTATCTTACAGTCAAACCTTTATAATTGAACGATTTCTTCTTGTTACTGACTTCATTGTTACAATTTTATGATATTCTGAAAAGAAATCCTAAGCTAGGAACCTGGACAATCGCTGAGGCAAGTGGAAAATTTATAGGCCCTGCTTCAAGTCCGAGTTTATCGATGAGATAAAAAACTGAAAGGGTTCCGATTCAACTCAATCAAGTGCTTTATGAACTTAAAGACTTCAAGTGCTATGGATAAGCACTAAAGTACTCGGAGTGAGGGAGATAATGCAATGCTCGACAGCTGGAAATCTATTAACAGACACATTTTATTGATGAGCAACGTGGTCCGTGAACCCAATCAGATCAAGTCAATTAATCAATTTTGGCTGCTAATTTGCTCAGACAATTGAATTCTGCTAAAGGCGCAGCAGGCAACAGGAACACAGGAAAAAAAGGAATATATTGAGTGAGCTGCTGCTGCTGCTGCTGCTGCGCAGCCTGACAAATAAATGGCCATAATAAAATGATAATAGTATTGGCATCAATCGAATATTGATTTGATGGCAACAAGCACCGAGAAAGATACGCCGAGAAGGAGACCAATAAAAGATAAATGCAATATATATACATTTTTTCCGTTAGGCAAAACCAAGTCGAATCGTGCGCATAGCTGCCAGCTGGATGGGTTTTTTCGTTCGGCTGGACACTCACATGCTAAAAAAAAAGAAGCACGAAAGGCGGCTGGACGCACAAACGCAGCGCCAGCAATTTTCCAATTTAAGCAATTTGTGCCGTCCACCCAGGCGCAATACCAACAACAACTAAGAGCCGACAAAAAATAGAAAGAGAAAAGAAAAAATAAAAAAGATGGCACTACATCCGTCCAATAGCAACCGATGGACAGTTGGAGATGGCGTCGATAAGTTCGACATGAAACTGACTGAAACAGGCGCTATAAATACCAGTTGTAGTGGGCGGCAGCGGCACAGATCAAAGAGGGCGGCAGGACGTGGCAGGGCAGTTAAATTTCATCTGCCAAATCGCGAGTCTGGCCGCAACAGTGGAACTTTGTATGCGCTTACAGTGGGGTCATCAAATCCATATGACGATCAACCATAACAAAGTCGGAGATTAAAGGGATGCGACATCATAAAAAGCCATTATTAAGGCAATTGATTGAGGCTTGAAAAAAATAACAGAAAATATATAAATGAAAGAATAGAAAGTTATTTTATAGTATAATTAAAATAGAAGTGAAAAACTTAATTAAGTAGAAAACAATTATACAAGAAATATGATTGGAAAACTTCAAAGAAATTGTAAAACGGATATTGAAAACTGAGCTTGAAATGAAAGTTTAAGGGAAAATCTTAATGAGAAATCATTGCGTTACAAAAAGAGCATATTCGATTCGAGCATGAAGATCTTTAGTAAAATTCTACACAAATGATAAATCTGAATCTGTTGGATTACATAGATCGATATTCAAATAGAGAGACAATGATGCAAATATTTACATATTGTTTTGAATACCTAATTAGATAATTAAGAAGGAAAGTGGATATGTTAATTAATCAATTCTAGTGTAGCCATTAATCAAAGTCAGTTAACAAGATGTTCTTTGGCCTGCTTAATTAATGTTTTTTTTTTTGGTCTCCCTCAACTTGAGTGGCATTGGGAAAGACGCCCAATAACTGTAGAGTAGAGCAAACGTCGTTAGCAAATCAAATGGATGTTAGTCGCTCTGACAGCTTGTTTACATCAACATCTCGGGAAGTGGGCAATGCGGCAATGGGCCTCCGATAGCCCAGCAAACGTAGCAAAATGAGCCTATGCGGGCGCATTCCACAGTCGATAAACCCCGCACGTAAAGCCCCTGGCTGGCCACCCACAAATGGTAAAAGTCGGCTTCGCTTTTGGGGCCAAAACGGAAAGTAGTTAGCAGCCAAATGGCTTTTGGTTATTTGGCTGGCCAACCACATAGAGTATGTGCCCGCCTCGTTTTCCAATATAGATAGGACATTATGTCAAATGCAAAATGGAACCGCAGATTAACCATGGTCCATGGCAAAGGCATTGGGCAAGCTGCACACGTGTTGAGAGCTGCCAAATGGAGCTCTGTTTGTTACTTACGGATTCACATTTCAATTAAATATTTAGGGCCGAAAACCGCTTTCTGAATAATTCAATACGCAAATCCGCACATTTCATACAACAAAGAATGCTCCATAATTTACTTTACGTGACCCAAACACAAAAATTTCGTATGAATTTCGAGCAGCTCTCGAAAAGTTTAAAATTTCAAAAGTGCCATAGCTGCATAGTTGTCAGAATTTGGCATGGACGATGAAATATATAGTGGAAAATGCAGCAGAGGAAAATTCTGGTATAAACAGTGGTAGGAAATATAGTGAAAACTAAATGAAATAGGCCGAGTGAAGTTTTGAATGATAAATTACGAGTTCTTAACCAAAATATTGAACATAGAATTTATTTAGTATTTAAAATACTTATTTAAGCTTCAAAATTTAAATATGTAAAAGAATCTTTGGCGCTTTGCTAAAAAAGTCAGACAGAAAGATAAACCACATTTTCATAAAAATAAAATACATAAAAGTCCAATAAGCCTTAACTCCTGGTTAAATTTACCTAATCGCTTGTCAAATAAAACTCCTTTAGGTTATTTTAGTGTAAAATCACATCAAACAATGTTTGAGTCGCATTCAATTTCTGCCTTTTGCCTGCCAGACAGACACAACATAATCTGTAAAAATATATAAAGAAAGAGCAAAACAAAGTAATAAAAGGCCGAAATCCGAGTTTGTTGCGCCTTTCACACATAGAAGTATCAAATTGGATGCGGATGCGAATCCGAATGTGAGCGAATTTGTCGAATGTCGCGGATGTTGCGGATCCGCTGCCTTCTGATTTGGCCTTCTCTTCTTTTTTTTCTTTTCTTTTCGTAGTGACACCCAAAAAGCCAATAACGTCGCGTTTTCGCTGCCGACGCTGATGGTGACAACCACTGACATGCTCCACACACACCCACACACACAGCCACATACGCACAAACTCGAACAAACTGGAATACACACGTGCAAGCGTATCTGTCGCCTGGGGGCCTTTGGATAATGGTTTCGTGGCATAGTGTGGACCCACTACGATGCGGCCCATCCGCTCAACGTTTCTTTTCTCGCAGCCTTCCCCCCTCCCCTCTACACCCTTTCCCACTCGTAAAAAGCCAAAAGCAAATTTGGCACAGTGTCACACGTTATTGGTTTTGTGTCGTTTTCTAGTGTATCGATTTAACGGCCTGCATGGCGACCCGCTGCTCTGCTCTGAGCCTCACGGCTTGTCGTTCCGCTGTGGTTTGTTTAGGTTCCTGTTTGTTTTGTTGTTGTGTGTTCGTCCTGCATCGAGCTCTTCTGCTTGTTGCTGCTGGCAGGAAATTGTTGTATGCAAACATTACATTTTTAATAGGACTTCTTTCGTGCGCTTGTTGTTGTTGCTGCTGTTGCTTGTGGCAGTCATTTGAGCAGTTTATCCATGCCAAAAATAAAAAACAGGCAAACAAATATTTCCAAAGCCCTGGCTTGACAAATGCTCACAACAATTGAAGCAAAGCTGCCACGAATTAGCGCAAAATTTTGATTTTGTTTATTTTTTTTGTCAATTTTTGTATTTTATATTTTTCTCTCTCTCTCTCTATATATATACATATATATTTATTTATATATATATGTATAATTTTATTTTGTTTGCAGTCAATAAAAAGCTCAGCAAACAAATCAAACAGCTCCCAGCGCTCTTCCGCAAATAAGTTAAATTGTCGCAAATAAAAATAAAGCTTCGCAATAATTGACTTAAATTGTTAGCTTGTATGAGGTGAATTAGAAAATCCATTTAATGTAAAAAATTGCACTTCAGCTAGAAGTTTTTCTTTGAAGTGGGTGGCGTATGTGGAAAATATATATAGGTAAATATATTACGTATACTCTTGACTATGCCAACTCATTGAAAAAAACGTAAGTCCAAGAATTCACTTTTGGCCAAACTCTTTGCTGAGTAACTATTTCTTGTGCTTCTTTCTTGTGTCTGAGCATTTCCTGTTCGACTTTAGCCCGAGCTTATATTTTAATTTTTGTTGCATGCCTCGCGCTAATCAGTTCTTCTTGTGTCATTCAAGTCAGCTAGATTGATTCTTGCTGTCTTTGCAATGTTTCCCTTTGAGATGATGGATTTTCCAGACAAAAGAACCTTCAGTGTTGAGCATTAATTCTATATATTTCTATATATCTTTTACACAACACAGATAACAAGGCGTTACCTCGTTTGTCCCTAATAAATTTTATATATTGATACCAAAATTGAATGCTGTGGCACTAATAGTTTGAGGACTCTAACAATTTGAATTTGGTAACAGTTCAGTTCTGTCGACTGATCTCGGCAAATAGTAATCCAAACTGAGTCAAAACGATGATCTAGCTTGAACTACATTAAATGATCTTCAAAAATAACATAAATAATTGAATGAAGCTTAACAAATTAAGTAAGAGTTCTTTAAAAGTCAATCGACAGTTACTTTTCAAAGGAAATACAAATCTAATATCAATTTGCAGTTGCAGACATGCTAACATCACATATTTTTGGTCAGCAAGTCTCTATCTAGTCTCTGTTTAATCACTTTATCGATGGAAATATGCACACATATATAATACACATACATATTTTTGGTCAGCAAGTCTCTATCTAGTCTCTGTTTAATCACTTTATCCATGGAAATATGCACACATATATAATGTCTTTATATAAATGAGTTTTAATTCACTTTTCGAACATCTAAATGCTTCAGGCAAAACAATTAAAGTTTGCGAAAAAAGAAAAAAAAGGAAAATAATTAAATAATTAGCATTGCGACGCTCTATTTGCTGCAGCAGAAATTAGATGATTATTTAAATTCGATTGTTTCATTTGGATATGACTGAAATAATAAATTGGGGCGTCGACTGTGCGACAACTTCACGATGTTGTCTGCCAGTGCTGTCCGAAAAGTTTTGCAAGCCAGTTCCAGTTCTAATTAGCGCTCTCAAGATATTCAACACTCAGCGTAATTAAATGGAATTTTAAGCGTTCGGCAGCAGCGTCTTTTAATTACTACCCAGTGCTTGCTGCTGCTGCTGCTGCTGCTGCTGCTGCTGGCCCACAAGATAGTGTGGAAACATGCAGTTGCTGGCAACTTCATAGCGACAAGCTACAACAGCAACAGCAACAGCGGCAGCTTAAATGACGGCCAACTTTTTGGTAAACGGCAAAACTTGGCTGGCACAAATTAATCATAACTTTGGAGGCTGCTGCTGCTGCTGGCGAATTGGAATGCAATACGCGTAGCACACGCATAGCAACCCTTGTGATGCCCCTCTCTCCACCAAATAATGTTTCTACTTAGGCCATTAAATATATGTTAGGCTTTTCGTAGTGCAACGCCGAGGTGCAGATATGCAGCATGTCTACATTTGCATAGACTCATTTCATTTCAGGTTCGTCGTCTTCGTCGTCAGTCTGTCTAATAAATTTCAGTGCGTCAACATTTATCAAAATGGCGAAACTTTCGAGTTGCAGCTACAGTTGCGCAGTGTTGGCCAACACAAACCTTCGACGGTTGCCATAGTTATTTAAAAACTTTGCCTAACTTTCCTGCATACACCCCAGAGCGTCGTTGCTTTGAGCTGTAACCCGAGACCGGGTGAACGTTGTCGTCAAGTCATACCAAATAATGCGGATGACTCGCTTAGTAAATAAAACTGAAACGGGTATCTGAAGTAGGCTTTAAGCGCAGCCTTAGGTGTATTTAATGCATTTATATAGATTATAAAGCTGATTTAGCTTTGCGTTGGCATTATGAAAAATACGCTAACTGCTAATCAAATTCAAATTTGTGCGCTGCTTGATATTCAACTGCTTGCAGTACACAGTGACGAGGCAGCACAAACTGCTTGTCTATTGGCCACTGCCAGAAGACTGACAATAGTTGTTTGATATACATAAGCAGTGCATTTCAAGCAGTTTCATGTAGCTATAATTAACGTTACAGTTTAAAGCACTGGAAAAGAAAATAGAAATTTATAATATTATATTTATACATTATATAATAAATATTAATTATATAATATATATACATTATAATAAATTCGCATCAATTGACATTTAGTTTCACTTCATATAAGACATTGTTTTTTCTTTAATTTTTCTTTCGCAGTAAATTACAGAGAAATGGCGCGTTTTGAGAAACGCAAATTGTTATTGCAATTGCATAAACATTTTAAATAAATACAGAATTTAAATAAATAATATAAATAGCTAAGACCTAGTTTCAAGTAAGCACATAAATTAATTTAATTTAATAAGTTTAATTTACTTTAAGTCGTCCAGTCACTGTGCAATCAATTCGTAGCTCTCGCCACGCCTTAGACCTCATTGCACTCCAGATACAGTTGGCGGCAATCGAAGCCGGAACGCCCTCTGCGTCCGGCATCATACAGATGCTCAAAGCTGGTGTTGCTGCTGCGGCCAAGCATATAGCTAGTGGCATAGCTGTAGAAAAATTGGTTTTTACATATATGTATATTGTTATTGTTTAATCTTTTCAAAGAAAAAGTCTACTCACGATCCCAGTTGGCAGAAGATGCTGCTGCCGCCAATTTCACGCACGCAGTCCGTATTGGCATCGCACATGTAGCGCTGCATGCATTTGTCCTCCGCGTTGCGGTAGGTGCGAACGTAGCCCTTGAGAAGCGCAATGCCAGCAACGGCTGCATCGCTAACCGAGTCACGTTTGCCCAGGGAGCGGGCGGTGAGCGAACGGTGCGAGAACGAGGTCTTCAGGGCGTCCAGCAGATTCATAACGATCTGTATGAACTGTGAATGGGAGCGTCGAGAGTTGGTAGAGTGTGTTGGCAAGGTGTGTGTGTGTGTAAGGCGAGGTAATGGGGAAGCATTAGTTAATTAGTTTTGTGCCAATAACTATATATATATCTATGAATAGCAGTGTAAGTGTATGTGTGTGTGTGTGTGTGTATGTCGTAAAGTGTAGTGTATATGCTTTAATTTACATTGGCAACACTATGCAACAAGGCAAAGGTGATGTTAAGTACACGTATGTATTAAAATATAAAGTTTTTTAAGTTTTCAACTGTAAGGCAAGTGTTAAGCTGACAGAAGCTGCTTGATTTTAAATTGGCTTTTAAAATGGTTTGAACTGCTTGCAGTCCAGACACTTTTTGAACTGCTTGAAGCTTTAGTCTATTCCACAAGCAATAGCTGAATTTATTAAAACATCATATCTTCGCGTCTTTGTTTTGTTGCATAGTGCCTTTTCGTGTGCGTTCGGTGTGTAAGCAATAATGGTTTTACCTCGCCAGCTTGCTTGGCCATCGAGTTGACTTGATCTGGATCTCTGGTGCCCAACACGGACGATAGCACAGCCGCCAAGATGCCCTGTGCGAATTGGTTTTTAGGTTGAGGAATAGTAGGAAATAAATACATAATACAAAACAAAATAATACAAAAAGTAAGAGATAGAAACCAATCACCAGATGAGTATAAATATAAGTATAAAACAAACTGAAAGCGGCCAAAACACAGATCCAAAAAAATGGCACAAAAGCAAAAGAAAACAGCTTAAAGTGTATGACGGAAAGGCCAATTACCTGCATGGGAGAACCGCCGTTATCGACCTTGTCGATGCCGTCGCTGGGTGCGCCGCCGCCCAAGAGCGTGTTAATGATGCGCAGGCCTAAAAGGGAAAAAGCAATCAATAAAGCAAAACAACTCTTATGTGTAGTGTGTGATAAGTACCCATGGAGATGACATTGGCCCAGGGGCTGCCACCCAAACCAATCGAGCTGTCTACATCGTCGGACTTGGTCGGTGCATTGGCGGCTCCATTGAAGAACATGGTCATCACTGTGGACAGCATGTTAGACCAGGTAAAGCCACCGGGTCCGCCCACGGTTTCCTGTATCTGATTGCCCTCGATATCATCCTCGATGTCATCCAGCGCCACTTTCTTAGAGGCATTCGGTTTCACGGCATACTTGCGTCCGCTGCTCTCGGGCCGATAAACTGGCGACTGCGATTGAGACTGGGACTGGGACTGGGACTGGGTCAGCTGTCGCTGGTAGACCTCCTGCTGGGGAAAGGCGTAGGTGAGCAGCAGGCAGTTGCTAGCCACTATGAAGAGCAGCAAGTAGGCGTGTAGTTTGCGTTGATTCAACATGGCGATCTGTTTGCAAAATAGAAAAAGAAATAAGCGCGTCAAGCTTGTGTCTTCAGTCTTTCGTTTTGCGCATTTCAAATATCTATGTGCGAGACCCCAATTGCAAAGTCCACATAACACTTTCACATTACGGGTTGCTTGAACCCGCGCACGATTCGGGCATGCAAATAAGCCCACAAAATGTAATTGAACAACAATTGATCAACAAAATAGTGGCCGCTGTGCACGTGCAGTTACATGAAGTAGTTGGCCTAAATCATGCGCTGACTGCATGCGTGTTCTCATTTCGCCCTATGCAAGATGATATAACATAAAAAAAAGTTAATGAGAGACATGTTTGCCATAAACAACAATTGAAATGCCCAAATATATAGCTTTAAATAATAATTGTAAAGAGAATCCATTGTTAGTGAGAAATCTAAGTGAATTCACACGCCAAATCTAAGCTTTAATGGAAATAGAAAATATGAAAGTTGTTGTTGAGCGTAATTAAGTTTTGAGCGAGCCACTTCCGAATTAAAAGATAAAACAAGTCTAACTGCTCGCAATTAAAATACCAGTGTCTCGGTCAAACCGAACCTGTTCCCCAGTGGCAGAGGCCATATTAGAGAGCAGCCAAGAAAGCGGCCAAAGCACACAAAATTGGCTAAGACTGGGAAGCCCGAACCAAGGCAACACCCAAACAAAAACATAAACCTGATGGCAAGAGCACTAAAAGATATATATACTCTGAATATGTATTTGTATTAAGTACTTGTTAAGCACAAAGTAAGAAAGCCGCCGTGCGAGGTGGCAAAATGCAATTAGAGTCATAGAGTAAGACTTCCTGAAACTGGAGTTAATACATATATTTTTAACAGTCACATGTACATATATTTATGCATATGACTCAATGTTCAAATGGGAAATTAGCTGAGACTTCTTAGCTGTGTGAGGTAGAGGCTACAATCTTTCAGTCTCAATTATCAGTGTTTATTTTTTTCTGTGCTGCAAGTAGAACCAGTTCAGCTGTAGCGGTTCTTAGACACACACACACACACACACATGCATGCAGCATATTACCGTTAAAATATCATAATGAGAGTGCAGCAGCTGGAGCCGCAAAGAATGCCAATAGCTGACCATGGTGCATGGCACATGCGATTGCGATTGCATTGATTTCCACTTAATTGCCCAACAACCTGTTCCGCTCACAAACAAACAAAAACAGGCCAACATAATGGGTCAGCAGCAACTGCCACCTCTTATTCTTCTTCTTTTCGCTGCTAACGGCTATCAGATTTGCCATAGAAATGTAAATTGTTTTACCCGGCGATCATTAATCAACTTGCGACACAGTTCGACTCAATGTGGATCGCTTTTATAATTATTGCGCCTATGTAAATTTAGAAAGCTGTTAGGAACGTGCAACAGCACTTTGCAACGGTCAACAGCTTCCATGGGAACGTGTCTTTTTATGTGCTCTATCTGTTGGAACGTGAGCGTTCGATCAATCTTGCTGTGTGGATTGCACTACATGAATTTGATGAGAATTTGTTGTTACGTAAAAAGTTTGTATTAAACAGAAAATATCTTTAGATACTTAATTCAATTTTAATTTAAATGTATGATATTATTATAGTGAATAATGAAGTCTCTAAAAAGAAATAGTAGTAGCTCTAGCTAATTTCATGTAATTCTCAGTTCAGTCTTCAATATCTCATATGGATCATGATATAATATTCTTATAGCAAATAACACACATTGTTTTGCTTTAGTAATTCGCGTTTTATATGCATCAGCGCACTTTACATGATATATCTATAAATATATATCTATATATGAAAATTAATTGAATTTGTATTGGGGTTTTGTGGTTAACTACATGTATGTTTATGGTTCATAGTTTTTACTCTCTTCGCAGCCAGGCACGCAACTCTTACTTTCACGGCCAGCGATAGCAGCAGCAATTGAAGAAGTATTTACTTTATTTAACCCAACAAACATAATTGTAGAAATAATGTACACATATGCGTCGGCTAACCGCAATTAAAACTATTTGTTATATATTTTTTAAATACAATACCGAATAAACATGGACACAGAAAATTAGAAAGTGTTAAAAAAAACCCGCACAAAACGAAGCATGCGCTAAATGCCAAGTATCGGGACCTCGCGGGTGTGGGTTGGGTATATCCAGATGTTAGCTAGTGGTTCTTTGGTCTAATTACATTTCTATCTTCTAACTATATTTTGTGTCTGTTCGATATGCGTTTCATTTTCATTCCGGTTGGCAGCTGGGCACGGTCCAAAGTCAAAGCTGAGAAAGTCTCTTCGTGATTTGCGACTCGCCTTATACCTTTCCTTTACATATATTAACGTATATACATATATATGTATATATATTTATATAATATATGTATAAATATATATACGTATGCGGTTAGACGCTGATTCATTCTGTGAGAGCTAGATTATCTTACAGCTGTTGTTGTTGTCGCTGCTCATTTTCGGTTAACAACAGCACAGCGCTGTCATCGACTGGTTTTGCGCCAAGAGAAACTCGAAACTCGCGTGTGCTTTGTGGCGTTTCACTTTCTTTTTGGCCAAGAATTCGAGTACCTTCAGGTTTATTGACCACAACAAAAATACAAATAAAAAAATAAATAAAAGTTAGTCAGGCGAAGGCGCAAATCCCGTTCGCAGCTAAACCTTCTTTTGAGCTTTCCAGCAAGTTCGTGTCTTAAGTCTTTCGTTGCGCTCAGGGGCCAAATGGCGCGGTGCGACGTGCACTGCCCAACGGAATACTGTGTCGCATTTCAATGCGAATTGGAAAATGTGACATTTCTTTGAACATTTTTGATCAGCTATTTGGTAACAGGTGCCAACGGGTTTTCAAATCACAAATGATGCAATACGCTGGGCATAATCGAAGAGCCGCTTCAATTTGCATAGTAAGTTATTTGTCATATATTTATATACAATATAGGTATTTATATCTTTAGATTAGGCCTTGCCAAGATTAAAGGAAAGTTGCATGTGTCATGCAACAGCTGCAACAGCTGCAGCAAGTTTACTTTTACCTGACCCCAATGAGCATATAACACTTAAGCGCCATGAAAGCAGAACCAATTGCAGCTCATACTATTATTATTATTATATTTGCTGTAAGTGATGAGTACAGTTGCACTCGAAGCCCAAATTGCAGCTGTCACGATTTGCCAGACAACTGACAGACTGTGAAACTGGAGACCTAATTCAATTCTATAAGCTTTAAATTTAAAATATTAATTAAATGCTAATTGAATAGGTAGAAAAGACTCTTATATATATGAATTAAGTTCTTGTTTTACAAATTAAATATAAAAGAAATGCTATAAAAATAATAAAAGTCCATAATTCTTATAATTCATTTGATTTATATATATGTAGATATAGTAAGTATCAATCAAATAAATGTATATATTTATATAAAAATATATAGCAAATATATTTATATTTACAGAACTCTAACTCAAAGAACACAATATATTTCATATTAGCATTCATAACTATATTAACACAAATGAATTTTCTATTAAATAATTTATTTTTTATTATTAAAGAGTTATTTGTAAAAAAACTACGTATCAATATATATATATATAGATATATATTCATATATGTTAGTAGCTTGTACTTCAATTAAAAATAATATATATATATATATATATATATATATATATTTATATACAATATATATATACAATATATCTATATTTATATAAGAATTTATATACAGTGAATTTGAAATTTATTTTCTATATTTTCAATTACATTCAATTATATTTAATTATACTTTGCCGGCAATTGTGTCTGTTTTCTTGTAACTATTACAAAAAATATTATTATCCTATTAACAACAATTGTACATGCCTTGTTTGAAAGCTTATTAAACATATTATTCCATATTTATATATATTTATAGATAAATATAGTATCTAAAGGCAACAACACTTGCTGCTGTATAAAACTAACAGTTTTGCAGTTGGCCAAATTGATTGAACACGCTTAAAGCGACGTGAAGAAAAACTTTCACCTCCAACTGGGCAACAACAACAGCAACATCCGACCATGTTGACAAAGTAGAAGCCGCATAATGCCAAAGAAACGAACAACAATAACAACAACAAAAGCCGCAAACAAATGTCTTGCATGAATGAAAGTTACAGAAAGACTTGCTTTAGGCTGCGACAAAGGGGGCTGAAGAAAAAAATAAATAAATATATATCTCTCTCTATATATATATGGAAGTCAAAGTCATGGAATTTGTAAGACAAATTGAGCAAAGCAATGTGGTTTGAAAATGGGTTAAGGCATGCGACAACTAGAAATGTTTAGTAAGTGAAACAGAAACGAGAGAGAGAGAGAGAGAGAGAGGCAGAGAGATAGAAAGACAGTTCTGCCTTTTGTGGGCAATTAATAATGAATAAAACAAACATTGAATTTAGCATTGAAGTCAAATCAAATATGCAGCCTCAAGCAAGGCGTTAATTGGCATGCCAAAAGAGCCACAAAAATGAGTTCACATATATACATTTATATGTACTATATGTTATATGTGTAGACAGTGCTGCTGTTAAGGTGCGGGCTTTGAAATTCTTTTGCCGCACATTTGGGTCAGTGGGTGGCCCAAAAAGTGGCTGGCAATGCAGCTCGATGCTTGAGGTTTGCCTCAATGCACATTTCCATATGGCTGTCAATGCGTGCGCCAGTTACATACTGCCCTCTCCCCTCCTTTACCCCAGCTCCAATTCGAGCCGATAGCACGGCCAGGTGCTAGTTCGTCTGCCTGTCTGTCGGTTTCTTTAAGCCCGTTGCGTGTGTTTTGTTTGCTTTGGCTTTTTCATGCAAAGTTGTTAACTGGCTTAAAAAAAATTCTTGTTGGCCACTTTGAAGAATTTTATGCTTCGGGTTCTGTTATTTTGTTGACCCAAATATTCGACTAGCATTTGCTGTTATTTCTTCCAGTTGCATAAATAGCCGTCTCATCAATTTGGTTATATTCTGTGAAGCTATCCAGCTTACACATTCCAAAGCTGATTATTTGCTTTAATTTTCAATCAATTATTATGAGCAATAACTGACAAAATGTGATTGGTCAAATGCAGTTAGCTTGGGCCAATCACACATGAAATTAAATAGAGGCCCACAGCATCTAAATTAATTTGATTGTTAACAGTTGCCCTTTGGACTGTAATTCAATGACAAATTGGAAAATCAAAAATAAAATAAACTAAATTTTAGGACTTTTGCTTCGATTGCAACCCTAAGAATTTGAATGAAAGTTGAGGTATTTTCAGAAATTTACGAAGCTTCACATTTCATTATCTAAGAAACTTCAAGGCAGACTAAATTAATCTGATTAAATTCATTGTTGCATTTTATATCTGATTAAATAGCTGTTCAATTGGCAAGTCGAGGTATAGAGTTGCAGTTGAAATTAAATCTAAATAATATAATTATCTTATTATGATTTAGTATATTTGCTCATAATGTCCATAAAATGTCTACGAAATTCAACTGTTTTTCGACTAACTTATTTTTGTTTAATAAATTTAACTGCAGAAACAATAACAAAGTTTTATTTTATGATTTGGATAACAAAATTGACCTAAAAATTAAAATATTAAAGCAAATTAGAAATATAATTTAATATAAAAATGTCACTTAAACAAATTACAAGTTAGACAAAACAAATTACTCAAAATTATATACAGTTTTCCCTGTTACCATTCCCCAATATATCTACATCAAAAAACAGATAGTCAAACTAGTGGCCTACAGGCTAGATCGATTAACAAAAACATTTGGAAGCAGATGTCTATTTTCATTATATTATTATATTAAATAATTTAAAAATATTTTTCATGCATATATATTTATATAAATATATGCATATTGACAGTTATAACAATTTGCTTTGATGCTCACCTGTGTCTTTTTTTAACTCTTTAGCTAGCGTTCAAGCTATTCAAATTAATTACAAGTTTTAAGTGTTGCAGAGGCTTGTTAAAATAACTAGATTCACAAGGATCACGCAGCTTCGTTCACTAGCTCGAAATTTCGTGGCGCACGATTCGAATTAATCACGCGATGTTTGAAAAACCACGATTCACCTGCAGCACTGCAATGGAGCACCACGGTAATACTTTGAGTGTAATGTTATTTCTTTCTCTTTTCTTTTCTTTTCGTTGGCCGTCAAAACTTTCGTTTGCTTCGAGATTTCACTACGCGTTTGGTTGTTGCTGCTGCTACGGCTGCTGTTGACTGTTGTCTGAAACGGCGATCGCCTTGAACTTGCCTTTTTATAGCCTGACCCATTTTTCCAAGCCGAAGAAATGCAGCGAGCCAGCCGCGCAGCCAACTGCGGCTGCGCGACAGAAAATTCCATGCGAAACGCAACATGTTGAACTGCGAACATGTTGCGTCTGCGCAAATGCGAGGCCTGCGTTGGGCTCGAGCGCGTGTAATTAGCTGCCCTCCTTTGTGCTGTGGTTTATCGCCTCCCCTTTTTCGGTCTGTCTACCTGCATGTGGGTGATTTACCGTTTACCTGCCTACCTGCTCAGCTCATCTTAGCCAAGGTTTCGTTTTCATTAGCCGCTGCCGCTGCTAATTCACTTTAAGCTGTATTTCTGTCGTGCGTACAGCAGCTTCCGAGCCTCTTTGTTCCGTCTTAATGACCGCGTACAAATTACTCATCCACCTTTTGTTGGCAGCAGACCGAAACTAACCTTGACTAGGATAACTTTTACAATGTTGACTGTGACAATGATGACTGACTGAGTTGATTCATGGGTTAAACACATATGGATAGAGATATGTAATCAGTTTCTATGAAATATGTTTTAAAATTATGTATTTATGTAGAAAAACAAACACTTTTCAGAGTATATTAAAGTTGTTACCTTAAAATTGAATATTTCAGAAAAATGTAATAAAACTATTTTAGTTGAAAGTGTCTTAAAAATGCGATGAATGTGCAAAAACAATCCAACTGAATGAAATGCGAAAACAATATAAAGGATTTTGTGAGCTAAGAAAGAATTTGGCCAATAGCAAAACATAAGAAACGCAACGGGCTACTGCACATGTATACGTGTATGTATGGGGGTAGGGGCTGGCGGTGCGGTTTAGTTGTCTGTATGGTTGGTTATGTTTACCGAGGGCTGGCCGTGCTTGCATACAAATGTTGGAAGCCATGAACTCAATCTGGCCTTCGCATGCTTTTTTCGTCTACTTTTCTGCTTCTTCTACATTTGTGTCTGTTTTATCTTCTACTTTTTCGTGTTGCCCCTAACAGCGCCACACGTGCAAAAAAGTTAAGCCGTTCGAGTAAAAGTTTGCCAACAGTCAGACGAACGGCCAAGGTATTAGAGGGCCCCTTCGAACTCAAATCTGGAAAGTGAGTGAGCATCGAAGAGCGGATAGAGTAAGAACGAAAATGTACACAGACACAGCTACGGCCACAGACGTTCGGCAGCCAGTTGCATTTGTATGTGTTTACATTTAGTTGTATTCGATTTGCATAGCAGATTTAAGGCGAATTAGAAAACGGGGACAGAGTTGGGTTGGCTGGCAACCCAAATCAATGCCAACTCTGCGGGCAATCAGCATACCGGACGAGAAGGTGGGAGCGGTAGGCGCTTAAACGCCTTCCATGTGGGTTATTAAGTGGTCTTAAAGCCGATTGCTCAAGTGATGTGCTGCCAGTGGCTTTGCTTATTGAATAAATGTGCTTGGATTCATGCAAATCCCAACTATAGCACCTGGCCAGCTGCACAGCTGTCCAACTGACCTGAACCGTTGCACTTTCCATTCGTATATTTGCACTGGTTATGCTTAATCCGGGCATAATTGTTCAACATTCGTTATCTAAACTGTGACTGTTGCACTGACAGCGACAGCGACAGCGAACGCTGCTGTAACTGTGACTACGCAAGTCGACTCTAATCCATGGATATGTTCAAAGCTGTTGTTATTTATCTTTTGTATTTGCATTCCCTCTGCACATTAGCGTAATTATTTCAATGCATGTTTGTTGTTGTTATGTGTGTGTGTGTGAAAGCCCGTTGCCAACAACTGTCTAAACATTGGCGTACAAATTGGTAGCTTATCATTTGTTGTGCTTATTGACTTTGGCTTCCATTGCCAGAATTATGGCTACCAATAATTCAATTGGTGTTGCCCAAATGATGAATTATGATTTAATTACGCAAATTATTAGTTGAGTTTATATATCAACCCAATTTATTTAAGCTTCAAACTTTTCTCATTGGAGAAAAAATGGTTAGTACTTTATATAAATGATTTTTTTTTTTAGATTTTTCATATAACTTTTGCTTTACCCAGTCATTTGAGAAAACTTTCGTTAAACTTTCAGCAAAATATCTTATTCAATTCATATATTTAGCTGATCCTCAAGTTTCGCTTTCCTAATATGGCTAACTAAATGACAAAAGTTGTTTTAAACCTATCGAAACTAGAAAGAAAATGAAATCGGACTACTTAAGCGTTTTGATTGTGTATCAATTAGCGAACATTTAAAAATTCTCTATGTGTGTTTGCCCGGCGCATTAGCACGAATAGATGTTGTTCCGGCGCCATGCCCCCTCTGACCATCCTTCAATACGTTCCCCGCTTACCCGGACAGAGTCTGGGTGAAACCGAAAAACTGACCCAGATTTCGATTCGCTTTTTTCTGTGTGCGTTGCTGTTCTGTATGGGGACGGGGGGCAGGGACTTGCTGCTGACAAATTGAAATCATGACATTAACCTCGACGTCACATACACAAGCCCAATGACACACACGCACACATGAGAAAATCTGAGAGATTGTTGCATACTTTCAGGCATAAAATTTATGCACAGGCCTTGATCTATACAGACATGGTGTGTATGTGTGTGCGTTTGTGTGTTTGGTAATATGAAATCAATAAATCGTAAGCATTCTTTTATTGCGCACCCTGCCAGACTAGAACACAAGACGGGCCAAGCCTCTTTGTTGATTCTGTGTTTTTTTCTTGTCGTTGTTGTCGTTCTTTTTATTTTTTATTTACTTTATTTGATTTTGGATAAAGGATAAAGATGGCTACACTGAGGACCGCTAAGGATGCCAAACACAGCAGCTGCCAAGCTCTGGCTAACAAAGCTCTTGCGCTTTGTGAGTTTATCAACGCAGAACCACTCGACAATCATGATGTCTGCTGACAGTGGGGTAAAGGGTAGACGGCGACTTACTCGCTTTTATATTAATTCATATTCTTTTTTTGCTGCCCTTGACACAATGCAGCATTCTTATGAATACTTTCTTTATTGCAGCGCTTCGTAAATAAACGAGATAGGAAATTTGGGTGAGAGAAAAAGTTTGTAAATAAATATATAAATAAACGCCAAATCTTGGTTAATGAATATCAGTTGTAGCTGAAGAGCTGTATACATTTATATCATCTTACTAACTACAGAAGATTAATTTTACGAGATACGTTTAGGTGGTAAGGCTCTTGAAAGTACGTTTTTCTTTGAAAATACATTTCTATACATTTTTAAAGTAGAATTAAATAAAACAAGTAAGAACGTTGCAGTCGGTCGCTATCGACTGCATAATACTTATTCATGGTAAAAACCTTGACAGCTCCAAAGCTTTAGAATTAATTGTTTATTTACTGGAGGTAATTTACGAGGCGGTCTAACAGAAAAATATGATATAATTTTTCCACGTAACTAGAGTGGGGCTAACAGAAAAAGATACAATTTAAGTTGGTACTTCAAATGATAAGATCAACAGCAACTCAATCATTGAATTTTAAATTATTTATATATATTTCTATATTTAATATTTAATAAATTATATCTCTTAAGCTTTTGAAGATACAATTTTAACCGTTTTGCCACCTCCCTTATATCCATTATATACTTTTGATTTTGGGCTGTCAATGCAAGTATATATTCCAAAAATCAACTCTCTTGCTCTAGCAATAGTCGAGAAATGATTTGCGTTCATGTGGACAGACGGACATTGCACAAAAGCAATAAACTCATTTCACTTGGTAAATATAAATTTTACATTCAATGAATCACTTCGAGTACAGTAAGGATTCGTAAAAGCTGAGAATAAACACTTTAAGTGGCGAAAAACTGAAAGTAATTATGTATAAATAAAAAGTTCTCTACTTGATAATGTAAATAGACATTTAATCAAAACTCTCAGAATGTGAGGTTTTTCCAAGTGAGAAACGTAACCTCTATACATATATGATAATAATATTCTCAATATGTGATATACATGTATTTGACTGTTAGGAATTCGATTTGCACTACATACGTATGCTAATCCATTTGTGCACATTAATTAATTACAGGTACATTGGGGAATTTGAAGAGCTTGCCATTGCCACACACATTTCATCAAATTATGCACATGGTAGCATTGGGAGGGCTGTTGGTCAGCTCCGACTATTTGATACGGCCATGACACTAAACGGCTCTAAACCTCATTATCGCGCATGTACATTGCATTTCAATCAATATCCTTGAATGTAGTCAAAGTAATGTTTGCCTCTGTCTGCGTAGAAGTTTGAATGATCCTATTTCGAGCATTAAATGCATTCAATGACTTGTCTCTGATATGGCTTTATTAAAGACTTACAAGCTGGGCATGATTAAACTAGCCAGTGATGATACGAACCCGGAAGGTACATTTCGACGAAAAATTCCTTTGCCAGCTGCCATTAAATGCCTGCAGCAGCTGATGGTTGGAAAAAGGATTCGTATTCTGCACATGTTCGAAGAGTTTTTAGTTCAATTTATCAAAGAAAAATAAAAAAAAGGGCGGAATCATTAAAAATGCAAGCAAGAGCATACGTTTGGCTCATAAACATCAAATTTGTAAGGCCGAAACATCTGTTAAGCTTTTATTGCGCCTCTACATAAGTATTATGAAATATAGAGAAAGTTTCCCTGATGATACAAATGTACCCTCACGCCATAATGCAAGTTTAATTTCCAGCTCGACACGCAAAAAAGGGCTCAATAAATAACGCAACAATATTTTGTTTTTTCTTATATAACATATATATGTATATACATTTGCTATATATAAGAGATGTATATATTTAGTCTGGAAAATGTAAAATTGTTGGCTTGGTGATTTGAGCAGCTGTTGACTGATGCCATTTGTGGGCGGGTCTGGGTTGGTCGCGGCTGTGCCGGCAAGATAAAGTACGCTTCTGTGATAAATATAACAACAAGTACCCAAGGCACGCACAAGCCGTTGCCCAATAGCCCCAACCGGGCCATACCAAGCCAGACTAAGCCAGACCATGCCAGACCAGGCAAAACGCATCCAAATTTCATTCAGCCCAACTACTGGCAGCGAACAGAGAGCCCAGGGCAGCGGGTTAGACTGGGGACTGCCAGTTAGGATCCGGAACGGCAGCTGTTATAATGATGCCAACGATACATCATCGCAAAATGCTAAAATTTTTGGCAGCACCGAGTGCCGAGTGCGCCGTCAACAGCTGTTACCGCTGATGAATCCTTTGGGTCCGGTTCGCTCCCAGCGAGAGGCTCTGCCCCTGTTGCTGCTCCTTTCCTCTTTCATCCTGCCTGCCTAATATTTCAATATTTCGCACATAAAAGGCGTAAGTTATTTTTCATATTTTCCAGCAAAGCACCCTTCCCTCTGTGAGCTGAGCTGCTGCATTGCTGCGCCCCGTTAACTGCGCTTCTGGCTAATTTCCCTTAATAAATCTAAATATTGTGAAATACACGACAACAGCCACATAATTAACTATCATAGAATATGCAGGGCACGCGTTTCCGATTCCAACTTGCCCCACACTCCTCTTTTGTGCATTTCTATTCGAAAGTATTTTCCATTTGTGTGCAGTTTTAAAAGTTTTATCAAAACTCCTCTCTGGCATTTATGTATTATCGTTTTTTCTTTTGTTGGTCTACCCTGCACATAAAATCATGTGTTAGAGAGGTGTTTGATAAGCAGCCGAAACAGGAAGTTATATATTAATTATAATTATTCCACATAAACTAAGCTCAGAGACACTTTAATTGTTCCATTCATCAATATACCATATAATATATGTATACACATTGTATTGAAATATTTTCTGATATCTGTCTACAGAACATCTTTCAGTTCAATCCACCTGCTAATAATACACCAGATTGCTTTTATTTGTTGTGCGTTGTTTGTGTAGTTGAAATTTGCATTCACGTAGCATTTAGATTGTCCCACCGTCTCTATTGTTTGCCTCTCAAACACCGCACAGCTTCAGAATTAAACGAATGAGAGTGCTTTAATCGCGACGACCTGACTAGGAAATACCCTAAGCCCTGCGAATTGCTGTTATTCCAACTTTCTGCACTTCATATATAACAAAGCGTAGTTAATAAATAATAAGATGAGCTTTCAATCAAAAAATGATAGAATGATAAACTTGTACAGCATATGGTATACATGAGAATATATATTTCGAATTTAAGTGTCTTGCTTTACTGGATTACGATGTCGCGGTATTCATACGGACAGACACTCACTCAGGCAGACAGACGGACATGACTAAATCGACTTAGCTCGTCGTCCTGATCAAGAATATATATACTATGTAAGATCTGACACGCATCATTCTGCACTTTCAGAAACCATTATACCCTGAAATCTGATTTTCAATGGGTATAAAAAAGAAACATTAATTCACATAGTGAAGCATGCCGCACCACAAACCAGAAATTTTTAAGCCGCTTAAACCGAAATGCGTGTGGGCCATAAAGTGGTATTCGTGCTGGGCAAAAACCAGATGAACTCTATGAAAAGCAAGAGCACTAAGCAGCACTCAGGTGTTACCAAGGATTACCATAGGCAACAGAACAGGAGAAATGCCTAAACGAGAACAACTACAAAAAACAAAAAAATAAAAAATAAAACCACAGTGAGTGCTTATGACAAACTGAAATTAAACTCTTTGCATTTCAACATTGAGTCTTCATACTTCTCCCAACTCATTTCGAGAAAAACCTGTTCTTCGTGCTTAACGATATTCGGATAATTGCTCCAAAGTATTTTGTTTATCATTTATCAAGCTTTATTTGGGACTAATTACATTTTAATGAATACTAAAATAAAACTAATAAACTCGAGTTCAGTTGAGCTTAAATTATTGATCGAAATATTCCAAAAAACTAGCAAGAGTCGTTATTTAAATCACTTATAGATTGCGGTGATATGAGTGCAATTATATTAAGTACAAATTAAACAATTTTCTGTTAAAAACTTTGATTTGTTTGATTTTTAATTTTTCAAATCTGATATACGAATTAATACACACTTCACTTTTTATACCCTGAACCCATTGAAAATGGGAAATCAGCGTGTAATGCTTTTGTGAAAATGTAAAATGTATGTAACAGGCAGAAGGAGGTTTGGCAGACCCCATAAAGTATATATATTCTTGAGCAGCTCGACGAGCTGAGTCGATATAGCCATGTCCGTCCCTCCGCGTAAACTACCAAAGCTAGAGATCAATAATTTTAAATGTATACTCGTGTATACCATACACAGTACGAGTCTATAATTTTGTTCGATAGCTCATCACATTTCCTTATTATCAATTAAAATCGATAATTTGGTTACGTTTTTTAGTGTAACTTGAAAACGGATTTACTACGTCAGTAATAATGATTACAGAGATGGATACCTCTCCCCTAAACTACTAAAATACTAGTCATGTCATTATCACGCTCTGAAAGTTTGTTCAAGAAGGTCCATCCATAAGAGAATTTATTCTACAAGTAAGTTTCCAAACGTTAGCAAAACGTCTAATGTGTGTGTGTGTGTGTGTTGCTTGTAGTGTATACATATATAAAAGAAGCGTAAAGAATCTGCTAGAGCTCTTACATGTTAACGTATGGGATCGACTTCTATATTTTCACAGGTGCTGGCCTTAATGTGGAGAAACTGAAGTTTATCTTTACCAACGTTATCTTGGAACGCACACTTGCCATAGGTCAACGATGCGTGATCATTTTGAACAAAGCCTTCAAACATGCTTATGAAATTCTTGGAAATTATCTTATGCTCAGATTGGGATCGGCCTGGCTGCTCAAACATCAAACTATCGAACATCGGAAAATAATCGTCGCCATGCCCTGTGCCTATAAGCAAATATATTTTTGTTAGCTATAGTATTCGTCATTTTATATGTTCAATTATTTGTTTCCTACCAAAAACAAAATCATTCCGATTGGCCAAATATTGTAAATGCCCCAATGCAGGCGGATTGTCATAGACGTAACCATAAACGGGACTCTTGCTATGCTTGCGATGCAGATCTATAGATCGTAGTGTATCATTCCTGAACAGTACATCAGTGAATATGCGCTGTACGTCCAAGTAGCTCTCGACGCTGAAGTTTCGATTCCCCAGATACTGCTGTCGAAGATCGCGCGAGTAGTCATCCATTTCGTCAATAGTGTTCTTAGAGTCACGGTAGAACAGGAAATGGGGCGCCAACTCGTACCAGCGACTGTTCAGATCCTCAATCAGCTCTTTGCCATTGAGTTGTTTGGCCATTAAAAGAGCAGCGTTGTAAGTGCCATCCTCCTGAGTATAGGTGGTTAGCCAGGGTACTTGAGCGAACTTTCCACTCTTGATTATGTCAATGGGATGTTCAGTGAGAAAAGGGTCAACAGCTTCCTCGCATTCCACCACCGGTCCAAATGGAGCAAAAGGCACATAGTCCACGACCAAGAACTGACGCACAGCTCTGACTATTTCCGAGGCATCCTTTGACTGTAGACACTTCTTAAGTTCCCCAGAGTCGCTTAGTAAGCCGCAACCAGCAATGCGGCCCATTTCAAAGGCGCGTCGACGTGCTCCTTGTTGCACAACCCAAGGATCGAGGGCGTTTCCACTGAGCGACACAGCCACCTTTGCCAACTGACTGAAGTCCTCCTGCAGCAGCTGCAGATGTACCGAAGCCCCGCCAGCTGAGTGACCGAGCACTAGAATATTCTCTGGCTCCCCACCGAAACGAGCAATGTTCTGCTTGATCCAACGCAGAGCCAAGCGCTGATCCTTAAGTCCAAAGTTTCCCGACAATGTAGCGTCGCCTGCGCTTAGAAAACCTATCGGGCCGACCCGATAGGCAATCTTCACGAGAATCACATTTCCACTGGCCATAATCGGCCCAGGTCCCTGATCCACAGCTCCACCAAACATGAATGCGCCACCGTGAATGTTGACAACAACCGGAAAAGAGTTGCGACTCGAGTTCTTTGGCTTGTACACGCTAACAGTTAGACAATCCTCAGTACCGATCAATTTCTCTGTGCCTTTAATAAACGGACTCCAATGCATGCAGAACACAGGGGGCGTGGTAGCATCAAAGACTTCTTTCCATTGGTAAACATAGGGCTGCGGTGGCTCGAAGCGAAGCTTACCTATAGGTGGCTCCGCAAAGGGTATCGATTCGTAGCTATAATACCCTTCGTTATCGCGACCACGAATTTTTCCATTAGATAGCTCGACTATCAGCGGATCCGCGACGACGACAAGCCCAATAAGCCACTGAATAAAGAGGTATTCTATGAACTGCATGGTCTGCACTGGACCAGAGCTCGACGCAAACTATGACAGGTTATTGAAATGAGCATTCTTTTATATAGTGAATGTATAAATAATTTGGAGTTTAATCTCTACATAAATTATTACTTTTTGATTGCTGTGAATCGAAGTCTATTATATAAAGTATAATTAAATAAGTAAGAGTGCTCTAGGTGAGACTGCTCGACTAGGAGATACCCTGAACCCTGCGAAGATCCGATATTCCAATCACTTTACGCTTCTTTTATATATTACAATATATGTATTACAAACAACACATACACACGCACGCGCTGTGCTAACTGCGCAACTTACGCAGCGACTGCTCTTGGGCTGCAGAATGGGCTATATTATGGAAACTTTTTTTTGAATAAGTTTTCTTCTAGATGGACTTTTGTAATCCAACTGAGCGTAATAATGAGATTCATATGCATGTATTTGCTAAAGCACAAGTCACTAGTATTTGAAATAGCAGCACTTCGAGTTGATCAAGAATATATATACTTTATGGGGTCTGCCACGTCTCCTTCTGCCTGTTACATACATTTTCACAAAACCATTATACCCTGGTTTTCAATTTCTACAAAATTCCTACAAAAATAAGCAATTAGAGACTTAAATTTGTTGACTCATACGGCAAACCTTAAACTTAAATACCCGTGAGTATACACAGAAAACATATATTTATACTCATTCGCGAAGTGAATGAAATTTGGAACATATATATATACTCGTGTATACCCTCGAATTATTAAGTGTCAAGATTTTACGATACGCCCACTTTGTGATAGAGAGTAAAAATTTAGAATGTATACTCGAGTTGGCAATTTTAGAGCTAGAACGCCCAAATTTGCAAAGTAGGTTACTGATAAGATCCTATACAGATCGTTGAAAAATTGTATGTCCACGCTCAGGACGGACGTGGCAGCTCGGATCGGACTATATAGTGTTATATTCAAATTCTTATATATCTTGAGCATTATTGATGCTACAGATTTGAAATATAAATGGAATATATAGTCGGATGTCGGATAGTCGGTAACCTAAGATCAAAAAGATATGGCAGATATATCTACTCCCTTAGGGTCATGGTTAACAGAAAAATTTTATACTCCAAAAGTTTTGGAACTGGAATCTTCAAAATTAGATATTTTAGTTAATGGTGGTCTATAGATGATCCAATAATAATTTATATGCCTTTTGGGGCGTAACATAGTAAAATTATACCTTGTAATTTCCAGATTTTTGAAGCGTAAGCTTCCAAATTTTATAGTTGCGTTACCTTAAACTCATTCTAAAGATTGGCCAAAAATTACATCTCTACGCCCACTGGGTGCGTGGCAAATCGTTTTGCTCAAATTCTGTTATATTTTGATCGACTATTGATGCTAGAGACTTCAAATTTGAAATATATACTAGGGCTGACAACCCAAAATCAATCAAATATGGCGGATACATCTACGCCCACTAGGGGAGTGGAAAGTCTGGAATAGCAGTGTCTTCTATAGTTTTTCAGTTAGAAACTCAGCTCCTCTATTGATTTGTAAAAAACTATATATATATATATACTACATACCAATATGAGGTGTGGCAAACTGAAAAATAGAGATGGTAGCGCCCGACTGCAACGTTCTTACTTGTGTTTGTACGCAGTCGTACAATATAGTAATTTTATGTACACGCTATACACACACATTGTCTATGTAGTTGGATTTATTATTTCGCAATTGGTCGTAGCTATCAAATTTTGCCGTATTTGCTATGCACTGCTTATATAATCGGATCCACTTTTGAAATCTCGCAGCTGTTCCTCTTAATTAAAAGGAATTGCACCTGCTCCTGGGCAATAATATTTGGAAGAACGCAGTTGTCATAAGTCAAAGACCCATTGTCGCTTTTAACAAAGTCCTCAAGCATTTTTATAAAATTCTTTGATATAAGTTCCTCGTCTGCACGCAGAGGCTTTTGAAATGGACTATCGAAGAATAGAAAGTAATCATCGCCATGTCCGGTGCCTATAAGAAGGAAAGTTAACAATAGTAGGAACAACTGCAGCTAATATTAATTATTCGCTTACCAATTGCAACATCGTCTCGCTTTGCCAGCAACTGCCAGCTGCCACGATTCGCGGGATTATCGTACACGTAGTAGTAAATGGGACTCGTGCTATGCTTGCGGTGCAAATCTATTGATCGTAGGGTGTCATTCCTGAACAGTGCATCTGTAAATAATCGCTGTACGTCCAGGTAGTTCTCCACGCTGAAGTTCCGATTTCCTAGGTACTGCTGTCGCAGGTCGCGCGAGAAGTCGTCCATTTCGTTAACTGTTTTCTTGGAGTCTCGATAAAAAAAAAAGTGGGGAGCCAACTCGTACCAGCGATTGTTGAGTTGCTCGATCAACTCCTTTCCATTGGGCTGCTTAGTGAGGAGAATAGCTGCATTGTAGGAACCATCCTCTTGGGTATGAGAAATGAGCCAAGGAGCTTGTGAAAACTTTCCACTCTTAATGATGTCAATTGGATGTTGAGTAAGAAAAGGCTCAATCGCATCGATTGGCTCTACCACCGGGCCAAATGGAGCAAAGGGCACATAGTCAAATACCAAGAATTCACGTGCGGCTCTCACAATCTCCGAGGCATCCTTCGCTTTCAGGCACTTTTTAAGATCGGTTGAGTCCTTAAGTAAGCCGCAGCCAACAATGCGACCCATTTCAAAGGCTCGTCGACGTCCACCTCGCTGCACCGCCCACGGTTCGAGCGCATTTCCACTTATGGAGGCGGCCGCCTTTGCGAGCTGCTGAAAGTCCTTCTGCAACAGGTGCAGATGCACCGCGGCTGCTCCAGCAGAGAAGCCAACAATCAGAATATTTTCAGGTTCTCCATCGAAGCGGTCAATGTTGTCCTTGATCCAATGCAAAGCCAACCGCTGATCTTTTAAGCCAAAATTGCCTGGCAAAGCGCTGTCGCCGCTGCTGATAAAACCCAGTGGACCCAGACGATATGTGATCTTCACAACAATCACATTTCCGCTGGCCATGAGTGCCTCGTGACCGTTACTATTAGCATTGCCGAACATGAAGGCGCCACCATGAATGTTGACGACAACAGGAAATGAGCGACGACTGTTGTTCTTTGGCTTATAAACGTTGACTGTCAGACAGTCTTCGATGCCCACCAGTTTATCTGTTTGATTGGCATATTGGTTCCACTGTATGCACTCAACAGGAGCACGAGTGGCATCAAAGGTTTCCTTCCATTGCTGGGAGTAGCGTTGCGGTGCCTCAAAACGAAGCTCCCCTACAGGTGGTTCTGCATAGGGTATCGATTCGTAGCTATAATACCCAACATTATCGCGCCCACGAAGTGTTCCATGTGGAAGCTCAACTAAAAGTGGATCGGCCAAAGCAGCACCTACCACACAGAGGCAAAGCAACGGAATTCGTATTGAGTTATCTTTCATGACCTTCACTCTGTCAACTCTGAATGTGCACTGTGCCAAGCGGAGATCAGCAGCATTTGTTTTATTTTGAAACTCAAAAATATTTCTCTGCTGACAGCCGCTAATTATCTGGACTCTGTTAACAGTTCAAATGCTGATAATAAATATTGTTTTAAAAGTCAACAGAACTGGTTTGTTATTAAACAGCTTATATTTGCATCTCATCTCATTTATATTCTCCCTCTCTTTATATATATTATATATATATATTACAATTTTAAATATTATATATATATATATATATATATATATATATATATATATATATATATATATATATATATATATATATATATATATATATATATTATATATTAAACAATGTAATCAATCCTTTCACTTTTTATATGACTATCAAATAAAATAATTGGTCTTGGTTACATGGAGAGCAGAATCTAAACATACCCTCTCATACATATATATATATTGGTTAAGGACTCATAGTCATTCAAGCCACGGAATAAAGAGGTATTCTATGAACTGCATGGTCTGCACTGGACCAGAGCTCGATGCAAACTATGACAGGTTATTGAAATGAGCATTCTTTTATATAGTGAATGTATAAATAATTTGGAGTTTAATCTCTACATAAATTATTACTTTTTGATTGCTGTGAATCGAAGTCTATTATATAAAGTATAATTAAATAAGTAAGAGTGCTCTAGGTGAGACTGCTCGACTAGGAGATACCCTGAACCCTGCGAGGATCCGATATTCCAATCACTTAACGCTGTGCTAACTGCGCAACTTACGCAGCGACTGCGCTTGGGCTGCAGAATGGGCTATATTATGGAAACTTATTTTTATACCCTGAACCCATTGAAAATGGGAAATCAGGGTATAATGGTTTTGTTAAGCTGTCAAATGTATGTAACAGGCAGAAGGGGGCGTGGCAGACCCCATAAAGTATATATATTCTTGATCAGTTTGACGAACTGAGTCGATTTAGCCCTGTCCGTCTGTCTGTTTCTCCGTCTGTCCGTATGTATGAAGGCGTCGATCTCAGAACCTATAAGAGCTAGAGACTTTAAATTTTTTTTTGAAGTGCCTTTATAGCAGGCGCAGGTAAAGTTTGTTTCAAACATTCGATAACTGTTCCCGTTTTAATGTTATCGAGTCGAGTTATAGAGTCTCAAAATTTTACATTTTAGTTGTTGGTTCGACTCCAGCTGTGGAAATGTCGGATTTTCTTAATTTATTCTATTATTAAATTATTATTACTATTATTCTTAAAGCAAAAACTACTTGTTTGACAAACATGCTATTTAATTGCTAAAGTGCAAGATTGGCAATTTAATTAAATTTTGTATAAGTTTGTAATGTATACATACAGATACGGAATATATTAAAAAAGCAGATCGGAAGGGGTTCAGGGGATCTCCTAGTCTTTTTCTTACTTGTTTTAAGATGATGTAAGTTGTAATCAAAAAATATTCTAGGAAGAATAAACTAAAGGCAACTTTATCCATATATGTATATATATTATAGCAAACTATACCAAATAGACATTGATTAAACTAGCTACACTTTCTTTCTTCCACTTTAGTTTGTTTAAATGGAGGCCATCACTTCATCGATACTGGATGAAATCCATGTGCTGCGTAAATACCAATTTATACTGACTATAGCTTGTGTATCTTCTTTTTCGGCGGTTCGTCCATAATGTGCACTAATGTAGGTACTTCGTAGATCTAGGCCATATGAGAACTTTAATTTTTGTAGGCGGCAAGTTTATATTGCAATTGCTCGATTGGTACTCGTCGGCTGTATCGATTATTGTCATTTGCTTGGTGGAGATTGTCATGATTATCTACATCTATGGGATGAACAATTTCTTCACAAACATGGAGTTCATGTTGGATAAGCGGCCGAGATTCTTCTGGAAGATTAGTTGGAAATATATAACGTCCATTGTGCTAAGCGTAAGACCTCACTCACAGCTCAATTTAACACGATAATTATATACATACTATTTCGATATTTTTAGCTTATTCTGGTGACCAGTATTATATTGTAGTTCTAAAAGAAGTCAAGTACAGTGGAATTTCGAATTCAAAGTGGGCCGTTGCGCTGGGCTGGCTTAGTTTTGTGTCTTCGATCATGTGGATACCATTGTATATATTTATATTTGAGGAAAATTGTGAGTAGCAAAGGGGATGAGTCGAAAGAGGTGGGAACAGCCTTCAGAAGGCAACGGACTCTACCTAAATTTATGACAGAATCAGAGGCAGAAGTCACTCAGCAGTAACAAAATTGTGACACGATTTATATATATATATAATAAAATTTCAAAAATCAAACGTCTTTTGAGTACATGTGGAAGAATATTAACAAATGTTTTGAGTTTCTCAATACCATTTCACTTCCTCGGTTACCTCATAGAGTTGATGTGTAATGTCGGCATTGCCCACAACCTCGTCGTATTGCTGGCGATCCTCCATTTCCTTGGGATACCAATCGTTGGGTCGACAGGCGCGTCTGAATCGATTGCAAAACTTGCCCGTATTCTGGCACATTATTAAGACACCATAGCCGGGAATGAAGAGAACTGATATCAGCACCACAATCAGGCTAATGACGTCAGACCTATGTTCATGCTCAAATGATGAAATAAATACGCCTACCAGCTGAAAAACAAATTATCATCATAATTATCTTCATTGAATAATAATCGATTACTAACCAAGGAACAAATTAAAAACAACGGAGCTATAAAGCGCAGTATGAATATCTTCCAGGAGGCAAATGGCTTTCCCAGCATAAACTCAATGTCACGCTGGAAACGCTGACGTCCATAGACCCAAAGTATAGCCAGCAGCAGCAGTAAGTGCATCAGGCTGTGGGTCATAATTGCATCCAATGAAAATGCCGAAAAGTACTCAACAGCATTCTGTGAATGAGGAGAGTAAGGTAGAAAAGATATATATAATAAATAATTAATATAAATAAATAATAAAATGTAATAAAATTCAAATTAAATTTGCTCTTATGAAAAATTGAGAGGAATATCAAATGCATAAAATTTTATAAGGTAAAGTAAAGTATAGAAAAAAGTAACATACTATCATGCACAATTAGAAACAAGTTTATTTGAAACCCTTTATACTTACATGAGTGCAAATGTATAACGATGCGATTGCTAACAAGCCCAGTGTACCAAAGATAACCTGCTGTTTACGATGTCGCAACACCTCAAATTCATCGAACAGGCTCGTAAATACAGAAAATAGTTGCGTGGTCTGTTGGATGAAAAAAATATGTTATAAGTAAAACTCGGTCACTGTCCGAAAGCAGTTGAATATATTCAAGATTTAATATTTGCGGGTTTACCATGCCTAAATGGGCAGTCTAACAAAATCTATCTATTTTTTCAAAGCTCCAGTAAGTGTTTATTTCTTATCAATCTCAAGGGGATCGAGCTCTTGTTGCAAAGCTGTGGAAAATTTTGGTGTTTTTCGACATGTCACGCGAAACAAGGGGCGTAAACAAATTTGGTTGGTAAATCAGTAGAAGAGTTCAACCATAACTGAATTAGAAAATAGTCGCATTTTAGCTGTAAACTGTCTAATTTTTTAAGATTTATCACTACTGAAAATGTATATCGATTTTAATCGATTTCATGGAAGAGCTATCGACAATTTTGAAAATTGTAAATTAGAGTTGCAAATTTCATAGCTCTATGGATAGACTAGACGAAATGGACAGAGAAACAGACAATCTACAATATATTTAAGCAGCTGTTGATCCCAATTCAACATCAAATACGTATCTCTCACTTATGTTTACTTTTATCAACAGTTTAACCTGAGCTCTCAATATTTATTAATATATAGGAAACTTGTACTCACCATCACAATTAATGAGCTCATTAACAACATGGTGTAGTAGATGATAGTCCAAAAGTTAGGAAATTCCATTGTCGACAGAATACTGGCAGTCCATAAGTACAATGACCGATTCGTCTCCACAAATGCATTGAAACTATTGGTATGAAGTGCTAATAACAATTTAATTTTTAAATGAATATAAAATTAGTAAAATACTGCTAATAATAACAATACAAATACTAATACTAATTATAATATTAATACTAATACTATTACTAATTATTACTAATACTAATACTATTACTTATAGTAATACTATTACTAACACTAATAATATTACTATTAGTAATACTATTACTAATACTAATACTAATAATAATACTAATACTAATACTTATACTATTACTATTACTAATACTAATAATAATACTAATACTAATACTATTACTATTACGAATAATAATATAATTACTAATACGAATACTAATAACAATAGTAATACTTATACTTATACAAATATAATACTTATGGTGGGATGCGCAAGAGCGCAAGAAGATATGGGGTCTCCGGCAAAGTGGAGAGTTTTCAATGCAGGCAGCAAAGACCGTACGTCAACAGACTATAGCCTCCTGGAAGGCAAAATGGCTATAAGAAAGATACGGGAGATGGACTGCAAAAATCATCCCAAATCTAGAGCAGTTGATAAATAGAAAGCACGGTGAAACGTCTTTTTATCTGACGCAAATGCTCTCTGGTCATGGTTACTTTCGAAAGTACCTAAATAAGATGGGCAAAACTGCCGAATCCAGCTGCATTTACTGCGACAATGCCATGGACGCCGCAGAACACACTTTCTTTAACTGCGAAAAGTGGTCAGAAGAACCGAATTGGCAGAAACTGTCGGTGAAGTTAAAGTAGAAACTATAGTACAGCAAATGTGCAACAGCATAGATGCCTGGAAAAGAGTCTGTGACTTCGCCGAAAAGGTTCTCCGGCGGAAAAAGTGGGACCTGGACGCAGGAACACAGATGGCAGTGCTCAGCTAGAGCATGTACAAGGGCTCCACCTTGAAGGTTAATGCGGGATAGCTCCTGGTTCCAAGGTGGGAGGCAGCCCGCGAAGAGGAGGTTTTTTAGTCGGTAAGCAGTATTGCAGTCCGACACACCAGCCAGAGTGACGACCTGACTGACGGTGCATAAAGCATTTTTACCTACCTCTGCCACACAAAAAAAAAAAAAAATAAAAAAAAAATAATACTTATACTTATACTTATATAAAACATTAATTCTTAAACTACTACTAATACTAATACTAATAGTTATACGAATACTATACTAATACTTATTATAATCATAATTTTCTAAAAACACTCACTTTCAAAATAATGTTTTAGCATAAAAGTGACCATGCCAAAAAGTATATATACAAGTGTCTGACCGAAGGCAATAATCCAGCTGTAGTTCATGATATTCGTTTTGAAATTGTTAAAGCTAGATAGAGCTAAGATGGTGCCCCAGCCAGGTCCAAAGGCTTGCAGTACTATAACTGACATGCAGAGACCTTCATCGAGTATATGTTCGAAACGCGGTTTCAGATAGTGGGTGACACCATCCAAGGCACCGGGTAGAAATAGAAATCGTATCATACATATCACCAATAGCACCAAAGTGGAGATAACCATATAACGAATCAATTTACCGAACTGAGAAAACAAAAATTCATTTTAGTATTTCGAGATTAACTATTTAAAAATTACCTTAGCAGTTTCGGAAAATTTGTGGAAAATCAAAGCTATTATGGCCCAAACTGCAACTGAGTAGCCCACGATGTGCCAGGACAAATCATTACTTACGGCCGTATAATAGATTTGAGTGTCGCGGTAAGCCTCATAGTGATTTCTATTGGATAGTTAGGACTAGCATAAATGTTAGTTGGCAAAACTTTTGTAAAGCTTACTGAAAGAAAATCGTGGATGGCACGTGTACCATAGTAAATGAATATGATTCCTTGTCATTATCGAAGGACAAAGGTGTCTCCACTGCTTTTTCCGTCATATTACAGATCTGAAATACAAAATGTAGATTTAGACATCGATTAAGTTCTATAAGACTTTTCATATTTACAGTTGTTACATTTTTTTCGGGCACGAAATTCTCACAGCTCCAAGGCAAAGCCGGACGTAGCGAATGCACTATGAATATTAATGGAACTATAGCAAAGATGCTATAGTACAACAGACTTGCCAAGCTTAGTGCCAGACTCATATAGCCCATGCCTAAAGAACACAATGAAATGATATGAAAATTGCACTCAAAGATGTTCGTAGATTACCTTTGAAAAAGGGCGAAACACAAAAGGCAGAGATGAAACCGCTGCTGGAGAATTGACCCATAAAGGAGTGTATGACCATAATGGGCACCAGATACAAACCCATATAGATATAGTAGGGTAAAATGCCAAACACTCGAATGATGAAAAGAAAATATGGATGAACAATTAGAAGAAAGGAGAGTTAGGAGTTAGGAGAGTTTCTTGTCAGCCACTGAGAGGAATATTCTTTTATTAGTCTAACCTCTTCGTGCATTGCTTTTTAGAGCAGCTTTATGATATAGTAACTATATGCCTATAAGATTTGGACAATATAAATCATGAAACTGCTTTAGAAACTAGTGATTTAAAGATAACAAATAAAATTAAAATGTTTATGTTATAGAAACTTAGTTTCTGACTGATCGAAAGAAACAGAAAGAAAAGCACAGCTTTCGAGGCAGATACATTATATATTGTATTCAAGAAATAACTGACTTGCCAGAAACTGTCGCTGAAGTCAAAGTAGGGACTATAGTATAGCAAATGTGAAAAAGAGTCTGTGACTTCGCAAAAAAGGTTTTGCAGCGGAAAAAAGTGGGGCCTGGACGCAGGAACGCGGATAGCAGTGCTCAGTTAGAGTACAGGGCTCCACCCTGAAGGATAATGAGGGATAGCTCCTGATTCCAAGGTGAGATTCAGTCCACGAATTCAAAGGCTTTGTAGGCGGTAGATACGCGTAAGGAATGCAGTCCGACACACTGGTCAGAGTGACGACCTGACTAACGATGAGTAAAAAAATGTTACCTACCTCAACCACAAAAAAATTAAGAAAAAACAAGTAAGAAAACTCTAGTCGGGGGTACCCGACTAGGAGATCCCCTGAACCCCGTCCGATCTGCGTTATTAAATATATTCCGTATCTTGTATACATCACAAACTTATACAAAATTTAATTAAATTGCTAATCTTGCACTTTCACAATCAAAAAGCATGTTTTTTTTTTAATAAAATAAAATAATTTAATAAAAGAAAAAAATAAAAAATTAAGAAAATACGACATAAAAATATTTGACATCGGCGGGGCTCGATCCCAGATCTGCGCGCACGGCACGGCGTGCCCCGCTTCTATCAACACCGCCACTGCACTGCTTAGAAAATATTGTATTGTATATACTTTATATGTAATTTTTTTTCTTTACTATATATATTATAAATACATTTTGTTTTTATTATTAGTTAAATGCGAAGTAAACAATTGTAAATGTTTTCGATTTGAACGCCCCTTAAATTAAATAATAAAAATACCAAAGATATCAAATAGCATCTGCTGTTTTACATTGGATTGTGAAAAAACACAGAACTATTTTTTTGTACTCTATGCATTCTATGTATAAATGTTTAACAAATTCCTAATAAATCTTGACTTTCTCGATACGAACTTTAGCTTCAAATGCCTTGGCTCTGTACTCAAAGCTCTAACCATATAATTCTCAATAATAAATTAATCACTTTTGCTGTAGATAATCTTCTTCTGTTTATAGCTTGTTTTTGCTAATTACTAACTATCAATAAATTGATGACCTTAATTAGAGAGTTTAAAAACTAGAAAGCATATTATAACATTGCTCGGATTATATACATCGAATTTCTCGATCCCACCTATGGCATGCCGCATCGATAAGCTTATTGGTTTCTACAATTCAAATTGCATTCTACCTTTTATTGAAAACTGACACATGCACACACACTCACACGCACACACACAGGCACATATACTTACAGCCCATGTCGAAATAGAACCAATAGGAAATAGCAAATATATCCAATTTGAGTGCCAGACCGAAGCAGGCGTAAATGAAATCCGTTGGCTTGTCCCATTTGCCACGATTCGGATCTGGTTTGAATGGCTTGAGGCCACTCTCATAAGACGTTTCGTATACCATTTTATTGGCAACGGCTGATAGCAGTTATCGTCGAATATATATGTATATTTATATATTTAAATACACAAAATATAAATTTGCTTTATGTAGAAGTTGAATCACAGCCTCCGATGCATCTCATATACTAGATATTCATAAAAAGAAAACACAAAAAAAAAGAAAACAAAATTAATGTTTAAACAAAATGCGATTAGCACACGACGCAATGTAGCTGCGAATTTTAATTAATTTTGTCTATTTTGTTATTCATTATTATTATTATTATTTATTCTTAGTTTTTACTTCTATAATTTTCTTTTTCGCTTTTTCGCGCGCCCGCTTACTTTAAATTGACGTTCTAATTAGAAGAAACGATGCCGGCAGACTAAATGCGAGGCCTGTGAGAGCATCCATAGCATCCATCCGTGCATTGGATAGATATTTTTTTCAATTTTGTTTTTTTTTTTTAATATTTCATTATCAACGCTCGCCGCTGTCTGTATAAATACAGCAACAGTTTGCCAAGTTCTCGACACGTAATACATACATACATTGAGATAAATGAAAATGGGCAGAGTAGAAAATTTGATATTTGTATTGAAAACACATCGCGGCGACCGCAACGCATGACATTGCATTGATTAGAAATACGTCAAAATTTCAATGTATATATAAATATATATATATATATGTATGCATATAATATAATAAATATGTACATATGTATGTATGCATACACATACAGACATGGGTCCCTGTATAGCGCGCGCAGATCGAGTTTATTTAAAAAAGTCGAGAACTATTCTCGTTTTAATGATATCGACTAAAAACATTATCGAAGTGCAATTATTAAATTATATATCTCGTACATCTTTGTAGCTAGAGTCTCCAAATTTTGTATTTGGATTCATTTATATTTTATACAATTTTGATTTTTGTTATAATTTGGACACCGGCTAAAATAAAATTTTTTTTTCATAATTTAATTTTACAAGCTTACATTTTTTCTGCTTTTATAAATACTCAATCATGTATTTATTAAATATTTTCAAACGCAGATCGGACGGAGTTCAGGGGATCTCCTAGTCTAGCACCACCGACTAGAGTTTTCTTACTTGTTTGAATAAGTTTTCTTCTAGATGGACTTTTGTAATCCAACTGAGCGTAATAATGAGATTCATATGCATGTATTTGCTAAAGCACAGGTCTCTAGTATTTGAAATAGCAGCACTTCGAGTTGATCAAGAATATATATACTTTATGGGGTCTGCCACGCCTCCTTCTGCCTGTTACATACATTTTCACAAAACCATTATACCCTGGTTTTCTATTTCTACAAAATTCTTACAAAAATTAGCAATTAGAGACTTAAATTTGTTGACTCATACGGCAAACCTTAAACTTAAATATCCGTGAGTATACACAGAAAACATATATTTATACTCATTCGCGAAGTGAATGAAATTTGGAACACATACTCGTGTATACCCTCGAATTATTAAGTGTACAAGATTTTACGATACGCCCACTTTGTGATAGAGAGTTCAAATTTGGAATGTATCAACTCGAGTTGGCAACCCAAGATCAAAAATATAATGCGGATATATCTACTCCTACTGTATATTCTACAGTTTTAAAGCTAGAATGCCCAAATTTGGAAAGTAGGTCACGACGGACGTGGCAACTCGGATCGGACTATATAGTGTTATATTCAAATTCTTATATATTATATATATTATTGTTAATATATATTATATATTTATATTATTAATATTTATTATATATTATTGATGCTACAGATTTGAAATATAAATGGAATATATAGTCGGATTGATGACCTAAGATCAAAAAAATATGGCAGATATATCTACTCCCATAGTTGGCGTGGTAAACAGCAAAATCAATCAAATATGGCGGATACATCTACGCCCACTAGGGGAGTGGAAAATCTGGAATAGCAGTGTCTTCTATAGTTTTTCAGTTAGAAACTCAGCTCCTCTATTGATTTGTAAAAAACTATATATATATATATACTACATACCAATATGAGGTGTGGCAAACTGAAAAATAGAGATGGTAGCGCCCGACTGCAACGTTCTTACTTGTGTTTGTACGCAGTCGTACAATATAGTAATTTAATGTATACAGCTATACACACACATTGTCTATGTAGTTGGATTTATTATTTCGCAATTGATCGTAGCTATAAAATTTTGCCGTATTTGCTATGCACTGCTTATATAATCGGATCCACTTTTGAAATCTCGCAGCTGTTCCTCTTAATTAAAAGGAATTGCACCTGCTCCTGGGCAATATTATTTGGAAGAACGCAGTTGTCATAAGTCAAAGACCCATTGTCGCTTTTAACAAAGTCCTCAAGCATTTTTATAAAATTCTTTGATATAAGTTCCTCGTCTGCACGCAGAGGCTGTCGAATTGGACTATCGAAGAATAGAAAGTAATCATCGCCATGTCCGGTGCCTATAAGAAGGAAAGTTAACAATAGTAGGAACAACTGCAGCTAATATTAATTATTCGCTTACCAATTGCAACATCGTCTCGCTTTGCCAGCAACTGCCAGCTGCCACGATTCGCGGGATTGTCATAGACGTAGTAGTAAATGGGACTCGTGCTATGCTTGCGGTGCAAATCTATTGATCGTAGGGTCTCATTCCTGAACAGTGCATCTGTAAATAATCGCTGTACGTCCAGGTAGTTCTCCACGCTGAAGTTCCGATTTCCTAGGTACTGCTGTCGCAGGTCGCGCGAGTAGTCGTCCATTTCGCTTACTGTTTTCTTAGAGTCTCGAAAAAAAAAAAAGTGGGGAGCCAACTCGTACCAGCGATTGTTGAGTTGCTCGATCAACTCCTTTCCATTGGGCTGCTTAGTGAGGAGAATAGCTGCGTTGTAAGAACCATCCTCTTGGGTATGAGAAATGAGCCAAGGAGCTTGTGAAAACTTTCCACTCTTAATGATGTCAATTGGATGTTGAGTAAGGAAAGCATCAATCGCATCGATTGGCTCCACCACCGGGCAAAATGGAGTAGAGGGCACATAGTCAAATACTAAGAATTCACGTACGGCTCTCACAATCTCCGAGGCATCCTTCGCTTTCAGGCACTTTTTAAGATCGGTTGAGTCCTTAAGTAAGCCGCAGCCAACAATGCGACCCATTTCAAAGGCTCGTCGACGTCCACCTTGCTGCACCGCCCACGGTTCGAGCGCATTTCCACTTATGGAGGCGGCCGCCTTTGCGAGCTGCTGAAAGTCCTTCTGCAACAGGTGCAGATGCACCGCGGCTGCTCCAGCAGAGAAGCCAACAATCAGAATATTTTCAGGTTCTCCATCGAAGCGCTCAATGTGGTCCTTGATCCAATTCAAAGCCAACCGCTGATCTTTTAAGCCAAAATTGCCTGGCAAAGCGCTGTCGCCGCTGCTGATAAAACCCAGTGGACCCAGACGATATGTGATCTTCACAACAATCACATTTCCGCTGGCCATGAGTGCCTCGTGACCGTTACTATTAGCATTGCCGAACATGAAGGCGCCACCATGAATGTTGACGACAACAGGAAATGAGCGACGACTGTTGTTCTTTGGCTTATAAACGTTGACTGTCAGACAATCTTCGATGCCCACCAGTTTATCTGTTTGATCGGCATATTGGTTCCACTGTATGCACTCAACAGGAGCACGAGTGGCATCAAAGGTTTCCTTCCATTGCTGGGAGTAGCGTTGCGGTGCCTCAAAACGAAGCTCCCCTACAGGTGGTTCTGCATAGGGTATCGATTCGTAGCTATAATACCCAACATTATCGCGCCCACGAAGTGTTCCATGTGGAAGCTCAACTAAAAGTGGATCGGCCAAAGCAGCACCTACCACACAGAGGCAAAGCAACGGAATTCGTATTGAGTTATCTTTCATGACCTTCACTCTGTCAACTCTGAATGTGCACTGTGCCAAGCGGAGATCACCAGCATTTGTTTTATTTTGAAACTCAAAAATATTTCTCTGCTGACAGCCGCTAATTATCTGGACTCTGTTAACAGTTCAAATGCTGATAATAAATATTGTTTTAAAAGTCAACAGAACTGGTTTGTTATTAAACAGCTTATATTTGCATCTCATCTCATTTATATTCTCCCTCTCTTTATATATATTATATATATATATTACAATTTTAAATATTATATATATATATATATATATATATATATATATATATATATATTATATATATATTAAACAATGTAATCAATCCTTTCACTTTTTATATGACTATCAAATAAAATAATTGGTCTTGGTTATACGGAAAGCAGAATCTAAACATACCCTCTCATACATATATATACAGGTTAATATTTCTTTACTTGGCTTTACAAAATAGATCTTTGTGAATTGGTTAAGGACTCATAGTCATTGCCTATTTAATTGGATCTACTCTTAAAATTTGGCAGCTATTGCTCTTAATTAAAAGTAGTTGCAGCTGCTCCTGGCCAATATTATTCGGTAACCCACAATTGTCATACGACACAGACTCGTTGTCACTTTGAACAAAATCTTCCAGCAAGCGTATTAAATTCTTAGAGATTATCTTCTCGTCAGCTCGGGGTTGACTGGTTGGCTTGTCAAATATCAGAACATAATCATCACCATGTCCTGTACCTATAAGCAGATAAATTGATATCAGTAACAACATACTTTATATATATTTAATAATTTGTCTTCTACCAAAATAAGTATCATCCCGTTGAGCCAAAACCTGTGCACTACCCCGAACTGGTGGATTATCGTAGACGTATCCATAAACGGGACTCTTGCTATGCTTGCGATGCAGATCTATAGATCGGAGGGTATCATTCCTGAACAGTACATCAGTGAATATGCGCTGTACGTCCAAGTAGCTCTCGACGCTGAAGTTTCGATTCCCCAGATACTGCTGTCGAAGATCGCGCGAGTAGTCATCCATTTCGTCAATAGTGTTCTTGGAGTCACGGTAGAACAGGAAATGGGGCGCCAACTCGTACCAGCGACTGTTCAGATCCTCAATCAGCTCTTTGCCATTGAGTTGTTTGGCCATTAAAAGAGCAGCGTTGTAAGTGCCATCCTCCTGAGTATAGGTGGTTAGCCAGGGTACTTGAGCGAACTTTCCACTCTTGATTATGTCAATGGGATGTTCAGTGAGAAAAGGGTCAACAGCTTCGTCGCACTCCACCACCGGTCCAAATGGAGCAAAAGGCACATAGTCCACGACCAAGAACTGACGCACAGCTCTGACTATTTCCGAGGCATCCTTTGACTGTAGACACTTCTTAAGTTCCCCAGAGTCGCTTAGCAAGCCGCAACCAACAATGCGGCCCATTTCAAAGGCGCGTCGACGTGCTCCTTGTTGCACAACCCAAGGATCGAGGGCGTTTCCACTGAGCGACACAGCCACCTTTGCCAACTGACTGAAGTCCTCCTGCAGCAGCTGCAGATGTACCGAAGCCCCGCCAGCTGAGTGACCGAGCACTAGAATATTCTCTGGTTCCCCACCGAAACGAGCAATGTTCAGCTTGATCCAACGTAGAGCCAAGCGCTGATCCTTAAGTCCAAAGTTTCCCGACAATGTAGCGTCGCCTGCGCTTAGAAAACCTATCGGGCCGACCCGATAGGCAATCTTCACGAGAATGACATTTCCACTGGCCATAATCGGTTCATGACCGTGCTCCACAGGTCCACCAAACATGAATGCGCCACCGTGAATGTTGACAACAACCGGAAACGAGCTGCGACTCGAGTTTTTTGGCTTGTACACGCTAACAGTTAGACAATCCTCAGTACCGATCAACTTCTCTGCGCCTTCGACAAACTGACTCCATTGGATGCAGAAAGCAGGTGGCGTGGTAGCGTCAAACACTTCTTTCCATTGCCGAGCATAGGGCTGCGGTGCCTCAAAACGAAGCTCCCCTACAGGTGGTTCTGCATAGGGTATCGATTCGTAGCTGTAATACCCTTCGTTATCGCGACCACGAATTTTTCCATTTGGTAGCTCGACTATCAGCGGATCAGCATAGGCAGCCGCTGCCGCCGCTAGACAAATCAGAGCGATCGAGCATATGTGCGTCTTCATGATTCTATCACAACCGAGTTTTAATTCACACTAGACTCGTCTCAGGCAAGTTGAGCTTTATATGCATGCAAATTAGATTAATTCTCAATTAATTATCTCGCGTGTCACAAATTTAATTATATCAATATGAAATATGAGATTCGCTCTATCATTGGCAAATCGATGTGAGAGCTGATTGTAAATTCATTACTGAATAACAAGATTGCTCGAGCTATGATTGACATTTGGAGGGTAAAGTTTGCTTAGCCTCTATACACATTCATGTACCAATTGAGTATAGTTCGAGAGAAATATTGTACTATTACGAATTATATATATATATATATATTATTTATATATTTATATATAATTCATTTTAGTTCCTATTATATGCACTATTTTATAATATATCACATACCGGGTAGCTGAAAAGCAATTGCGTAAAGTTAAATTAAGGTTAGTCATGCAATTGAACGGAGATGAAATCAAAAATATTAAGTCGAGCTCAGTTTTAGAATTCGTGTTGGCTAAAGTTATGGATGTAGTGATTTGTCAGTGCAATGTCGGCTATTTAAAACACTTTTGGATTCAACAATCTACATAAATACAATCAGCATTTTAGTTTCAATGAACAATTTCAAAGTCTGCCCAAAAAGTTATTTTGATATGGACAATTTATATGCAATTGTTATTTATTATCGTTGTTAATTGATAAAGTTGCAAATCTAAGCAGTCATTTTTTTTTATTGCTTGCGTTGTGTTATTTGTCAAACCAGTTTTTGTTTATTGTGGTATATCAGCAATTGATATATGAAATGTTCTTCAATTTTTTATTAAGTAGATACTATTGGAGTTTTCGGCAGACTGTTGGACACAGTGTCGGGCAAGCGGTCTGCTTGTAAGTTCTTGCAGCCGGTGCGTTGAATAACTACTAGCTCGAACTGCCTTGTGCCCACGTTGTCCTTGAAGACACAATTGTCGTAGACAAACTGTCCTGTTTCAAGAAAACCTTCTACCATTTTAACTAACTTCCAGGCAATGAGTTTTTCGTCGGCTCGCAGCGGTTCGCGGACTGGATTATTCATCATAAGGAAATAATCATCACCGTGGGCCGTTCCTGTGGAAAGATAGATTGACATTAGTTAATACAGCTGGTTTCAAATATTAAGCAAATATGTATACTACCTAGGACTACATCAGTGCGCCTTGCTATGAGTTGACCAATCGACTGAGTAGCCGGATTGTCGTAGATGTACGCATAAACTGGGCTCTGTCCATACGTGCGCTGAACATCTACTCCCAGCTCGACGCCATTCTTGAATATTTCATTGGTGAACATGCGTTGCAATTCAAAATAGTTATCAAGGCTGAAGTTTTGATTCCCTATATATTTCAGTTTAAGCCTTCGGGATCGTTCATCCCTTTCTCTTCTGTTCAAGGTATTGCGGTACGAAAAGAAGTAGGGCGCCAGCTCATACCAGCGCGTGTTTAGCTCAAAGAGCCTCTCCTTGCCATTGGGCAGTTTTTCCAGCAATGATGCAGCATTATATATGCCTTCATCTTGGCAATAGCCTGCTAACCAGGGGACTTGAGCGAATTTGCCACTCTTGATGATATCAATGGGCAGCTTGGTAATGAAAGGATCAACCGCATCTTCGGGCTCCACAGCGGGTGAGAACGGGGCAAAGGGGACATAGTTGTAGAGAAGGAAGTGCTTAAAAGCTCTCACTAAGTCAACCGCATTCACCGCCTGTAAGCACTTTTTCAGAACTGCTGTACTGTTGGGAGAGCCACAGCCGAAAAGTCGGCCCAATTCATATGTTCGATCACGAGGACTTGGCTGCACAGCCCACTCTTCCAGTGAGTTTCCACTCATGGAATAGACTCCCCTTATGTCGCTCATATCCTCGTGCAATAGCTGAAAATGAATTGAACCAGCTCCCGAGGAGAAACCAAATAGCATTATGTTCTCGGGATCTCCACCGAAAAACGAAATGTATTTCTTGATCCACTTGATCGCCAAACGCTGATCCTTGAGTGCAAAATTGCCTGACCAACCGGCATCGCCGGTGCTTGCAAAGCCCAGAATTCCCACTCGATGGTTAATCTTCACAACGATCACATTGCCACTCTCCATGAACTCCCTAGCTCCGTCGTGAACAGATCCACCGAACGACCAGGCGCCGCCAAATATATTTGCCACAACCGGGAAACTGGTGCGCGAGGCGTTCTTTGGCTTGAAAATGCTGACGGTCAGACAGTCCTCGCTGCCCGTCAATTGGTCGGGTGTCGTGATAAAATGGCTCCACTGCAGGCACTCCACCGCCGGCTTCGTAGCATCAAAGGTCTCTTGCCATTCTCCATCAAAAGGCTGAGGTGGCTCGAAGCGCAGCGGACCAACTGGTGGCTGTGCGTAGGGCACAGACTCATACGTATAATAGCCTCCGCGATCGCGTCCACGTAATGTCCCAAACGGCAACTCAACTAACAGCTGATCACCAAATGTGGCTGTTGCGCAAAGACCCGCGATCAGAAAAATAATATATTTCATAGTTTACACAATACGGATGAGTAAGTTAAACTACAGCAAGTCTGGTTGATTCCCAGCTTTTGTGGGGAAGCTTCAAGCACTTCTGCTTTTTAAACACTTTTGATTGGTTCCATTTTCAGTCAACTTGAAAAAGCGATAAAAAATCAAATAAAATTATGACATTTGTCTATTAGGGGCAACCCAATACCAAGGTACACTACTGATAGACATTTGACCAGCAATAAAAACTACAACGAATTGATGTCATTAAAATAAATAATTTATGTACAAAACGAACTTACTTGCAAAAGCGAAAACTTTTTCCATTTTACCTTGCATAGATACATTACGTATATCTACGAGAGTTTATACTCCAAATTTTATATCTCTATCCAATAGTGTTTAAAATGTAAATGAATAACAATATATACTCAGTATGTCAGTGGACATACATTTTGTTCGCCGATCTGTAAACGATCTCAATAGTAATTCACGGGCTAAATGTTATGCTTCTAGCTTTAAAACTGTGGAAGATACAGGTTTATCCGATTTATCATGCGGCCAAAAAAGCGCAGATAAATCAACAATATATTTTTGATCTTATGTTGATCTTTCGATGATCCACGCCCTTAGTGGGCACATGGGAAAAATCTCTACTCTTTATGCAACGAAGGTAATAACAAGTGTATGTTCCAAATTGAATGTAGTTTCAACGGCTGCGAAATGGTTTGCCATCATACGGACAGACGGACAAGCAGCATTGCACAAAACCAATAAACTCTTTTCACTTCATGAGTATAAAGTATAAAGAATGGATGAATGATAAGATCTTCAAACATTTGAATCAATCATTTCGACACTTTCGTGCTAACCACAGTTAGGACTAATTCACGATTTGTTTAGCTTAAGTAACCCATGCATCTGGCAGTTATATACGATAGTTAAGTGATTATTTTATAAGGCTATTTAGGTATTTATGTGTGAAAAACACCAGAAAAATAGATTGTTTTGAGTTTTTTTCTGAATGCACTGATTTATTTACCACAAGTCCCTACTACGACACTAATTCGAAATTGCATCCATCGACTAATTGATTGATTGTTTGACTGGTTAATAACCATTGAATTAGTAGTTTACTACTGGAGATGGGGGTATATCGTAAGACAACGTTTCAGGCAAGTGTCTTGCTTCCAGCACTTCGCAATGGGTGCGTTTGATGGCCACCAACTGGAACTGTCTTTTGTGTAGATTGTCTGTGAATATGCAGTCATCATAGGCCAAGTTCTTGCTTTGGGCAAACTCTTCTACCATCTTGACTAGCTTCCAAGAAACCAGTTTCTCGTCAGCTCGCAGTTCTCCACGCAGAGAATTGCTCATCAAGAGATAGTAATCATCGCCCAAGCCCGTGCCTGTTAATAGTTTGATAGATATAAGTTAATGCAGCTGGTTGGTATCTTTAATAAATACATTACCCAAGAACACATCTTTTCGCCTCGAAAGTAAATGCCCGACTGAACTATCAGCGGGATTGTCGTAGACATACGCATAAACGGGACTGCTTCCATACCTCCGATGTGCATCTAAAGAGACCTCAACGCCATTCCTGAACATTTCATTTGAAAACATACGCTGTACATCAAAATAATTTTCGACGCTGAAGTTCCTAAATCCAAGATATTGGAGCTTTAGTTTCTGAGAACGAAAGTTCATCTCAAATGGAGTCAATTCCTTTGGATAATATAAAAAGTACGGAGCTAGCTCATTCCAGCGAGTGTTTAGCTCATTAATTAGTTCTTTTCCTTTAGCATTCTTTTGTAGCAATAAGGCGGCGTTATATATTCCATTCTGCGTGGTGTAGCTGGCCAACCAAGGTACTTGGGCAGATCTTCCACTCGTGATGGTCTCGATGGGAAATTCGCTGAGGAAAGGATTATCTGAATCAGGGGACTCGACAACTGGTCTAAAAACTGCTGCTGGTACATAGTCAAAGACTTGAAGTTTCTTAGTGGCCCGGACTAAATCGTTGGCAGTTGTTCTTTTGAAGCACTCTTTCAGTTCAGGTGAAGATTTAATGCCGTTACAACCCAAGACTTTAGCAAATCGGAACGCGTCCTCACGTCCACTACCCTGCAAAGCAAACGGAGATGTGGCTGTTCCACTAATAGAGATGCCGCCTTTAACCAACTTCTCCATATCTTTGTGCATTAGCTGTAAATGGACCGCAGAGCCGCCTGCACCGAAACCAAGAAGAATTATGTTCTCTGGATCTCCATCGAATCGAGCAATGTTTTGCTTGATCCATTGGATTGCGAGACGTTGATCCTTTAGGCCATAGTTTCCAGGAAGTACGTTGTCTCCGCTGCTTAAAAAGCCAAGAGCACCCACTCTATAGTTCATCGTCACCACTATTACATTGCCACTGTCCATGAAGTGCTCAGCTCCATTATCAAGTGCACTGCCGAAGTTCCACGCTCCGCCGAAAATATTTACCACGACCGGGAAGCTCTTTCGAGTATCGTTCTTAGGCTTGTAGACGCTGACGGTTAGACAGTCCTCGCTGCCCGTCAATTTATCTGGTTGCTGGATGAATTGGCTCAGCTGCAGACATTCAGTCGGAGGTATGGTGGCATCAAAAGTATGCTCCCATCTTTCGGTATATGGGACTGGATCCTCCAAGCGCAAGTCATTGATGGGTGGCTGTGCATAAGGTATCGACTCATAGCTGTAGTAAATGCCGTTGTCGCGTCCACGTAGTTCTCCATTTGCCAGTTCGACGAGTACCGGATCGCTTAAGGCAGATGATACGTATGCCGAGAACAACACGACTGCTAAGACGAAAGTATTCATGATGTGCTCCAAGTCAAACTGTTTTAACAACTGACAATCATTGCCTATTTATTCGCACATGGCAAGCAGCGCAAAATCGGATTCGTTCCAATGGCTTTCTCTATGGAAGTAAAAAGCGATAAAATAAAATAATAAATAAAAATGACTTTGACACTTGTTTTACTGTCCCATTGAGGGCAAAGGGCTAGGAACTAAGGTGCGGATTTGAAGAGCTGAGCGGATGCCTTATGCACTATTTAAAAATCGCATTTGTATTGATTTGACTTTTAAAGACTTTTACGTACTGTAAAATCGTAAACCTATATAAACTAAAACATTTTTGCAGCTTTTGATTATTAGTGTATGAACTTAATCAGAAGCTCAGCCTATTCTAAGGAGTGCAAAGAACAGCTATCACAAATTTTAGTAAAGCGCACCTTACTCCATAGTATACAAATGAATTAAGTGTGCCCATGTAAGCCTTAAACTTGCTTTAACAATCTTCAACGTATAAAAGCTTAAACTTAAATAATCTTAACCAAGTTCATTTTATCAAGAACACTTTTAACTCAATCTAATCAAGCCAAATCTCTACTATCCCAGCGATCAATTATACGTCTATATATATTTGTAGCCTTAACCTGCAAACATAGCTGCCATCCAATAAAAGTATTTTTGCTTTATTTATTCTACAATAAATATGTAACAAATAAAAAGCGAAATCAGAAATATGCATCATTCACTCTGCTTCTTTTTCCGACTCTCGATTAACTTTGGATAAACATGAAATCACCACAAATTTTGTTTACTACTCAAAAAGAACCATAAATATTAAATTGTAGGTAATAATTTTCTTAGTTTTTTTCTAATATATATTAAATATTTTAATGGCGAGAAATAATATTTAAAAAAAACATTTGTTGAAGTGAAGAGGTGCCTAATTTAGGAGTACTGGGGATCGTGGTAGGTTGTTGGACACAATATCAGGTAAATATTTCGCTTCCAGCACTACGCAATGGGTACGTTTGATGGCCACCAACTGGAAATGCCTCTTACCCCGGTTGTCTGGAAACACGCAGTTGTCATAGGAAAAGTTTCCGCTTTGGGCAAACTCTTCTACCATCTTGACTAGCCTCACGGAAGTAATTTTCTCATCCACTCTCAAAGGGTTGCGAATTGGATTGCTGAACATTAAATAGTAGTCGTCACCCATGCCCGTGCCTGTGAATTGTTGAATCGAAATTAGTTACAGGTTATATGTGTTTAACATTGAATAAATATTTTACCCAAGAACACATCTTTTCGCCTCGAAAGGAGCTGTGCAAATGATTTAACAGCGGGATTGTCGTAGACATAAGCATAAACAGGACTGCTTCCATATCTCCGATGTGCATCTAAAGCCACCTCAACGCCATTCTTAAACAGTTCATTTGTGAACATACGCTGTACGTCAAAATAGTTTTGAACGCTGAAGTTCCTATATCCAAGATATTGCTGTTTAAGTTTCTGGGAACGGTCATCCCTTTCAGATCGTGTCCATAAATAAGGATATGAGAAAAAGTATGGTGCTAGCTCATTCCATCGATACTTTAGCTCTTCTATTCTCGCTTTTCCATTGGAGTCCCTTCGCAGCAATAGGGCGGCATTAAATATTCCATTCTGCGTGGTGTAGCTGGCCAACCAAGGTACTTGGGCAGATCTTCCACTCGTGATAGTCTCGATGGGAAATTTGGTGAGGAAAGGATTATCTGCTTCAGAGGACTCGATGACTGGACTAAATGCACCAAATAGTACATAGTCAAAGACTTGAAGATGTTTTACGGCTCTGACGAAGTCATCGGCAATTATTTTTTTCAGGCATTCCTTCAGTTCAGTTGATGTTTTAGGGTTGTTACAACCCAATATTTTGGCATATTGGAATGCCACCTCTCGTCCACTGGGCTGTACAGCAAACGGAGATGTGGCTGTTCCACTAATAGAGATGCCGCCTTTAACCAACTTCTCCATATCCTTGTGCATTAGCTGTAGATGGACCGAAGAGCCACCTGTACCGAAACCAAGAAGAATTATGTTCTCCGGATCTCCACCGAAACGAGCAATGTTTTGCTTGACCCATTGGATTGCGAGACGCTGATCCTTTAGACCATAGTTTCCAGGAAGTACGTTGTCTCCGCTGCTTAAAAAGCCAAGAGGACCCACTCTATAATTCATCTTCACCACTATTACATTGCCTCTTTTCATAAAGTGTTCCACTCCGTCATCAAGTGAACTGCCGAAGGTCCACGCTCCGCTGAAAATATTTACCACGACCGGAAAGCTCTTTCGAGTATCGTTCTTAGGCTTGTAGACGCTGACGGTTAGACAGTCCTCGCTGCCCGTCAATTTATCTGGCAGCGTGATAGCTTGACTCCATTGTAGACATTCAGTCGGCGGCTTGGTGGCATCAAAAGTATGCTCCCATCTTTCGGTATATGGGACTGGATCCTCCAAGCGCAAGTCATTGATCGGTGGCTGTGCATAAGGTATCGACTCATAGCTGTAGTAAAATCCTTTGTCACGCCCGCGTAGTTTCCCATTTGGCAATTCGACGAATAGCTGATCACTTAAAGCAGCCGCTGTACAGGCTAAAACCAAAACGACTGCCAAAATAGTATTCATAGTAAACTAAATGTACCAGGTGGAGTTCTAACTCTGACTGTTTGGACCAAGTAGAATCATTGCCTTTTATGAATATTGGAAACTGTAATTTATTTGAGGGCATTAGAAACTGCGAAAAATCTAATTGGTTCTATGTGTATTCTCTTCGAAATTGAGCAATAAAAAGGTATTTTAAATAAATTTAAGACTTTGACACTTGAGGGGCAGAGGGCCTCTGTACGAAGACTCTCTAATAGATGTTAGCTAATCTTTGTGCTATTTACTTCATTTCAAAAAAATCTGGTACTTGCGAACTTGTGAAATAATATAATATAGAAAAGCAACAATAATATTCATCATAAAGGGTGTAATATTAGAAGTTGGAGTTTAAAAAGCATTTAAATATGTTGCTGCGTCTGACCAAGTTTGATCTGTGAGATATAAAATTCAAAGTTAGAATGACTTTGTTTTAAATTAATAAATTTATTCAATTATCAATAGCTTTGAGATTACCTGACACTTGCAAGCTCGGCAAGGTTTGATATATGAAATGAAAGCACGCTATGCAGAAGTAAAATTCCAAGCAAAAGCACAAAAGCAACATATTCTTTTCATACTGTTAAGGAGGATAATAGGCTCAGGCTTTGCTGCTTAGACCAAGCGGCTCCAGCTAGGAGTAACCAGCCGCTGATAAAAGCTTCATTAATCCCATAGAACGCTTCGGGGTCCCAACTAGTATCATCAGCAACTGGGGAGCAGTCAATGGCCAAGTCCCAGACAAATAAGCGATGCCATTATCAACGTTCTAATCAACGATGAAGCAGATTATGATGATGATGGGGCATAAGTGCAGGGGCAAAGCAGGGAAACACATGCCATCTGATGGACTGTGTGTGTACATAAATGAATTAGTTCGCATTAAGTATACGCCACAGTGTACGCAAAAGCTAAGCAAGCATGATTTAAGAAATATGCTGGAGACTTGTGAGACTTGTGCTCATTTGCTGGCCTTGCTGGAGCTTGCTGGGGCCGAGGAGTGGGAAGGAGTGAGAGGAGGTGTATGCCTAATATGTGCGCAACCTTGATAGCTTACGTTCTGCTACTGCTCGCTGTGTGAAGCATGGAATATTAATTCCTCAACTAATTTACAACATTTGTAACTAATGTTTGTTAATGAGCCACCCAACCACCATCACCGCCACCTGACCTGACTCGAACTGACTCTGTAAGCTCTCTTTGACTAACTGCCAAGCGTTGGCTGAGGTCAAGGCGGCGCCTCAAGTTGAATTACTTCTGCGTCTGGCCCGCTAAATGCAAGCATTACCAAGTGTAAAAGTGAGAAAGCCCGACTGGAATCAGCTCCCTTTCCTCCCTTCTACCCAATTCAACTGAGGGCGACCCTGTGTTGAACGTTCGGCAGACACTTAATGAAATAATTATGTAAAAGCCAACTGGCTGCCGCTTTGGCACCTTTTTGGCCAACGACGTGGTTTTCACATTCATTAATTCTTCCCACATTGCAGTTTAACGCTGTAGTTTAATTATTTATTATGCTACAGATTGCTGGCAATATTATTTAGTGTTATACCCATAATAAACCTTAAGCTAACAACTCTTTGGTGAGTCTAATGCATTGAAGTCGGTCACGTTGAACAGTTTTGGCTCGATTAGGGCCAAAACTGTTTTTATTAAATTAAATGACAAAGAGAATATATAGGGCTCTATGTGATAAATCATATATTGCCATCTAATGCTATACAACCAACTCTGTGAGTTTCTGTGTGTAAGTATTAAATTTCTTATTAGCCAATAAGTTGCATGATCAGCATGCTTAATGCATATTGATAGCTTTGAACTTGTGGGAATAAGAAACAGACTTTTCGAAATACATTTTATATACTATGGCTGTACATGCTCAACTTTGGAGTCTCGGCAAAGCAGTTGACACACAACTGTCGCAGCGCCAATTTGAGCGGCAGCTAAGCGTGTTTATGCGGCACTACGGAGGGCTTATAAAATGCAACTATGACACAAATGCGACGCTAATCAGCGAGACAACACCCACGCAGCCTCTAGTAATACCACCCAGGCAGAGAGCTTGTCACTGGGCCATAAAATATGCAACAAAACGTGCAAAAAATGCCACTAACAAGCGGCATGGGCCAGGGATAAAGAGCGGCAGAAAGAGAGAGACAGAGTTGGGGGCTGCATGTAAAATAATTTGAAAACACGGCATTTGCGTAATGAAGCATGTGAAAAGCGCTGGGTGAAGCTGCTGAGAGCTGGTGAAAAGCGCTCATAAATGCCAGAAGTTATGCAAGTCCTTAACTTTTATAAGCAGTAAAGGCTGAGGTGCGGTGGGTGTCTGCAAATAGACTACAGGTGCAAGTGGCGTATCACACATGTTTGTCATGCGAACGGAGTGCAGCGTGTGTGTTTCGCTGTGCAGCGCAGTGGCTGTGGTTCAGCTGACACAAATGTGCGAATTCTCCCACCAACTTATGTAGCGAGAAAAAAAAGAGAAAACATAAAAAATTGTCACTTGCGGCGATGGGCGGGGCGCTTGTCGTCTGGGCCAAAGACTGGCATTCGCATTCAGTGCGTAATCTTCACCCTTTTCACAGCTTTGCCATGCACTTTTATTGCATGCTTACAGGCGACTTCCCCTCAACACTTGCCGCTTGTATCGACAAAAGTTGCGCCTTGAATTTGCCACTTTATGCCACGTAGCTAGCACCAAATCCAAAAACCCAGAAAACTCACCTGCCTGCCACTGCACAGTGGGACAAATGCAGACCTTTTTGGGTGAGAAATCAGCCAAGCAACATTGGAAAGTGCTACCATGCAGTAAAGGTAACTAACTAAAAGCTTTTTTAATATTCTTGGTATATAACAAAGAACATGAAGTTGACATTGATACGAGTGGAATTTCAAAAAGTGGAATTTGAGGCATCCAATAATTTTGATAAATACTAAGCAAAAGTTACCCATTGTAGCTTGCATCTGCAGCCCGCTAAGTAGTTGTAAGCTGCATAATGTATTTACGCAAGCACCGGAAATTGGGTGCTACGGGCAAAAGGATGGGTGCAGGTAGCAGCTAGCACTTGCCTCCAGTTGGCAGCAGAAGAGACTCAGCTCGTCAGGTTGCAGCCACTGTGCTAAACGCGAATAGACAAGTGTGATCCCTTGCGGATGTGGATGTGGATGCGGGCTGCGGAATGTGGGATGTGCTGGATGCTACATGCTCGATGCAGATGCGGACTGTGGATACGGGCTGCTTTTGCTTGGTTTATGCGCGCATATTTGATGGCATTGTGAGTTTCTGTGTGGAATTATAGCTCTTAGCCCATAGAGCGCTCCCTACTCAGCTTGAGCATTCATTAATATGCGATGCATAAATGGGCTGAGGAGCTGAGCCACGCGAATAGTGAAGCTGTGGGAGTAGCTATATCTGGTTTAGCTGTTTGCCATACTTGGCATATGGTTTGGCTATAGAACAAAAATGCAATCCCTTCGAAAGGGCTTTGAAAGATTGTTCAACAAGATTTGCCAATTAATGTCGGGGCTATTAAAATCGACTTAAATACTTAAATGCAATAATTGGATTTAGTTTCTGCAGTCAAGTTATCTCTCATGTAAATATGCATATTGTGTACTTGAGAAAGATTAAGTTTTTATGCTAATTGGCGGGTATTTATTTTTCCAGCAAAACGAGATTTGAGATATATATACAAGAATATAAATGGTAAAAGAGAAAATACGCTTACCTATTAGGCAGATCTTCAAGTTATTGAAAAATGTTTAGAAGTTCAAAAATACAGGGGCGCTACGTTTAGCATTGTAATTTAAGAGCGTTATTTGGCCCAATAGACTTCGATTTGTATCAATAAATTTTATATAGACCTATGGACAATAGACTTCGATGTGTATCAATAGATTTTATATTTATAAAGATATTGCGGTCATACTTCACACGCTTCTGTCGCTCTCACAGAGCTTCGGTTTGATCAAGCTAAGCTGACGCTCGTAGTTCGAGCTTATTAGAATTAATTATCATTTGAATATTGTAGCTATGCATGTATAGAAAGGTCTGTTAATTGACTAAATTATATTTATATACATAGTATCGGACAGCTTGACAGCCAAAGTTGTTTGTTTTCGTTTAGAACCAATTCTGAAAGCTCAATAGGAGCAATAATGTGAAAATATTTATTTTAATATGTGTCTTTAATTTCTATGAATTGACTTAAGTTACACGAAAAATACCGGTAGATTAATAACTGCAAAACATTTCAATATTATTCACAATTATAAATTTATTATTAGCTTAAAGCTATCTATCAAATGTTGCTACATTTTGAAAATTTTTTTAAAATTTTATTTCTCATATTGGTTTGAAGTATGAATCTCTTCTGAAATATACAACATAAGAACATACAACAACAAACAGAGGAGCATCCCAAGAATGCTGGGCATCTATTTATATAGGCACGCACATAAAACTATTATTTATACCTCGTTATATACATAGGTGTATCTCTGAGTGTCATATCACATTTTTATAATGAGCCAAACATTGTATGTATATAAAAATAAATATTGTAGTTTAACGTATGTTAATTTTCAGTAATTACACACCATTTAGGTGTGAAAACCAGACAGTCGAGCTAAGCAAAACTTTTACACTCTACATATGCATATATGCCGCCCCCTCTACATATATACAATATATATGTTCCCTGCATGGGGTTGTATGCAAATTAACTTAAATGTCAACGTTGAAACAAACATTTTTTTGACGATAAATGCAGAATATAGAGCTAACGAAACGTCAAAAAGGGGAATTCAAAACCAGCATCTAAATGACTGAAAAATTGTGCAGCAAAATGAAGCAAGCGGAGCTCAGTGGGGCAGGGTACTTAGGAGAAGAGAAAAAAAAAAGAAGAGTCAGAGACAAACTGCAAACGTCAAGCAAATTTCTGCTCTCTTTCTCTCTCTGTCTTTTTTTTTAACTCTACATTGACTGAAACTCGGTGACAATGATGTTAACTAGAGTGTGAAAACTATGATTGGCTGTCGAGAGATATGTGCAGAAGGGGCAAGGGGTACTTGAAGAGTTGGGCAGCGGGGCACGAGGCAGCAGACGAGTGGCGGCTGATGAGAGGCTGTCCTTGTCGCTGTCAGCAAGAGTAGCAGCGGGTGCCAACGCCAGCAAAGTGCTCTATGATTTATACCGTATTTGCAGGCAGTTGCTGGGATGACATCCTCTTTACTTTAGTGACACACACAAACACACACACATACACAAATACACACACACACAAATACACACACACACAGTAAAAACTGTTGTTGCAACATGTTTCACATACGCTTTCAATTTGGCATCGTTGTGCGCCTATTGGCAGTGAAAAACTGTGCCAAAACGTAAGCAATTATTTTCAAATGCTGACTAATTAGTCAGGCAGGTCAACCATAAAATCCTTCGCTGATTTCTCTTTAAGCTAAAAATGTTAACAGAACAAAGGACAAAGCTAAATTTCTTGCTAAATATAGATGAATGAATGCATTAGATTGATTGATGTTGATTGTGCGACAGACTTAGACAAAAGAGAATAAAACTTTGAGAATCTCAAAATTCTTATGTAGTTAGTTCAATCTCTAATTTTGTTTAATTATTTTTATAAGGAATTTTACTTTTGGAATTTACAGTTGGAAAAATATTCGTTTATTGAAGAAAAAATAAAAAATTAGGTCACCTATCGAATAGCTTTTAGCAAAAGATTTTAGAATTAATAATTAATATATAAATAAAAAAAACTTGAGACAATTTCAAAATACGTTTTTGTAAATGTTGCTTTATTACATTTGTTTGCTGGAATAGAAAGATCTAAGAATTTTTTTAAAAAGTGATTTACATAAAGAGTAGAGAGTAGAGAGTTGTCGTTTAGTCATATTGAATAAGTCCGGGTACAGTTGCAGTATAGGGTCAAAGTATTCAAATTATCATCGCTTAGTTGCGGCTGGCTGCACAGTTGGTAACCTCACGGCGGTTGCGGCAGACCTTCAGCTCACGGTCGAACCATTGGCCAGCGGGGCAAGTCTGGTGTCTGGCGCGGTTGTTACGACACACATAGAAGCGGCGGCAGTGTCTACCGTTTGTGAACAAAGTGCCATCTTCATGACCCTGGCAGTCACGCAGTGAGACCAGAACCTCAGCTGGATTGCTTACGACTGTTTCAATAACTCTTCCAGAGTTAGGAGCCTTTGTTGAAGTACAGGGTGGTTCGGTTGTGGTACAGGGTGGTTCGGTTGTTGTGCAGGGTGGTTCGGTTGTTGTGCAGGGTGGTTTGGTTGTCGTACACGGTGGTTCGGTTGTCGTACACGGTGGCTTTGTGGTCGTGCACGGAGCTCGAGTTGTCGTCGTCGTTGTAGTAGTTGTCGTTGTCCTTGTTACCGTTGATGTTGTTGTGGAAGGTGTCGCTTTTTTGGTTGTAGTAGTTGTTGTCCTTGTTACCGTTGATGTTGTTGTGGAAGGTGTCGCTTTTTTGGTTGTAGTAGTTGTTGTCCTTGTTGTAGTAGTTGTTGTGCAAGGGATTGTCGTTGTCGTGGTTGTTGTGGTGGTTGTTGTGGTGGTTGTTGTTGTGGTTGTTGTGGTGGTCGTTGTCGTAGTTGTTGTGGTGGTCGTTGTCGTAGTTGTTGTGGTTGTTGTAGTTGTTGTACAAGGTGTTGTCGTTGTTGTGGTTGTTGTGGTGGTCGTTGTGGTGGTCGTCGTGGTGGTCGTTGTGGTGGTCGTTGTGGTGGTTGTTGTTGTTGTGGTAGTTGTTGTTGTCGTCGTCGTTGTTGTAGTTGTTGTGCAAGGTGTTGTCGTTGTCGTTGTTGTACAAGGGGTTGTCGTTGTCGTGGTTGTTGTGGTGGTCGTTGTGGTGGTCGTTGTTGTTGTGGTAGTTGTTGTTGTGGTAGTTGTAGTTGTGGTAGTTGTTGTCGTCGTTGTCGTTGTTGTGCAAGGGGTGGTCGTTGTCGTAGTTGTGGTGGTGGTCGTTGTCGTGGTTGTTGTTGTGGTCGTTGTCGTAGTTGTTGTGGTGGTCGTTGTCGTAGTTGTTGTGGTTGTTGTAGTTGTTGTACAAGGTGTTGTCGTTGTCGTGGTTGTTGTGGTGGTCGTTGTGGTGGTCGTTGTGGTGGTCGTTGTTGTTGTGGTAGTTGTTGTTGTGGTAGTTGTTGTTGTAGTAGTTGTTGTTGTCGTCGTCGTTGTTGTACAAGGGGTTGTCGTTGTCGTGGTTGTTGTGGTGGTCGTTGTGGTGGTCGATGTTGTTGTGGTTGTTGTTGTTGTGGTAGTTGTTGTTGTCGTCGTCGTTGTTGTACAAGGGGTTGTCGTTGTCGTGGTTGTTGTTGTGGTAGTTGTTGTTGTGGTAGTTGTTGTTGTGGTAGTTGTTGTTGTCGTCGTCGTTGTTGTACAAGGGGTTGTCGTTGTCGTGGTTGTTGTGGTGGTCGTTGTTGTTGTGGTAGTTGTTGTTGTGGTAGTTGTTGTTGTCGTCGTCGTTGTTGTACAAGGGGTTGTCGTTGTCGTGGTTGTTGTGGTGGTCGTTGTTGTTGTGGTGGTCGTTGTTGTTGTGGTGGTCGTTGTCGTAGTTGTTGTGGTGGTCGTTGTGGTTGTTGTAGTTGTTGTACAAGGTGTTGTCGTTGTCGTTGTTGTACAAGGGGTTGTCGTTGTCGTGGTTGTTGTGGTGGTCGTTGTGGTGGTCGTTGTTGTTGTGGTAGTTGTTGTTGTGGTAGTTGTAGTTGTGGTAGTTGTTGTCGTCGTTGACGTTGTTGTGCAAGGGGTGGTCGTTGTCGTAGTTGTGGTGGTGGTCGTTGTCGTGGTTGTTGTGGTGGTCGTTGATGTGGTCGTTGTGGTGGTCGTTGTTGTTGTGGTAGTTGTTGTTGTGGTAGTTGTTGTTGTCGTCGTCGTTGTTGTGCAAGGGGTTGACGTTGTCGTGGTTGTTGTGGTGGTCGTTGTTGTCGTGGTGGTCGTTGTTGTTGTGGTGGTCGTTGTTGTTGTGGTTGTTGTGGTGGTCGTTGTCGTTGTGGTTGTTGTAGTCGTTGTGCAAGGTGTTGTCGTTGTCGAGGTTGTTGTTGTTGTCGTTGTAGTAGTTGTTGTTGTTGTCGTTGTAGTAGTTGTCGTTGTTGTTGTTGTCGTCGTCGTTGTTGTAGTTGTTGTGCAAGGTGTTGTTGTTTTTTCAGTTGTCGGAGCAGCTGTCGACGCTTTAGCCGTTGTTGTCTTTGGTGTTGTTGTCTTTTCGGTTGCCGGAGCAGCTGTCGATGCTTTAGCCGTTGTAGTCTTTGGTGTTGTTGTCTTTTCGGTTGTCGGAGCAGCTGTCGACGCTTTAGTCGTTGTAGTCTTTGGTGTTGTTGTCTTTTCGGTTGCTGGAGCAGCTGTCGATACTTTAGCCGTTGTAGTCTTTGGTGTTGTTGTCTTTTCGGTTGCCGGAGCAGCTGTCGATGCTTTAGTCGTTGTTGTCTTTGGTGTTGTTGACTTTTTGGTTATTTCCGCTGGTGTTGTCGTGCGTCGAGTTGTTTCACGAGGAGTAGTGGATTTACTTGGGGTTGGTGTTTTTTCACTTGGGGTTGTTGTTTTTGTACAGGGTGGTGGAGTTGTAGGCTTTGTTTTATTACACGGTGGCTTCGGAGTTGTTTCGCAAGGAGCTTTACCACCTGGTGCTGCCAGATGTCCATCGTGATCATGTCCAGAGACAATTAAACCACTGCGATCGCCATTGTGGCACTCCACAAGGCTCGGTAGATTGCAGATTTGAGTCCTGGGATCAAAGGACAGGCCATGACCGCACTCTCTTCTCAGTGCACGCCCGCGCAGGCAAACATAGAAACTGGAGCAGCTAATGGGATCCGCGAACGAAAGTCCATTAATATGATCCGAACAATCGGGTATGTGTGCCTCGCCGCTTGCAGCCAGAGAAGCCAGGGCAATCACAAAAGTGAGCAGCAGCAAGTTGTCTATGAAAGGCAATACCGCCATTTAGAATAAATACTCAAAATATCTAGTCGGTCCAACAACTTACAAACTCTCATTGTCAAAAATAGTCCTGCGCTTAGCTTTTAACGTTGGGAGTATTCACTTCTCCACTGTACGTGTGCCTATAGTAGCTGCACTGCTTATATAGCAACGAACTATTCTCTTATCATCAGCCACAATTACACCAAGAATTGCTCAGCCACTTGACGGCGACACATCCCTTACACGAACAAGTTGTCGGAAACGAGATATATCATTACCTTAATTGACCATTCGACTTTAAAATATTAGAAAAAATAATGAGTCGCGTAGTTTGACACTGTGTCTATCTGTAGTCGGGCATTCTGTACACAAATAATAGATACATATCTATAAGTATCTGAATTGGGAGGAAAGTTTTAATGTTTTTTTAAATAAGATGAATATGATAAGGGTATTCCTTATCTTAATGGTTAGTCAGAGTTAAAATCCTATCGACCAGATTTACCTCAATTCGGTAAAAAAAAAAAGTATAAAGACTTTTAGGTTTAACTGGTAGAAATCGTTCCATAAATGCCGGAGAAAAGACGGTAACTATATTTATTGTATACACAATATGTTGTATTGCTAGTGGTAAGAAAAACCGTACGCAAAACCACAAATTTCTGAGTTGGCTAACGTTTTGTATTTGCTGAAAAAAAGAAGAAAAACATGTTTGTTTGCTGTAAGAGGAAGATTTTTCAAACATTTGCGTTTTGCATTTGCCAGCCCCCAAATCACTTGTGGTCCGACAAATGAATGAATATTTAACAAACTTGTGCACAATTCATGAGCTCTGTATGAATATTTCAGTTGACACGTCGGCTTCTCACACACATGTACGAGTATTTGTTGTCCTGGCACCACCTTATGTTATTGTACACAAAGCATGTTCCTTTGTCTCTACTTGCATTTCAATCTATGTTGATGTAATATATGGAAAATGCTTTAGTGATAGCATACATTTATTTGAAATTCAATTGTGCAGACTCTGACACTGAAGGCGGCCACAATTATAGTATCAATAAAAAGTAGTATATCAAAATTATGCTTCACCAATCCGGCAATTCATATAGATAGAGTGTACCTATTGCATTTACTTACTCCATTGATAATTTGAAAACTTCCATAAACAAGTGCTCAAAAAAGACTCAACAATTTTTAACATTCAATTCTTCATTTAAGGAAAATGTATTTTATTTAGTTGTCGTCACTTATGATAATCGCTTAAGACTTACTGCAAATGTTTTATTTGCTTTTATTTCATTTCATATTTTTTTTGTCTTGTTTAAGCTGCAATAAAAAACTTAAGTCAACGAAAATGTTTTGAACCACTTACTTTAGTTAAATACTGAGCAGAAGTTGCGCTTGAAATTCTTGCAAGTCGTTAATACTAGCTAATGTTTATTTATGGTATCTTCTTATATTTGTTTATATTTTTATTTATTTTTTTATTATTTTTTCTTTTTTTTTTGGTTTCTTGGATTATTTATTGTTGAAGGAACGCTGTACTTTACGTATCCAATACACACACACATATTTACACATTTACTTTGAAGTTGAATTGTTGTAGATATTTATTTCTTTTTATTTAATGTTTACACATATGCAAAAATCTACTGTTATTCAAATATGTTCTTTTTAATTAAAGTAAAATATTTACAGTTTACGCTGGGCCAATTAGAAATAGATCTATGCATTGTTCTTTCCGGAGATACATTCATTAAATGTGAGTTCATCTATTTTGAATATGTTTTCTTTTCATAAATATATGGATTTATAGCTGACATACTGAGATTAACTGTTAGGATTATCAATACATTCAAATATGAGCTTTGCATTTGATTTATTATACAGTTATTAATATTCATTTTATATATGTAAGCCTTAGCCTCCAGTTGGGCGTCCTTATTTATTAGCTTTGAAATTGTTATATTATTTTAACGCAGTAATTAATGGTCTGCCTATTTGCAAAACCTACTTTTCTGCGCCATTCAAAGTTCAATTTTATTTCCGAATTGCCTTACCTATAGTATTATAATGTAAATACAACCATAACTCAAGCCGCATCTTAAAGATTTCGAAATGAAGATTCCTTTCATGCATATTTACACAACTCTCACGAGCTTTCAATATCCTTGATTTGATTACCCAAACGACTAGAGATTAAAGTATCTAAAGAAATGAAACTAATGAAATTAAAGAAAATTACACAAATTATTTTTCCTGTCAAGTTTTAAATATGCAAACACATCCATATATCAAGAATCTATAAGCAAGCACTAGAAATATTTTTTGGTTTTATTTTGGGCAACAGATGAGATCGAGAATGCATTTGTATTGTATCTACCAGAGATACTCGTGGCTACAAATGTATCTCTCATTGTTGGGACTTAAAATTCTACGCATAGTCTAAGCTGAATCGCAGCATCCATCTTTCGTCCTGCTGGTATTCCTGTTACTGCTGCTGCTTTTCCTGCTCAAGTTTTATCCTCGGCCACTTTGGTACCACTAATTGAGCTGCTGACGTGGCCACAGCTGCCGCCGCAGTCTCCGCCATCGAATCCCTGCCTGCGGGTTGTCGTCTGCGCCTGGACGCAGAGCCTGGGGCTGACACTTGCGCCAGACGTTGTCCTGTTTTTTGTCCTTGCTGGCTCCTGGAGTGTTGCTGCCACTATTCGCTTGTTGACTTTGTTACGGCCTCGATTGCTGGTCGACACAAATTTAATAATCCACAACAATGTCAAAATTGTTGAAATATTCCGCCACGGCAAATAGCCAGGGCAACCAATTAGCGTATTCCAGCTGACGCTGCCCGATTTAATAGCCGACGCAGAGTATTCACCTGATGGTTATAAAGAACACATCACATATGTTGGCTTCCGCTTAACACCCGATTCCCAACTACGCAAATAAATACTCAAAACTGAAAGTAATTTTAATCATCAACAATTTCAGCTCAAATTTTGCGTAAAATAAGCGTATACATGCGTATGTGTATGTGTGTGTGTGTGTAACTAGTCGATTGAATAAATATAGGCATATTGTAATTAAATATTTCTATGGTGAAATTGAATAGCAAACACTAAGGCCGAGAAGAGCAAATAAAAGAGAGCATAAATTAACAGACATTTGAGCATCGTTTTATACTCGGGCCAGGTTCGACACGAGGCAGAAGCGTGAAATATGCACAAAATAAATATTTGAATTTAATATCAACAACAACAATGCCAAAATAAACGAAATCAGCAAATAGAGTGCACTAGAATAGAAGCTAACTTAATGAAATTATGAAAACAGCAAATGCTAGAAATTGCAACGAATCAATGATATCATTTTCAAATGCTTAACTTCACAGAAACTAAATGTAAATTTGAATTTAAATAAAATAATTAAATTGCTGTAATTTCATAAGCTCAAATATTTATTTTTATTTGGTATATAAATCAAAAAAAAAAAGGTCAAAAGCTACAGTCATATATGTTTATTCATCATATGTATTGAAGTACTCAAATATATATCAAAAACTGACTAAATTTTGACTAACCAACAAAAATAAAAATATTTGCTTAGCAAATTGGCCAGTTTTGAATTTTAGATTAAAGCAAATTACTCAAATAAACCAAATATAATTTACTCAAAATAATTAAATGCAGTCAAACTTTTTACCCCCAGGGCAGCTCAATAATAATATATATAATTTACCATATATACTTATATAGCTATTTACTAAAAATGTTAAAATTCATCAAATTAAATACTAATGGATAAGCGCCATTAATTCAATAAAAATGTGAAGCGGCACGTTTTCAGTTCTTTTACGTTAAATAAATATATGAATATATATATATGTATATTTACGTATTACATATAAACATAAAAGCGTGCATTATAAAATCATATAAATAATGGCATAACATGGTGGAGGCTTTCATGTGTATGTATGTGAATGTCTGTGCGAGACAAAGGAGGCGCACGCATATATAAATGATAATATCATTAAATTATTAATAATAATGTGTCACAATTGTAGTTATTGCCTTCAATGTTCTTTATATGTTGCATACTCGCTGCTGCCATAGCGCCACAGAATGATATTAAGTTTATTAACCTTATGGCACTTTATACAAAATTTCATCCAAAACAATTTTTTCTTTCAATTTCAAACAAAAGTAGATCAACCTGCATGTTTTTCTTTTTTCCACAGTTGCCCAACCCACTGTTCAAGTGCATAACAAATGTCCAGATGAAATCTGTTCATTCAGTCCTGGCGTCTCCCCCGCCTACCTGGCTTGCCACTGTTGTCTAGTATTTCCGTGATTTTCATTATCCAGCTTAAACATGTTTTACTCATTTGTTCGGATTAAAGTGCTGCGGGACGCATTTTATCTGTGTCAATTAGTCGAATATTAAAAATACATAAATATTACACAATATTTTTTACTTTTTCGCGCATTTTTCATTACAGCTTTTCATGTTTTTGCTTGCATTTCTGTGACGTTAATGTGAAAATGGAATCAATAAATATGGATGAATATGCGCTAGGAAATTTCAGATTTTTTCACTCGTTATTCAACAAATTCCTGTAGACTTAATTAGGGAAACTTATTTAGAGTATTTAGTCAGTCAGAAAATGTTGGGAAAAATTCGCAAAGTTCTGCTTGGGAATTTATTTAAAAAAAAGTAAAATGTTGAGATACTTATAAAAGAGATGAAGAGGTTTTCTGCTTCAATGAACTAATTTTGAAGAGCTGTTCTTCTTTAAACACTTGTTAATTGCTTTTAGAAATAGTAAAGCTTAGTGCGAAGATAAGGATACATAAAATACATATAGAAATATGTCATATAGACTATATCTTCAATAAAGCAATGTAACAGACTTGAAATCGAATTTTCTAAACATTTAATATTATGAAATATTTTGTATGCCAATTGATGAGAAGATTTAAAAATTTTCCGTTTTGTTTTTTGGTATTCGCCCACGCCATATGTCAGGAATAATTAAAAATGTTCACAATTTATGCCTTGTTTGATTTGAAGTGGCAGAAAACAACTGTTCAGAGGCGACCACAGCTGCAGGCGGGGCGTAGCTTGAATGACAGATTGACAGGCACGCCCTTAAATCATTGTTTTGTACCTTTTTCGACGCTTTGGCATTTATAAAACAAACATGTGGAGCCCTTGACAGTCGCATAGAATCCACACGAACCACAATTTACCGTCAAATCCAATGCCATTTTTATGGCCATTATTTAAAATACCATTGGCCCCAATAAACGTGACAGTCCCCGTTGCTGTTGTTGTTCTGTTTCGACTGACAACGTGTAAACGACAAACGCGAAGCGCAAACCTGTCCCTCAAGCCAACCAGCACCACATCAGGTGTCATCAACACTTAGCTGGCAACCACTAACCACCAAGCCCGACTCACCGCCTCTTTCCATCCTCCATTAAAGTAGCATGCTTCAGACAGAACACATGTCAAAGTTGACATACACGCACAACTCAAACAACAACAACAATACACATGCTGCAAGCTAAATGATTTAAATGCAAACACAAATTGCGTATTGATAAACAAATATCTCACAGCGCTTGAGCGATACAACGATATAAAGATACATAAATACAGCCGATATGCAAGATATACAGAAGCACAGATACAAATGTATCGCAGCGCTTGAGCGATACAACGATATAAAGATACAGCCGATATGCAAGATATGCAGTGGCACAGATACAAAGATACAAATGTATCTTTGCGCTGGACAAACAAACATGGCAGCTATGCTGGCAATAGTATGTGTGTATTACATGTTTATAGGTCATCATTATCATTATCATTATCATTATCATTAAAATCATCATCATCATCATCATCAGCACCACAAGCTACGTGCTTCTCATTCACGCTGTCGCCTTGCTGGACACGAAGCAAATAACGCAATTGTGGGACATTTGGAGATAACAACAAAACTACAGCAGTCGCTTTTGTTTTTGTTGTTGCTGTTAGCTGTTGCTGTTGCTGTTGCTGTTGCTGTTGCTGTTGCTGTGTAATGTTACTGTTTCTGTCTGAGTGACCATCAGCAAAGGTAGAAAATTGTGTAAGCCAAATAAAATCTAAATGGTTCAACTATGGAAACTAAAGGCGAATCTCAACTGAAAAGCACTCAACTAAAATATGTTAGAGACTGTCTACATAAACTAAAGACAACAAGTTGTAACAATTATTATAAATATAAATGTATAAAGACATTAATAATGATAAAGACAGCTCAGGCTAAGATCTTTAACTTTTAAATATAGCAAATATCGTAAGAAATATATGGCTATATGAAATAAAAATATAAATACAAATGACTGTTATACACTTAAGTATGTATTTGTTTATAAACATGCAGAAAACATTTAATTTAATTTAAGTAAATTTCACACCAAGAACATAAGATTGGTACCACTGTGCCTGCGCTCGCAAATCGAAAGTCAGCGAAGTAAAATTCAATTAGGCTAAATGAAAACTTAATTCTATTGGCATGCAATACAAAAACAGTTGGCACCAACTACACAGCTTGGCCAGCAACCAAGCAACTGATGCCCTGAGCCCCTGCCCTTCTTCTTCCTTTGAAGCAAACGTCATGCGGACTTACCATTTAGCACGTGCAGAACAACGGTGCGCGCGGCGCTATTCGAGGGGCTGCATGTATAGTTTCCCGAGTCGAGCTTCACAACGGCGGGAATGATTAGCGAGGCAGTCTGTAAGAGGAATACAACACAGAAAATATCTCAAAATATATATATATATATGTATATATGACAAGGTGATACTTGAGCGGGCGAGACAGCTGACAGACGCGGCGGCGGCACTTGGGGCAATTGGAGTGTTGGCACGGTTTAATGAAAAGCATTAAAATACAAAATATGCACACAATCATATCATATATTAAAATTATAATTTGACGACACAGACAATTTTCGACAGCGTTGGAAAATTGAATAAAAATGCCAGCACGCGCTTCACGGGGGCAATCCGCGTAATGAAAATGCGTTTAACGAAAATGCACTTGGACAAATTCTGTGTTTTTCATCTTCAAATTTGTAGTACATTTTGCTTACTATATTTAATATTTAAATATTTTCTATATTAACAAAATAGTGATTTGCTCTAAAAATATTCCATCAAAATAAGCAAGCAAGAGTGAAATTGTTTGCGATTGTTATATTTCAGCAACTGATTGAGTTTTCGATAATAATTAAATGCTTGAACCATTTAGTCGTGGTTTCTTTTTTGCTATTGAATATTGAATTGCAACTACAAAATTTATAACCAAATTTGTACCAAATTTTCTGGTCACTTGAAGTTCTCCCAGCGAAAGCGACCATTTGAATGTTGTGTTATTCCACCAATAAAGGCGTGAATGCATTGTCAAAACAAAAGCAGAAACAACATAATATCTAAAGCAGATTTTGATCAATTTGGTTAATCAATCTGGTTGCCCTGTCTATCTTTTCACAATCCGTATATTTTTCTCTGAGTGTACAAACGAGAGATAGTGAGGGGCAGTTTGCTGGGCGATGTATATGATAATGATGAGAGAAACGCCCACATGTGTGGTATGCCACTTACCGTTATCTGCTTAATGAAACTGCTGCTTGGAAGCATTGTGGTTGTTGTTGTTGGCGTTGTGCTGGGCTCTGTTGTAGTTGTTGTTGTTGGAATGGTTGTTGTTGCTGCACCTGCTGCTGCTGCTGCTGCTGCTGTTGTTGTCGAAGTTGGCTGTTTGTCTGCAGCAGCTGCTGTTGTCAGCATATCAATTGCTGCAACACCTTCGTCTGTGGCAACGCCTGCTGCTGCTGTTGCCGCTGCTGCAACTGCAACTGCAGCAGTAGCTGCTGAAGTTGACATTGTGGCTGATGTGGGCGTGGCCGTGGCTGTCGTTGGCAGCACGTATCCATATCCGGCGCTAGCCGCCTCATCGCTCACCGTTATCGCATCTAGAATATACGAACGTGTTATGGCCACAATATCATTAAGGGATTCTGCTGCTGCTGCTATTGCTGCTGTTGCTGTTGACGTCGATGTCGACGTTGCTGCTGTTGGCGTCGTTGGCACTTCCGTTGGCAGATCGATGCGCTCAATTTCCGTCCGCCAGCCGCGACGATTATGCAAATAGATTTGCTTCTGATTGTAAAACCAATTAATGAAAAGTGGCGGCTCCAGCGCTTGGCTAATTATGCAGCGCAGTTTCACTTGACTTCCGGCCTTCACGTGACGCGTGGACTCGCCAATTAATTCCGTTTTAGGTTCTGGGGACACGGACAGAGACAGGGAGAGACACACACATTTATAGAGTCGCTTACAATCTGTGCAAAATCAGTGCAGAAGCCACTGATTTATTGGCCTGCTCTGTGATTTATGTTTGGACTTGAATTTAGGTTTAGCGTGTGGCATGCGTTGCAGTTCGCTATGGTATCCATTGATTGGGCCCGTAATAACAGGCATTAAGAGGTCAATTTGCTGAAAAGCTTGTGAAAAGACTTTAAAATCTAACAAAAGCCTGAAATATCTAATGTTTACCGGAAAATTTATGAACAATTTGAATATATATATATAAACGAATAGTTACGATGTTATATGGTCTAATGAATAGTTTTAAATTTTTTTTTTAATTGTTTTTGATTAACAAAAAGTCCTGAGTTAAGTTATTTACTATATTTTTATAAATATATATTTATTTTTGGAAATTTATATAATTTGTAAAGAGAAAAGTTGAGAAGCAACAAAAACCTAATGTAAAATAAAATAATTCAAATCGCATTAGTTTTGGTTAGCATAACTTAAATTTTCATATGAACAACATTTCTCTAATTATTTAAACTTGACTTGACTGCATTCCCAGTTCTGTTTGTCAACTTTATATATATATTGTAATATATTTTGAAAGTACCTACATCCTTGTGTCTTTTAAGCAATCAAAGATATTTGCTTGCTCTACGAAATATTGATTTAATAACATTTTGATTTTGAATATTTAGTTGAAACTTACAACTTAAATCAAATTTAATTTCAAGTACTACCGCTGTGTATTAAATTTCTATAGGGACTCGCACTATTGTCATCGACTTGTTACACATTCTTTATTTCCTTTACTCACCCACAATGCGCAGGTGCACAATTGCGCTCGCCTTGGGCTCCGTAGAGACTTGACACTCGTAGGTGCCCTCGTCCTTGAGCTGAACGTATTTAATTTGCAGGGACCAGCGTTCGGGGTTGGGTGAAAAGACCGATTGAAATCGCTGATCCGCTATGAAGGTGGTCTGATCCACGGTGAGTATGTGGCCATCTCGCATGCGAAGCCAGGAGATGGGCTTCTTCACCAATTGCTTGACCTGTGCGAATGAATGAAAGATGACAATCCAAATGAATGAATCAATATCAAATTAGGGAATAATTGAAAGCAATCTGTCAATATTGGTTTTCATATTTTAAAATACAATACAATTGAGAGCTGGCCGCAGGGGAAGCTGTGAGCAAATCCCAGCTGAATAACTGAATGATGTCAGCTAAACTTTTGTACACAAAACTTTGGCGCCTACAACAACGGGCATTGAATGATATATAGGAGGACAATGTAACGGTAAACAATAACGCCAACAAAATGACGATTCATTTCTGTCAATAATGACAATAATAATTTAGAAGCAATTTTACAAGGCTGCCTCCCTGCCTGGCTGCCTCCCCCCATACAGGCAGCCGCACGTAAAGAAAATAATATACATTGAACTCGAGACGGAAACTGAAAGACCTTTTATTGATTGTGTGTGTATGTGTGTGTGTGTGGGTACATTTTATTTATGTCGCTTGGCGTACCACTTGTACGGCATGTCAATGATGTTGTATGAAAAAGCTCATCGTAATTACACTCGACACAATTTGTGATTTATTTGTTGCTAGACAAGAAGTTTCTCGTGTGTGAAATATATTTTGAACAAGTTCTTCGATTATATTTGTATTGCCTTTGACAGCTGGGCATCCAGCTTGAATAATCAATTGTTTGCTGAATGCATTTAAAAATATGTAATAATAAAATTAAAATTTGATTTAATTTTAATATGAAAATTATTTAATTGAATTGAAGAGAATTCAAAGTAACATATCAGACGCATGTACCAGGGAGCATTGCAAATTTGCCGGAGGAGTTTTGCTTGTGCAACTCTTATTTTATTTAGGTTTGATTTTGCCGCAATTCCAAAGACTTGAAGCGCATATCTCCATATGGGACTGAGTATTGCTTTATAAATTGTCACTTTACTGTACAGTGACAATTTATTGGCCGGCTTAAGAAGCCATGACATCTTTGCGCTTTTGGTCATTACAGTCTTTTTGACCATCGTGGTGTGCATGTTAAATGTAAGCCTTCTGTCTAACACTACGCCCAGATATTTGTGGCTAATTTTAAATTGATGTCAAAATTTAATGCTGCTCCAAAAAGAATGCTACGATTTTATTAATTGAGAATATTCAAAGTTAAATTGATAAATATTTGATTATTATTCTAAAGCATCTAAGCAGCACCTAAAACGCTGCATTTTAGTTTTAGTTGCAGCTTAGATGTAAGCTTTTTCGATATTTTAGAGCTTCACCTGACCATTTCCGTATTTATTATTTAGCATTTTTTAAACATTGTATATAATATATCTCAAAATGATCAACTAATCCACTCTAAACTGTGATTCACTTAAAATTCCAAGCACACAGTTTGCGCACAGTGTGGGCTCGCGCATATATACCCTATTGCGCGGCAAGCGAGAGGTTGCTAGGGAGCGTCTACACAGCTGATTATAATGGCGATTGCGAAGCGCGGCACTAGCTGAAACTTCGACTGGCTGTGGCAGTGGCAAATGACAGTCTTTGAACTGCTGTCATCAACTACATTGTCCGTGTGGGACACGGCGTTGGCGACGTCGAGCAGCAATAGCTTGGAAGCATTGCATGAAAGCGAGGGTATAGACGCATGCGGGTTGAGATGGGTGCTGTTGAACGACGTCATGATTAGATACTATAATCATTTGTGTTTTATGTGCTTGTTGTTTTTCATTGTGGTTGCCGCCCTATCCCAGTCGCCATGGAACTAAAAGTGTCTGAGGCACGCACACAAAAGGCCACCCAAGCACAGACTCCATCGCCCACCGTCCACATCTTTAACCCCCGCCACCACACGGAGATTTAGCTGCCCGCCTGTCTGTCTGACTTGGCCATAATTGCTGGCTCGCCTCTCTCTTCTGTTGCTGTTGTTGTTTTTGTTTAGTTGTACGTGCTGTCAAAACTCTATGAATATGCCGTATCACTAATAAGTACAGACATATACACACACACACACTCACAGCAGTCACATATTAAGGCAATGTAAACAGACGCCATAAGGTTTGTTTAGTACACAGCATCAGGGATTAGTCTGCCTAAATTTCTAATTTGAACTGCTGCGACTTACGTGGTAAAATGTCTGCTAGTTTTTTACGTTCTTTTTGAATTTTAAAGTACTTTTAAGTAAAGTACTTATGAGTATGCAGTGACTGTAGATTATAATTTTAAAAAATATGCTTCTGAATTGATTTAGTCATGCACGTCAATCACCAGACAGATCTATACTGAGGCGCATATTGTCAAAATTTGTATGTCTCTGCTAGAATATAATAAATAAGTTTTCAATTTATCTTCAAGTCTTCCACTCACTGATTTCTTCATGAAAAATACTCGATTGTTTTTGGTTTTATTTTTTAAATTTTCTAGAAACTGTAAATTATGCAGCTATAAATAAACCAACGTTGGGAGGGCGGCGAGTTTATTAAATTTTGCGGAAAGCATTGAAATCGTGAGTATCGCACAAAGCACATTATTATCAGGCCGAGCATCGACATTATACTCAGTGTATTAAGTGAAGATGCTTATCCAGTTGCCCGCGTCGAGAGACAGTTGGGCAGCCAGCCAAGCAGCTACCAGGCACGCACACAGAGTCGGCGATGAGAAGTAGACGAAGTCGGGGCTGTAACTGGAGCAACTGCCAGGGAACTCCTTCAGCCACAATTTGGAGTACGTGGCAAGTGTAAGTATATAGAGTGGATGCTTGTGGCGGCTGCTGCTCCGCTCGACTGGCTGACAAATATTCCTGTGGCTGGGGGCTCAGGTTGGGCCCGTTAGCTAATTTAAATTCCTCGCTTATGGATGGCGCATTATGCGGCTGGGTTCGTGTAGATTGCGCTTAATTTGCCAAAAATTAATGACCGTATTTTGCCATCGAATTTATCAAGATGCCCAAATTTTGAGCTGTTTTGCAATTTAAATATTGTTAATTAGATGTAGCTGCATTCTATATAAGCCACCCTCCACTCTCTCCCTCTCTTCCGTTCTGTATCTTGATGTCTGTGGGCAAATGTTAGCATTGCATTAAAGTCAAGCGCCTGGAAATGGGCAATAAAGCCAGCAAGTGCCACTTATAGTTTGTAAAAGTTGACGGGCCGACTGCACCCATATCATATTATACTATATCCCGTGAAAGCCATAGATGGAGCTGGAGCCTTAGTTGTAGTCAAGTTTTCGCTTCTTGGCTTTTATGTTCGCCTTACTTTTTCGTTTGCTGTCGTCAGCAACGATTTTCTTCTGTCCTTTTCTTTTTTGTATTTTGAGGAGCACAAAACCAAAGGCACGCAGACAACAAAGTTTGGCCATAACATTTGCGAATGCTGTCTAAACTTGTTTGTAAATAATTTCTTTCTTTTATTTTGCCAATTTTTTCACACAACAATACACCTCAAAGAGAGAGCCATATCCATGGGTAGCATTTTTTTTGCTTCTTTTCGTTCCATATCTTCAAAAAAAAAACCGAACTTTTCGCAGACTTTGCAAAATAACCCAAAATTGGGGTAGGAGAGCAAAAATCGCTTCTGCGAAAAAAATATCAAATGCTCGTGGGCAAAGCTTTGTTTTGCTTTTTCTCTCTTGTGGCATGCCTTTATGCTCGATGTGAGCTCCATGTAACGCCTACGGTCTAAAATTTATTATTAATTGATTTGGTTTAAGCAGATTATTTAACATTTTGCCAAGCTCTCTCAGCCAGCAGCTATGAGCGCTAAAAGGGAATACAACATATATTTTCTTTTATCGGATAATCGGATAAGTGATGTGGATGCTACTACATTGATTATCCTCAACTGGGAAAATTGAATGACATAAAAATCCTTTTGAGCAGGCTAAAGCAAACGTCTTAAGACTATTTATTACAAAATACTATGGCTTGGTCTTTGGCATTCTCAATTTCTATATAAAACAAAGAACATTCTAATTAGGCTTTAATTTTACTGAAACTGAGAAATGCTACAAGTAGTTTAAAAACAAACTTAGAATTTAAAATGATTTAGAAATAAAATACAATTATACATTGAGTAAACATTCACTAAGGACAGGACAGGAACATTCTCAAGTTGAAAAATGTTGGTTCAAAGAAATGAAACAAATATTAAACGACTTTTTTTTTTATATCAATGAGTACAAAGTACATTGAGGCACAAAATGTTAAAGGCCATAAATGAAAATAAATTAAATAAAGCTGCCTTAAGGTAAGTAGCTGATTTGTACAGCTATCATCCTTTAAATAATTAATATTTACAGGTGTTTCTTCACTTCTTTCCTTTCCTTTGTTGAGTTTAAGTTACTCGAGTAAAAGTTAGTATTGGTGTTGTTACAGACGAGTTCATTTGAATAAACAGAGAAGTAGAGAGAAACAGAAACAGTTGCAGAAAAGTATTTGTTTGTCTTTTCAACAGCTGCAGACAGTAGAGATACTTTTGACTCTTTTAAGTTTCATTTCACTTAATTTTTTGAGAGCGCCAAAGAAAGTGAGAAAGAGGGAGAGACAGAGAGAGAGAGAGATAGAGGGATCAAAACAATTTACTCTATAAACAGGGACAGCAACGACTGCGCCAATTATAATGGACATAATGATTATGCTTATGCTTGTAATTATAATGATCATTAGTATGATTATCATCATGATGTGGAAGCTGTGTGTGTTGCAGGCACTGCGCCAAGGCAGCGAGGCAGTGAGTAACTAAATTATTAGCGGACAGACTTTGGATGCCATACACACACACACACACACACACACACACGCTGATGCCACGCCCAAAGCTGTGCGTGTGTGTGCTGTGCATGGGGTTGGGGCTTGGAAAATTTGGGTCATCTACGAAAATGGCGTTGCCTTTGGCTATAAATTGGGCGAAGATATAGAGGGTGGTGGGGTCGGAGGAATACGGTGGGGGTTTGGGGCGTGGCAGTCGCAATTTCCGGTTTGTTTTCTTTCAGTTCCGACAACGCCAAGCGTAAATTAGTTCAAAGCGCAGCAAAGTTGAACTTCGCCCCCTACCCCAAGCCACTTCCGCGAACCATCACCCTAGCCATCCTATCTTTGTGAGTCGATTGAGCAAAAAAGAAAATAATTCTGCATAATCAGTTGCTTATTATAAATTATCAATGATTATTAATAAGAGAAGAGGAAAATGCTTTGTCAATATTTTTGTTACTCTCCTCAAAAAATGGAAAAAATTAAAATCCTCCGCTGAAAGTAAACAGCGAAGCGAGCGCTTGATTGGATTTCAGCAAAAATCAATCAACTTTTCATTTGGCCCTCTTCAGTTGCTGAGTTTGGTCAACAACTTAATATTGTACAAGAATTCAGGCATTATTTGGCATAAGCATGCGCCTCATGCAAGTCATTGATAGAACCAACAAAATATAATATAAAAAGATGGAAGACATAACGCAGAAAAAAGTAAAATAATATTTTGTGTAAGCTCTCGGCTTTTCCAAGAGCGGTCAATTTTGAAAGTTAGCTGAAAAGGTTTATCATTGCATCAAGAGAGCCCCCAAAAGTTTGTTAAACTTGAGCAATGATGATTGAATGTAAAGGTGAAACAGTCTCGAGCTGAAACCATGACGAGAATATTAAGCAACATGAAAGCTTGTTTGTTGTTGAAAGGCCTATGGAAATAAACAAATTTTTTTGTTTTAAAATTTTGGAAACAGATTAGGAGAGATGGAAAGAGCAGCTCATTCTGGCTTACTGTGTAATTGTATAGCCCTGAGAATATTTTGTTCATAAGAAAAGGGTGCAGTAGAATATCTGAATGCAAAAGCTCAAATATGATATATTATCTGGCTGATTAAAGCATAACTCATTTTTTGCAATAGAGAGATTATCCATTACAATGTGCTAAGGAAGAAAAAGAGAGTTTAGGCACACAGATGATCATAGATAAAGAGGCGCAACAGTAGAACCGGATTCAACTACCATTTAAGGCGAGATATGTACATTACTCTGAGTATTTTAAATTATACGTATATATAAAAGAAAGTTGATTTATAAGTTGAGTAAACACAATAGACTAATTTTATAATATTTGTAATCTTAATGTTATAGTTAATAAACTTTTCAAGTCAATGCAAGCTACAGTAAATATCAAGAGAATATCTCAAATATCTCAAGCAGCTCATTTGTTTCCTATTTCAGAAGCTAAGGAATGGCAAATCGACTAATTACTGCTTACATTCCTATCTCTCGGATGTGTGGTAGTTATACGAACGTATATCCCATTATTATGTCATTAATTGACATGTGTTGACTGCTTTCCTAGAGCCGAATGACTGCCAGCTACATGATGTGCGCTCCATGTGGGAAGCAATCACTTCTTTTGTGTCGCAGCTACGCCTTTGTGCGCCTGGCCTAGTAATCTTATAAGCAAACACCTCTCGAGGCCCCTGCCCTACCAAGTGGGCGCCTCATTTGGCACGCATTATGGACTGTTAATTAAAGGAAATTTCCGGGGTGGAGCCCAGCTTGAGTTTGAGTTCGGGTTTACTTACGTTGCAAGGCAGATAGGCGTGGGTGCCCGCTTGGCTAATTATTGTCTGGTAATCATCTATTGTTGGCGGGGGCTTTAACGTTGTCCTAGGAGCTGGCCGACGTGTCGTTGTTGTTGTTGTGGCTGCGGTTGTTGTGGTTGTTGTTGTTGTTGTTGATGTTGATTCCTCTGTTGCTGCTGTAGTTATTGCTGCTACATCGATTGCGGCTGTGGAGCTGTTGCTGTTGGAGAACAATGCGTTGTGCTGCGTAATTTTGTACTTGTGCACATATGGGTCCTGCTGCTCCACGTTTCTATTGCTCATAATAAGATTTGCTTGCAGCGTAGCTGCTGCATCCTGTCGCTGTTGCTGTCGATCATCATTGTTGTTAATGTTATTAATGCTGCTGTGGTTGGGCAATGCAGTTTCCACTATTGCCGTTGTTACAACTGCAATGGATGGACCCGCATTTGTCTGCATAGCTGTTGTTGTGCCTGTTTGCTCATCATTCGCTTTGACAATTTGCGTTGCCGCTGTAATGAATGGCAACGATTTGGCCAATGTCGCCGCTCTCTTTGATTGACTTCTATGAAATGTGCCGTCATTTATTCTATCGCTCCCTAATATTGCCGCCTCCAGGCCTCCTAGAAGACAGAGATAGAGAGAGAGAGAGAAGAGAGATAGATAGTGAGTTGAAATTGTAAAGCAAGACGCATTGTAAGCCATAAATTAATGAGTTTGTGTTTTGTTTTGAGCTCGACGTTTAAGCCGCTTACATATTTCAAATGCCCTGATCCCATTTATCTAATATGCCCGACAACAATTAAAGCGAGTTCAATAAATTAATCAGCGCACAACTTGAACAGGCAGCACCACTCAACCAATCACCCACCCAGTTGCTATCAATTTGCTCGCCTTCTCACTGTCTACGCATTATAACAATTTCAAATTAATTAGCTAATTACCTTCAAGGACGTCGAGTAAGTGGATTTTTGTATTGATTTGCATAACTTAGGTAAGCAAAGCCGACAGACAGCTAGCACGATATGCCAGGAAACAGGCCAAAGGACCATTTAATACGAGGTCGAACCAGAGGAAAACTTCTTCAAAAGTTTATTTTGGACAAAGGAAGCCAAGAGCTAACCGTTAAATATAATCATAGAAGTTGAAGGCCCCACTTGAGCCTAGCACTGAATTGTTTTGAATTATCTTGAATTATAGTTGTTTTTGCTTTTGCTCTAATTAAAATTATTTACTTTATTTAATGAATCTCAAATTATTTCACTAATTTGAGGTTTGAAGAAGGGCGGTTGGGATAACTAAACAAATTTACATAGAATCACATAACTAATAATTTCGAATTTATATAAAGAACTAGATTTCTTAAGTACTTCTTTAAAGTTCTAACAAAAACGAACAAACGAAACTCTATTACAAATTTTTTAAATCTTTGGAAATGTTAAGATTCCTTTAAATAGTGAGAATTTATTAATTTTTGTCATATCCCATTTTAGGAATAAAATTTGTATAAATTATAATATTTTAGTCCGCTGAAAAATCGAAATATATTGAAATATTTCAGGCAGTAATTCTTCGCTACACACACACACACACACACACACACATACATATACACTCGTCTCTTTTCCTCTCTCTCTCTCTCTCTCTCTCTCTCTCTCTCTCTCTGCTTTTCTCGCCTGCTATTAAGCAAAAAGAATTGCAATAAAATATAAGAAATTTGGTCATAATTTATTCACCTATGACACTTCTTAGCCCACCCACCTGCCCAAAAAAAAGGGGGCGTGGCTGGAGCTGCAGTTGCGCGTAAATTTGCCAAATTCATGCCATAAATTTTGGTAACGAAACTTTTTGGCCCGAACAGCAGTACAAAAAAGACAACTGCAAAAAAAGAGGAGTTGAAGCGAGACAAAACTGTGTCATGCCACAGATATAAAGACGAGTGCCACATGCTGCATGCCACATGCAAGCGCTGAGATTGCTTCAATTTAATTAATACTGAGTGCATTTTTTTCTTTTAATTTGCTGCCAAGTAAAATATTTTCCAAAATTACACACTCCAAAGTTCGAAGAGCTCTTTGGAAACTTTTGCGCCCATTGCAGTTGAACGAGGCCTGCCGTCCTGTTGGCCTGTTGGCAGGCAAAAGTTATTTATCGTTAATTAAGTAATGCGCTACGAAACGAAAAGCAACTGTCTAAGAGATTGCCAGCTATTGAGCAACTAAGAGTCTGAGCTAAGAGCTCAACAACTATCTAAGCAATTCGATGCGACGCCTACAGACAGGGACAGAGAGAAATATAAGTGCTTCGAGCAAATGCAAAATTCGCTGGCGGCCATAAAGTGAGCGCGTATATATGTGTCTGTGTGCGTGTGTGCCTGAGTGTGTACCATGCTATCATGTTTTATGTTTATGCGGCGTGTACGTGCAATAAAGATAAAACGATTTCATATAAAAACTTTTTAATTGCCTGCACTAATGATGCACTGCAACAACTTGATCGTTATAATTATTATTATTATAATAATCAAGTTGTTCGCAACAATTGTACGAGTGGGCAAAAAGTTGATCCACATGCCAAAAAATAATTAAATATAAAGTTGAGAATTTATTCATTTTAATTTACAAATTGAGAACAAACTCAACACGAGCTAAGTTTTAAATTAAATATAAAACTTTTAAATTTATAAATATATAATAAAACATATGAAAAATGAAATGTTTATAGAATGTGAATGTTTATAGAATTTGAGAAATTTCGTTTTGAATGTCTTATCTTACAGATATTTAATAAAAATGTATATTCAAATTCCATTGAGTCAACAAATACTAATCTAAATTAAATTCTGTTCGAGATTTTGTTTTTTTTATTAGGTTCAACAGTTACCAAAAAAAAAAAATTATAAAATCACGAACAGAATTTAATGTAGATTATCAGAAACAATGTTGAACTAAATTATGTGAAATATGCCATAGATAAATTTCTGCGATTCGCTCGTAGCTCTTCCTTCTATCCCGCCGTTTAAGGAAAAATTCTTCGCTTTGATTCCTGGAATGTGGCCCATGGTGCGTTGGCGGCGGCGGCGGCAACTCATTAACCGCAAACAAGTTAAAGACCAAACAGCTGTCGAGTTGCACGAGTTCAAGACATATAAAAGCGAAACATGAATATGCCTGCCACCCAACACCAACGCCCACCACAGTCACAGCACAAACGAGGCAAGAACAAATCAAAACGGCGTAAAAAAAAAGAAAGACGGGGGAGAAAAGCGAAACTGCAATAAAACAAGTGATTTACGCGTAAGAGACGCGCCGAGCGAAAAGAAAAACAGAATAATAAAGAGGGAAAATTAGGAAAAATATCACTTTAGGCGGGCGACAACAGCAGCCGCCGCAGCCGCCGCAGCCTTAAAGTATGCAACAAAAATTTGCTTAATCTCTGCGCCCAAGCAACAAACTAAAAAGTTATAAAAACTCACACACAGACAGCAGCGAGCTGTGGGCAGAGTAAGACATACATAAAAAGATAAAATGACTTGCCTGCCCCACAGCCTGCCCCAATTGGTGAGACAAACTTGCGTAATGAGGCTCGACCAAGCGGCAAAGGCGACTCGATGACTCGCAGCTAGACAGAGACTGCGATGCAGATTGAGTTTGAGTCTTGAGTGGAGACTCGAGACAAAGTCTGAGATTGCGGCATCCAATGAGTTTTGGTCTCATCGTGCAGCAACTCATCTACACATACACTCAGAGAAAGAGAAAGAGAGTGAGAGAGAAAGACAGCGAGCTAGAGAGAGAAGAGAGAGAGAGAGAGAGTAGCAGAATTTCCCGCACTAAAATTAACCATGCTAAACCCCGTGGGCACTTAAATTGGCATCAAGTCTAGCAATAAAATCAGCTAGCAGACACAAATCACTCACATTATCACACAAACATACACACATATTCATATAAATATATACAAAGCCATAATTTATTTTCCCTGCACTTGTCCTTGATGCCCACCAATTGCTACCATTGGGGAACCTTCAAATTCTCAGAAATTCCAAATAAAACCTGCAAATTCCTAGTATAAACGCAGTTATATTATGACACGCAACAAAGCTGACTTAATAAACGTTTCCCAGAAAAAACTTATTCAAATTTACGAAAAGAAAATTTATTTACACATTTTTTTTAATTGGCAAATCAAATTTGTGGGCTTACGCTCGCAGGCTACTTTCTTGGGGAAGATAATCATGACAGAAATAAATTTGCTATCATTAAACAATCCGATTTTATTTATTTTCAAGTTAAAACAAAATAATAAATATACATAATATATATACAATATATATATATATATATATATATATATATATATATATATATATATATATATATATATATATATATATATATATTTACATATATATATATATAAAAATAAAAGAAATAAAATATATATATATATATATATATATATATTTATTTATCACCCTTCTCTGTTCCTTCACCCTTCTCCAGTTGTTTTCATAAACTTTTCAAGAAGCAATTTTGACTTGAGTACATTTTGAAACATATGATATTTCCTTTGTCCGTAGTCCTTGGTGAGGGTCGACTGATGTCGGTTCTTTATCGCTGTGCGTCCGTCCGGGCCCAGTCTAGGCCGCACTGCTGACAACAAATCGACACTTTTCCTAATTATGATGGGCATGTTGTTGAGTCGAGATGAGCTCAACTGGGCTGATGATAAAAGCTGGGGCTCCGGCATGGTCATGGTCATGTAATCTCAACTAAACACCACAGAGCCGGACACTGCCATCAATGGCTGTTGGGATGGCGCTAATAACGATGACGGACACCCGCCCGCCGCAGCCCGTGGTTCTTCTCACTCCGTCCCTAATTTGTGTAATAATTGTGCCTAAGCGTTTAAGTCGAGCGTGCCAGTTGAGCGGCTAACCAGTGGCATCTCGAGGGAACCAGAGCACTTGTCTGACAAGCTGTAGCTGGCTGATGGACAGAGAGAGAGAGAGAGAGGAAGAGGGAGAGAGAATGAAAGATGCAGAAGCTCTGGCAGCCAAAAAGCCAAGCAAAACAACAATGAAGCATGGCGGCGAAATGCCTGTGGCCGTGGGCAGGCGAATGAGTTAGTTACTCGCAAATGCCGCGCCACACTGTAGTCCTGGGACTAAAAGGACCCGCAGGGCAGGCAGGGCAGTCAGTTTTGTTACAAGAATTCAATGGTGCTCGACGTGCTGCAGAATTTGATTAAACAAAAGTAAAAGTTTTCATCTCGAGCTGGCGAGCAACAGCAGTAGAAACAGCAGCAGTAGCCTTTGTTGTTGCTTTGATTGTTCGACTTAGTCACAATTTCCTCTATATATATATATATATATATATATATATATATATATATATATATATATATATATATATATATATTTATATGTATGTATATATGTCCCGGGAGTGGTCGTTGTTGCTGCCGGCTGGTAGTCCAATTGTAGTCGGAATTGTGGTTTCTCAAGCGCTGCATCCACCACTTTCATGGCCAACAATCGCAAAAGTCAACAATAAACAGCAGCTGGCAATTGGTTTGAAGAACCTCAAATACTCTCTTACATGACCTCTTAATAAAAGTGTAAATGAATGAAGGAATGTAGCTAGCTTAGCTGTAATAATATCTATTCAGATATCGAAGAAAACAGCTCAGACTCTGTGTTGCATAGCTTGCCACATAATAATAATACCCGATTTTGGATACATTTTTTGGCTTCGGTCGCAAGTCAAATTTTTCAGTTTTTAATCAAATTTTTGAGCGGGCTGGCCGAACTTGCCAACACATTGCCCTTGGCCGCCCTTTCCGAAAATTGCAGGCACATTTTCAAATTTCTATTTCTTACATTTTCCCAACGCATTTTCCCCATCGAGAATTTTGTCTTTTATTTGTTGCTATTTGTAATTTTGCCATTTACAATTTTAATTACCCTTGATAACCATTATTATTGTTTTTGCCTCTGACGGAGCAGTCGAAGGGTCCTTTGTTGCAAGCTAGCATTCTGCATGCAACTTTGGACTGCCATTTGGGTGACAACAAAAAAAGTAAAATGCTTTCTAAATGAAAATCTGAAATTCGTTTTTAATGAACTGTAAGTTGATTTCTTCAGCTGTACAAAGCGACAGTTACAACTATTGTAAACTATTTCGACTATGGCAAATAATTGGAATCTTTTTGATTAGAGCTAATACATATATACAGGGCCGCCGAGAGAAAATCCGGGCCCGGGACGAACAAATCTTTAAATTTAAAAAAAATATGCCTGAAATATATGTATTTATTCGTGTTATATATATTGTTATAATATTAATAAATTCAGTAAAACATCCATTTTCAAGATAATAGCTGATAAATCAATTGAAACGGGTACATAAATCTATAGAAATCTGAGAATCTAGTATTTTTAGGCCCCTCCAAAAACCCCGGGCCCGGGGGGATTCCCACCGTCTCGCCCCCCTCTCGGTGGCCCGAGGCTTATCCTATATTTTAAGTTATAAACAATTTCGATTTAGCTTAAAAATGAAACAAACTTTCAATTTCTGTCAGGTTTGCAATTAATAGTAATTTCACTTGATATTTTCATATAAAATGTATTTATTTTTTTAATATCGGATTGAACTTTATTTATTTGATAAATAAGATGATTTTCTTATATGTTGTCCGTGTAGTTTACACGTTATCATTACATAGTTGTAATGGAATTAACAAGAATATGTTGCTAATAAACAGCTGCATTTAAGACGCGAATTAATCTTGATATATTAATTTTTCCATATCAAACGAAATTCAATGCTTTATACATTTAGCATACTTTTATATACATATTTCTCTGGTGAAATTTACCTTTATAATAGATTTCACAAGCATGCCAAACCTAAATTCTATGTACCAAGGCATCTTCTCCTAACAGCTCGTCTACTTGACCGGAGACTGTCTATGCCTTGGAGCATATGTCTGTAAAAATATGCTAAGCCATCTGTACAGCGGCGAAAAATACCTCAAAGTCAGTTCCCCCAGCCAAGGCATGACCTGCCACGCCCTGCCGCCCATCAAATTAATATTATTACCAAGTACACAAAGAGATACACAGGCAGTAGAGAAGTGAGAAGTATTTGATATGCGGCAAATGTAACGCCAAAAAAGAAAAAAAATATAAAAAAAGAAAACGAAATGAAAATCAAATTTGATATTATGCAAACTTACCCGCTGTGGCACAGTGGAGCAGCTGCGGTTGCAGGCTGACGGCGAGGACGAGGCATAGAGAGAGGCTGGCGAGGATCGGTGTTGGGTGCTGGGAGCGCATGTTTCTGCCGTGGCCCTCTATTAAAATGCCAGGCAAATTAATAATCCGCGTGCTCTGGTAGTACGCCGTCTGGGTGCAAATCGGCTTAACTGGGTCACATGTGCCGGTAGGCAGGATGCGCGTGTTGCAGCAGCACAGAACCACACGAGCTGCTCACCAGCTGCAGCAGGTCAGCTGCGGGTTATGCGGAACGTTCTTCTAGCGAATATTGATATAGTTGCTGCTTATTATGGTTAGTTTGGTTGGAGACACAAGCAGTGCCTGTCCAGTGGTTAGTCTAATGTGGTGGTGCAGTGGTGCGCTGCCCTCTAAAATTGGTTTCTTTACCTTCTTCTTTTCACACACAATTGTGGGCTTAGCATATTTCACAATTGCACTCGACCAGATGCCACAACTGCAACAACAGAAACACAAACTTAAGAGCTGTGCAACAACACGTGGCAAGTTTTAAATATTCCCACAATGCTGCCTTTGCCTTGTTTTTTCTATTTTATGGCAAACGCTTAGCGCAAATCCTGTTTTGATATGTTTGTGTGTTTGAGTTTTAGGTTAAGTTATGTGGCCAACAGCATTAGTTCCACAGGACATTCCACTAAACGTCAACTCAATTGTTATCTCAGCATAGGCCTTGTTAGGCAATCAAGACTGTAATTCATAGTACATTGAAATACTTTTACTTATGTTTATTATTAATTATTATTATTCATAATTATGTGAATAAATTAGTCAATAGCTCCAAGCAATTGACAGATTTTGTTGCTCCTTCTCCTTAATAGCTGAGAATTTCATGAAGTATAAAAGTCAATTTAAAAGTTTCTTTGGCAAATTGAAAAAGTTTACAAGCTGCGTCTATGCTAGGCGCCTAATACTGTAATTATAAGCAATTCAACAACATTTGAATACTTTAATAAGTACGCCATGCTTTCCACACAAACTATCTGCTGACTTATTGAGTATAGGCAAGTTTTTAAGTTTGATGCAGATGTTAAAAGTTGAGGCAAGAGTGCGCTTGCTGTGTACTACTAAGGCGTGTAATACTGTTTATTATCACTGTGTACTCACAGTGAGTAGTAGTAGATTAAGTCAATGATTTTGACATATTTTATATGTAAAACTAGATTAAGTTGCCACTAAAGGTAGCTGATAACATGTTTAATCAATAAAAAAAATATTTATAATAATTTACAAAAAATTAAAATAAATTTTTTGTAGCTAAATTCATATTTGGTTGCTTCCGTAGCTGGCAGCAAGTAAAAAGAAACTTGAAATTCTTGAACAAGCGCGTTTGTCTAAACAAAAATGTGAACTTGTCCAGAAATGCCAGCACTAAGGCACGCCTGTTCATAGCTGCGCTGAAAAGTATGCTAGAGAAAAGAGAAAAATATTGCGAATTGCTGGCGAAAATGATTTCAGGCACACATGTAACTATGAGTGAGTGTGTGTGTTTGTTTGTATTTGTTTGGGTGCTCGGTTGCTTGTGTTTATGTGTGTGTGTTGAGGCATTCCATTTGGCCGACTGCCGCCGCCGCCGCTGCTGCTGCTGCTGTTACCTCATCTTTCTTTTACGCTCGAGACTATTTGGCATTAACGAAATTTATTTATGCGGGTGTTTAGTCGGGCGTAAAAGGTGTACATATGGCCAGGCAAACACGCCCCCCACACACACACGTACTCAGGCAGATAGAGAGAGATAGAGAGCCTCAACTTAGAAATGCACGACACGCGCTTACGAATTGAAAGGATTTGCCTGCCTTCTGCTTGAGCTTAGACTTGGGCGCGTTGCCAGGAGCCTGGTTCGAGTTTGAGCTCTGCGCTTGACCTGGGTTTTGTTTGCAGCTTGTACGGCAAAATAATGATTTAAATGCCTTTTGTTTTTGCAACACACTACAAAGGAGGCCACAATGTGGGAAGAGCTTTGAGAAATGCCAGGCATACATAAGTAATGCCAAATGGTTACCAACTGGTTTAATGAAGCGTTAACGCAAATGTTAAACAAATGTTATGTTCTGGCCGAATGAATTGTATGCATTAAGGAGTTGCTTGATGCTGCTACTACTGTCAATGTTGTTGTCCTTGGTATTGTTGTTATTGTTGATAACGTAAATAATACTAAATTGATTGCACAAACAAAGCAGCAGCGGAAGTGTAAATGATTTAACACAAGTCCCCGCTGCTTTCTAGACTTGTTTTTCTTTCCTTCAATTCCTGACTTCTGTTCTCTGTGCTTAGACTGCTTTTACACTGATGCTGCTGCTACGGCTGAGGCAAAGCAAATAGCTAAGAACGGAAGATGAAATTTGTTGGCTGCCGAACCGGAAACTGAAATTTTTCTGACTTGTAATTTAGTTTATTGTAGCGGACATTATATAAATATACACATAATACATATCAAATATATTTATACATATATTAAAATATAAATAAATATACTTTATACATTCAATTTCTTATTATTATTAATGAAATATATTGATTCAACCTGTGTCTCATTAATGTAGTATATGTATTTTACTTACAAATATCAGGCATAAAGTATAAGAAATGATAAAAATTACATTTCCTGAAGCAAGCACAAAACTGAATAATTTATAAGTATTTTTGTAAGCGCCGTTTATTCAATTATTAAGTATTTAAGGGCAGTTTTTATCTGGTATACAAAATCCTTGGCATATGATACCCTCTGGGAATTCAGCGAGTTCCTAAAAATGTTCTTGAGGTAATTTATTTATGCAATCAAAAAGTTGTTAACTTATTCAGTAATATTTTTTGTTGTTGTATACAAGTAATGCAATAATTTAATAGGTATTTAAAAAATAAAATATAATGCTTAAATTAAAATTTTAAATTATTTTATTAATAGAAATTAATAACATATATTTCATAATTGACTCATTTTTAATAGTTTTTTTTTTGTAAACTTTATTTCACAATTTTTTGTTTCATTTTATTTTAATTTTTAATTTCATAGTTTCATAAGTTTTGAACTATTTGCGAGTTCGTGTTTATTAACTTTTACATTATTGCAATAAATTTATGTTTGCTTTCTTTATTACCACTGTAAATTGTCAATTATATTTTATAATGTCACATCATTAATTAGTCAATCACATTTATTCAAATTTAATCACTGTGTTCACACTATTTATTCACTAGTTTAACTCCGACTTACATCGCAGCCGCATCGACTCGCAAAACGATGCGCACGCGACACCGGCTAAAAGTAGACTGAACGAAGCAGAGAAGTCGTGGCAGATGCTGCTCGGCTAATGCAACCTAACAGCTGTTAAGGCAGAGAGTGCGAGAGAGAGTTAGCTAACAGAACATGCACAACTCAGTACATGTTAACCTCGCAGCTACTGCTGCTCACTGTTAGTTAACACTCACAGCGTCTCACTCGCTGTTAATGGGTTAGCTAAGCCGCGCGCACAAAATGCAATTATTGTGCTTAAGTGTTTTTGCTGTAAAATATTTATTTATACGAGCGTATTTAGCATTTCAACGAAAGTGCCCATTAAGATTTTAACAGCAAAGTATGTTAAGCCCTTAAGTTGCCCCCACCTATTTCAAACACCTTATCATAATCATAATGACAATTAATCCCCTGCTGAATGACAATTTGCACAAACGGATTGAGAGAACAAAACAGACACACACACACACACAGGCACTTACAGCTGCTTAACAGTGCGATAACATTATTTCTCATTAATTTGAAGCCGGCAAATTGGGCGGCACACACAATGGACCCATAGAGCCGATAGAGCTGCGAAATAATATGGAAAACTACTGCCTGGGTGCCCTAAACAAAAATGCCAAAGGAAAAGGGCAAAGACAAAGCTAGCAACAACAGGCAGGAAAATGCAGGAGTATTGAAACTAGGACACACGCAGGCAACAACAACGACAGCAACAATTGAAAACGTGCGTCGCAGGACGACTGGCAAGTGCAAAGCACAAGGATAAGCTTAATATGCCAACACACACACACGCACACACACACACAGAGAGACGAACGCAAAAGGCAACAAAAAGAAAACAAAAGACCAAATTTATAATGCAGACATACACAGGCCATAGATGTCGCCGCGCCAGAGCAAGAGGCAACTAGCTGAGATTGAACCAGTGAGTGAGAGTGAGCGAACGAGAGTGATGGTGATTTGAGAACAATGCATTAGAGCGGACAGGGGTGAGGCGCAGCCTTTGCATAAAATTCAATTTGTCGTGTGCAGCAGCCATGAATATGCCGCTCAGCCGAGCTTAAGCTGCTGCTGCTGCTGCTGCTGCTGCTGTTGCTGCTGCCTGCAGCTGACACTGAAGCCCATATTTGGCTGTCGGCTAGTGTATAACATAGCTCACAGCCCGCACTCGCACTCATTCTGTGACTCTCTGTCGCCCGCCCTGCACAGTTGCAATTGATGTTATTGTTGCTGTTATTGTTGTTGTTGCTGCTGCGTCGCAGGCAGCGGCTGTGGCGTAACATATGCGCGAAATTACATACGAGGCGTCGCTGTTGTCGTCGCCGTCGTCGTCGCCGTCGCCGTCGCCGTCGCCGTCGCTGTCAGCGTCACTCTAGCTATTGCTGTCATTGGCAGCAGCGCTGGAACTGGTTTTGGTTCGGCTGCTGTTGGCTTGTAAAACAATGCCTGCATTTGGCTGCACGCAAGACACATGCAGTTATTAACAAAGTACACACACACACACACACACACACACATTTGTACACTTTTTTATGGCATTTTCAACACAATGTTGGCAAATTAAAAAGTTTTTCGCTTTTGTTTACCATTTTTTTTGTTGTGGGCCACAGTTGATAATTATCGAGATCCTAAAACATTTGCCACAGCCGCAGCTGAAGTGGCCCATTATGCGGCATCAAATGAATGATAATCAGCTGGCTGATAGGACCCAGGAGGTGCAAGGGGCGTGCCTAGGCATGCCTGGCATTCTGTTTGTCATATGCTTGGCCACAGCATGTCCGAAGTTTTAAGTGAGTTCGCAATGAATAAGCGTATGTGTGTTTGTCTGTATGTGCGTGTGTGTGTGTGCGTTGCTCTATTTAAGCCAGTTTAAGTGTCATAGCAGTTTTTCAAAGTGCCGGAGTGTGACATAAATGTGTGGCAAAGACTAAATGAAAGTGTTTTCAAGTTTAACTTGTTGGCAATGCAATATAAAAATTTCTTTCAATTAATATTTTAAAAGCTTTCTAGTGCCCGCTAGCTTATCGATAAGTCTTGAAGCAAAATATTATATTTATACATGCTATACATAATTATATAGATACATAAAAGTAAGGTCTATTTGATTTAAAGCATTCGATGAGAGTTTTGTGCTACTTTAGTAAATACTTATGCAAAAGTGAAACACTTTGCTCTCACTCTCAATGGAACTCAATTAAGTAGCCTTTAAGTTTTAAGATTTTCTGCCCTTTCTGCTCGGTTCACAACTTTTGCACACCTTTCACTTTCACAAGTCATTAATCACAGCAACGCAAAAAGAGGGCAAACTTGAAGAGGGAGAATGAAACGTAAAGGAAAAAAATTAAATTAAAAATTGCGTACAGATACGCAGCAGAGATAAAAGAATGTGCGCTCAAATGGCTTAGCTTACTTAATTCGATTAAATTGAACAAACGCATTTCTGATTACAAAGAAATGCAAATGAACATCGAAAACAGAAAGAAGCTAAGAGGAATATAAAAATGACAGCAATTACGCTGCAAATGAAGTTGCAATTGAGTTGGACATTTTGCTGGCCCTTAATTATGTTAAATCTTAGCGCACAAAGTTTATAGCATGCGAATATTACGTATACGTAGGCGAGTCCGTCGCCCGACCAGTGCAGTCTTTGGGCGAAATGCAAACAATTTACGTCAATTAATTGTAGCTAGTTGCGAACCGCTAAACACAAAGCTAAAGCACAACGACAGCTACAATGCATAGAATACGATAAGCGCAGACAAACAAATAGCCAAGAGATGGAGCAGGAAGAAGCACCGACAGCTAGCTAAATCTGCAATTGAATACTGGAAATGGAAACGTAAACTGAAAACAGAACCAGCAACAATTTGTGCAGCAGCAACAGCAACAGCCACAGCTAATAACTGCCAAAGGCTGAGCTTAGTCAAAGTTGCGATGCCAGTCCTGGGGCAGCCTCTCTGCTGTTACCATTGGCATGTGGCATGTGGCAGCTTTGACTACAATTTCAGCAAGAGATAGGCGCAATTAAGTCAAAATTTATTTGATGCCCAATGTGAAATCGACATGAAACCGAACTGCGGACTGACCAAATAAGCATTGTTATTGTCTCAATGGTTGTTGTCTTTGTTGTCGGTGTTGTCGGTGCCGCTCCCTGTGTTGCACATCGGGCGTTGTCCCGACTGGCTGCCACACAGACTGCATTAGCTTCAAGTGCAATGTGACAGCGGCAACGAATCGAGTGACAGCATTACTACTACTAGCCAGTCATACACTACTCGTCTGTCCACAGCCATGTCCTCTAGCTACCTCTGTTGGATCTACGCTCTGCTCTGTTCACAGCTCAGCTCTCATCATCTGTCACTTATGCATGCTGACTGATTGATCCGGCACTCTGCACTGCGCTCCACATCTGAAGTGGGGTAACTAAACGTTGCATGCATATTGCAGACTCTATGCCCCCTATCCACAGCACTTTGCATGTCGCATAAAGCAGCAGCAATTGTGGAGTACCTAAGCAATTTAATTGGCTATTAGCTAAGGTAATAAGATTGATTGAAATACAGAGAGATATGGAAATTGAAACCTCTCAAAACATACCAATCTGCATTCACTTATCATTATTTTTTAAAAGGATTTGTATTTGTTTTTACAGAAGAAAATAATAACGAGGAAAATAATAGCTAAGTACTTATCTATAATGAGCTTTCACTGCAAGCACAAATAGTTTATCAATGTAATTTATGGCTCGCAAAGAACAGTATAATTTACTTTCGACAATCGAGCATAAAACTCCAATTTAATTTCCAATTGGATGCAGCGCATGTCATTCAGCTGGTAAGCCCGCTGGTAAACTTGTAAGCTTCATGTAAGTAGCTTACATACGGTTCACAATCGAATGACAGTGCAAATGTTTTACAAATTTATCCTCTTGCTCACTCCTCTTTACACTCAACTCTATCCTCTATCCTCTGCCTCGGATAGCAATAATTACACATTTACACTTTCGGTCAGATAGACCCCGCATAGGGCAATTGGATATCATTAATGCGGTTAAATTGTATAACCCACTGCTGTCAGAGGCTGCTTACTGGACCAAAACCAGATTGTGTATAGGTATAGTGTGTGTGCGTGTTTGGGAGTTTCTGTGTGTGTGTGTGTGTGTGTGAGGTTTGGGAATTCTCTCTCTGTCAGGGTTTCGCATAACAGACATGTTCCAAGTGCCAAAAAAAAAGTCTGGCCAACATTTTTGGCTTTACTCTTGCTTCTATTTTCCCTTTTAGTTTTTTGGTACACATTTAGCCGCAAGCTCAGACAGCTCTGGCTGAAAGAGGAAGAAAACAACAACAACTGTGTTCTGTTGCTCCATTTGCAACATTTATGTTGTGTGCTGTCGGTCGGCTATGTGTGCGTGCCTCTATGTCTATATATGTGCGTGTGTGTGGAGGTCATTTTATTGTTTCCAGTCAAAATGGTCAAATGGAAATTTTGTTTTTAGCCATTTTTTGTGCGTTGCGATTTGCGTATAGATTTAGATTGAGCTGTCGTAGATGTTATTGGGGATTGTGCCGTAACGAAAGGCCGGTCGAGACAGCCAGACAGACAAGCGGACTGTCGGACAGTCGAACAGCAATAGAGATTGCTTGGCCATATCATGTTAGTTAAAGTTGGGTTACTGTAAACCGAGTGATTAGAATAATCGCCACTGGTGCCTTAGAGCTTTCTCCACGCGCACCCTTTGATATCGAACTGAATCCGCATCGTATTCAGTGTTGGCTCATAAAATTTGCAAACCTTCAATTGTCAGTTTTTGGCACTGCTTAAACATTTTTATTACTCTCGCATGGGCTTAAGAACGAAAGCTCTCTATTCCCAAGCAAAGTGAATTTTATTGCTTGTGCATTTTGGTCCAAATCATCAATTTGGGCATTTTGGCATTTTGGCCAGCTCAAAGTAGCCAAAAACCAAGTAAATTCATATATATAATACGTATGCAAACTTTTGCAATTCATGAAATAGCAAAAGCTTTTTATTTCGATTTTTAAAGTCATCCCAAGTTCAGTCTGAGCCAACTAATTACATTTAATTATTGGTAATTAACAACTGCTCACAAGTAGCTGAAAGTTTATGTTTTTTTTATTTTCAGACACCGAAAACTTATTCAGCGCCTTTTCACTCGCTCCTCACAGTTTCCATTGCTTTCTGAGAGCTGAGGCAAATCCTGTGGCAGGAGACTATGTTATAATTAATTTTCAAATTCAACCATGTCCTACGCCAAAAGCCGTCGAGCAGCTGGGGGTGGAGTAATATTTAAGGGTTTGTTTGTACAGCAAATGCCGCCGCAATCGTATAATTTTATTCAGATTTCGTTGTCAAAGCGCGAGCTGGAAATTTAGCAGCGCTGGCAATTTGCTTGTCAGGGCTGTGGCTGCTTGCTGGGGGCGGGAAGATATATTATAAATGTGTCTGTAGGGCCACGCCTTGCAATTTATTTGGCATTGCGTAAAAGTGTCCAAAACTGCAAGTCGCAAATTTGTTTTTGTCCTTTATGAATCTTACACGTTGTCTGCGCTCAACAGCAGATGAAAGCAAGGTAAAGCAGTCCGTGAATATACTTTATTTATTGTATAATATTTCAGAAATTCAACAATTGTTAGATACATATATGATAGCTTTACTTCTGGGCCACTCCCAAAATTTTCTCTATTTCGCAGATGCGATCCAGGACTTCCTGGTTGCGAATTCGTTGATCCTTCAGCTTGTCGGCTATGGCATCTAAGGTAGCCGCAATGGCCAGCAGCGATAGATCTGTGGTATTCAGATCCCTGCGTGTCGGATATATCTTTGCCACTGGCACAACTGCCGACGGATCCCAATCTGTAATTTGATGATTCGATTAAAAAGTTGATTATGCAAATATAACTCTAAGTCATTTGTTGCCAACCTGAATCTATAGCGTTTTCTGGTTCAGTAGACGCTTCTACTGGTACGGAAATGCTCGCTGGAGTGGCCACTGCTATTTCCAAAGTCTCCACTTCAGCTTCTGAAGCTACCGCTGGCTCTGCTAATGGAACTGGAGTCTCTACAGCTGCTACCGGATCAGTCTCCACGACAGCTGCTGCAACTGCCGCAGGTTCTGCTGCCAGACTTGGAGTCTCCACAACAGCCACTGGAGTTGCCACCGATTCTGCAACTGGAGCTGTAGTCTCCACAGCTGGTGTTGTCACCGATTCTGCAACTGGAGCTGTATTCTCCACAGCTGGAGTTGCCACCGATTCTGCAACTGGAGCTGTAGTCTCCACAGCTGGAGTTGCCACCGATTCTGCATACTGGAGCTGTAGTCTCCACAACACTGACAGGAGCCACTACCGGTTCTGCTAATGGTGTTGCCACAGACTCAGCTACTGGCGCTGGAGTCTCCACAACTGGTACGGGTACCGCGACTGGAGGTGAAGTCTCTACAGCTGCTACGGGGGCTGCCACCGGAGCAGAAGTCTCCACGACAGATTCTGCTGCCGGAGCTGGAGTCTCTACGGCAGCGACTGGAGCTTCTACCAGATCTGCAACTGAAGCTGAAGTCTCCACAGCTGTTATACGGGATTCCACTGAAGCAGGAGTCTCTACGGCTGCTAGATGTGCCACAGGTTCAGCTACTGGAGCTGGCGCGTCCAAAACTGCTACGGGAGCTGCGACAGGCAGTGAAGTTTCCACGGACTCCGCTACTAAATCTGGAGTCTCCACAGCTACAACGGAGGCTGCCACCGGAGCGGGCGTTTCCGCGACAGCTGCTGGAGTAGCCGCAGCTTCTGCCACTGCAGCTGGAGTCTCCACGACAGCTACTGTAGCGGGAGTCACTGGCTCAACTGCTGGTGCTGGATTTTCCGCAACTACTTGGGCTACGACAGGCATTGGAGTTGTCACAGACTCTGCTACTGGAGCTGGAGTCTTTACATCTGCTATGGGAGCACCGACTACAGTTGGAGGTGCCACACACTCTGCTAGGGGAGCTGGAGTCTCTACGACAGCTACTGGAACTGCCGCCGGCTCTGCTACTGGAATTGCCACTGGCGCTGCTTCCGGTACTAGAGTCTCCACAACTGCTGCGGGGGCTGCCACTGGAACAATAGTCTCCACGGCAGCTACTGGAACTGCCGCCGGCTCTGCTACTGGAGTTGCCACTGGCGCTGCTTCCGGTACTGGAGTCTGCACAACTGCTGCGGGGGCTGTCACAGGAGTCTCCACCACAGCCACTGGAGCTGCCGCCGGCTCTATTACCGGAGCCCTAGTCTCCACTTCCGCTTTAGGAGGTTTCACCGGCTCTGCAACTGGAGTTGTCACAGGAGTTGCTACGGGTGCTGGAGTCTCCACAACTGCTGCGGGGGCTGTCACAGGCACAGGAGTCTCCACGACAGCCACTGGAGCTGCCGCCGGCTCTATTACCGGAGCTACCGCAGCTGTACTTTCCACTACCGCTATATGAGTTTTCACCGGCTCTGCTACTGGAGTTGTCACAGGAGTTGCTACAGGTGCTGGAGTCTCTACAACTGCTGCGGGGGGTGTCACAGTAGTCTCCACGACAGCCACTGGAGCTGCCGCCGGCTCTATTACCGGAGCCGTAGTCTCCACTACCGCTATAGGAGGTTTCACCGGCTCTGCTACTGGAGTTGTCACAGGAGTTACTACGGGTGCTGAAGTTTCCACAACTGCTGCGGGGGCTGTCACAGGCACAGGAGTCTCCACGACAGCCACTGGAGCTGCCGCCGGCTCTATTACCGGAGCTACCGGAGCTGTACTCTCCACTACCGCTATAGGAGTTTTCACCGGCTCTGCTACTGGAGTTGTCACAGGAGTTGCTACAGGTGCTGGAGTCTCCACAACTGCTGCGGGGGCTGTCACCGGAACAATAGTCTCCACGACAGCCACTGGAGCTGCCGCCGGCTCTATTACCGGAGCCGCAGTCTCCACTACCGCTATTGGAGCTTTCACCGGCTCTTCTACTGGTGTTGCCACTGGAGCTGCTTCCGGTACTGGAGTCTCCACAACTGCTGCGGGGGCTGTCACGGGAACAGGAGTCTCCACTGCACAAGCGGAATTTGCCACAGGCTCTACTGCTGAAGCTGGAATATGCACAGCCGCTACGGGAGCAGCGACAGTCACTGGAGCTGCTACAGACTCTGCTACTAGAGTTGGAGTCTGTACGACACCTTCTGGACTTGCTACAGCTTTTGTTACTGATGCTGGACTCTCCAAGGCGGATACTGGAGCTGTGGCTGGCTCTGCGACTAATGCTGGAGTCTCCGAAACTACTACGGGGGCTGCGATTGTTGCTGGAGCTGTCACAGGCTCTGTTGCCGGAGGTACCACTGGCTCAGCTATTGGAGTTGCCAGAGCCTCTGATACTAGAGTTTGAGTCTCCACGACGACAACAGCAGCTGCGACAGGTGCTGGAGTGACCACAGGTTCTGCTACTGGAGCTGAATTCTCCACAATGGTTACAGGAGCTGCGGCAGGCGCTGGAGTTGACACAGGCTCTGCTAAGAGAACTGCAGTCTCCACGACAGTGACAGGAGCTGCCACCGGCTCTGCTACTGGAGTTTCCACGACAGCGACTGAAGCGTCAACCGGTTTTGCTACTGGTGTTACCACAGGCTCTGCTACTGGAGCTGTAGTCTCCACAGCTGATACAGGAGCTGCGACAGCTACTGAAGACCCCACAGGCACAGACACTGGAGCTGGAGCTGGAGCTGGAGTATCTGCAATAGCTACTGGTGCTGCCACTGGCTGTGGTACAGATAACGCAGCTTCCACGACTGCGTTTGGCACTGCCATCGGAGCTGGAGTCTCCGAGACAGCTATTGGAGTTGTCAACGGCTCAGCTACTGGAGCTGGCAGTGGCTCTACTACCGGTGTTGGAATCTCCACAGCTGCTGCGGGCGCTGCCACCGGAGAAGGAGTCTCCACGACCGCTACTGGAGCAGTGGGTGCTGCGGACTCTACGGCTGCCGCATGGACTGTCACTGGCTGTGTTACAAGAGCTGGAGTCTCCACCACAGCAACTGGTGGTGCAGAAATAATTGCTGCTGGTGCTGTGGTTGCCATTATTTTAGGTTAGTTGTTTGGTATATCGCTTGTTCTTTTTTTCTTTTTTACAGTTCTAAAAGTCTTTCATTTCCTGAAAATGTTCGGTCGACTTAATATTTGTCATTGCTTCTGAGCTCTTTTTAGGCCAAGGTAGAAAAAGAGTCAGCAGATTGTTGTCCCTTTCATTAGGAACAGGTTAAGGTAGACGGTATAAACGAGAACAGATAAGACGCTTAGCCTTGGCCTTCGGAAAAGTCAGTGGCCTGAACAAAAGCTACTTTTACTTCTGATGCAACCCAAAGGAAAATTGCAATTGAGAAAGTGAAATCACAAAGCACACGTGAAATTTTCAACGAACTTGTCGTCATTCACGCTTTTTTCTCTGCCTCGATCGATATATTGCAATGGATTTCCTATTGCATTGGCGCCACTTTGGCGAGCGTCTGCAAAAACCCCATAAATGAGTGAAAAACTAGCAGAAAAATCTGGGAAATATTTCAAATTATGGGGCGATATAGAAAAATTGATTTCGAACTGAATAATGTGTTAAGGTACTTTAATTCATTTATTGCATATTCCATAGTCTAAGCAACTGTTAATCACAGGTTTTATGCTGCTTAAATATTTGAGTGGCTATGAATTATGACTAAAGTTACTTGATTTTTAGGTAATTTTTAATATTTTGTATCTAAATTATTAAATTTATGTTTCTTTTTTGTTTAATTGTTTATTTGCCACACCGTAGAACTGTACGATTGGAAAAGACACGTTTAACTGGCCCAAGCATTGCATTTTCTCATTTTTCTATACCTCTTGTCGCTAGTTTTCCTTCGACCAGAAGCCCAACGAATGCCCATTGAGAACTTAAAAACTGAACGACTGTAGTTAAGCATGCGGAAAAGCCTCGAACTATTGGTTTATTGTGAATCGACCTAAGCGGCTATGCCCAAACCAACAATATCAACAAGTGTCTACGTGAATTGTTGAGAGAAATGACACTAAAGAAATTAAAATGCTTTAATAACTTCGGTATTATTTAACAACTTTTATAATATTTGCAAACTAGCTCACTGAAGTAAAAAAAAATATCAAGGCAATATAAATTTGTTTGTTGATTGCCCTGCATATCGTTTTCGGTTCCAACTCATGGCGCACATAACTAGTTATTTATTTAAAGCTGATTACTTTCTCGAAGTTGTCAACAAATCGTAATGTAGCTGCTTCTGCCAGATATTTGGCAGATGGCATTCAATGTCTGACACATTGACAAACTGCCACGACGGAGGAGCCGCTCAATCGGAACACATTAGCTGGTAAAAATGTAATCGCTGCGAACTAAGAAATAAATCTTTCAATTTTTCGAATGAATAAAGGATATAAATGCAGCCAAATGTGAAGCAATTCTCGATTGCATAGCATGCCACGCCATCTCCTCAATGCTGCAACCAGTTTCAATAGAGTTGCACATGTCACTACAGTAGACAGGAGTCAGAAGGGGCCGTGGGGGCGTGTGCGGATGTGGATGTGGATGCGGATGCGGATGCGGGTGGGTGGGGTAATGTGATCTACGTACAATTTGCTGCCGTCGTTTAAATCCCAACACACTTGAGACTTGATACTCTCGCAAATAGTTTTACAATATGGCCAAAGGAAAGCAATCGCGATGGAGCGTACAAAATAAAATAACGGATAAATAAAGGATGAAATAAAGAATTCATTCGCACAAATGCAAAATGCTTCTATGGAAATCATTCCAAGCCCTACTCAAGGCTCAGACCCAATGCACATGGCACAAGGCACATCCGTCGGAGACACGGAGTTTGCCAGCCGTCGCTCCGAGATTGAATTGGCAGTTCAATTTCACGTATTATTGACATTTAAGACCGAGCATTGGATATAAACGGAGACCCGCTCTCGGCCAGACAGCTGAGGTTATTGCCTGCCTATTATTTCATACGATAAATCAATCGAGTGATGTGTAAAGAGTGTAAAGGATATTCAAAAGCAAGAAGAAAGCATGCATTTCCTTCCTCCTTTAGTGGCCTTTAAACAGCATGTGGCCACTGGCCAGCAGCTATGCTAAAAAGAAGCAACGAATATTTGTTTAATATTAGTTCAATCTTACTATTCATTCAAATGGAATATGTCACTGAAAATGCTAAGATAAAATATAGAAAATATTTTATTTATACTTATATTAAATTTTGCACAAATAATAAATATGGAAGTAATTACTGTCATTTGACACGCACCGCAGGCAAATACAAACACAAATCAGAGCTTTAATTCGGCTATAGCATATCGATTCGATTCGAGCAGTACGATCTGTGAGCAGGCCTTACACGCTTCCGGGCGCATTTTGCTAAATTGCAAATATTTTCCAATTCGCATGCATCAGCAGCACGAAATGCAAACAATTTTGCCCAGCAGCCACAATGGGTTACAAAAAGGAGAACTATCAAAAACAGCCTGTGACTAGAGTAGGCGACTAGTAGGTGCTCTGTAATCAAAGCAGAAGTAGGTGTAAACTAATATTCACACACATTATTAATAATACATAAATATGATAAATCTTTACTGTTTGATAACTAGCTATCTATGAATTCAATTATTTAAATAAGTTAACTACAATATTACATCTTTAAATATACATAAATATTGTCTCTATATGACTAATATGATAATAAAATTATATTAGGAAACTCAAACAATACTCTCGCATGCTTCTAGGTGCAATTCGTTAAGTTGACATGAAGATAAGATACCCCCCGCTCACGACATATTATTATCTGCAGGGTATTGAAAACGGAACCCATTGAAATGGCTACAAAAAATGTGTAGGCCGAACGTTTTCCCGTGCTGTTGCTGCAATTTTTGCCGCGTTTGCCAACACTGGATGCAGCTGCAATTTATTTTTGGTCTGATTGGTTTCTTTTTTCCTTATTTTTTTCATTTTATATTTTTTTATTTTTTTGCACGTGCTTAATTGCACTGCGAAAGGGGAACTCAGGGGGATGGGGCTCGCTTGAAAGGTCGCGCTCATCAGGGGCTTTAATAAATTATTCAAATTAACACGCATCAGTCCAAAAGTCTGACTGACTGACTGACTGTCAGTCAGCTTTGTGGGTCAGTTGATGTGTGGGAGCAGCCTCTGGTCTGTGCGTGTTAATGGACGCTGCATGCCAACAGTTTGCGGTCAGCAAAAACCAACAACAAAAAGCGAAAAAAGGAGTAAACGAAAATATAACTTCACACGCTGCTAAAAAGTAACATATTTCAGTAAATACAGACACACACCTACACTCGCAACGGCATGCCCATGCGCACCTTTCGACCACATGTTGTATATATAAAAAGGTAAATTTACTGCATATTTCACGCATTTTTATTTGCATTCACATGGGAATGTGTCAAGGGCAAGGGCCAAGGGGTAAGTAGGGTGCTGGCAAAGACCGCCCATAGAACGACATTCGTATTCACAGCTTTTGACACTTGACAACATGATTGTTTTTAAAGCCACTGATAAATTATACAGCACACAAAAATACAGTCAGCACACACTAACACAAGCACAAACAAATAACAAGCATAAAATTCCCAGCAGCAAAAAAAGAAAATGTCCACACAATCACAACACAAAGGCCCAAAGCAGAAAATTCCGTAAAAATGTGAAATATTTGCTTAAACCAAATTTATATTTCTACAAATGAATCAAATTTAGATATCAATGTCGATATTAAATTAAAAATAAATGGATTCATATATGAAAAGCTGCCTTTTGGAGTAATATGCAAGTCAGAATTCAAAGATTGTAATTTTCTTTGGAATTCATTTTTTAATTGAGTTTCGAAAGAGGTGATCTAAATTTTAGTAAACAATAGAAGTAATATACAAAGATTAATATATATGTATATATATATATATATATATATATATATATATATCTACATTTTGGCATACCGTGTAAATTATTTATCAAATCACACCAGCTAGATATTCCATTGGGAGCTATTAAGAAAGGTTTACATTTTAACACTAATTCGTAAAGTTGTTGACTTTAAATATAATAACACCATATTTATACCGTAATTGGCACGATGAAGCCAGCTAAAAATGTTCATAAACTAATTAAGATCTCATTCAAGTTGAGCAACACAATTTTTTTGTATGTTTTGTTGTTGCTCTTATTTTTTTTTTTTTTTGCATTCCTTTTGCGGCTGCTTGTGGTAAATTAACTTGAATGGCGCAATATAGTTAACGCAGCTCAGAGCCGAGGAAAAAGGGTTAAAGATGGAGGCTGTGCAAACAAAACTTAAAAGAAAACGTAACTCCGCCCCCTTTTTGAGAGTGGCAACTGGGCAATGCGCGTAACTTTTATCATTAGTCCGTTGGGAAATTTAACGGGCACTTAAGTTCTTCACTCGTTTTCAACTTATTTCCCAGCTACTATTGTTTCGCCATTTTTTGCGCAATCTGGCGTTAGTTTTTCCACATGTTTCTAGGCGAGAAGAGGAGAAGAGTATGGGAGTCCCAGAAAGAGGAGCTGTTGCGGCTGTCACCTTTAACATTCGCTGCATCGAGCCAACATTCCGCACCTCGACGGAGCTAGGGACACGGGGCGTATACTGAATGAACACAAAATTTATTTTATGCGCTATTCTCGGCCAGCGGCAGCAGCCGAACAAACATACCAAACAATCCAAAAAGGTTAGCTACATCGTTTATAAGAACTTTTCTTTCAATCTTTTTTTTATCAACTGTTGTTGTTGCTGCTGCGAAGTTCTGCTTCGGTACACATCCAGTTTTATTTTAAGTTTCTTGTAGCATATATTGCTGCAATTTATTTTATTGCATTTTGTGTAGAGTTTTTTTTAGGATTTCATTTAGTTTGCGAATCGCTTCTTTTATTTGTTGAGCACAGAAAATTATGCTACACTCGGAAATTTAACAAGTTGCCAAGTTTTTAATATGAAGCCTCAAACTTTTTCGATTTGTTTTTTTTTTCGACTCTATCTTTTTTTTATAAAATGGTGCTATAAAATGTATATTTATGTTTTGGGAAAAGGTATTTTTAAAGGAGCCATGTCGGATTTGAAGTAAGTCAGTTTTAATTAAAGTCAATAAACATAAATATGTCCAAGTTGAACGATGTTTATGCTGTGAAGCACATAGATTTCTGCAGGAAGCTGCCTTTTAATTTATAGAATTTCTCAAGCAATCCAGCAGCACTCGAGACATCCCATTGATGTGTTAAGTTGACTGCCTCTTGTTACAGTCTCTGAAATGACTTGAATCTGGCTTTACGCACGCCTTTTCCGCAACATTTCTTGAAATAATGTTATGTACACATCAAATATATGTATATATATATAGAGAGCATATATTTACTATACTGAATGGCTGCTATCAATGCTGTTTGCACCATGATACTGGCCATTAAACAACAACACTTCCGGCACACAGTCGCACACTCACATTGTCATTTCCTAGCCAAATACTCACAGCATGTTACAAAATTGCATGAGCTCATGTCCACATATCCAAAAGTTCTGTCTCTATGGTTTTAGGCAGGGAGGTTGGGGAGACTTAAAGAAATGTCAATTACATTTGTCGATGTGGCCGTTGTTGCTTTTGTTGTCGCTGTAGTTCTTGTTGCTGAAATTTCAAATTTTAGTCCTCGGCAAGCCAGTCCGGCCCAGCCTTTGCCAAGGCAAGGATAAAACATGTCCACATTCCGCTCATGCAACCCACTTCGTGTGTCATTTGTTGAACGTTGCAAATATGTTGGGCTCGGGTTTTGGTTTGTGGATTTGAGCACATGTCAAAATTTGAGCTCAGAATTCTCTTTCTTCAAGCCATTGCTGTAGTCTTTGATAAAAGTTCGAAATACGACAGCATGAATTCTTAACTCAATGCCAATAAATTCCTCAAATATGGTTATAAGTTTTTCAACTTTAAGCTATTCTTTTGTTGAAATAGAAACTATGGATTTAATCAAGTTATTGCCATAATTGAGTTATTTGCTTTGGCTTTTTGACTTTTTGCAAATTTATACTCATACATTCTGAACACAATTTTTGTATAAATAATTTAAAAATATTTCTACCTAACTAAGTTATATGAATCGTTATGTAATGTATTGGTGCTGCTGCATTAAAGGCTTATCTTTAAAGTTCCCCCATGGCTCCTTTTAACACTTGACGCACAAAAAAGAATCAAGATAGTCGTACGTTAACAACTGTTCGCCTGTTTATTTCAATGTACATACTATACGATGGTTTAAAATTCAAGTCTTCCTGACGTTTCTAATGCTATCTTCGAAGCCCACCGCCTAAAATGTATATAAATTATTAAATAAACTAAATGCCTCTAGGTCTATCGATACATCGATTTTTAGTCAAAGTGTTTCATATTGAAATACATAGAGTTTAGAGTTATTGAATGATTTCTATTCTCACTTTCTGATCCAGCCAACTAAATTAAATCAAAGTCTCTTCTTGGCTAACATTTTCTTTTGGGTGTGTCACACATGCCGCACTGATTCGATTTTGATTTTCTGGGCACATTCCGTCTGGCGCGTCGTAGTCGAATCGTGCAACAAATGTTAACTGTGATTTGTGGCACTTTCCCAAGTGTCAAACTGATTTTGTGCTGAACAAATTTACACAGCCAAAAGCCGTGCCAGCTGTGCCTCAACTCTAAACAAACTGCAAAATATTACAATGGATCAAAATGCGAAATTCACTTTATTTCGCGATTATATCTATGGGAATATACCTATGTAAAGTATATAAATATATAAATAATAGTACGCTTCACTGAAGCAATAGCAACGGTAGCAGCAGCAGCATTGCATTTTACCTGCGAATCGTATTCCCAACTTCAATCTCAAGTTTTTAGCTTTGCTTTGGCAGCTGCTTCTGTTCCGTTTAGAAGTCTCAATTTATTTTATTGAATGCATTGGTGCGTGCACAATTTATTTACCATTTCTTTATTTATTTATTTTTAATTTTTTTGTATTTCATTTTCAAGATTGATGACCTGTAAATTGAGTGAAAACGGAAGGGTTATGAATTATATTTCCAGACTATTACAGTCTGAGTGAGTCATCGTCACAAGAAATTGTTTTCATTTTTTCAGATTCAATTTTTAGGAAAAAAATATGGGTGGACTGAATACAGTTTAGCTCAGATCTCTAACTCTAACCTTAATTTGTAAGTTTATCGTTCAGAAAATTCATTTATATTTTCTCATATTTTTAATACATTTCTACAGGGTATTTCCAAGTCAACTACTATCATTAGCATTCCCATATTTAGTTGATTTGTATAACAATATTCAGTTTGATTTTGCTGAACTGCATTGCAATTGCAAGCATTCAAACATTCTCTATGACAAGTCTTTACTTGGCCATTGGACATGAATCAAGAGTTTAAATCACTTATTAGGGATTGCTCACAAATATACTTATATTTATATATGTATATATATATGAGAAATATGAGAAATTTGAGAAATTTGAGAAATAGCTTCGAGCACCCTTCACAGTTTAAATTTGAGTTGTTGAGAGAAATACAATACAATATAGAAAAGCTGAAAGCAGTTCAACTATGCGTCATTGTAAGGTAAGTATAGGTTAAATGCTGCAGAGCAAAGAGTCATTAAGTAAATTTTAATCGAGTCAAGCGAGGTCAAGTTCTCTTAAGCATGGTCTAATTATGTATAGCTTCGTGAGTATCTGCATTAAAAACTGGCACTTATGACGTCTGTGGTTAGGGTGGGATAAATAAGGTTAGCTTACATTTATGTCGGTTAGCTAATGTTGAATTTAGTGGGCTTATGTGGACTTAATTGAGGGTTGAATTGGGCTTAGTAAATCCATATATATTATAAAGTTGCAACCAGCTACTATTAAATTGAATGAATGTAAAAGTAAGCTTCAGTGTGCTTAGATAAGGTTAAATGATCATTGAGTTATATCTCAAGCTTTTGAAGTTAACTTTACACACAAGTCTCGTGTTTTCCATTTTCAATTCTAGTCGGAAAATTGTGCTAAGGTAGCAATTTGCACTTCATCGTATTAAATGTGCCCCTATTAGCTTAACAAGTACCTGACAAATAAGTTAATTCTCCTGCGTAAACATAAACGCACATTAACGCACCAAAACCACCCACGTAAACCCCCCCTTTTTCATCCTCTCTCACACACACACACACACCCAGCAGGAGGCAAACCCCAACTAAACTCCCTCGCCTGCTCAATGCTCACAGCATTTCATCAACTTTCACCAAAAAAAAAAAAGAAAGAGGAAGACTGTGCCCCCTACTGCTTCTGAGAGAGGAGCTTTGGGGGCTAGATATGCTACGGCTGCTGCGCCTTTTGCTCATTTCCAAATACGGGCGACCTGAGGTTTGTTTTAATTTGCAGCTGCTTTTCTATGGAACTGGCTGTACTGCTCCATCCATTGTCTTTCGCCGTATGCGAAGCAAAACTTTTGCATTTTCTCATTTTCGGAAAATGTGCAAAGGGATTTGCTTTTCATGCTTGTGTTGCGCGTATTTGTATGTTTATGTTTTGTCTGATATGATTTCGGCTTTTGTCCCTCTGTGCTAAAGTACGAGTATCTCGGTATCTGAGTATATCTGTAGCTGTGTCTGTTCGCTGTGCTTCCCTCCTTTGAGACTAAGAGAGCAGACGATAGAAAAGGGGCGGGGTCAGCGCACAAATAAATAAAGACCAAGTACATCTGTTTTACCATAAATTTCATCTGTGCGTGTGCAAGCTATGTGGGCGTATTCCCTAAATTACAGACTAGCAAATACACACGCATTAGACATGCAGACAAACATATAATTATATGTATATATATATATATATATATATATATATATATATATATATATATATATATTTTTTTTGTATATATATATATATATATGTATGTGTGTATACGTAATACTAAACCTGTTATGGATTCTCGGTCAATGACTGCGTCTTGAGTGCACTTTGATGCTTGTCTGATCTGAGCAATATGGAACCATTTTAGCAACAGAATTTAACGAACAGTTTGTATATTCATAACATTTGATATTTAAATATTATTTAAATGTACATTTTTATTTAATTGCTGGCAAAAGTGTCTGGCATTACAATTTGGCCCATGTCAATCATATCTTATATTCAAGTTAAATGTCATTAAAATCTTTAATACTTGAAGAGTAAGAGCTAATATATAAGCAATATAAATGAAGAAGATTTTAGTGCTTCAACAATATTCTCAGCTTCTAACTTTTTAAATTATTCAGCTGAACCTCAAATGGATTTTGAACTTTTAGTTATTTATTGGGTTTTGGTTTTTTGTTTATTATTTGTCAAATAACTTAATGTTTTGACTAGCTGATATCACTGAAATATCTCTGATACCAAAAAGTATGCTTTGAAAAATCGCATTTGAATTTGATGAGTTTTCTTTGATTAATGAAAAGCTCTTTGAATTTTCTTCCATTTTCATGTGGATAAATACACTCAAAAAGTCTTCAAATATCAATAAAAATGGTAATTAAAATGCCCAAATTTAAGTTCTATTTATGTTGCTGGTTGCCATACTGCTTCATACATACATACATACCTATAGATACATACCTACTAAAGGCATGTATGTGAGGACACTTCCGGATGGGCTTTGCTATCGAACGTGTTCTATAAATGAAGAAGGCCAAGAGGCCGTTTGCTCACGGAGCAGAGCTCATGCTGGGGCGGCTGCTGTTGGAGGGCAAATTACATTGTTTTATTTGAATTACGATTCGTTCAATATCCTGGCCAGGAGCTGACTGTCTGCCAGAATGCAGCCTGCCAGCCTACCAGCCTGCGAACCAACTTGACTGACTGGCCAAAACATAAAAGCAGCTTAGCTGTAATTTAATTTGCGCTACTCAGCGCCAAATGCATGTTTATGTAATTGTCTCAGCATGTGAGTGCGAGTGCGGACTGTGGGTGTGGCAGCGGGGCGTATGCGTAATATGAACTGATGCTCGCATACTTGTACTTTAATAAGTTGCATATCATTAAAGAGCGTGCCGAGATCAACGTAATTGAATAAATCAACGCCAAGGACATAATGGGCCTGGCACTCGTATTCTGAAAATTGGCTCACTTTTGATTCGCTTGTACGTGCTGGGGCTTTTAAAACAATTAACTTTTGAAACTTTGCGCATTCCATCCATGTAACTTTTCGTAAACAACTCAACTCTGGCCACACTTTACAGACCCCGGCAACTCTTTCTTTCTGCTCCGCCCACACTCTGCCTGCTCTTAACCTGCCCGTTACGCTGTTTATATTGTCTGCGGCGCACGCTGAAAGAATCCGACAGGAATCTGCGCTTCATGTGGCACAGCCCAACCGACCTGAGCTTATTTTCAATCTTTTTTCTCTTTTGACGTCGCACGTGCACCGCGCCACCAGCACGTGATATAAAAAATGGCGCCCCGGCAAAAAACAACTGTAAATACAAGGATGATGGCTTACTTAGTCGGCCAGGTAATAAATGGCCATAGTCGCCACAGCCACAAATGATGCTTGAGCTCGTTATCCTGGCATCCACATAGATCCTTTCGCCAAGAAAATTGCTTCAGCTACAACTACACTCAGCTCCAGCAAAAATATGATGAAATATCATAATAAATTGCATAACTTAACGATAAGCGCTCTAAGGTTCAAGTAAATAAAAGCATAAAGAAATATTTTAATAGTGTAGAGTAGCATTTTAATCATAGTAGTTAGTAGTAGGTTAACTGGATAAGTAAATCAATTGAGATTTGTTTAAATATGTTTAGCCATTTATTTTATAGAATGCGACTAACTGAATGACTGTTAGAAGCTCAACAGTAAGTCTAGCAAGTAAATCTTTTCTTAAGAAGCTTACTTTTCTAAGCAAAAGTAACCCTTAAGGCAAGGCTGCGGAAAAGTCGACTTGAGTGCTGGGGAAAATAATATTAAGCTGGTATGAAAATCTTTCATCTGAGAAGCTTATGGAAAGCAGGTGTAATTGATATGTCTGAAAGTCGCGCTTGCCACCAAAATCCCACAAATCCCACAAAGTACTTAAACATTAAATATACAAAATGTCGTTTTTCAAAATAAATTTTAAAAATTTTGTTATTGAAACCCAATATTAATATTGACAGTAGTTCTTGTTCAACTATATCTTAGCTACTTCCAAGACTTTCGAGGGTAAACTTGTAAGCATTTAAGAGACACTTGCCTCTGCCCAGCACTAAACCTAAACACTTTCTCAAAGCACTCACAACTATCACAACGGAGCACAAATCTGATTGTGTCCATTGTGCCATATTGTGCCATCTGTGGACACTGCTTAAATTTTGGCTAAAAGGTAAAATTTCTGCAAACATACCATAACAAAAAAAAAAAAAAAACAAACAAAAATGACGAGAACTCTGCGTGGGCGTGGTCCAACTGCAGGCAACGCGCTTCATCACACACTTAAAGTTTTTGCAAGACCGCAGCAGCTACTGTCTATCTAGATTTTTTTGAAGGGAAAGACATATGCTTGGCACTTAGGTGCTTAGCCAGCAGCAGTTAGGTTTTTGCTACCTTTAGCGTGCAGGTTGAGCTAGTTTTTGCAGCTCGCCCGCCCTCTTACGTCGCCCTATCTGCCTGCCCCTCGGCGCTTTTATTCAGCAAGTTTTCTGGCATTTTCGAGACTCACGTATGTTTGTGGTAAATGTTTTTCAATTTCTTTGGAAGAAACTCGGCAAGCGCAACGCGTTCTACAAAATGCACACAAATTCAGCGTTTTATTCGCACCTGCGGCTGTCTGGCCTTTTCAAGGTGTTTAACTGTGGGCAATTTAGAGTGTGTGTGCGTGTGTGCGGAAATAGAGCTTATTATGGCCCTCCCATTCCGCCTTTCAGTTAGCCCTCAAAGGGCCATTCGCTCTCTCATTTCACAGTTCGCAGATGGCTTTGAATCGTATTGAATGAAATGGAAAAAGTGCCATAGAATTTCCCTTGAATGAGCCTTCGTTTAGATTTCGCACACAATTCTCAAGAGCCGTCTATACACTTGGGCTTGCCAAGCTGTTGGCACTTTTCTGGCTCATATTTATGTGGGTGTGTTTCTGTGTATATATGTGTGTGTGTGTGTGTGTGTGTGTGTGTGTGTGTGTGTGTGTGTATGTGTAGCTAGCCTGTTAATCTTTAGCCACTTGAGAAAGGGAGCAACAACATTGAAATAGATTAAAATCTCAAATGATAATTAACCTGGATTCTTAAGGGGAATTAAAACTGTTTCACAGTTTATTCCATGAGAACCTTCAAAGCTAGCGTGCTGAAAGTTGCAATATGAAAAGCTTGTATGTAAACAACTCCATAGAGATGACTCATTGAATCAAAAGGAAAGTATTTCTTGTATAATATATATATTCTTATGAAATAGTTTCGATATGTTTAAGCATCAGATCTGCTTCAAGTCATTTATATCAAGTGTTTTTCGCCTTTTTCAAATGAAATATCCCAGGCTAAATCAGTTTTTCGTTTTTAAAGAAAATTTACAGCAAAACTGCAACGAACTTGAAGAAAAGCGTGGCCAACTGCTTACAGGCGAACGGAATACACTAGATAAGGACACCAGGTCAAGGCAGATAAAGGTACAAGTTGAAGGCTTTTTCAGCTGCAAGTTGAAAAATGCATAATTGTGGGCGTGGCACTCATTTATTTTTGCGCTGAATTAATTAAAAGTTCACTTATGCACGGAATTTGCATAAAAATTACATTTTAATTGCGCTTCATTTGTGAAGAGCAACGCGGCGCCATTGCCAACGCCTTTTGCGCCCAACGCGTTATGAAAACTGCCCGCGATTGCCGACGAAACAAGACAAAGGCGACAACAGGGCGGGGGTGGTATACATATATAAGTAGACGAATGCAAGAGGCAGAGAAGGGTGGAGCAGGCAACAGAAGTGCGCTCGAGACAGACAAGAACACTCAGCGAGACACTAGAAAACGCACTTGCGTCACGTAATGAAAAAACACATTTCTCTAGCTTCCCATCTTGGCTGCAACAAAGGCGGCGAGGATTGAGAAAATATTTTTATGGAAATCCCTTTGACTTTGGATCTGAGCTAAGCAAACAAATATAAATATTTATTAGATTTCATAGACACTTGTAAAACCATTTCAAAAGCGCCAATAAAAGTCAGAAGGACAAATGGTAAAATAATAAGCCGAATGAAATTAGTTAGCAGCCTGAATATGATTCTCTTTGTGAAGGATTGAAGCAAAGACTCCTAGCACTTAGCACTTGGCCAAAACATAATTACACCAGTAAAACTAGTTGGGCCAGCAAAATCTTTTTACATTGACTGGGAGGACGTATAAGTTTTCCATTATTGATTTGTAAAATTGATTTTTTGATCAAATAAAGCTTTTGTCGGGCCATACACGGATGCCATGCAGTCGGTTGATATGGCTATTTGCTTATTTTGAAATATTTAAACAATTTGCAAAGCTAATTACCGCAGCCGAACGCTTCATTTGGGCCACAATTCAATGGAATTCAATGACAAGAACTAAAAACAATATAAAATAATATAATACATATAGACCCACTGACAAAATTAAATAAAAATGCTAATGAGCTCTGTTCAGTGTGCGGTAAATGGCCAGAGGAATGAATAGACTGAATGACTGAATGCCTGAACGAGTGAATAACTCAGTGAATAGCTGATGAGGCGGGCTGTAAATGATTTTTTGAATGTTTTTCATATTTTGCATGCATCAGCAGTGATTAAAATAATTAAAACAAAATGCTCTAATAAAAATATATCTGTGTATAAATATATATATATCTACTATTATATATATATATATATATATATATATATATATATAAGGTCGACTAATAAGGGTTGCCCCCTCTTGAGACGAGGCAGACGACCAAGCCCCTTCTATTGAAACCGCAGCACGTTAACAAAAAAGTGTTAATTTAAATTTCGATACGTGCTGTGCATGCAAAATGCTGCCAACACAGCCAACGCAGCCAACGCACAGCCAACATAGGGGCAAAAGTCGCGCCGTTTGCCAAAGCTCAACGTTTCCAGCCCCCTTGCCGTATGCTAACCCATTTGCCTAGACTACCTAGGCACCTCTTGGCCCTTTAGATTGTCGTCCCGCCACGTACGGAGCGCTGTGCGCAATTTTATGCACGTCCAGCGTGTAAAACACCTAAAACACCATCGCGCAGACCCTCTGTTAGCCCCGAACCCCACTCCAGCCCCCGCTGCGCTGACATTTGCGTTATTTTCGCAGTGGTTTCCGACCTGTTTCGTCCCTCAACGCACGTTGCCATCGATTAGTTTTCATTTTGTGAGCAATTTTGTGCATTGGCTGCGCTGATTATGCCGCCCTGTGGCTTTTCGCCCTCACGGCCCCTGCAACACGCCGCCTTCTACACCTCACAGCCCGCAGCACACCGGTCGCGGAACGAATGCCCATGGCTAACTATTGCTGTTAGCTGTCAACGGCCCATCACGCCCATCACTCCAGCCCATGGCAGCTCGAGTGGCTTTGCATATTTGGTGCTGCATCGCCATTCCACCGCCCACATCTGGCCACGACGATCGCTGACATCAAATGCATTTTTGCCAAAGCTTTAGCCTCAATGGAAGGTGAAGAGGCGTGATACAAGTACTGCTTAGTATTCACATTTGTACCAATGTACAATATATCGCGACAACATTTATTTTTCTGACACTTTCCTCTCAATGAGGAAAACTAAATTTTGCTGATTTATAATTTTAATACTATGAATTTCAGATTTGGCTGTCATATATTTATGATGATTTCCAAATCAACTAAAATTAAATATCACTAATTATAAATATAATGATAATAGTGTTATAAGATAATTAAAATATTTATAACAATAATAATAAATCAAATGAAAAGAGGAAATGCCATTTTAGACAATGCGGAGCCACAGCTCTACTTTCTTCGTTTTGTCGACTTTGATGGATGTCTAAAAATAAATAAAATCATACTTTAATACAAATCTATATACCAAAGTTGATTAACTAACTCTTACAATGCACCAAATGTACTCAAGAAACTGAAGTCTAATATCGTATTTATTCGTTAACGAAGTTAGACGCACAGAGCTGGGATAGATTGATTCTGTTGATTCCGATATATATAGACTTGATTTTATCGACATTTTTAACGACAATTTACCAAAAAGTTTATGCAATCAATACAATTGTACTTTAAATGGGCTCAAAACATAAAATGAATAAAACCTGAAAGATCTGTCGATAATCTACATAAATATTCGAATATTCATACAGGTATATTTGGAGTAGAATAGACCTATACGTATTTGTCTTTTTGAATATCATTTGGCAGTTGGCTGTTTCAAGTTGAGTCCACAGAGAGCATAAAATACTAAAAGGAAAAGTAGCCGATGTCACAATATTTGTTATTTATTATTTTTTTATGCAAAAAGTGTCTAAAATCGCTGCAGTGGAGCATATCTCATATTCAAGTGTTATGTGCAACTTTTGGCTACTGTACTGTCTCTCTCTCTCTCTCTCTCTCTGTCTCTCTTTCTTTCGCTCTCGGTTGCTCTATGGGCCAAATGTTTGGCTCTGCAGAGATGTTTGGCCGTGTGCACTTTTGCCATTGCACAAACAAGAAAATTCGCATAGGTCGAACACGTCTGAGCGAGCACAGCCAAACAAATTGCCAAAATACACACACGTATGTTTGTCTCTCTGTGTGTGTATGTGTGCACTTTATGCATGGCGTGATTTTATGATTTTATCAATCAAAATGAAAATATATTGATCTGATTGATTTACGCGCTGCAATAGGTTCTTCCCATGACCTTTTTATAAGGCAGAAATATTGTTTGAGTGCGCAGCTCTTCAAAGTTATTGAAATGGCGGAATATATGCATAGATAAGTGAAATCTATATAGATAACGTAGATTTGCCAACTAACTTATACAGCTTACAACTATTCTTACTTTAGTTCATATAACATAAGGTATTGTTCCCACAAGTAAGTTTTTTAGTTCTAGTCTAACCTTATTAGAAGTAAACAAATATATTTCGTTATTTCATCTTATGGCAGAAAACATTATTCCATCAAAATAAAGAAAATACAGACTTTTTCCTGTGCTGTAATTCAATAGTATTTTATCAAAGTGTGCCCACACACATAAGCAGATCTACTTTCACTTTAATAGAGACATATTTAAGGGCATTTACTATACGAGTTTATTTAATATGTGTTTTGCTGTTTTTTATGCGCCTGACTCTGGGCGTTGATTTTGCTACAATAAAGTCAATAAGGCGCGAAAATCGAATGCGCTGTCAAAGCCAATGAAGTGTGTCATAAAAGGAAAGCCCGAGTCGAGTTGTGGGGTTTCCGCGCGCTGTTTTCATGACATATATTTATGCATTTCCAGCTCGTGACACACACTGACTGCATCTTAAAGCTGGATACACACATATATGCATACATATGTAAGTCGTACATATTTCGTATCGCATAAATGAAAGGAACAAAATGAAGAGTTCGAATGGAAAGCTTCACTTTTCCTGTTACATTTCCACAATCCCATTGAATACGGCGCTTACAATAAAATGAGTTGCGCGATAAAAGTTCATAAGCTGAAAATAATGAATTCAACTATTTGTAATATCCTTAAGCGATGAGTACATATTTCACTTCGATTGCAAAAAAATCTATAATTCCCAAATCTCATATAAAGTTAAGTGCGACACTCGCATGCAAATGATTTGCAGCATGAGCCACGTTGCGTATACGTAACAAAAACTTCATTGAATACTCAAAAATGTTGCGTACTGAACAATTGAACTAAATACGGTAGTTGGCAAACGTTCGGCAGTAAAACTGTAAAATGCCAACAATAAAGCCAATTTGGTAGCAAAAACACAATGGCCATAATATGAAAATGGCCAACAATTTGCCGCAAACATTTACCAATTATATTTAGTACCCTCCACGAACCGAAACCCCCTTCAACACAATGACACTGCTTGAAAAGGCAAAACACAGCACATTCCGTTTGGCCTGGCATTGGCCGTTTGTGAGCTTTGGCCATGTTTGCACTGGGCTTAAAGGGCATCGCAATTAGCCAAGCACCGACCACCGCTGCAGTCGAAGTCGACGTCGATGCCAGTGCCACGCATTGAGTGCACTCTAGCGAGTTAGTTAGCCATATTCTCTTCATGTATACCTCAACTTGGGATGAATTGCTCTTGTTATGCTATGCTATGCAAGACATAGATAAAGGTATTTATCTCATTGAAAAATAAAAAACCTGTTATTTGATGGGAATCAACTTAGATATGAGCATAAATATTTATGCAAATATTTAATTATATATGTATTGTATATTATATGTAAGTGTATTCAACATGCGACTATTCAGTGAGCTTATAATCTTTCTGGGTCATGATGGTGTGCGGGCATTTTCAATAACGCAAACGGCGCCAATGTCAGCAAAACGATTTCAAAATTCATTTAAATGGCAAATTATAAAATATTAAAATTAAAATAAACTCTTCTTTTTTATTTCAATTTGTTTGTTGTTTACATTGAAAACTGAAATGACATGCAAATATCACTGCAGTCAGCCGCCTCTCGTCTACCTTTACGCTGCAGCCTTGAAATACATAATTAAATACGTTGTCCGGCTTTGTAATGAGGGCAAATAGTTTACCAACGAAAATTGTAAACATGAATTTAATTAAAAAAATAAAAAACGCAGAGGATATCAACCATTTGTTTAAATTAAGTACTATCAATTGTGGCTGATGTGAAGTGAACTACGAATTTAAATGAGAATCGAACTAACGAATAACTGCAAAACATTTTGAAAAGTCTTAAAAATGAAAAAATTAAACAAATATTTTTTGATTGAGCTAAATTTTAAATTTTGGAATTGTTTCACAATTAAATGCATCGGCTCAAATGAGCAACTGTATTATCTTTTGGCTAAAAACCACATTTCCATGCAATTTCAATAGGAATATATCATATATAAAACATATCAACCGCATAGCCCGCATTCCAATAAGCTTTACAGTTTTCTATTGCAATGCCGCATAATGATATTTAAATATTTGTTGCCGGCAATCGAACGAATTGCATTCGTGAATAGATTCAATATTTTACGCATCAATGTTGGCTGCATTTTTCGATATAACTGCATTAAGTGCGCTACACTGCGTATGAGTAATGCAGTCACCCGAATACACCCACATGCACACACACAATCACACACTCTGTTGCTTTTAAGCATCATTAATTTGCTGTGGGTCATACTGCTCCTCAGCTAGACCAGCCAGGAGTAATTATATGGGCATAGATAGCCCGGACGAGCTCACATACTCGATACTTTTAAATGCATGAGCTCCTATCGCAGGGCAATGCATAACAATTGTTTGCACAGTGGGGGCGATGGGGCTTATGTGCAATTTTCTATGTGGCCAATGGGTGGTTAACTATTTTTGGCCGCCCTCCAATTATAAACGACGCCAACTAATCGAACCCGAAGCCCGAGCCCCGAAATTCCAAAACCAATTCTCTTTTGCCACTCCATTCAAAGCTTTGCTCGACTTTAATTTGATTTTGTTGATGTAGGTGTTGGAGCTGGTGCTGGTGCTGGTGCTGCTGCTGCTGCTGCTGCTGCTGCTGTTGTGTTATTAATGATGGCAGGCAACATGTCCAGCAACACAGAGATCGGTAGAGAGGGAAACGAAGTGGACATTAAATGGCTGTCATCATTCATTAGCCGCAGCCGCTGGGAAGTTGTCTACGCAGGATTTGGTTTTCAGCCAGTTCGTTTACACACATTTAGCTCATATCCAGCACAACACATACCTTGTTATGTGTGTGTGTGTGTGTGTATATATATCCGCTTGAGTTGACCTGTTTGCGACGTGCTCCAATGCAAGCCAAAGCCATGTGGCTTACAGGCATTTGCCCTGCTCTCAACATTTGTCCAAGCCGCTCGGTCATACCCCTAAAACAAATTCATTTAAACACTGTGCGCCTCCTTAACCTTTCCCCTGATGATGCATCAAGCCATACAGTTCGTCTTACTTGTCCTCTCATAGCAATTATTGTTGTCTTAGTATTTTAATTAAAATGTGTTTGCCTCGAGTGGACGGAGTGGGCGGAGACTAAATGCGCCTCAGCTACGAGCAAATTATGTCGGTTCAACCTCAAGTGTCGACCACATCGATTCAAATTGAAAGACGACACAAATTACGGTCGCTTTTGCATTGTCCATGCAAACAAATAGACAAACACACACACACGCACACACGCACTGACAACAGTTTTCACATGATATATCATGCGGTTCGCATATCAATTGATAATGCATATTACATTTAATTTATTTCAAATGCCGCTCTAAACAATTGGCCCATTTTGTAATTGCAATCAAATGTTATCAAATGACCAATAAATTTTTTGTTTAAAAACATTTGGTTGAGCAAAGTTTTTAGTTTATCAATCAAGGTCTACGTCTTATGTGTTTCTGCACAATTATTTTATTGGTTTACATCAAACCGAATCTATTAATAACATAGGTATATCAACAAATGTTGTATTTTTAGCAACTTGATATAAACTTGATTTGCTCATTTAAACAACCAAATAGACTTCCATTCTAAGCTCTAGAGAGCACAAGGAACCACCTGTCCAATAGCTATATCTGCTCTGTCATGATGGGCTACTTTAATATATGTAATGTATAGTTTCAGACTGAAAGCAATCAGTATTCAGTCATATTTTTTATTGTTACATCCTTCTGTTGCAGCTAGTATATACAGGTGCAACAGACTGTTGTCTTCTGTCTTTCAGCTCTTACCTGAGTATATTTTGCAAAATATCTTAATCCAACTACGTAATACGTAGTTCATAAAGAGAAAGCTCTTTGGAAATAATACTTTTGTATTAAAATACTTTCTCGACTTCTGTATTCAGACTTCATATTTGCGTCATAGCATCTGTAAGCTAAAACTCATGCTGGCACATTTCATTTATTATTGATATTTTTAAAAGTTCAGCTTAAATTTTTCACTTCTTGTTAAGTCTTGGCCTCAGACAAACAGTTTGCTTTCTTTAAAGCTTTGTCACACATTTTTAATAATTTGTGTTAATTCCTTTTCCTATTTGGGTCGTGACGAGTGTCGCATTTGTTTCTTGGATACGTGCTGAGGTCATGTGGTAAACGTCTGCCTTTTATACTTTTATATTTTGTATGTATTTTCTCGCATTTTCATTGTGCTTTGCACCTTTTTCTCAGGGTAGTTTTTGGCGTTTGCCTTGTTGCTTTTGGTCTTGTGTTTGCCGTGCCTTGCATTAACTTTATGAACCTAAACACATCGCATTTTACGCCCTGTTAAGTGTTGTTAGTATGTCTGCGTGTATAGATCCTTTGGTTTGTTGTCTTATATCCATTTGGCCATTTGCCTTACTATCTCTATCTCACTTCCTTCTCTACCTTTCTGTATTTGTTTCGGCTCTTTGCACATTTGATCAAATAATCGTAAATAATATACCTTGGTAATAATTTTTTTATGTCTCTCTAATGAGCTTTACGTGAGAACAAGGCACGAATTGTGATTTAGTGCGAAGTCACAAATTGTGGGACACCTGTAAAACCAGCTGGCATTTAACTTTAATGCTTTTCTTAACGGTTTGGCCCGAATTCTTGTTTTCCTTCTTTTTTAATGATAATAATAATAAATACTTTGACAGCTGATTTGAATTCAGTTTTATTTGTTTATGTCTATAATGTTATTTGAGCTTTAAGTTTGAGCAGCAAAATATCAGCTCAAAGACAGATAAAGACACTAACAGCAAAACATGGAATATGAATCTAAATTACGTCAATTATAGCAGTAACAGTTTTTATAAGTATTTAATAGGCTTATGCTTCACATATATAATATTTGTTGGTCTAGAAATTATTTTGTTTTGTATAATAAAATGTATTTTGTGTAATAAAAATCTTCTTTAACTATGTGCATTTAATAGTGCATAAAGAAATATTCTTGAAAGCACAATTAAAATGCATTCTTCTCCAAAGCCTTGCAACAAAGTTGTTGCAAACAGGAGGCCTTTCCCTGAACTCGAATCAATTTAATAATAAAAAGGCATCCCTTGGTACTTACCTTTGCAGTGCTTAGTTGTTGTTAAGGCATTTTCTCACAAACTGCAATTGAGCAACGTATTTATTATGAAATGAGGTCAATGCAGAGGCATCAATACAAAAGCTATTGTTGACCGAAGTACGTGAACAAGTTAAGTAAAATGGGTGTCGCATAATTTGTATGTCTTAGTTGAATGCTTTTCTGCCTCCATAAGCAACAGCCGTTGAAAACTTGAAAATGTATCGAATGGGAAACTCTGAAAATCCAGGCAACTCAAGCTTGTGTGTCTGGCCATATCATATGGCAAATCGTTGTATATATAAATGTACATAATATATATACATATTGTAAATAAAGCGGCCCATCAATCAAGTCAAGTGGAAATTTATAGCACTTTTGTTTGTTATTATTCGTTTATGCATGAGTTAATTAGAATATTGGCGTTAACCTTTCCAACAGGCCTGTCCCTTTTGTTGTAATGCTTCAAGATTTATGAGTGAACTCTAACCCAATATAAAACCCCACATCTAACCTTTCCCTCACTCTGTGTGTGTGTGTGTGTGTCTTTATGTGGACATATGCTGGCTACTGTCTGTGTGCATTGAAACGTAACTCGAATGCTTTGCATATATGCCCTGTGTTGTGCCTTTTAGTCGAACACGAAAGCTTTTACCTCATGCCAATAACTTGAGTCTGCTAATTTTACTCATTTCCTTCTAGTTTTGCGCACGTTCAAAAGATTTCCAATTCAATTACACATTTTTGTGGCTAGATTCTAAGACAATGAACCCTTATGCTTGACTTGGCTCAAAGTTAAACGAAATGATTCGGAAATATTAAATGATTCTTAACACTCAAGGGTTGGCAGTAATGGGAAATTGCATCATAAGGCAAATACTTTGAGGTCATTTAGGTAAGAGTTGAATTTTTGGTTCGAAACATTATTTATTATATTTGTGTTTGATATATTATCCTGCTGTCTGAAAGGGTTTGGAAATATTACCAAAGTTACATAAAAAAACATAAATTTTATCATGCTGTCTGAAAGGCCTTTAAATGTTACCAAATTTACATAGAATAACATAAATAATATAAATAAAATAAATATATATTTATATTATACAATATATATGTATATTCATTTATATCTGTAATTTTTCATTTTTATACCACAGAGTTTAATTGGAAATCATTAATTTATCTTTATTTATTTGTTTCATTTGTTATGTTAATTCCAGCTCTAAGCCGAGCTAATTAACATTCGAAATCAACATGACTGCAGTTGGTTGGCAATGCAATGGCATTTCCAATTGGAAATATGTGTCAACTGGCCAATAACAGTTTCCGTTCGTCAAATGCCGAATGTCGAGCTCGAGCCATGAGAGATGCTAGCAGCAGCATAACAGAGCAGCGAACGCATGCGTAACAGTTGACGCTCTCACGTTCTCTCACTCTCTCGGGCTGTTAGCTCAACAACAGCAGGCGGTCGCTCTGTAATTGTGTGTGTGTGTGTGTCGAATTTACGAGCTGTCAAGACATTTGAATAATGCAGTAAAAAAGGTGGCAAATTGTCAAATTGCTTGGCAAATGGCAAAATGGCGAAACGGCATAAGACGCGGCTAATTTATGCCAATTAATGTATTAAACTTTCATTGTCCAATGGCAAAGGATGCCGCTTTATTAATATCTCCCGCAGCAAAAAGTTGTTGTCCAATAGAAATTAATAGCAAATATTTGCACAGCAATTTGTTTGCCTGGCTCAGGCAATAATCAATTTAGATATGGCCTATAGGAAATTCAAAAAACAAACTCAAGCGAAGCCCAATTGAAAGTCAGCTGCAGCCATTGAACCAAAAGCAACAACAACAGCATCATTTTCAGCGCGGTTTCCGCTCTTACTGTGTGTGTGTGTGTGTGTATTGGTGTGCCCTGAATGCTATCAAAAATCCCCGCTAATAATTTGTCAATATTACGTGAGCTGAAAATTGAATAAAAAGCGTTTTTGCATTGAGAGCAAAAAAATACAAAAAAAAAACGAGAAGCAAAAATCCAGCTGAGGCAAAGGAAAAACTGCAAAGGCAAAGCCCGGAATTTCCCGAGAAATCAAATAAATTGTTACAAATGAGTGCAACTTTTGACTGTGGTCCCATTCTCTGCCTTCCCCCTCACAGGCAGTCGAAATTTTATTTATGTGCCTCTCTTTCGATTTTTCATTTGCTAAGCTGATTTGCAACATTTTTCTCTCTTTGCAAAACTTTGCTGCCGATTGTCAAAAAAAAAAACACAAAAAAAAACGGTAAAAAAATTGAAAATTTATGAATAATTCAGCATACGATGTGGGTCTTGGCCGTAATTTCTGGCAATGTTTCGGCCAGCTGTAATAAATGCAAATGATTTGACGAAAAGTCGCGTATTGCGCTCTTTGTTTACATTTTCCCGGATTTGATATGCGAAGGAATGTCAAGGGCTGTTCGAGGGAACGAGGGACTTATTCACTGTACAGTAGATTGCATATGCGTTAACATATATTTCATATAATCCATATTTTCATCATCAAACGGCATACAAACAACAACAGCTGAAATCGATGCAAAAATTTTGCATTTTCAATTGGGAATTGGGAAAGAAAACGAGAGAAACAACCTTCTGCCTGGAGCTTAGCATATTTGAATATGTTTCATCCTATATGCAACATACAAAGTTTAAACGGGAAACACATTTATACAAAGAATACTAAATTCCAATCGCGATAATATTTGGAAAGTTCTTAAGCCGATTCAACTGACTGATTTGACTTAAAACCATGCTGAAAGCTAAATTAAATGATGTTTGCATATTTAATTATTTTATTGCAATATTTTTCCTCACATTTGAATATGTTATGCTAGGCAAATGCGTTAAACAAACAATATGCAAATACAATAAACTAAACTGTTTGCATTAAAACTTAGAAAACAATGTGACAAAGCGCGATTCAAAACAATGCCAGCGGAAAACAGTGTTAACGAAGCGAAATTAATTAGCGAAGTCAAGAATTCAAAAGTAGCCAAATTATTAATTCTGCCTGAAAAATTTAAAAAATGCAGTAAATATTTTAGAAAAGTATTAGACGCTTATGCTTTGACTTGAAACAAAATTTATGCTTATTTCCAGTTTTAGTTTTCCGCTTTGATATTGTTGGCTCCTATGCAAAATTCATTTATTAGTCAGCTATAATATCAGCTTACTTAAGCAATACAGTATATTATGGCCTTCAGCTAAGACAATACTACAAGCCAAACACTAACCTAGAAATTGAATCGATTAAGCTACTTATTTAGTGGCTCAAGGGCAAAGCCAGACGCTCATCTGCTGAAGAGGCTCTAAAAAAAGATTATATATAAGCTTCTTTTGCTTAACAGCTCTTGTCCATATATTATTGAACAGCATTTTTAAGCACTAAAATCTTAAGCTCCTTACTTTATTTTCACTTCATTTTTCTTTAATTTATATACATATATCTGCACTTATGTCTACTGCTTTCAATAGTTTGTGCATTGGCATCAAGAGCGCTTCGGTTCTCAGGCACCAAATGCACAAATCAGAGGCACTCACTTAGTTCATTTAATTTGAAATGCGACTTAATGGTGTCTCTCTCTCTCTCTCTCTCTCTCTCTTTTACTCTTTCACTCCCTCTCATTTTATCCTATAAGCGACCACATTACACGCTGCATTGAGGAAAAGCTAAATGACCGCAAGAAACACACCTAGCTATGGCCACAAGCAGCTACCCAATAAGCAACCACCCACCTTAACCACTGTTACCCCTAAGCAATTTCCCCTTCATAGCCATAACCACCTTGCACCGCCCTCGCTGATATCTCCATGGCACGCCTGCCTGGTAACTCGTGCATACTCTGCTGGAAAGCAGCAAAGCAAAGTTTACTTTTGCTGTAAGTAGTCAGTCATCAGGCGGTCTGTGGGCGTGGCATGTCAGCCGCAGCAGCAGCGGCATCAGCCAGCTCTGGCATGTGCACAAAGGCATTCACACACGCACACACGCACACATGCACACACATGCATACACTCATGCTGGCATCCAAGTGCAAGTGCACACTAGCCTTCGCTTGTCCGGAAATAGCTTGCTCGGCACTCGAACTGTTTGCATTATGATGCACAGCCTCCATCTCGCACCTCTCCCCGTTTTCATTCGACTGCCTGCTGACAGAGTTTCTGTTTTCTTTGCTGAAACAGCCACAGCGAGTAGCTCGATCAGCAGCTGCCCATTGGCAAATAACACGTCCGGCCCTCCCTCTCTTTGCGGCTATTCCCCAACTGTCAATACTTGCAATGAACCAAATGGAATTTGTCTTGCCTGCCACTGACGACATCGACTGACGTGCAGCAATTTGTTGCACACTGCCTGCGCCCCTTTGAGCCGTAATAGCTTCAAATGACTTTCACCATCTACACACTTAAAGCCGGCTTTCACCTTCAACCAGAACTGTCAATAGCACCTGTCCTTTGCTTAGCTTTGATCCCTTTGCTGTGGCTCTTTTGGTTTTCCCTGCCAACGGCTGCCTTTTCATTTTCATCTATAATTACTATGCATAATTATTATTTAATTTTATAGTTTCTGTGTTTTCTCTTCCTCTCTTTACTTATTTTTATTTTTCCCTTTAAATTTTTAACACATTCCTGCGGCTCGCAATTTTGTGGGCTGCGATGTGGCGTATTTGTGGTTTCATGTATATACATTTTTTTTTTTGGGCAAACCCTTGAACATCATTATGTTAATACCTTACCTCGTATAAATGGAATGTACTCGTATATACATATATGCGTGTGTGCGTGCGGGTTTTATGTTTTTAATCACAGTTTAGTTAATTGAGTTCACAAAGTTAAGTGAGCAGAGATTTTTTGTTTTGCATAAATGTAAAACGATCAAAACTAATGTTGCGTATGTTTAGCTGCTACTCATATTTCAAAAATAGAGAAATAAAAAATGATATTTAGTTATGCCGCGTAATGCCATTTCATTACTTTAGGTATGCCCACTAATTTCCTCAGCTTTACACATAATACATGTCTCTTTCATCTAGCTACACTTTCGTCTGTCGGCAACTTGTTGTCATCTGTGCATAAGCTAATGAAAGAAATATTCTCAGCATTTTCCATCTCTTTACCCTTCACCTTCAGGTCGCTATACAGCTGACATACTGAGAGAAACTAGACCCGATTTGACCACATTTGCTAACTTTTCTATCCATAAAAGTGGGCTAGTTACCTGAGCTGCATAACGAGCTGTGACAGACAACTAGGACTCGAACATTAAATCGTTTGACTGAGATTAGATTTCGTGACTTGCACTTTTTCCATTTCCATCCGCCCTTGGCCTTTTCACCCTCAATCCGCAGCCGTTCAGGCTGTTTTGTTTATGGCTTCCTAAATACGAGACAAGTGCGCGCTAACAAGAGAAATCATACGCCCCGTGTGACATGGCCATTGTCATTTGTTTATGCTTAACTGTGTGTGTCGCTCGTCTCTCTCTCGCTCTCTCTCTCTCTCTCTCTCTCTCTCTCTCTCTTTCTCTCAATCTCTCTCTCACTCTCTCTCTCTCTCTCTATTGCTGTCGTACCCGCTCGATGTTACAATTTTGTCGTTGGTATTGTTTGGCTGGCAAAAAGTTTTGTATTGCAAAACACAATCAGACACAGATGCACTTTGAGGCCAGGCCGGTGCAAACAGGGCACAAAGTTTAAGACTCCTTGTGTCACTTTGGCTGGCAATGTGACAGCAATAATAAAACACACACAAAAAATAAAATACAAATAATATAAGCAGGGTATCAAGTAGCCTACAAATACTTCAAGAGACTCCGTGGTGTGCTTTTGGGTAGCCCGCAAAAAGATAAAGAAAAAGTCGAGTCAAGAACAAAAATACAAAGACAAATATTATTAATTTATGATTTTTGTATGATGTTTTTATATGTGAAGATGAACTTTCACAAGCTCTAGAGTTGATTCAAATTTAAGGAAAATGAATAAATACAATCCTCAAAATATTTCAAAACTAAATTATGTGAGATCTAAGTCTCAGATTCAGATAGTTTATAATGATAACAAAAATAAATAATAAAACAAATAATTATATTTGTTAATCGTTATTTTATGGCATAACATACTTTAAAAAAAGGTTTTTAAATATTTTGTTTTTTAAATTATAATATTGCAAAAAAAGTGTGAATCCTTAAATTACATTTTTTTTGTATATTATGCCTTTTGGCATTTTTGATGACCATTAACAAAAATTGAATAAAAATTAAGAATACATTTTTACAGCGTAATTCGATTAATTCAAGTGTTATGCCGTCTGCAAAGGGCAGGGTATTTAAAGTGCTGGAGGCTTAACGGGTTGCCATGTTAACTAGGTAGCTGCTGTTGTCATTGGTGTTGCTGTTGTTGCAGCTGCTAGTCAGTAAATGTGAGGGGGCAGTGGGCGTGGCCGGAAATGCATACGACGACCGTGGGGCAAAAGGCGCCGTTGCAGCATAATAATGTCAGACAGGCGACGTCTTTTTCATGCTGTAAATTGCAAAAATGCAGCCAGCGGCGCACAAACACATACACAAAGACACACAGGCATACATACACACATATATGTGCGTGGAGTGAGTTGCATGAACACATGTGCGCCTTTTTGCAGGTTTCAAGACCAAACGGAACCGTGCACAGCTCTGACAAGCGGCATGCCGCACGCCGTGTGGCAGGGGCAGCGAAACAGGCTGGCAAAAGCAAAGTTTATGTACATTTAATGCGCGGTAGCAGCTCCAGCGACAACAACAACAAGCAAACAGAACAATAAATCCCGGATACATTAAATAACAGACAAACACACAGAGAGAAAGAGGCGAGCGACTGAGTGAGAGGGAGAGGGAGACAGAAATGTAGGCAGTGAGCGGTCAACTTCCCATTTTGTGTCTACGCGCTTGTTTGGGCCAGGCCCGGACTTTTTTTGTGCTGCTGCAGCCTGTTGTGTTTATGTGTGTGTGGCAGTTCCTGTTGCCGTTGTGTGCGCCTGTGTGTGTGTGAGTGTGTGTGCGGCAGCGGAAGCTCAACATGGCGCTGTTGGTGTTTGCGGCGCATCAACGTCGCTTCAGCCTGCTCATAATAAGTTTTTTATTTAGTGAGACCAACCAGGTGACATGAGACAGACACACACAGATACATATTGGTATTTCCTATATATACACATGTATATGTATCTGTACATAGAGCTTCTATGTTTTTAGCTTGACTTTCCTTTTTGTACTTCTATTTTTATTCTGTATAAAGTTTGCTCAGTGCCACATAAACTGACCCTCCCCTGCCCAATCTCTCCTCTTGCCACGCCCACTATTTGGCTCATTTTCGTGTGTCAGATTTATCTACTTTGTGCTCTTGTGTTTTATTTTTTTGTCGCCTCGCATTTCTGTTGCGTACAAGAAGGTATTTAAATTCAAATTAAGCAAATGTCATGTTAAATTCAGTTGACAGGCGTCACCACCGAAACCACCGCGACTCCACAGACAACCACCCGCACCAGCACAGTGCCGTCACTCGCCCCCACCTGCAGGATGCGGGGTACCCAGGTGTAGCTGTCATTTTTGCTGATTAGCGTAAAATATTTAATGCTACGTCCTGTTCATAGATGCTGTCGCATGCCGTGTGTGAATATTAAATTAATTTCAATGGCGAGAGTAGCAAAAAAAATAACAAAACAAAAGAAAATATTACGCATTATCAAGCGAGAATGCCAATTATTAAATATATATAGTTTAATGTGATTTCAATTCTGTTTGTGCATAAAATTTGATTTGAGTTTCATTTTTGGTACAGCAAAAACTAAAATTAAATTATAAAATGTTTATTTACTTGAATTAATTTCATAAAATTAGATTATGAAATGTTTATTTAGTTGAATTAATTTAGCTATTATATTAAAATGTTTTCCATGTCTCTGAGCTCTTAAATTAAAGTAAGCACAGCAGTATTCTATCGTCTAATTGGCAAACCGAACTTAGCTTAAGTTCTTCTTCAAGGAGAACAACTTGCATTTAACCAACTGCTTAATCAGTTCAGTGGTAATTGAATGTTTAAGTATGTCGAGTGTATATTATGTGTGTGTGCGTGTGTGTGTGCGTGTGTATGTATGTATGTCACCTACATTTAAGTATGCGTATGCGTATGTGTATGCGTATTATTTTGTAGTACCCGGAGTTCGTGTACTTAGCAAGAGTTTTGGCTTTTAATGCGCTTGTGCACATAAAATTTAATTCAAATCAGCTCATTAAACGCCCGCCCATAAATGGGCGGCAAAATGAGCGGGTCGGCTGGAGGAAGGCGCAGGGACATGTTCCACTGCCGAATAGGAAGCAAGTCGTGGCATCATTTTGTTTTGCCAAGGAGCGCAAAGCAGAGTTTATGGTGGACATTAAAGCGCGGAAGTAACTGCCGCAAGAAGAAACAAAAAAAAAAAAAAATAAAATAAAAATAACAAAACTAAACTAAAAATGCAGGAGAAAAAGCGTATAAAAAGACGAACGAGTAGACGAGGCAAAAAAGAATAAAAGCAGCAGCACAAAATTCAGACACATTAAATATGATATATTTGCGAGACGGCAGCCAGGACACAAGATAAGTTTTATGGCTGGGGTGACCAAAATAAATAGCTACACACTCATAGGTTCATAGGTTGAAAGTATTCATGTTATTCACGTTATTCAAGCTTTTTTATGAATTGGAAATCAGTTCAAGTCTAATTGCAGTTGTCGACACGTTAAATGCCAAATTGAAGGCTGTATTCATGTTGTTGCCAACACTGAGTCCTAAGTAAATAAAGATTTGAATAAATGAATATTCCATTTATTAATAGTTTTGTTTATTCATGTAAAAGATTTATGAGCATTAGAAACAATTCTGATTAGAATACGTTGATAAATAAATCAGACCAATATCTGTGTGAGCAGATCTTAAGTGTAGCATGAAATGGATACGGTGGAGACAAAGGTAAACTAGCTCGAAATGTATGATTGTAAACATCAGAGAATATTTAATACATAAACTAAGTATAAATAGTTAAGTTAGTAAGTATTTTTACTATATACATATATACATAGTTCAGTTAGTGTAAGGACCTGTATCTAGATGTCTTTCTATCTCACTTTCAACTTCTGCTGCCTTTTCTAAAACCACTTTAAACAACATATTCAAATGTCTTAATATTTGCAGCTACCGTGGCCTGGCACATGATGTGCAATCTCTCAAAATTGTATTTTATTTTATATAAATGGAATGAATACTAGAAAGAGAGCAAAAAGTAATGCTGAGTGGACAAATTGCAAAAATACTATTACAAGCACCTACAAACCCCTTTTTCCATTACCAATTTCAGTAAAAACCAAAGAGTGTTGAGAGTGGCTAGTGGAGGGGGTGAAAAAAATCTGTGCAGCTGCCAAGAGCTGTTCACATCGTTCGCGTAACTTTATCAAAATCAACTTGAGATGCATTTTTGTGACGCCAACAAGTGTTGCACTTGATCTTCTTCTTGACACTGGCCAATGGCAACAGGATTGAGTGTGCCCAGACACTCACACAGACATATGTATATATATATATATATATAGACATGCAAGCAGGATACAGTTGCCCTTATACCTCACGCCCTCCCTAGTTGGATCCATTTTGCTGCACTGATGGGGAAATTTGTGCTAGGCAAGATTGCAGTGAGGTAAAGATAGGGTCAAATGGAATTTAATTTTGTACGAAACTTTGTGCAAATACGACGCAAGTGTCCGGCTCCTTGTGCTGCGTGAACATTGTGACCAATACGCAGACTTTGGCCAGGAACAACAGCCAACATCTATCCATCCGGAACTTTGTCATTGCATCAGCTGCTTGCCAAGGATGGGCGCTGTGGATGTGGATGAGGCCAGGCAGCTCTTCATGCTGCAAGGACATGGATGGATAAAACCTAATTTGTTACAAATAAAATAAAAAACAACAATCGCAAATTAAAATGCATTGAAGAAGCAATGCCCTAACTGAAATTTAGATGTAAAATAAATAAAAACTGCTGTAAACTAAATTTATTTATTTAAAAAGCTTTACATTTTAGTTTATATTTAATTATTAAAGAAGATTAGAGCATATACATAAACAAATATGTATGAAAACTTTCAATCAATTCTAAAAAATTTAATACAACCAAATTAAAGGGATTTCAAGATTTTAAAATATATTTTTGATTTGCGAACTTAGATCAAAAGTATTTAATTGTGCAATCTTTGGAAACTCTTAGCTATTACATATATACGTATCGTAGCTATTACTGTAGTGTTCCAACTTAGATTAAAATGTATATAAATTGGACAAGAGACTCCAGGATTCATATATACAGAGTTTACTCTGTGCCGATGCTAGCTTATTGGCAATCCGAATGTGCTCTTTGGCAGTGTATAATGGCAATATAAGCCAAGTGGGCGACTGGGCAGCTGGCCAAGATAAAGTGGAAAGACAAAGAACGAGTCGATGGCAACCAATTGAACAAAATCATTTCAAATTGTCTCCCTGCTAAGATTTTTTTCTTTCAGCCAGTTGCACTTAGAGCCCAATGTCGAAATCAACGAGTTGTATCTGATGGATTGTTGTCGGGCTGCCAGCTGCGAGTGCCGTTATTTATTGTGATTTGCCAAGGAGCTGGCAACGCTCGCAATGGAGCTGCCAATTGCTGGCAGTGCGAAAGAAAAAAAAAAGAAAAAGAAAAGTAAAGGAAATCAAAAGGCATTTAAGCTCTGCCTCTGCCTTCATTCGCATTTGCATACGTTTCAGACACCTCGAGGCGAGGGCGTAGCAATCGTACGTAATATATATATACACATATATGTATTTCTGTATATTCGTAATTTGAATGTTGTTTTGTTCAAATGTATTCACATATTCGTTTATGCAAAGTCTACTTACTGGAAAAACAATCAGCTTTCTGCCCTCCAATAAGCCAAAAACATTTGATGCGCTTCGCCACAAATACACCCACGCACACATACGTCTCTGTACATACTTGAGCATTTACTTGGGTATTTTCCATTTCGCACAGGTAATCGATTTTCATGCTTTTGGCGAAATGCACAAAATAACCAAACAACAACAGCAACAACAACAAAAGTAAAAAAAAATAAAAGAAGACAGACGAAAAATGAAAGCAACAAAAAAAAAGAAGAAGCTACTTTCTTCGGCTTTACCTTTTACCTTGCTGAATTTGGTTTTCTTGCTGCTCTTCTTCTTCCCTTGCTGCGTATTTTTTGCTTTATTTGTCCTGTGTATACTTAATATTTATGTTGAAAACTTTAAGCAGTTGAGAGCCCGTCGAGCTTAAAATATTCCACTGGTGTGCGTTGAAGTTCAGCAACTTGTTGATTTTCTTTTACCTCAATTTGTAGCTCCCACCCGCAAAAAGAGAAGAAACAACATAAGAAAGACCTGCTTGGCATAATCACCATATCAGATGATGTGGAATGTACAAGGTTTGCTTTTTGATCTTCTGCAAACTAAATAAAATGAGGCAAGGAAGATGAAATTTGGGCTTCACAAGTTGATTTGATTACTTGTGACAAAACTGAGTTTGCCTTAGAATGTAGATATATAATATGATAATAAATAAGAGCCAATCAATTTGTTATGTGGGAGCCTGAAGATAAAATTAATACGAATAAAAAAAACTATATTCAACGCAACTGTCGAAAATTTAGTAGCTCTTAGATTTCGACATCAAAATTTAGACAATGTTGCAGTTTATTATTGAGATAATTTAAAGATCTTTCAAACTTATTTATTCAATTTCATTTAAGTTTAGATCAAGATATGTTTTTAGACACATTGAGTTCAACTTCAATGAAAATCTAGTTGCGATATCGCTTCGAAACTTTGGCACCGTTAAAGCTCAATTACGTCTGGATTGCAATATTGGCACTCGATGACTTAACGGATTTGCAATTGAAAGAGGGCAACAGTATCCCATTCCGACAATAAAACTAGAAAAAAACTAAAGGAATCTCTGGAAAATTGCGTGTAAAATTATTCAAAAGTGCAAAGTGCACATGTGCCACGAACAAAAATCCAATTACGAGCATTGAGCGAACTGCGAATGGAATATTTTGACAAGTATTCAATGAATTTCATTTGAGATTTGCGAACATTCAGACCATCTGGCTAACAGCCTGACCCCCAGTCAAAACCAGTTGAAAGCCAGTCAATGGGCCAATGCAGACAGCACCGGAAGGCTGGCCAAATGCAGCTAGAGTGCAGAGAGAGAGAGAGAGATAGAGAAGGTGCAGTTGGAGAGGAAGGAAGTTGGGGGAAAAATGAATTAGAAATGTGTAGAACAGAAGTTACTCAATTGCCAGCTGGAGGTCCCAGCTGCAGCAGCAGCAGCAGCAGCAGCAGCAGCAGCAACAGCAGCGACGGCAGCTATGAAAAATGTTTTGTGGCCATAAGAAGCTGCGAACTGCCGTTAGCTGGAAAATCTGTGGGAGACGTAACCGGAAAGCAGGAATGATTTCCTGGCCTGGTGGGCGATAATTCTTAGGCCATCATGCGATGGGCGCCCGCCCACTGGCTGAAAACTTTTTGCAGCCATTGTGCCGAGTGTCAGTGCAATGATTTCGCAGAGGGTGTGACTGAATATGAATGATTTAAGCAGCTGAGCTGGCGCAACTAAGAACCCAACAACCGAGCCACCCCCACCTCCACGCCTTCTGCATGCGCTTGTCGAATTATATTCACATTTTCTTTTTGTTGTAATATTTTTCAACATTTTTCAAAACTTTGCGCGTTCAACATGAAATTTGAGCGTCCCAAAAAACTTTGTCAAAATGTTGTGCAAAGTTTTATTTTGCTCCTTTTTTGGGTTGGTTAAGAAAAATTATCACTATTGTTACAGATTTGCAAATGGACGGTAAAAATCGCTTGTCATTTCTACATTTCTAGCTTCGTGTGGTTTGCCAATGCCATTTTAAAGCTAACTTGCTTGAATTTATGACTAACCAAAAACTCATGAAAATTGGTGAAAAACCATTTAATTGTATTGATTGAAGGTTGCGGTATGAACTGGTTTATTCTATATTCATATAGAACTTGAAAAAGGACTTATTGTCAGATTTAGAAATTTAAATTCAGATTGATATCAATTGGCAGATGATGAGCACATAAATGTTAATTGTTTCTCATACTTATCCAATTTCACACACTAAGTACAATCGTTTACAAATTACGTCTCAGATAAAGCCACAAGCAATATGTGCTCAACAAATATCACCCGTTATTTTCATTAATTTCTTTAACAGCAACCGCGTGTTTTCTTTTTTAGTAACATACAACTACGTTGCCTGCTATCTTGGAAAACAACTGTTCCAACAATTATTTCAGAATTCACACTTATTTTGATCAGCGATCGCTGATCGACTGAGTGAGCTGCAGCGCAGTGACAATTTTCTGAGTTATTCGATAGGCATTGACAAGCAGCCTCTTTAGCTCAGTGGCAGAGCACTGGTCTTGTAAACTCCAAGGGTTTTGAGTTCAATCCTCACAGGAGGCAGAGATATTGACCTAATTTTTTTTAGAATATAAGATATAAAAAATATATAATAATACTCATTTAAACTGAACAATAAGGTAACTAGCAAAGAGCTATTTAGTTGAAAGCTGATAGCTGAAGCTCTCTCTAAGTCTCTCAGATGTAATTGGCTTTCTTTTAAAGCAAACAGCATACCTATCATTATACAAAGCTGCCAAATACCTTAAGCCACTTTCCGAACCATTAGGAGGAGGTGCCCACTTTCTCCCAATATCAATCGCCAATTTACCAAGGCCAACTGGCATGCCCAGCTCCCAGCTCTGCTACACCTTACACTTTTGCCGCTGACCTTTTGGAAAGGAAAAAAGTTTTTTGTGACAAATTATATTTAAATGAGCTGCGTTTGAAAAGTAGCGAGCGCATGGACAAATTGACATGGCCAATGTCTTGGGCACAAAAAAAAAGCGAATGCCAAAAACTGACAGAAGTCGCCAAATTAAATATGCCAAAAGGCAAAGCAAATGCCAGAGAAAGAGAGAGAGAATTTCAGAAAGTTTACATTCAACTGATTCTAAACTCTTTTACAAATTTCGTAGAAGCAGCGCGCCAAAGGGCATTTTTTTGCAAAGCTTTCGCTTTACAGGGACTACGAAGGCGGCTGCATGCTTGATTTTGACATTTTACATTTTACAGATTTGTTGCTTAAACGGTTAAATGGCCTCTGGCTTAAATTTTTGCAGTCAGGAGACTTGGTCGTGGGGCTGTTGGCTGTTGGCTGTTGGGCTCAATTGAAATCAAATTCAATTTACAGTTGTGGGCAAAAGTTGTTGTGCGCATTTTTATTTACAACTAGTTTCATGTGTGTAAAATGTAAAAGAGTTTAATTTGCAATTTGTCGCCCTCATTCAACGCTTAACTTTTCATCCCGCACTCCGACGTCGGGCGTCGAGCGTCGGGCTTGTGGTTCCATATGCAAATGCCGCCGGTTGAGTGCCGCAGTCCCTGCTTTGGACCCGCCTGTGCGTTAAAATGCACACAAAGTTTTGCATTGAGGCTGCACTTGAGCTGGCTTCGAAGTTGCCACAGGCCGCAGTGCCAAGTGCGCAGTTTGTTAAACGCCTTTCAACGGCGTGGTTAGCCAAGCGCAGACCTTGAAATGCAGCAGCCCTGCCCTGGCCAAAAGAGGGGGCAGCTAACCAAGCGCGCAACTTTGCTATGGGTCAGCCACACACCCACACGCACAACTAAGCTAGCAACCATCAACAAAAGTCATTTTATAGTTGCTCCGGACATGTTGATTTAGCAAACAAAATGTTTTAATTGAATAACACTTACGGTTTTTTACTGCTACTTTTTATACATTTTGTTTCACATTCTTTTGCCGCACTCAAACTATATAAAAGGCAACACTGACTACGCTTAAAATAACTCTGGTTGCTCCTAGAGACATTATTGACAATTGGTAGAATAGCTTGCGGTTTATGCTAGAGTAGCTGCTGGCTAAATGTCTGTTTTGACATTGTTTTGGTTAACAGTGCGTATGCTTAGTATACGCACATCTGTCTGTATGCACGCCTTAATTGGAATAATAAATTGGACTTGACTCCGAATTTATTGACTGTTTAAGAGCACTGCAATAATTCATAGCAAAACATTGCGTATAGTTGTTAAGCATTAGCAGTTGGCTGAGATGTACTTGAATTGCATTATTATTGCAAATTCCATACTTATTCACAATAATTGAACTCTAGCTATTACATTTATTCAACATGTATAGCAAAAATCACATACATTATAATCCCCATTTTATTTAAAGCTCAACACTAATTAACTATAGAAAGATTAATTAAAATATCTGACAGTTACCAAATCTGTTATGTAATTGCATACAAATAAAATATGTTTTTGCCATGCCAATGGGCATTTTCGTGAGCAATTAAATATTTTAAATGAAATTAAGTAACAAACCCTTCACTCAATTAAATGTTTGTGTTTATGCTTTTATTATTGTTTTGTTAAATACGAGTTAAATTTAGCAATTTTGTTGAGAGCGCAAAGGCTGCGCTCCCAAGGGCTGGCTATCAATTAGGCTGTTAATTTGAATGCAATTTGATTTGGTGCCAAATTAAATTGTAAAATTTAATTAAAATTTCAACACAACACAATTCTTTTATTTCTGTCTAATGAAATTGCTACGAAATTTGCATTGATTGATGTCATTTTGTGATTTATTGTTGGGTAAGGCAAGTGGAGCTAAACAACTGTCGAATGTCCTGAGCTCAATTACTCGCTGTGTCTGTGTGTAGGTGTGTGTGTGTGTGTGTGTGTGTGTGTGTATGTGGGCGACAATGTCAGATGTCATTCAAACATACATACATACACACACATATATATATATATATATAAACTCATTCACTTCACAATATACATTTATTTAGCTTGGTTTCATTTCGTATTTCTTTGTATGCAGAACCGCAATGATTGATGCGGACATGTTATCATCAAATAACTGTGACTCTTGTCACATCTCGAGGGGCTTCAGCATGTCGGTGTGTGTGGGGGGGGAGCAATGAGCTATACACATGTACATAAGCTAACGTATGTTGTGCGTGCCTGTGTGTGCGCTTGGTCAAAAACTCAATTTAAATTGTATTTATTTCCATTGTTCTGCGCCAGTCAAGCACATTTGCCATACATGTTGTTTGCTGCTGTCAGGAGCTCATTTATCTGGATTCACAGCTCGAGGGTAACTATCAGTCAACTTACACACAGCACTAATATCAACAGACAACTGAATGTATATATACGTTGTATTCAAATATTGCAAATACTATCCATTGATTAGTTATGTTTCGAGCGGAGAGAGAAATAAAAACAGTTAAACTACATGACTGGTTCGAGGAGTTCCACATGAGCTTACATATATGAAATCATTTTATTAAAAACTAATTCAAATGAATATAAATTTGAACATACTTCAAAATTTGTTTAGATGAGTATGGAAATCCAAGCTGTCTGCTAGATGGGATTGGCCTTGTCTCATAAACTTCAACTTTTCCCGGAACACAACATTTTTTTTTTTATTTTTCAAACAAAATCATGTATATACATGTATACATATGTAACAAAAGAAATCTTACAAGTTAATGCGAATTTAATTACTAATGGACTTTAGGAAAGGTCTGTCTTCGCTAGTCTCCTCATCGTCGTTGCCCTCCGAATCGAACGCATTTTCGGGTATGTCGTATAGACGTATCATGGGCTTGTTCGGATCTTTCATGATCAGATATTTGCCATCCGGCTGCTTGAGCACAATATCGACCAGGCAACGCAACACGCCCCAAGCATTATCCATATTCAGATTGATTTGTGTGGCAAATTCTTGAGGCTTAAACTGCTGCAGTCCCAGGATAACATGGCGTAGATGATCGTTGCCTGCAATTTAGAACGCTACAGGCTATATAAGATGGAAATATACGAATGGCTTACGGTTCACACGCGAGACATAGCCCAGCTTTAGCTGATCGGAGCCGGCGAGTACCGCCTCCACGGTCCACTTGGCTAGCTTACAGGCATTATTACGGAGCTCCGATGCGAGCACGGCCCCACGCTGGCTGTCCAGTTTTTGGCGCCACTCAACACTGTTGGCCGCCTTCGAGTCCCACTCGTTGAGCGCCTTGATAGAAATGAACTGCACCTCACCGCTGGGCGACTTGATTGCGCCGTTGTGCTTACAACGAGCAATAAGGACCATATCGTCGCCCAGCTGCCATTGCTTGTAGCGATAAGCAACGGAGGCGAGCTCCACGCCGGGCTCCTCGAAGGGATTTGGCTCCTCGAACTTGTGCTTCGGCTCCAGCTCGCCAATCTTAAGCACCTGCTGGCTGAAATTGTGATTGATCAGTGTGGCCTCCAGCGACAGGCTCTGCGGCGAGTTAATGGAGCCCTCGTTATCCTGAGGCGGCTCCAAAGCCGTCTCATTGACCGTCAGTAAATCGAACTGCGCATTGTCGCGCTTATCCAGAAAGACCTTAGTGCCCAGCTTCTCGATGACAATGTCCCAGGAGTAATTGGAACGTGTGCAGCACATCAGCGTGGCAATTATGTCATCTGTGGCAAACACATTGCCCATTGTCTTAGACAGACGCCGTATAACCGGGTCGTCTATGGTACCCGGTACATTGATGATGCGATCGATTTTCTGCAGCGGTCGCTCGTTCTTCACATTGATGCGATCGCATTGCTTGTCGTAGAACTCCAGAGCGCCGCAGGTGACGACGTCTATGCCATCCTTAATATTTGGCAGCGAGAGCTTGAGCAGCCGAGGAAAATCAATCTCCTCTATGGAGACCCAGTCGGAGCACACAACCACGGAACTCTCGCGCAGACGTACTGGGGCGTTGCGCATAAAGCGGCGACCCGTGTAACCACGTCGCGTGTCTCGCCCCTTACCGTACTTGTTGCTTGCACCGGCGCCACCAGAGCCACCGGTACCACCTTGCCCACCACCTGTTGTCGCATTGCCACGCACATTCCGGCCATGGGCACGAACATTGTTGCGCTGATTGGGACGGAAGCGATTGCGGTGGTAGGGCTTGACAGCACGCGGATTGCCCCCATCGACCAGGTGAAACGTTGCATCATCGTCCTCATGGAAGTAAGCGTACTGGCTGTTGTTGCTGCCAAAGGTCGAGGTATATTTGTTGCTGTACTTCTTTTCCTGGACGGGCTGCATCCAATCACTGATCTTGCCCAGGCGATCGCTCTTGCAGAACGGCTGATAGGGCACCTCCATGTCAGACACATCGCAGGGTCCCCAGCCGAACTGATTGTACTCAATGTAAGGCTTGATGAACGGCGCGTAGTGCGACATGGTTAACCAATGCTAGCAAACACTTATCAAATTGAGATATCAATCTAAAGACCTATTCACGATGCTTCCACTTAATATATTCGATTTCGAGCTAGGTTTATTGAAATACTTTCCTAAATTTTATTTTTTTTTTTGGAAATACGTTTCCGGAGCGTGAAAATGCGGGAATGAATATTTACATAACATTTGAGTAGAGCAATAATCTGATAGGAAAGGCAACGTATGAAAACTGAACAAATTTATAGATAAAGAAAATATCATTTTTGAATATATTTATATTATTCCAAAGAAAAAGACTTTGTGATTTAAAATATTATTAATATAAGAATATAAATATGAATAAATTAATAATCAAGTTTCCATTAGAAAACATACAATTTTAATCCATATATTTTATAGATTACTATTAATTTTTGAACACTCGACCTTTTTTCTACTTAAACTGAAACTACAGAACCCAATCAAACTTTACATGTCAAAATAGAAAATAAAGAAACCAACAGACTCAAAATGAAAGAATGGCAGACTCCCTAAAAATCTTTCGGTGGTCGGTAAATACAATTGTTCTAGTGACAAGCTTTTCACTTATGCTATTACGTATTTTCCTCCCTTCTGTTCTCATTGACTACAAATTACCGGTAAGTTGAACGAATTTTTGATGAAATCTTAATCTAAGACTTATAATTTTGTAGGCGTTTTTAATACCTAACCATACACAAAGCATATAGATGTCTCGATGTATCATATCTGTTTTTTATTATACAATACATTTCGAATTTGTTACTGGTATAAACTATAAATAGTCGAATGTATAGAAAGGAAACTGAATCTTGAGTCTATTGAATGGCAATAATTGTTCATTAGGGCAAGATAATCTCATAGCTTTCAGGATGGTGCCAACGGAAATGTCTAGTTAAATACTAAGACAGGCAAGTGTATCTACAGCCTAATTTCTTTTGAAAACCTGAAACTTGAACATTTATTATTATAACTTGGCTATACTTTGGCCATTGTGTACATATGGGAAATGAGCAGCAGATGCAGCACAATAGAAATGCGAGTACATGTCGTCGTGCACGCATCCGAGTAACTGAACTGAATGAATGTGAATGCGAATGCGAATGCGAATGCGAATGCGAGCAGTTGGGGCAGGGGGGACATCCTGCATTTTATGCTTGAATGCGGCACGTTTCAGTTTCGGAGGATGTACTCGTGCTGTCGTGTATGAAAATCTGGCAACAATCTCGTTAAAAGTAAAGGCCAAATTATAGTAAAACTAACAGAAGGTAAAGGTAATCACATAAAAAGCTTGTTACATAACAATCTCAGTTGCCCAGGCAGCAGAGCAAGCGTAAGCGGAAGCGGATATCAAAAACGCGTCAAGCGTGTGAATGTCTCCCAGACATTCTCAGCGACTGGGGAGCTGAAATCATGTGCTGCACATATGCGAATGGACTTGGTCTTCTGTTTTCATTTTTTTTTTTTTTTTTTTTTGGTTTGGGGCTGACTGCCACTCAGCTGGCTGCTAAGCTTTTGTCAGGCCGACAGTGTCATGTTGATGTGTTCATTGTGTGCCAGTGGCAGCTGCTGGTTTTGCTTACGGACACCCAGCCCAGACCCTGAATCCCACCCCGCCCGCGTGACACCCTGAGCTACAGTTAACACACTTAAGCCACATACGCTCGGTTGGCTGTGAGTGCTAGTGTTTCGGTGGGTGTGCGTGGTTCACTGGCTGCTCGCGTCTGTTCGTGTGGATTATAATTGCCATGCGGCTGTCAGTGACTGCCTGCACCTCAAAATGCAACAGCCGCCCCCAAAGTCCCTCTCTACACCCTTGTGGCACGCTCAAGCAGCTGCGGCTCATGTTGCATATCATTTTTAATGCTAACCACATGCCACATTATGCAGCTGCATTGCCGCTGCGGTCGAGCTCCAGCTACAGATCAGTGTCAGCTGCTCCCATCCTCGGCTTCTTGAACAACTGTTGTTGCCTCCTTCTTGGCCTCCTTCCTTTCTCCACCACCGCTCCTGTTGTTGCGGCTTACTAAAGGCACACGACGAAGAATAATGTTCACACATAAGCAAGTACTTATCCCGGAAGCGACAATCTAAGAACAGGTATTAACAGCATTCTCATATCCTGGAAAACTCTCCCAATTATAAACTCTGTTAACTAACCAGCTTAGAATACAAATATCTGAAATACAATACAATACAAATATCTTGTTTTTCCAATTATACAATTCACCTGAAATTGATAATATGAATTTCGGTTTGGTTAGACTGAATCCTTTTCACCTGCTCTGGTTGCTTTCATAATTCTTAGAAATTTATTGTGTGCCAAAAATTATGGAATTTTAAAAATATTTTATGCCGAATATATGGTATTTTTTACCTTTATCATTTGTTAAGACTTAAACAAAATATAAAGTGGATAACAATTTTTTTAGAAATAATTATTTGGCTTGCCATTGGGAAACATTAAAACTGATAAGTTGATTTGATGTAAAATCTTATTGTGGCCTTAATTACGCGTAATGCCTTACGCACAGCATGCTCCATTTGGACAATTCAACTATGTACAGGGTATGTGCATAACAGAAACAGCAGCAAAGTGAAAAACCGCTTGCATTCTTTGCGGCGCTTGCAGGCGATAAGCGACGCTTGTTGCTATTGTTATTTTAGCTGCTGCTGCCATTGCCATTGTTGTTGTTGGTGTTTCATTCGGTTGCATTGCTGCACGGCTGCTGTTGCTGCTGTTGCTGCTGCGGCTGCTTTTGTTGCATAAAAATTAATATTTATGCGAGGCAACTTGTGCAAAGCACTGCAAATGCCATTGTTTTCATCCGGCATGAAGGCCCCACTCGTGGCAAGGACGTTCCGGGTGGCCGCAACTGCGTCCTCAGCTCGTCAAGCGCAACGCGCTGCCAGCTGACAAGACGTACATTTTTATTATGACGCTCAATTCCCCCTGTCCCACCAGCAATACCTAGCTCCCACTTTGTCCCCTCCGCCGCTTAAGTATATGAAAATAAAACATACCTCGTCGGCAGCCACAAGTAGGCAAAAAAAAAAAAATAATAATAATGCCAGCCACGCCCTACCCACTGTCCGGTGTTGGACCACGTGCCTGTCGTAAAGGCACTTAAATTACATATAAAAATGCACGACAAGATGCAAATGTAATTAATAGCATATTAAATGGACCGACCATTAATATAACATGATTGATTTATGCGGGTAATTAAAGCAGCAGAATCGTAGGGCCACGACCAAGATATACCCTGTAGAAAATGTAATGAAAGTGAAATGTCCGAAAATATAGATGCTCTCTAAGAATTTGTTAAACTAGGAAAAAATCATAGATGACAAATGGTAACTTCGCCAAATGATCTCACTTTATATATTTGTATATTTATGAATATAGACAGAACTATCCAGTTAGCTTTTAAATGTGTTTTCTATGCCGAAACTCTACTTTTGTATTTTCCATCAATGTTGGGTTATAAATAAATTAAGTCGTCTGTTCGCTAGTAGCTCGCTCGGTAGATCCAAATTTTGTGTTTTCTTTTCGCTTCTAATTTCGTATGCAGAAATGCATATCAAATTGTTTTGTTGCTAAAATAAAGTAGAATAATGAAATGTTTGCGCGGATATATCGTGAACAAGTTATTTTTATGCGGACTGTGCAAAGGGCCAGCAGCTAAACAATATAGCAAACACTGGAGCAGCTATATCCTTAAAGGAGGGAGTAGCTTGATAGGGACTACTGCTATTGGTAAGAGCTCCAAAGACATTTACGCAACGATTAGAAGCGGCTCGAAGGAACCAATGGATCTACCGGAGTACGTTCTAGTTGGCTTTGGCAATCCACTGCTGGACATCACCACCACTGTGGAAGACACCGTGCTGCTCGAGAAGTATGATCTGAAAGTTAATGCAGCCATTATAGCCGAGGACAGCCATATACCGCTATTCGAAGAGTTGACCAATCAAGAGTTTGTGCAGTACTCGGCGGGCGGCGCCTGTCAGAATTCCATGCGCATCTTTCAATGGATAGTGGGCAAACCTTTTCGGTCTGCGTTCTTTGGGTCGGTGGGCAGGGATAAGTTTGGTGATACGATAGCCAAGAGAGCGCTATCCGATGGCGTCGAGACCCGCTACCAAATCAAAGATGAGCTGCCAACTGGCACCTGCGCAGTCATCATATCGGGTACTGATCGTTCCCTGGTCGCCAATCTAGGCGCCGCGGCACTCTTCAGTCAGGAGTGGCTAGATATTGAAGAGAATGTATGCCTTTTGGAACAAGCTCAGTTTTTCTATGCAACCGGCTTCTTTATAGCCGTCAGCCCAGAAACCGTGCTCCGTGTTGCCAAGCTCTCGAGCGAGTCGAATCGCTACTTTGTGCTCAATTTCAGTGCAGTGTTTGTAATCCAATCGCACAAGAAACAACTGGACGAGATACTGCCATACTCCGACATGATCATTTGCAATAAGCAGGAGGCCTTGGCCTACGCCAGTACGCACGAATGGAATACAGTGGACATCTTTGAAGTGGGGCGTAGACTGCAAAGTTTACCCAAGGATAATTGTCGTCCGCGCATTGTCTTGATCACCGATGCCGTCTGTCCGGTGCTTTGTTTTCAGGATAACGACAAGGTGCTCCAGTATCCGGTGCCACCGATCGATAAGACAACGTTTGTGGACACAAACGGCTGCGGCGATGCCTTTGTGGGCGGCTTCCTCTCACAGCTGGTCCAGCACATGCCGGTCGACTATTGCATACGCACGGGCATTTTTGCCTCTCAGCAGATCCTACGCATCCTTGGCGTCCAAACCGACAAACTGCCCAAATTCAATGAGTGTTGCATTTGAGACTGGCACCCGCACATAACATTAAATTAAATTAAATGAATTATTAATCAATCAAAAATGCATTTCCCTTTAGACAACTTCTCTGGCACTTGAGCAAATAATTCAATTTAAGTATATTTACTATTAAACCCAATAAGTAAACAATAAGCTTTGATAGGTTGAAATATTTTTAATCGAGCTAGCGATGTATATATATATATATATATATTTTCATATATTTATATATGCTGTGGTTGGGTACAAATAAAACGAATCGAGAAAATGCGAAAACGCTGCCTTGGTGTGGGTCTGTGGTATTGGACATGTTGGGTCCACTGAGCCGAGCACAGCAAACAGAAGTGGAGTAAAAATATGCGTTGCATACTTTGCAGCGCCAATGTAAATTTTACCGCTCCCCTTGCCAAACAACCCCTCACTTCATGGTGCGTTACTTGTCGCGCTTTGTCTTCTTTCTGCCACGCAATCCCAAGTGCCGACTGTTGACTTTGTCCCGGGCAAAATATTACGAGTCGCAACTGAAGCTGGAGCCACAAACTGGAAAGCGCAGCAGCAGGTTGACTCAGGAGGGGGAGGTTGTGGCTGTCTCCTCACTGATTAAAACGATGCGTCCAGCATCTGCGTGACAGCGATTTTTTCTCGTTAAATCCTTAAACATCGCTTCATTCTGCTCTTTCCCTCTCTCTCTCTCTCTCTCTCCCGCTCTTTCTCTTTTGCTTTGCCAACCCTTTTTTGTTCAATTTGATTTCTTGCTAGAGCAGCGCAGCTCCAGCTCGCTAGCACCAGGCTATAATTTATGCATGTATCCATTGTGATTTATGACTTGATGCGCGCTTCTCTTCTTCTTTGTGCATTTCTTCAGCATTGTGTGCTCAATGGCTTAGCCATTTCTTGTCGCATCCTTCCACTTGGCCAGGACACACACAATTAGCTGGCAAAAATGTGCAGCGGCATAAAAGAAATGCCTAAGCCACAATCAAACAATGCAGCATCAAGTCACAAGTTCATGTCTTCATCCGCACTCTGCGCCCCAAAAATACTGTCACACCCGCACACACATACTCACACATACTCACACACTCGGACAGAGGAATGCGGCAGAGAACGGCAAAAGTTTCTTGTGGCAAACAAATTTAAATAAAACTTTATTTGCCCCAAGTGGCTGCAGAACTTTTCAGATTTGTCATATGCACATCTTCAAGCTAATATTCCTTCACACTTAGCTGAAATCCAACAAGTCGTTCCAAGTTATGCGAGCTGTGCGCTTCTCAGAGATTCTTTATGACAGACTTCGCCAACTGTTAAACAGGATTTCCGGACATAAGACGTAGTATTTATTATTTTCTATGTTTCGTTCCAGTCTTGAGAACTAAATCCAGGCCACATTTAAATAAATTAAAAATTTACAATTGTTTAAAGATTAAATTTAATAAAATAATGAAATCAATCACATCGCATTATGAACTGAGGCAAACCCAATAAAAACGACCAGAAGTCTAATTTCTGTTCTAAAGTGGGCGCATAATTGAATTAAGTTCAGGGCCAGACACAAATGCAAAAGTTTTGTAAAAAAAAAACCAGGCTAGAGGCAAATGAAATGAGACCTTTGAGCGCTGCAGACGAATATAAATGGGCATAGTAAAAGGAAGTATGTAATGAAAATGTTGGCACTAAATTGTTCGAAGCAGGCCAATGCATGGAGCCAACAATTGCATTCAGGTTGAGTTCATAAAAATTACTCATACGCACCGGCTGCGGCGACTTTGACTTTGACGACGATAAGTTTCAAATGCTGCTTGTAACTTTGTTCCAACAACAAGAACAACAACAGCAATTGACAATAAATGTTAAAAGTTCTGTGTGTGTGTGTGTGTGTTTTGCTGGAAATGGCAAAAGTTTTCTACTTACTTTGTGAGTCGCTGCTCTTGGCCTCGCAATGCCAATGCTGACACAACCAGGCAACAGTACTCCCCTTTTTCAGTCGCCTCTAATGTCGCTCACTGACATTAACCCAGTGCAAGCAGCGCGTCGCCCATACAGTCGCTCATTCAGTCAAGTTCGCAGCAGACCCTGCGCGGACCCACAAAGACCGCAGACACTTTATGTCCTTGGCTTCCGCTTGTTGTTCTCGTTTTGTTGTTGTCGGTGTTGCTTGTCTGTGGTGCTGATTGTCTGAGACATTGCCGCGAGCCCAGCATTGAATCAGCACTTCCATTCAAGCTTCAGCTCTGCGCTCGTGCGTGTGTGTAAGTGGGTGGATTATTTGAAATTATCGAAGATTTCCGGCATAATGGCAAATCGTGTTTCCATTGTTTTTTCATTGTTGGAAATTTGTTAGTGACTCGACACTGATGACACCCAGGATTCTAAATATATTATATGCGTCTCCTCGATTCCAACGACATTCAAAGGGACCCGCCCACCACAGTCCCACCCCCACGCGTACACTGAGCTGCTTGTCAGGCGCTCTAAAATTTGATTAACTTAATTCGATTGCCTTGTTCCAAATGTGATATGCGCATTATTTAAGTACTTCAACTTGATTGCCATAGCCATAACAATGTTTCAATTATATACCACATCAAAATGCGATAATGAATGTAAATGATAATGTATAATAGAAAATAAGTGTGGAATGTGAGTGCCTTCCTTATTAGGAATTTGAATTGTATTTAGTTTTAATTAAATAATTATGGCAGCAATGAGCCCTTCTCTGTGCAGACAATTCGGACTGTGAGTTTCCCTCTAAATAACTTATAATGTAAACATATTTCAATTAATACTAGTAATGCTAACTCTTCTGATATTTTCACATTTGATATCAGCAAATCCTAAGTAAACCTATAAATTATAAATTATATATATTGTATAATCAAAATATTAACAGATTCACAATTAAAATTTGTCAGCTAAAATATAAATTTCAAATGCTGTCTCATAATATTTCTACACACCTGGTCGGCGAAAGCCTTTCTGTACAAGTTAATAATTGATTAGGCTTTGTTATTTATATATTTCATATAAGTATAATTTTCATTCCTTGCATATCTTACACACTCTTTACAATATAAAATATTTTTAAATATTTTTTTTCTATGCTCCGTTAACATCATTTTGCGATTTGCCATTAAAAACTAATCAAATGAGTCTGCCGCATTACAGTTAATTTTGCCAATTAATTATCAAAGCCTGCAAAATATTTTTCTTTGAATAATTCCGTTGCTTTGCTCTTTAATAATAAATTATGTATTTATTTATCGGCGCTTGCCAAAAGAGCTCCATCGCAGAAAAACAGCAAAAGTTTTCCATAAGCAATGTAGTGCGATAATTTGCAGTAATATTATATTTCTTGAATATCTTTTTGCCAGTTGTACGTCTTGTCTACGCGAATAAAAAGCAAACAACATTCGAAGCCATAAAAGAGGAGAGAAAAAATTGTTTTTTTGCTCTGCTGTAAGAGGGTTGCGGAATGGGTTTTTACTTTTGACAAGTTTTTGCAACTCCATTTTGTTTATACATTTGGTTGACAAGAGAAGAATGAAATTTTGTTGTCAGACGATTGACACAAAGCACAGAATGTATACAAAATAGAATCTTCTTGCTTCACTGACTTTAAGAAAAATAAAATAAAATAATAAAATAGAAATGCAAATAAAAAACAACAATAGCAACGACAAACACATCTTTTGCATTTGTTTGTAAGTGTGCTAAATATATGTATATAAATATATTGACAGATTGAGCTGCAATTGCAACGCAAGAGCATGACACAAATCAAATTGCAAATTGTAAATTGCAAATTGCGCATACGCCTCGTGTTTCACATTCGAATGTAGCTGCTTTACTGCTTGCCCAGCCACTCGACGCTAATGGACTTTAAAGTGTGTTCTGAAGCGTTCAATGCCAGATTTTAAGTAGACAGTTTCCGAAGTTTAAAGTGCTTCACACATTGTTGTCGCACACGTTGCGCATACGCCCCGCCCCGTTGCAGCGGCAGCTGCCAAAACTCCCCTGACACTCATACAAAAAGCAGACAATCGCTTGAGCATGTAGCTACTACAATAATTTTGTGCAAATAGTAAAATGTCCTAATTCGAAATACGCCAAGGAGCACACACACATGGAAAACTACATGGAGCTGTGCTCAACTGACGCATTATCTAGTTTTTTTCTAATTTTGCAAATTGCTTTTATTGCCACATGCACAGCATCAATTCGTCAGTATATGTGTGTGTGTCGTGTGTATGTGTGTGTGTTAATTAGGAATATCAACAGCACTTAAATTTGATGCCGTTTAAAAGACCTAAGTTTTCTAGTCTGAGTCTTGAGGTCAGCTCGCACGCTTGTCCTCTGCTCTTAGCTCATTGTTTCAACTCTCAGGACAGTCGTTTGGCATTTGTTGCCTGGCTTTTGGGGCTTTTAGTTTTACTTGGTTAAGCGTCTGGCCAATTGCTTAAGTTAAATGAGGGTAAATAGTTGGAAAACATACTTACAAAATATATAATTCATAAAAAAAGTAAATGCTAAGTGCTTTAACAACATTTGAGTAGCTTTTTTTAACACTTCACTAAAAATAAATTAAGTTGTCATCAGTTTATAATTAAATATACCTACGTAGTAGAATGAAAGACGTTATAAAAATATGTAAGGAAAAGAGTGTAACTTATACCAATGACAAAATGAAATATTATAGTGAGTAGCTCTTTGATTATTAAGAAAATGCAATCAAATGTAGCAAAGTGTATTATAACATTCATAATAAAACTCAGTTGTTAGCTAGGATATTATATAACAAGCTAAGCAGAAGGTAAGAATAATTGGACAGCAAATCATAGCTGCACAAGTAACTGCAATTTCCCAGTTCTCGGAAACAGCTACAGTTCCCCTTTAGCAGTTGTTGGAATCAAAAACACATTTGCGCGCATTAAAGGGTGGGCCAAGGAAAAATGAAGGAAAGCAGGAAAATGGCAGCAAAAGAAAACCAAATGCGCATTTAGCAGAAATGAGCTGCGTTTTCGGAAAATTAACTTTCAACAACATGTGTTGAAATGCATTTATCTTCCGGACTCATAACGACCATGCCTCCACTCTGCCCCTCATCCGTAGAGGCAACCGGACACTAAAACTTCGCTTAACAACTGGGAAAAAAGGTGGAAATTAATTTCGGCCTGGAGCAGGGGCAGCAACGGCAGCAAACGTAGGAAAACCTGCCAAATTGTGCTAAATGAGCGCCAAGTTGAAATTAAAAACTGAAACGGGCACAAAGCGCCGGCGTTGAGGGGTAAACGCTGGGTAGCCGGTTATCCATGGGAGTTGCAGCAATTGCCTGAAGCAAGTAACGCCGCATTATGATTGCATCATTTGGGGCTAATTTGCATTTAAATACTTGGCTCTGTTATTGTTCGAGTGCAGCAAGGCAACTTTTGCCAGCACTTTGTGTGTTGCCAGTGCAGCCAGCGGCGCCAGTGGTGTATGCTAGGATGGCGGATGGAGTCGCCCTCCCGACTCGGCTCGAAAGTTATGCCAAGTCAAGGATATCATGAGATTGTCGTGCACTCGTTCCGGCCAACTTCAGCTTCAGTTAATGCGTTTGAATAATGAATGCAAGACTACTTTTAGCCGGCGTGCACCTTGCAAGCCATCCTCAAACTTCTCCTCCTCTCTCTCTCTCTCTCTCACACACTCTCGCTCGCTCTAGCCCGCCCTGGGCAGATAACAATGTACAAACTGGCGCCGTTGCGCGGTCATTATTTAGGGGGCCGTCTGCAGCACAGCTCGAGGCTTGCAACTGGCAACTGGCGGCCATCTGGCAGCAAAAACGCGTTAAGATTTATTGAATGCCAGATGAGTCATTTTTTTGTTGTCTTTTTTTCTCTGATACCCTGTATACGTCATGAATGGGTGCCCAGAGCGTAGATTGCAGTTAACGTAAGTGACCGGAAGACCCTATAGCGAGATGTTTAGAAGTCACAAGAACAGTCTAAAGATAGAGTTTTTGTATAGACTTATAAAATAAACATATGTACACAATCGATTCGGCATAGTCATGTCTATTACTCCGACTACTTCATTGCCTATATCTAATTTTTTTCCAAAGTCCGTATCGGAATGTATATCTAGACGTATATCTGCATTTTGATGTCATTTTAAGCAGCTGATAATGAGTAATGACAAGGAATTCCCTAGTTGATTGCGCTTGATACCCTTGCAGAAAGGTATGAGAGTTTCATCAAGATATATGTAGCACATTTTTAGCCTTCATAAAGTAAATACTATATGGAGCCAAGTCAATATAGAGTCTTAAATCAATGGCTACAGTAATAAGACTTTGCAAAGATCTGTCCTTGTATTACAGGCAGTATATAGGCTGGTATCTAATGAATCGAGACAATATATATGAGAGTTGCCACAGAAATAAATGTTAGCCAAGATCAGCACTTGCAAGGGTTACTATTGACCTTAACCAAAGGTCATATAACATATCGTAGTTTATATTATAAGAAACAATCTCTCTCGAAAAAAGTACTTTTATGGACCAATACTTCTAAGCCATTCGTCTACAAGGGCATTTAAATTTCGGCTACAGCTTTAATCGGTCTCCTGGACTTTTATTTATTTTTTTTTTATTTTTTTTTTTGCTCCTGCTCCGCTGCATCAACTCTTTTGGCGTTGAAGCCCATTCGTTGCCCCTCTACTATCCCACGAACATTGCACTTTTAATAACTTGCATAAAAGTTTTATGTCTCTCGCTGCATGTTCTGAAAAACTTTGCGTGTGTTTGGCACTTGAAAAGTTTGGAGCGTGCCCCCAGGCACTGTTCGCCGCGTAGCATTTGGGGTGTATGCAAAGCAAAATCGCTGGAAAAATAATCGCATCAAGTATTTAAACTGACATTAAAAATATTGAAAAACACGATAAATACTTGTTAAGTCTGGCTACGGGCAATGTTGCCTCTAGCACTTCTTTCTCTCTCTCTCTCTCTCTCTCTCCCTTTCTGCCACTCTTTCTCCAAGCCGTCCCTGCTGCTTCTGCTGCATTTGTGCAAGGTGGTTCACTAGAGGCGCGTACAGCGTCTTTGTATTTTTTTCAGGTCCTCGGTAGTTCTCGATACTTAATGCTCTTAGGTGTTCGGTTGTAAAAGATTTCATTTGGGAAGGAATAAAAAGTTGTTTATAGACACGAATTGTTAGCAATGAAATACGAAGTGTTTTATCAAGCAAAATACGGAGTTTACATTTCAGGTGTATATATATATATATATATATATATATATATATAGATATATGTGATTATATCCACTCATATATGAAAACTCTTATGTATATATAGTACATAAGAGCTGTTAATACATTAATACTTGAGCAGCTAAGCTCTAGGTAATATTCAATTCAAGGCAAAAGTTTAGTATATTTAAACATTTTCTATCTTCTTTCTCTTCTCCTGTCATCTCATCAAATACACTGTGATAAATCTTACATTAATTTTCTTAATGGCGTAAAATAGCTATTGACTTCAATGCATACAACTTGAAAGAGCTGTTTTAGTATCAACTGCAGCTCAATGCCTGATGTCAGGTGGCTGATAGGTGCTTAGGAATGAATTTGGGTTCACTGTTGGGACAGGTGTATTTACCGTTATCACACAAATACAATTCAATCAGAAGTGAATTCATTAACTGAATGCAATACTCCAATTACGTTTGAATAGCACGAGAGGAAAGTGTGCGGAAAAGTCGTTTATATATTTGTCAATTTGTACGTGCATTCGTGTTAGCAGCCAATTCAATGCTGCCTGTATCCTCTCCTACCCTTACCCTAATTGCCACCCTTCAGTCACATGCAACAGGCGAAATTGATATGCCGCAATTGGGAAAATGCTTTACACCTCGACAGTTAGCTAATGAAATGCTCCGGGTGGTGGGCTGCTGTCAAAATACACAGGTGCCGTTATTGGCTTCATGTTGGGTATTCCTCACAGGCAATTGATTTGGCAATTTACTAGAGCAACGGAAATGCAACCATACGCACACGCATACATGAAACGTTGCGGTTCAGTGGCGCACGCAATTACACATCGATTGAGACGGACAATGCCAGGTGCAAGATATATACATATGTATACATATATATATCTATACATATATTTAGGGACTCGTCTAAGCGCCGCTCGGATAAAGGCAAAGATAGCATCGCCAATGCGACGAAGAAAGCAATCAATTTAACCATCACTCAAATTACTCAATTTGAGGTTACTAGAGACAAAGCTACAACTATAATTGCGAGACAGGAATTTGGAAATTGATTTTCGACTATAACTTTAATTTATAAAGACATACTGTGCATTTATTGCTAGAGCAAAGCAACTAATTAGAGAATATGCTTTTGATTACAGGCATACATAATATATGTAGATATAATATACTTTTACACATATGTAAACTCTTTTAGCTCCCATTAAAAATGGGATTTCATGGTATAATGAATGATAATAACAGGCAGATGGAGGCGTGACAGACCCCATAAATTATATTTATTCTTGATCAACGACGAGCTGAGTTGATTTAGTCATGTCATATAGAGACTTTAATATTGAAATGTGTACTCTTGTATACCATACGCAGTATGAGCTTATATATATATATATACATATATATAATTTTATTTTTTTTTATTCTTCCCTTTTCTTATCATCGATAATTTGACTTCGTTTTTCAAGCGTAACTTGAACAGCCGTAAGAGCTATAGATGTCAGATTTACTGTGTAATGAAAACAGAGACTTTGTTTTTTTTTTAGGATTTTGTATACGAAGCCCCATTCCCCCCAACATTCAGCAAACAAACTTATATCAATTACTGGAGACTTGTGCTTTGGCAAGTACTCACATATAAATGCCATTATTACAAATTATATGAATGTCATTATACCCTGAACCCATTGAAAAGTTGATATCAGGGTATACAAATTTTGTTAAAATGTATGTAACAGGCAAAAGGAGGCGTGGCAGACCCCATAAAGTATATATATTCTTGATCAGGGTGACGAACTGACGTGTTATATATGCATAAAAGCAGCGTAGAATGATTGGAATACGAGTATCAGCTCTTCGCAGGGTTCGGGGTATCTTCTAGTCGAGCAGTCTCGACTAGCTCACTCTTGTTTTATTATTCTCTTATCAAATATCTCATGTGAAATAGTTTTCGTTGGGCATGCTCTGAAAACTTTGATATTCTGCACTCTTATCAACAAGTTCCAATTGACTAATTAATATTTTAAAATTATCTGTGGCACCACTTAGCTAATGATGTGTTTTCGCTTCTTCTACTCAAGCTCTGCGGTCTTAACTGTCAGCCTCCTTAGCTCAGTGGCAGAGCACTGGTCTTGTAAACCAGGGGTCGTGAGTTCAATTCTCACAGGAGGCAGTCGAAAGGGCGAAGATTACTTTTTTTTTACTCATTCAAGAAGTAGATTTTTCGCGAAATTCGTTTGCCCGTCTTGTTTTATGAACGCAAACCATTTCGGCGCTAATGAAGCTAGAGACTTAAAATTTGGAATATATACAACTGGCTACCCGCGTCTGATAAAGTTTTATTATTATTTATTCCCGACCCACCCACTATGGGCCTGGCAAGCCCTGAAATGCATTTTCCGGTGTCTCAGAAAAACTACTATTTAAAATGCTAGAGAGTTGAAATTTGGAGTATATACGCGGGCTAACAACCCAAGATCCATAAGTAGAAAGCCGCATAAAGTTTATTTTTCCAATAGCTGAAGAACTAGAAGCTTCAAAATTGGTTAATTATGTTACTGGTGGCCTACCCTATCGATGACCCAAAACAAAATTGTTACGCTTTTTTGAGGCGTCGTATATTGAAATATACCCTGTAATTTGTACAGTTTTGGAGCGCAAGCCCCAAAATCTTACAGTTTCGTTACCCTAGACATATTTTAAGGGCTTGTCAAAAATCATATGTCAACAACCACTGGTGGCATGGCAAATAAAAACAAAGCAATATCTTGCAACGTTTTGGAGCTCCAAAATCGGAGAGTTAAGTTTCTGCAGACTGCTTCCTGACTCCTTTACCAAAAAAGATTAAACTGCTTTTGGACCGTGCATGAGTTTTATGCAGTCAGTAGCACCCGACTGCAACGTTCTTACTTCTTTTATTATTCTCTTATCAAATATCTCTTGAGAAATAGTTGTCGTTGGGCATGCACTGAACACTTTGATATTCTGCACTCTTATCAATAAGCTTCACTTAACTAATTAATATTTTAAAATTATCTGTGGCACCACTTAGCTAATGATGTGTTTTCTTTCTTGTACTCAAGCTCTGCAATCTTAACTGTCAGCCTCCTTAGCTCAGTGGCAGAGCACTGGTCTTGTAAACCAGGGGTCGTGAGTTCAATTCTCACAAGAGGCAGTCGAAAGGGCGATGATTTTTTTGTTGCTTATATGTATTATTAAAATGTTTGAGTACTGATTGGACACAGTTCATGGTATAAAACTAAAACAGAAGTTCTGAGCTTAAAGCTGAAGGAAGCTGAGATAAATAGGAATAGGAATAGTCACATCCGTTCACTTAAATCGAATCATCGAATCAAGCCAAGCCACTCGTAACCAAAAATTAGATCACGAGGTATCCTGAGAAATTTGTGTTTCAGTGGAATTTCTAGATAAATCTGAATAGAGGTAGAAAGCAGAGATGCCTTCGGTGGGACATGACAAGTCAATTGACAGACAACAACATCGCTTAAGGTAATGCCAACCAACGAGCGGATGCAATAATTTGTGATGCCGAATGCCATTGGTGCACCACTGCACCACATGCAGCGCCTCAAGCAGGCATTCAGCAGGCAGCATCCTTTGCGACACAGCATCCTGCTACCTACAACCGCATCCTGCCAGCAGACAGCCGTACAGAGCAAAAGGTCCTTCCGTTGACGTCCATATTCACAGTTCATAAAATTGAACCGCTGGGCGGAATTGGGCGTGGTGTGGTGCGGATGCGGGTGCGTTGGCGGCCCAGCAAATCGAAATAAAAATTTATGTGCACATGTTTGAATTTATTGCCCATCTTTGGCAAAGAAGCAAGCGTCTGGATATGGACACACACACACACACACACAGACATATACACGCATGTGTGTATGTAATATACAGCTATGCTATAGCAGGACTCACGGCTGAAATCAGGATCCAGCGTTAGCGTGTGTAAATGCTATTCAATCAAATGCGAAATCATATGAACGATTGCTTTCCACTCATAAACATTTTATTTACCTTTAATTTCGTGCGAAGCGCCTTTTATGATTTCACGCCGTGATTTAATGTGATTTTCCCTACGACCCAAGCGAGCTACTCCCTACACCTTACGACCTCCAGCCTCCAGCCCAACATGCGTCAGGATTGTGGGCAGGGAAATCTTTCCCATGCAATTGTTGAGTTAAACGCACGCGATTTTTATGACTAAATAAAATGTTTTGATGCGCTGCTCCGACACTTCTCGCTCCCCTGATACACTTGAATGATATGTGATTCAAAATGCCAATTTCTATTTACCAAGCATCGACACACACACACGCATATAGAGACATGAGTTTGAAAGACTTTAACCATAAATAAACACATACAAATTTTTCAGTTCGCTCTCTGATTTATGAGATTTTACGTCTTTTTATGGCAAACGTTAATCAAATCTTGTGTCGCTATTGTTTTTTGGGCACATTTTTTGTTTGGCATATGAAAACAATTCATATACAAATTCATTTAGTTATGACGTGAGTGTAAAAAATGGAATGGAAAAGCAAATAAAATAAGGTGCAAGAGTTGGCAACTTTCCTTGATGAATTAATTAACAATTATTGTAAATAAATACTATTCAGCTAGGAAATTAATTTACTTTAAATTACCTTAATCTAAGTGCTCGTGTCTCGTATTCCTATCATCCTACTATCCCCGCCCTTCATGCAGTTGTGTAATAGTCCCAATTACTTTCACTTCAGTACTTTTCACTTTCATCTATCTGCTAGATACAAACAGGTATAGCATTACATTGTCCACTTCGATAAGAACTGATACGCAAATACTATATTTATTTGCATGGCAGCCATTAAGCGTTCAGTCCTTGCCTGGCATATCCTTTGAATTTCCATTGCAGTTAAGTTTCTGCCTTGGAATAATCTGGCAATTCAATGATGCAATTGAATAGCTTTGGTTTCGCTTTTCTTTTTCCCCACACATTTTCGATTTTCTTATTTTCGCTGCGCTTTTTGGGTTTTTTCTTTTCCTTTCTTTTCCTTTCTTTTTTATTTTTTGTTAATTTTGCGGCTGTCGAAAAAGTTGTTGAAGCGCACCTTTATTTAAATACCTCAGCCAAAACTTTTCTCAAGATATTTGCAAACATCTGTTTCCTGGTTGCCTGCGCCGAGCGCTCTTTCGCTTCACTTTGCCCGTCCCTCTCTCTTCCTCTCAGCTTGAGCGAAAAATCAAGCTGCAGTTGGAGAACCAAATGCAGCGCCAGCTGCCAGCAAAATCGCTGATGATGAAGTTCCAATGCGGTTTCCTCCAATGGCTTAGCCCAGCTCCAATCCTTAGTCATTCATTTGACAAGTTAGTCAGCTAAAACTACCCTGCACTTATGTTCTAAGTAGGGTTGTTGCTATCAAGTAAATAATTTACATTATTTTTAACAAATTGTTGTTTCAATAAGAATATTTAAAAAATATTTAATATAAAATTTTGGAAAGTTTTGTTTCCTCAAATATTGTTTGATTTTTTTTTTTCAATTAAATAATCGTTAAATATTTAATGAAAGTAAGTCGTATAATATAAGAATAATAATAATAATAACAATAAAAATGTTATTTTCCTTTAATTAGATTAGAAATTGATCTGTCTTATTATTTCCTTTTCGTTCTCTGAACGTAACGTAGGGTATCTTCTAGCCGACTACTCAGTGAATCAAGAGGCTCAGCTATAATCATTTCCCTGCGGCATGAATATAAAATTTTCCATTCAGCTGGCTCCTGTTGAACGTTTGTTCAATTCACGGCATTTCCCTTAACTACATAAACCTACTGTGATTTTTGTCACAGTGTACGGCGACATCATTGAGTTTTTGCTGCTTTCCTTTCGGCTTGTATCTGTTAGCTGCTTTTATAATAGCTAACTAGCTGGGGCGATGCTACTATGTATTTTGGCCTGCTTAGGTTCTCAGTAATTCTCTCTGTCCACCTCTATCTCCCTCGCTATCTCTATCTCTATCTCTCTCTCTCTCTCTGTCTCTTTGTATCTCTTCTTCTTGCTGTCAGTCTGTTTGTCTGTCCAAATACAAGTTATTCGCATTCTTGTCCGCTGCTGTCCCACCTTTAGCTCGGTGTGTTATTATGCTGGCAGTTTTTCCTTTTAGGTTTTTCTTGCTGCTGTATTTTCTTCTTTTTTTCCTCTTGGTTTTCCTGTAGTTTGCACACAAGTTTTTCATTTGTAATTCAAGATGTCAGTCAGCTGGGAGAACCAAAACTTAATTAAAGTTCCGCACTTTTCCGGTGGCCGGCCCAAGCGCTGGCTGCCGCACTGCTGCTGCTGCTGCTGCAACTGCATCAGCTTTTATGTATGTATTTAGTCAGCCCAGTTACGCCCACTGGGCACGCCCACTTTTCCACAGTTTGTCTGTCTGTCTCTTATATATAGCTGGGTTACATTTATTTTTTGCTTTTCGGTCGAGTGGGAGGCTTTGAGTTTATCTTACAGCTGCACCTGCTGCAAATGGCCAAGCGATGCGACTTTGTTTCGCACGCATTCAACTCCCCTTCGGCCGTCTTTCCGTTCCCTCGTGTATGTAATTTTATGAGCTTATTTTATACTTTTCACTTTTAATTTGGTTTTATGTTCATTGCTTATAAGCCATGAACAGATTCCAACTTGTTGAATTAACAAAGTGCACGGTGAGCCAAGGGCCGTCGAGGTGAGTGAAATTCCCTTTTGACCAGCCCGCACAGGTTGGAGCGTCAAGAAGGGTCCATTTGTTGGCACAGATCAGTTTCACTTAGCAGCTGACCAGCTTAAACATCGCACTTAATTAGCCAGCATGCAACACGATGTGAGTGAGTCGACTAGATGGAATGTGATGTTCGCTCATTAGCTATGCATTGGGTTGGGGGTATCCTTAGTCAGGAGTCAGCTGCTGGCGTCAACATCACAGCAACTTGACAACTCACATACAATTAGCATATGAAGAAATCCAACTATGCCCGAGCTTTGTCCTATTGTTGCTGGGCTGCCCGGGCATGCAGGCACGTGGAAAATTTATTAAATTGGTCACCTTCTGTTTCCCTATCCTCCCACTCGTCCTCACCCACTCACTTCCTGCGAAGCATCTGTTTGTGCGCACGCATGTAAATTTAATTGAATTACTTGTAGATGCGAGCAGCTCCTCTGGCCAGGACCTTTACAGGTTCAAGTCAAAGTCTATCTCACAAAGTCATTAAAATGCCGACTGCAGACAACATTTATGCAGATGGCTAAGCAATTTATTATGCAGGGCATATTTAAGACATTTTGTGGGCATTTTTCGTTACATCAAAGTTTTGCTTTGTATCTGAAGGAAAAATGACTAACGAAATAATTGCTAGAATTATAATTCAATTTATAAAAAACAAGAGTTTTGCTGCAGATTGTAGATTTGAATATGCCTACGATTGTTAAATTGTAATTAGAATCAAGAGAAGGTCTCAAAATTCATACAATTCATGCCACATAATCTCGGTAATATATGTCATTAAATAATCCTAACCTATTTATGAATATTTCTCTAGTTATCCACCTTATCCACATATTAAGCACACGCAACAGCAACAAAAAGCTATATATTAAGTATACGCAATAGTTGCCGAAAGTTTTGCTGCAAATTTTGCAGCCACCCTTTAGCCGCTTCGTTTGCGATAGCCTTCACAGCTTGCGAAACTTTCGCTGCATTTTTATTAGGCCCCCAAGGTGCGAACGGGTATGAGGAAGAGCCCAATGTCAATGTCATTGTCGCCATCGAGGGGGAAGGAAGGAAGGAAACACACAAAATGCCAAATAGAAAGAACTACAAAATAATCCACTCGTTTCGCCGAGCGCAAACACAAACACAAGCAATGTCCCCGGGGTTGTGGCTGATGGGGGGGTCGATAACTAAATCAGTAAAGCGAGAGAGAGAGAGAGAGAGAGCAGAGAGAATTGTTGGCCATTGTTGCTTTGTGGCTGCATTGGCGTCCATCGGAGGTCGAGGAGGGTCTGCCACTCTGCCACCCCCTCTCTTATTTGGCTTTTCAACGATTCGCATTTCTCTTGTGTTTTATTTGATTTTTTTATTTTTGCGCTTTTTGCATTTTGTTTTGGTTTCATGGTTTAGTTTGTACTTCTCTTGCCTGCAAAATTATTTATGCATTTTGCATTTTGTCTTTTTTTTTGCGTCGAGCGCTTATTAGTTGCAATTTGCTTGCGGCGAAAGTTGTTCGCCAACAAGTCGAACAAATTAAATAATTTAACACAAAGAAAGTTGCAAAAATGGGCAAAAACAAGGGCGGCGGGGCGGTGGCGGTGGCGGCAGCGGTGGAGGTGGCGGCGGTGGCGGTTCTGGTGGTGGCGGCGGCGGCGGCAATGTAAGCAATATTTGTGTTATGCAACTTGCGTTTTAATTGTGAGTCTAAAAGTGTCTTCAATACAATTAGCTATAGACACAATCTACAATCCGAAAATCCCAAATACTTAACAGATATATAGATAAATATTCATTTAATATACAAGAAATGTGCTCATCAAATATACAGCAATATGGTTTAGGAACATTATTCATAACATTTATTTTCTATATTTCTTTTCTGCAATTTCTGAAATTTATTTTCTTGTCTTCTTATTTCTTGACATAACCTTGACTAATTTCAACTAAAGTCAATAATATTTTAAGAACTTTATAAATGTCAAGCGAGCATACAGACTGGATGAAAAATTAATTAAATTTGACAATTTTGAATTTAAAGCAAGTTCCAAATTGAAGGACAACAAATTAAAGACAAACTGTCAGGAAATAGATTTGATAAAGCTGTTAATGCTCATGAAAAATACATAAATATCTATAGGTACAGTGATATCATTATCATATCTTGGGCAAAACTGTAAAGTATGATAGTAGATAGTAGTAGATAGTAGTAGATATTTTACTTAAAACTGAAACTGTGAACTCAAAGAAGTTTTCCTTTAATTCATAAAAGTCTTTACCTGCTCCATTGCCCTAATCATTGTCACAACTCAATTAAAATATAAATATTCTACTTAAACCATTATAGTCCAAGACGAATACTTTATACAATATACATAAATATTTTATCTGCATTTAATTACATTAATTTCAATTCAAGTCAAATTTTTTGTAACTTTAACGCAGCTCATTTAATGGTTTTACCATTCAACATTTATTTATCATGTCATTTATGTACTTACCCGGTAGCAATTCTATGTAAATCTCTATTATTACTTTTTATTTTTGCAATCCGTTTTATGCTTCTCGTTAACAGAAAAAAGGCGGTGGTGGAGGCGGCGGCGGCGGCGGCGGTGGTGGTGGTGGTGGTGGTAAAAACAAACCACCTGTTCCTGCGGCTGACAAAGGTGGTGGCAAGAAAGGAGCTGATCAAAAGGCAGCCGGTGGCGGCGGTGGCGGTAAAAAGGGCGGCAAAAAATAGCCCTTGAGGGTGTGCCAAAATACAAAGCGCATTAAATTACAATATAAGAATAAATACGCCACTATATTTTTAAGAGATATTAAAAGAGGAGCTTATAAATGAAGAAACTGTAGTTGAGTAACGATATTTGGCTGCATAATGAACATTGTTTGTATCTTAAACGCATGGAATGGACCAGTTAACACACACACACACACGCTGACACACCCAGCACACAGTCATTACACAACTGAATAGACAGCAATGACAGTTACTGCTGCTGCTGCTGCTGCTGCTGCTGGTACTGCTGCTGCTGCTGCGGCTGTGGCTGTGGCTGCTGCACTGGATTTCCGGTTGGATGAGCGCGTTTCGTGCACTCCACTTGGCCACTTCATTAGGCTCATCTGCCGCTGTGAGCATTCGCTGTGGCATTGATGGCAAACAGCTCTAACGGAACCACTCCTGGGACATGCCAAAGAATGAGGCGGCGCTCGACTTGGATTTGCTGCTCGCATCGCTTTTGCGTGTGCCTGGCTTGCGCGTTGGTGTCGCTGCCCCCTATAGAGAGATATACGTACATATGGGTTATTAATGTGTTGTGGCAATTTTTGGTTGATTAATCTATTAATTTGCGGCACTGTGCAAAGATTTATGGGCCAGAACAATAAACATGGACATAATTAGAGTTCAATTTATATGGTGAAACATGCGACTAACTGCGCGCACATAACCAACAAAGTCAGCGCAGCTATAAATTAACGTTTGCCCAACGATTTGATTTCAATAATGGACCAATTCATTAATTAACATTTAAGTTCTAGACAGACACACAAGCTCACAAGCAACATAGGTGTGTGGCAGCTGCAAGTTTTTGATTCCAGCTATTTGGAAACTGGCAAAAGTTTTGCCTACCAATTTCCAAATGCGGGCCGCAATTGCTGCTTGTTACTGCAGCTAATTGTAATTTATTTAATGCCACTTTTGCTTTATTTATTGTTTATTGCAGGAATTCAGTTTGAAAACGCACTCTCTTGGCTGTCTAATTAAACTGGAATTGTCTAATTTAAGTCAAGTCTAATTAAGACGCATATTTGCAAAGAAAATTGAGTATTTTAGTTATAAAAAACAAGAAAAAAACTGATATTAATAGAAAAAATTACTTAAAGTACAGCGGCTGGTTGGTGTCTTGGCTGTGGGGGCCACAGTTGAAAGCAGTGCACCGCAAGCAGTTAATACAACACTTCTCATGCAAAGCAGTTAACACTGAAGCCCAGTAGGCAATATTTTAGAGCAATAATTTATGGATTTATCTTGGAATCTCTTAACTCAAAAATTCATTAACCCATTTAAAAATCAACAACAATCATGCAAAACATATAGAACAAACAGAACTTAGCACTCACAATGCCTACCCAAAATGAATAAACGATGATAAATTAGGAAAGATAACTACAATTCAAAGAGGTCCTAAAAAATATTTATATATAAAAATATAGGTTTATATAATTATATAGAATATTGGTTAAATAACAGTTATAACAATTATCTTCGGCATACCGAAGATTATATACCCTTGCAGGCATATAGGAGATATGACTCGACACAGATATCAGTAGAAATCATACGTCCTCTAACGTTCTATATGATCCAGCATAGTTAGGTTCGCAGGACTTCATTTGAGTAAGGATCTCACAGAAGATGCAATGTGATCAATCAATATTTTGCTAGAAAATCTTTACCAAGTTTAATGAAGGCAGTATCTGAACTAAGCAATGTATCTAGAGGCATAAATAATATGCAATGCAATGCAAGGGCATAAAAAAGATAAGAGAGAATGCATTTTGAATCCCCATTTAAGAGTTGTTGGAAATGAAGGTCACAAGAAAACTCACCTTGTCTGATTCCGTGGCAGGGGATTTGCGCTCGACAGGAAGAGTTGCCGTTGCTGCCGCCTGCGGCATGACAATGGGCAACAATGGGAACCAAAGCGAAGTGGAGCCGGAGGAGCTTAGACAGAGCACATTGGGATCAGCCTCATGTGATAGCGAGCTAGCATTTGCAACCTGCGTATTGTTCTGTGGGGGCGTCAGAACGCCCAGTTCGCCATGCAGTCGCGCCGTCGAGCGAGCAACATGCGTCGTTATGTGCTCGGCGAACAGCTCAAAATCAAACGGATCGATGCAGTCGCGCAGGCTGCGCTGCAGCACATGGAATTGTTCGTAGAGACGGCGCTCCTCGCGATTCACGCCAAACACACGCTCCAGAAACTTTAAATCGAAGAACAGCTGCAGCGCAATGTTCTGACTGCTTTTGGTGCACTCCGCGGCCGACAGATGCTCGTAATGGGTCAAGAGTTGACCGAGCAGCTTTTGATTAAAAGCCTGAAGCACTTTGGTGGGCAGTGTTTGTGGCACGGCATTGTTAAGGACTTCTATCAATTGATGCAAATACGTTTGGAGCGAGAGACGCGGCTGGCTTGGTATACGGATGGTGGACTGAACACTCTGATCTTGCTCCTCATCGCGCTGCTCCAGAGTCTGCGTCTGCCACAGCTGTTGAAGATGAAATGTTAGATTGGGTTTTGATACGGATTTAAGAGTCCCTTAACTTACAGCAAAGTCTCGTAGGACAACGTCGTGCGTTATGGTCTGCGGCAACTTATCCGCACAGCTGTGCATGGCCAGTATATCATCGACCACGAGGTGCCAGAACTGCAGCAGCTCCTCCTCGATCAGTGCACACAAGCGCTGCCAATGCTCGACGCCGGCAACTGTCAGATTGCCTGCCCATTGACGCCAGCTGCTGGGCTGGCAGAAACAGAGCTTCAGATGTGGGCACAGCTCGATCAGGGCCAGCGTATTGCGCGTCGCCTGCAACAGAGCCTGTCGCTCCTGCAGACGCAGCGTCTTCAATTGAGTCAGATAGCTCGTCATCTGCTGCTGCGCCGTTTCGCGCAGAAAGTTGATCAATGCCAATTTATCCTCGCCGCGTGTTGTTTGCTCCTGCAGCAGCATATTCAGCTCCTGCACAATGGCTGCCAGCTGCGTGTCGAACTGAGCGCAAAGCGTAATAGTGGCCGCTTCGTAGCCCTTGGTGCGGTTGGCCAAACGCTTTGGCTGATCGCTGAGCGCGGCAGCCAGACTCAGCGGCAGATCATCGCTCTGCTCTCGCCAGATTTGTAGTGGTGCGGGTGGGCTAATATTCTCCACGAGCCTGACCACCTCGTCGTAGGTTTGCTGCATTGCCGCCACCCAGCTGCTGCGTATTATCTCGCGAACGCGCGCATTGATCAGCGGCATATACTTCAGCCTGTAGAAGTCCAACTGAGCTTGCGGCAGCGCTAGCTGCTGCTCCAGCTGGGCATAGTCGCGCTTGGACGTGTTGCCCGCTGCCAGCTTGATATCCTGTATGGTCTGCATGCTGCTGACCAGCCCAAAAATGGGCTGCAGATGCTTCTCTGCCAGGCTGTCGATTTTGGCCATCCACTTTTGCAGTGCATCGCACATCTGTTCTGGCAATAATTTTGGCGTCTCAAACTGCGGCTTGTAGCCGGCTATGATGTCGGGCAGCAAATGCGCCAGCTGCCGATCGCTGCTATCCATGCGATTAATGCTGGGCGCTGCAGTAGCCGCCACGCACTCCGCCAGGCGCTTAAAGAGCAGGCCATTGGCTAAAAAAGAAGTAAATAAATGTCAGATAAATATTTAACTATTTAAAATATTTCTCACTAACCTAGCAAGCAGGTGTCAAGGAGCTCAATGGTGCCGTTTAGTATATGCAAGCTGGCCAGGATACGCTCCTTGACACGCCTCGGTTTGTCGTTTTCGCCATCGTTGGCCTGGCTCTGCAGGCAGTTCAGGTACGCTGTGGAGCGTAGCTGCAGAAACGTTTGCAGCACCTGACCCAAATCGCATTTGTCCAGCAACAAGAGGCTCAACATGCAATCGACCGCCATATCGGCGTCGAGTTGCTCTCGCTCCAGCACTCGGAGCACCGCCTGCTTGATGGTTATATGAAATGGACGCAAGATTTCCCATTGCTTCAGTGCCACAGGCAGTCGCTGCATCAGCGTATTCTTCGCATCCAGCTGTAGACCCGTGCTGATGTGTCGACTGAATACGAAGAGCTCTGTGGCTGCATAGAACTGCTCGCGGTCAATGTGTGTCCAGATTAGCTCTGGCAGGCTGCTCAGTAGCTTGATCTGAACCATGGTGCTGTAGTAATTGCTCAGCTGTTTGCTCACTGCCCGCTTCTGCAGCAGCACTTCGGTGTCCGTGGGCGTGGTCTTGAAGCCCAGCAGTTGCTGTTCGTTGAGACTGCGACAATTGCTCTGGACGCAGTGGACCTGCTCGATGAGCGTGCCTGCCGACGTCTGCATGGCAGCTATGGTGTCGGCAGCCTTGAGCAAGTCCCGATAGCGTTCGCTGCAGTTACAGGCAAGAGATTAATCCACATTTGAAGATGTTGCGCTGGCGTTCTATGTGCCACATCACACAGCTTGCTTACCCGACCATGGTGCGCAGCTCTTCGCGCTTATTTTCCACAACTGTTTGGATTTTCTTCTGCACAGCATCGATTTCGGACACGCTGTGCTGTTCGAACAGCGTGTCCACGTCTAGTTGCAACAGATCAGCGCTCATTTAATTCTTATTATCCACAAAATGTAAAATTCTTTCGGCTTGCTTGATTCGATGACTGCGATAACAATTATTGTGCAAGTCACAGCAGTTGCGGTGGTCGCCCGATTACAACACTGCTTAACAGCTGTTCGACGAACGATTTTTTGTGGCGGTCATCCGATTATTTGACACCGGCGACAATTTTAAATTTAACAGCTGTTCGACGAACGATTATTTGTGGCGGTCATCCGATTATTTGACACCGGCGAGTTTAAAATATACCAGCTGTTTGACGAACGATTATTTGTGGCGGTCATCCGATTATTTGACACCGGCGACAGTTTTAAATGCAGATCGTGCAAAAAAAACTCGTTTTATTATTTACTTATTTCTACTAATTGGAAATGCTTTGCAAGACACAATTGGCAATGACAATACGCTGTATCTCGGAGGTGCCCTCGTAGATTTCAGTCACGCGGGCATTCCTATAATACATCTCAGCTGGCAGATCCGTTGTATAGCCCATGCCGCCCAGAACCTGGATGCACTGATGCGCGCAGAAGGTGGCCGCTTCGGAGGCATGCAACTTGGCCATGGCCGCCTCCTTGGTAATGGACATTCCGTTATCCTTCAGCCATGCGGCTCGCCAAGTGAGCAGCCTAGCGGTCTCCACGCGCACTGCCATGTCCGCCAGCTTCTGTTGAATCATTTGCAAGCGGGACAATCGCTGCCCGAAGGCCACGCGCTTCTCTGCATAGTCGATCGCCAGCTCCAGAGCAGCTTGTGCTATGCCCGTGGACTGAGCAGCAATGCCTATGCGACCGCAGTCAAGGGACTCCATGGCAATCCTAAAGCCCCCACCAGCCGAGCCCAGCACTTGAGATTGGGGCACGCAGACATCGTCGAGCGTTAACTGGCACGTGGAGCTGGCGCACATGCCCAGCTTGCTCTCCTTCTTCGCTATGGACAGGCCAGGCACCTGCTTTGCGGTCAGAAAAGCTGTGATGCCTTTGTGCTTGAGGCCTTTGTCCACAGTGGCAAAGATGATGCCTCCGCTGGCCTCCTTGGAGTTGGATATCCAGGCCTTTGTGCCATTCAGCACGTAATCCCCTCCAGCATTCTGCTTTGCAGTGGTGCTGGCGGCGCTCGCATCTGAGCCGCTGCCCGGCTCCGATAGCGCATAGAAGGCAATGTGCTGACCCTGGGTGTAGGGTAGCAGAAACTGTTGCTTTTGCGCCTCTGTGCCATGCTGCTGCACTGCACCCAGATAGAGATTGTTCACGCCCATCACAATCGACACGGCCGCATCGCCGCGCGCGACTTCCTCCATGCCTATGGCATAGGCTTGGTAATCCAGGCCGGTGCCACCTGGAAGTAATTGTTGTCTCAATCATGCTCTGTCTCTGCCCTAATCTCTGGGTGCAGTGCTCACCATACTCCTCTCGCACCGCGACAGACATTAGGCCCAGCTCGCCGAGGCGTCGCACCTGCGCAGCCGGATACAGGTGCTCACGATCGTGGCGTCTGGCATGGGGCGCCAGTTCCGCATTGGCAAAGTCGCGGCAGGTCTTTTGCAGCATTTGATGGGTCTCTGAGAGGGCGGCCAGGCAAGCGATGCCTCTGTCGCTGCCTCTGGCAGTTCGTTGACCTACAAAGTTGCAAAGCTTCAACAATTTGCATTGTTATTGTTTTTAATATATTTATTACCAAGCGCCCATGCGCTTCTCCACAGCTTTTGCATGGTGTGAAAGCTTTCGCTGAGTTTATCCGTAAAGGCTCCTCGGCGTCGTCTGCTTGGCGGAAAGGTTCGTCGCACACTGAAATCCGATGAGCAATCGAAAGTAATCAGCATGCCTTGAAAACTTTTATATGCAATGCCAAAAGCTTTGACGTCAGCTCACACGTACAAAGACGGCGCTGCAACATTGTGCGAGGGAACAGACGGCAAGCAGTTCCCATTAGAGCAATCAGCTGACCTTAGTAAATCCTAATTGGAATTTGACCACTAAGGCAGTTAAAGGTGAATAAGCAATTGCTCTTCAATATATTGTAGACTAGAGTAGGGCGCATAGGCAAAGTTGTACTTTGAGAAAATTTGAAGTAGCTAAAAGGTAACGAACTAGTCCAGCTGCTAATTGAGAAAGTGTATGATTAATTACCTTTAAATTAACATAAAGTTTCCATAGGCATCGGTTGTGCTTCTTTGCTACAGTCTGTGGAAGTTCACTACTTCATAGATGTTGCTAAGCAGTATTTCTAATTGGTTTTATTCTAATTCGTTGTTTGTTGTGTGTGTAAGCAGTTTACTCTACAGGAGCTAACATCACTATTAAAAAACCCAGTGTTAGCAAAGAAACAAACCGAGCCGCAAAAGTGCATCAAATTATGGTTTAAGCATTAGCTAAATAGAATTGTCAAATTTGATTGCAGAAAACCCAGTTAATAAGTGAAAAACCCTTTTACAACGCCGCTGATCTACTTAAAATACATTAAGCCTATTTCAAGTAGATATTCAAGTTTGCATAATTTAGTTCTTAAGGTTCTTTGTGGTGAGCTTTCATGCCGCATACTCCACGTGCTCCAAGGGGTATAAACGACGAACTACACAGTCTGAGCTCAAATACAAATGTTGCTCCTATTTAGGGTAGCTGCTAGTCGTGCATAGCGAACAAGACGAACTGTGTTGGGTAGAAAGTTCAGCTACTAGCAGAAATGGAAAGCGGTTCAACGATTTAGTGCTATTGTCGCTACCCGCAGCCGAGAATCAAATTTACATTGCAAATTCAAGTGCAATTTAATGACTTACGCTGGCGAAATAATACTCAAACACACCCACTTTTGCAAGCGCATTATAGTTAATCAATTTCTTGCCACATACATACATATATATAATACTCATTTAATGTTTTTTTTTTATTATCATAATACCATTTCCCTGAATTTCAGCTCTCCAACAACAAAATGTATCTGCAGATGGAACTAAGTAGACTTTGTTTCCCCCTCAATACAGTTTATATATCATATATGGTTTGAAGTTATAAGGACAATCTATAGATTTGAACACACAATTGGCGCCACAAACAGTTCCAAAATTATTTTGACGGGTTTCTTTTCAAGTTCTACCAAAAGCCCAACTAAATACATTATTACAATATGAATTATCTGATTCAACGCGGCAAATTGCGCCAGCAGGCAATCAACGTGCCTGAAGGCCTGCCGGAGCTGCTCTCCGATATAACCCGTGAAGTGCTGCGCTGCCAGCCGACCAAAGAGTGCCTGTGCCAATTCATCATCGACTATTTGCACTCGGTGATTGTCACACGAGAGAAGGCCTTGGGTAAACTCCATATCCTATACACATATATTGAGTTATAACTGCTAATGAGAGCTCTTTTGCAGTGGCCAAGAGCATGTTGGAGCGCGCTCTACGCCAGGTGGACAGCATTATATCCGACTTGTGCATTTGTGATCTGACCAAGGAGAAATCGGATGAGATGGCCCAGGTTATGGAGGATTGCTTCCGCAACTTCCTGGAGAAACGTCGCTGTGAGATGCGCCGCGGCAAGGAGACCATTAAATTCGTCGACATTGACATGTTAGAGGAGCTGATACGTAAGTGCAAATTCACCGAGGAGGAGCTAGACGCCTCCCGGCCAGCAATCGTGAGCGCCTACAAGCGCTTCGTGGACGCCTACATGGCCGCAGGCAAAGAGTCCCAAGGCACCGAGCTGCTCTATCAATATTTCCGCGATCGCGAACTCAAGCGTCTTGAGGAGCTGATGCGCAATAAGGCGGCCACCTCCATACAAGCCTCTTTCCGGGGCTACCTGGTGCGTCGCATGATGGCCCAGCACGTGTGCGTGTGCACCTGCATGCTGCAGGACAAGGATGACGACGAATTCATGCGCTTGGACCGGGCTGCTCGCGTGATACAGCGCTTCTTCCGCTACGTTCTGTCGGTGGGTTTTCACTTGACCTTTTTAATTGTAGACCATAGCCTAATGCTCGAGCTTTCAATTACAGCGCCAGGCCATTAAGCCGGTAAGTTTTGTGGAGTTTACGCTATGCTCTAGTCATAACCTTTACATCATTAGATTGAAGATCCGTGCCAAGAAAAGGAAACGCCAACTGACAGGGAAGATACCGCTCAAATGGATCAAACAGGCGGAATTGCAGCAGCAGGCACTGCAGCAGGCACAGCAGCAGGCACTGCTTTCGGAACTGCTGCTGGGACAGCTGTGGGTACAGCTGCTGGGACAGCTGTGGGTACAGCTGTAGCCACAGCCGTTCAATCCCAAGATGAATTAGACGCAACGGAAACCAAACCAGAAGAATCTTCTCCAGACGCAGCACCACCAGCTGAAGAAGCACCAGCTCCAGCGTCAGAGGCAGCGCCTGCATCAGAGCCAGCTGCAGCTCCAGCGCCAGAGCCAGAGCCAGCTCCAGCTGCAGAGGCGCCACCACCAGCTGAAGAGCCAGCTCCACCAGCTGAAGAGGCAGCACCACCCGCTGCAGAGGAAGCACCACCAGCCGAGGAAGCACCACCTGCTGAATAGCCTCAGAAACTTTTTTCTTTCGTTTCGTATTCGTGATCTTTAAAGCTTGTAAATTAGTTCAACGTGTAGTTGTAAATGTATATTTAAAACGTCTTCAGAGTATCCGCTTGAATGGACACAATTAAATAAGAACGCTGCTTAGACGAACTCATCTTGTTGTGCATATAGCAATAGACTTGTCTTAATTGTTGGTCTCGATGCCCTGCTGTATCCAGTTCCTGAAGGTGGAAACTCTGGTGTAGACATCGGGTGAAATGAAGAGGCCGCAAACAACCAATCCATAGGACACGACTCCGACCTGCTTCAATCCATTGTCATTGCGAACCAGTGGGCCGCCCGAGTCGCCCTGTATTTGGATTTAGTTTTTATCTTCACTTATATCTTCAGGTCGTTCAACAATTTGACTTTCTTACCGAGCAAGCGCCCCTGAAGATGCCTCGGGCACATATCTCCGTGTCCGTCACATCCTCCATGCCTCTCTGTTGGCACTCCTGATTTGTAATCGTTCTGTAGCTCATGCGCTGCAGTGTGTTCGGATAGTTTACGTTGTCCAGAAAGGGAAAAGGAGCCGGGAAACGTAAACCCCAACCGGTTAGGGTCACAGGCACTCCTCCGCCCACAAACGTGTCGGAGGAAAACTCAATGGGGGCCACGCTGACATTGTTGTAGACCAGCGGCGGGTCGATTGTCAGCACTGCAATATCGCTAGTCTCCAGCGCCTTGTACTCGGGATGTATGACAAAGGAGACCACACGAGAGCGTGAGCCGCCCTTGTCATCCAGATTGCGTATACCCGCGACGACAGACATGCGCGTTACATTCATGCCAGCGCAGCAGTGGGCCGCTGTGAGTATGCGATCAGGAGCTATGATGGAGCCACCACAGAAATGCGCGTATCCCTCGCGGATTTGGTACTGCATCGACACTTGGTAGGGCACATATTCACCTTGTGGCACATCGGAGCCGCCCACAATGCGGGAGGGCGCATAGCCGTTGGGCTGACGAGCTGCTTATTAGAATGTCGGAAAGTATTTTGAATTATACAATACATTTATTCCTTACTTCCCCCTACTCCTACTTACAATTGTGACGTGCCGAGGCGCTACCAAGGGCCAGAGCTGTCCACAAAATGAGTTCAATAAGAGCCATGTTTGGTTGGGTTATGCATAGCTTTTGGTGGACGCCTCAGCCTATTTATAGGATGATACGCGAGCCCCATTGCGCTATAAATTTGCATAGATAGTGCAGAAGTTATGCCATTAGTTTTGATCTTGAAATTCAAAATGTAATGAGCCTTCATGCCGGTAATTGGCATATGCCTCATATGCATTGCCCTAACCCAGAAAACCACAATTAGCTGATAAACATTGGAGGCTAACTAAGGCGCAGCTCGTTAGGGAATATTTTGTATTTATTTTTGAATTGAAAGAGTTTCTAAAAAATAATGCTATATGTGAATCTAAATATAATTAATTATTATTTGATGTATCTTTAATTATTGTTTAGCATCATTTTATGGGCAACAGCGATAAGTGCTCTAAGATTAGTTCGCCAAAGCTGAGCTGAGTAAGTTATAAATTGTTCCATTTTATTTAAGGCATTACTTTCGCTGCAGTTTGCGGATTTTAGTCGCAATTCTATTAACTGGGTCAATGGTAATCTTAGCTCCCGATTGATGTGTCTTAAACAATAACTTGTCATTCTGTCGCTTTGCAGCTCATAAAATTGGAGAACAACAAAAGCCACTCATCCAGACGGCATTATGCAAAAGCTAATAAGGCCCATTCAAGTTGGCACAGTTTTAATGCTCAGTCTTGGATTGTTTTACATATTCTTAAAATTAAATTTTGAGAAGTGTTGTCGAGTGTTGTGCTTTCACAGCTCGAATCATTTAATATTTATTCATAATTCTCAGTTTTGATATTATATAATTTATTTATTTATGATTTGATGCTGTTCGCAAATGTCTGCATCGATAAGTGCTAATGTATGCACATATATAACATATTTACTTATTTGGCACAGCCACGCAGAACAGTAAGAAGTAACGGTTTCATAGAATCTTGACTGTGGCATCTCGTCTAGTTTAGTTTATAGTGATTTCGTTGGCATAAATATTCGCAATAAAATTAACGTGTCAAAGTGGAGAAGCTACGTATAAAGAGCCTCGCTAAATGGCCATCGGAACATTTGTGATTTGGAGATGAATCGGCTCGTAGCGTTTTTCTGCCTAAGTAAGAAGAATATTAAATTAAATTAGTTTGTTCTAAATTACATTTTATATTCTAGGTCTGGTCCTCTTGGCCAGCTGCAGTAGCAGCTCTGCAGCAAAGTACAGGAAAAACGATATCGGCCGGACAATTTCCATAGAGATTCCACATAGTAGCTCATCATCTAGTGGACGTCGCAAAAATGATTACGGATACTTTTCTCCGTCTTCTTATCTCTATTCACCCTATCCAACAGGTGGTTGCTTTTGTCCGCCGGGGCCGCCGGGTCCACCTGGACCACCCAGTCGTCCTGGGATTCCCGGTAGACCAGGTATTCCTGGCCAAGCGGGCAGCCAAGGTCCAGTGGGACCCAAGGGTGAAGCCGGCCTAAGAGGTGAACAGGGACCTACAGGCCCATCAGGCATGAAGGGGGATACAGGACCGCCAGGACCGATGGGACCGCCAGGCATAAGTCTTCGTAGACGGCGCAGCGATAACGATCCTCAAATGATCACTTTAACTGCGAGCAAAGACATTGGAGCGATTGAGAAGACAGAAGAGTTTCCTGCATTAAAAGGCGATACAGGAGATAAGTGGGAACCAGACATGAACGGGGAAGCGGCACAGCCAGATGACCCAGCTAATCGTCAACAGCACACAGGTGACAATCCTCAACTACTCACTCTGCCTGTGGACAAAGACATAGCATCGATTGACGAGACAGACAAATTACCAGTCTTAAAGGAGACTAAAGCAACATGCCTCAATTTGTGTCATGAAAAATATGCAACTGCGTAACAACTTTCAGGATATATACTTAAACTGCTTGCCAATAAATTATTATAATACTGCTTGTGATTGAAATTTGAACTGCTTGAATGAAACAAACAAACTTAGCTTGAAACCAGCTAAAAATTATTGGCTGTCGATTATTATACTCTGAACCCATTGAAGAGAGGAATTTAGGGTATAATAGTTTTGTGAAAATCTATGTAATAGATAGGCGTGGCAGACCCCATATATTATATATATTCTTGATCAGCTAACTGTCTGCTCTGCCCGTATGTATGAACTTTCGATCTCGAAACGTTGCTCTTTACTATGGGAACTTAAATGTTGAATAACTTTAATTCTAGATGAGCTTTCCTAATCAAATTAATTCCAGAGCGTGCTAATGACATCGAGATGTGTAAGTTAGCCAAAACTCTACTTAAGTTACTAGTATTTAAAAGACATTTTTTGCTAGTTTATGGGGAAGGAGGTCGTTCATCCAAAATCCGAAATAAACAAAATATTTATAGGCACAGGTAGATCAGGATATCTGCTAGTCGGACATCCTCGACTATAGCTTGTTATTGGTATTATGCCTTGAGTCAATTGAAAATGTGAATTCAGGGTGTAATGTTATGATGAAATATCGTGTATATATGTAACAGACAGATTCAGAGCCCGGCAGACGCCACATGTCTTGCCATGTCCAGCTGTCCGCCTGTGCATTTAAAATATTACCATTTTTATACCCTGAACCCATTGAAAATGGGAAATCAGAGTATAATGGTTTTGTTGAAATGTCAAATGTATGTAACAGGCAGAAGGAGGTGTGGCAGACCCCATAAAGTATATATATTCTTGATCAGGGAGACGAGCCGAGTCGATATAGCCATGTCCGTCTGTCCGTCCGTCCGTATGTGTGAACCCACCCCCGTTTTAATTTTTTCTATACATGTGCACACATACATTGAGACATTTGAATGCGAGCATTCTTGTCTGTTCTAAGAATCACAACACTTATAGCTGACACTGCTTGAATTTTGTTATCATGCTTAGCTGCCTTTAGTTTCAAATCTGCTACTAATTACTTAAGCAGTGCAGTGGCGGTGTTGTTGGAAGTGGGGCACAGATCTGGGATCGAACCCCGCCGATGTCAAGAACTTTGTATTGTTTTTTTTTCACACACACAATGGTGGTGTCGGTAGAGGTGATGCGGTTTGATCAGTAGATGTTGGTTCGACTCCAGGTGCAAACTTTTCGGATTTTTCTAATTTTTTATTTTTTTTCTTTTATTAAATTATTTTTTTTAAAAAAAAACTACTTTTTTGACAAACATCCCATTTGATTGTGAAAGTGCAAGATTGGCAATTTTATTAAATTTTGTATAAGTTTGTAATTTATATACAATTTACGAAATGTCTTTAAAAACGCAGATCGCACGGGGTTCAGGGAATCTCCTAGTCGGGCACCCCCGACTAGAGTTTTCTTACTTGTTTATTATTATTATCATTATTCTGAAGAAGAAGATTGATGATATCAATTAATAAAATTATATCTTTATTCACTGAAAATTTATTGAGGTTCTTTGGACTTCTTAAAAGAGCTAGGTCATTTTGCAGCAGATAAACCTCAATTAGCTCATTGTGTTTATCACAGGCGTCGTAAACAAAAACCTCTTAGAGCAGTATTCGAAATGCGAAATGTATCCACAGCTATTTAAATCAGTTATAAATTTTATACGCCTCCATTCTTTGTCCAAGAATTTTCTGTTTAGCATATTCCGAAAATTTATTTTTGATGAACCATTTGCTGGTTGCGAAATTTATGCGAGTTACATTTTCTAGGCGGGTTTGCAGTCAGCATAGGCGAATAATTTGATTTTTTTTTTTCTTGCGGGAGAGTAATAAACGAGTTGGTTTGTTGTTGTTTAAGCTACACGAACCCAGAATATATCTATATTTATGCGTCGATGATATGCTCGTAAAATAACTATTAAATAAAAATAATTTGGTCTATATGGCAATTAACGGTTTGTTCAGGTTTCGATATGTGAAAGTCATTTGATTAGAAAATTTCTGGGGCAGAACCATTCTGCTACTATAAAAGAAATCAATTACATGCTGCTCTCAGCAAATAAGTTTTAGCCATGATACAGGCTGTAGCTCTTCTCTCGCTGTGTAAGTCTAGTCCTTTATATAAAAATTGTTTAACACTCTAATGCATTTGCAGATTTGGCTATTGTTGGTGGATCGCGTCTATCGACCCGAAATCAGAACAACGAGGATGCTGGAAGACTTCTGTCAGTTCACGTGCCAGTAAGCGCTCCCGCTCCAGCGCCATCTCCACCAAATGTGATTGTCAAGCGGCCGATCCACTATCACCCACCACCACAGTTGCCACCCTTCTATCCGCCGCCGCCGCCTCCGCCGCCACCGCCTCCACATCATCATCAGCCGCCGCCATCAAAATGTAAATGTCCGCCTGGCCCACCTGGACCACCAGGTCCTCCAGGACTAACAGGTATATGTTGCTCAAGTATACAGGCTCAAATTTATTAGCTAATCCAATCCTTTTGCACAGGCATGACTGGAAAACCGGGACATCCCGGCGGTAAGGGTGAAAAGGGTGATGATGGTCAGAAAGGTGATAGAGGAGACACAGGAGCGAGGGGCGAGAAGGGTCCCTCTGGTGCGCAAGGAATTCAGGGACCACAAGGAACGCAAGGGCTGCAAGGCCAACCCGGAGGTCCAGGACCACAAGGCTCTCAAGGGCTTCCAGGCTCTCAAGGCTCCCAGGGATCTCAAGGCTCACCGGGAACGCCTGGCATGCCAGGACCTCAGGGACCTCTAGGACCACCCGGTTCTTCTGGATCTTCAGGCTCGCCTGGGTCTCCAGGCTCTCAAGGACCACCAGGACCCCCAGGACGGCCTGGGCAGCCTGGGCAGCCATCGGCACCTATGTGGCCTGCACCCCCACCACCACCACCTCCACACCATCATCATCCACCGCAAATAATTTACCCATATCCTGGACCTCCACACAAGGGGCCTAACGGAGATCATCACCATCATGATGGTGGATATCCAACAAAGCCCCATAAGCCCCATGAGCCCCATAAGCCCCATAAGCCCCATGAGCCCCATAAGCCCCATAAGCCCCATGAGCCCCATAAGCCCCATAAGCCAACAAAGAAACCAACAAAGAAACCCACCAGGAAGCCCACCAAGAAACCCACCAGGAAACCCACCAAAAAACCCACCAAGAAACCAACCAGGAAACCCACTAGGAAACCCACTAAGCCCACAAAACCCACTTTTAAGCCAACGTGGAAGCCCACTTGGAAGCCTCCAATGCCGACACACGGACCACCGGAAACAACGACAAAAGCACCTGAGGAAACAACTACAACAGAAGAAGTCTTCCCTCTTCCTACGAAACCAATAATCATAAGAGACTTAAATGGTGAAGAATCTGTTGAAACTGACACCAAAGAGACTTTAATAGATTCTTCCGAAGCTGGTGTGGAAGATGATCAACAAAAGGATAAGACAATAATGGAAGAGGATGATAACAGCGAAGAAGTTGAAGATGAACGTGTCGAGGAGCCCGAAGCAGACGCGACACATGTTAATGAAACACTGAGCCAGGAGCCCACTAAAACAGAAGCAGATGAAGGTAATGAGGATGCTAAAGAGAATAGCGACGAAAATTTCGAAGATGATGAAGATCTGGACGATATTGAGAGCGAAGATAACAACGACATATATGCCGAGAACGCTGAGCAGCCAGGCGAAGGCTATATAGTTCAGGCAAGAAGCGGACATAAGCCCATAGTTTTGTCAGTAAGCAAACGCCGCAATCCATTTCACATTTATGAAGACTACATAGATTATTAAATTTATCACTAGTTAATTTAATATTCTATAAATAACAAATAAAACCATATTTTAAGACTGTACTGCGATAGTTTGGAAAACAAATTGAAATTCAAATTTGGACTGCTTGACAAGAATTTATTTCCACCCTAAAAGTATGCAGTAAAAAAGTCAACTACTTGGCAGTATGGCAACAACTGCTTGCTACTGTTTTCAACTGCTTGAATGAACGCGCACACATCATTTGATGAATTCGAATTTATTTTGATATTTTCAAATGCAATTTTAGGGTATCTCTAGGCCATGCGATCCTTAATCCAAGTATTAAACATGGAGACGCGAGTGTAAACATCGGGACTGTTGGAGGCGCAGAAAGCAGTGCCATATGAGACGACGCCCACCTGCTTGAGGGACTCGCCGTTGGCCATGACCAAAGGTCCACCCGAATCGCCCTGAACAGAAGAAGACATGTATTATTCAATTAAATAATTCTATTCTTCACATTTTTACTCACATTGCAGGCACCCTTGCCGAAGCTTTCAAGCGCACAGATCTCCGTATCCGTCAGCTGCGTCATGGTCTCCTTGCACTTGGGATTATCTAGCGTCTTGTAGGATAGCTTCTGCAGTATGGTTGGATACTTGGCAAAGGGTCCAGTGCCAAAGTGAAAAACAGAGCCCCAACCTGTGAGCATCACCTCCTGATCAGCTCCGACCAGATCATTGCTGCTCACATCGATGGTGCTAACGCGTTTGTCATCTATCTCGAAGGGTGGATCGATTTTCAGTATGGCTATATCGCTGGTCACCAGCTCCTCGTAGTGCTCGTTCATCTCGTACGATTGCACCTGGGCGCGTTTTCCGCTGTCATCGTTCAGATCCCGTATACCTGCCACCACACTAATCCTGCTCGCATTCTGTCCATTGACGCAGTGAGCCGCAGTTAGAACTCTATTGGGGGCGATCAGGGAGCCACCACAAAAGTGGCGCATTTTGCCGCCCTTCGTGAGAAACTGCATAGAGATCTGGTAGGGCACATACTCATCATCGGGCACATCATAGCCGCCGACCACACGCTCCTGCGAATCGGTATCCGCAGCCTCAAAGTAGGCATCCACTTGGGTGTGCAATGGGGATTAGGTAAGTCTTACTCTAGATGATTTACTGCTACTTACAATCTATGACTGTGCCCATGGGCTTTCCAAATGTGGACTGCAGCGATGCCAGCAAAACGAACAACAAACCCAAACTCCACTGATTGACCATGTTGAGGCTTTGGATTAGAACTCTCCACTGTTTGGCTGCGATGAAGCAGGGTTGCGCTTTTATATGTTGCACTTAGAACTCATTAGAATTTTATCGAATGCTAAATGCGGCGTTAGCTGTGGGCGGTCTGATCACATATGAATAGGTAACAAGGTCGTTCCATCAAAAGTGATAAGCTCCACAAATGTGGCACAAGTGTGGTGAGCTAGGTAAAACCAGCTGGTAGAGTCCACATATTTAGAGCTCATATGGAAATCTGAAGTCTAAAGAGTTACAGCTTTTTATATTCAATAAGTATTGTTCCAGTCTAATGAGTTAACATGTGAATTAGTCTGTCAGGGCAGAGCTGTTAAGTTCTTGACAACTAAAAATAAAACAAAAGGCCTGACTCAAATCCTGTCACGTCATGCGGCTTTGGGGCAGGGTGGTCCAATTAACAAAAGGCAGACGCCAAGCCAGGCACATCCTGGCCAAAAAGATGCAAAAGAAGGTATAATAAAGCCATTTCGGGTTCAAATCGGTTCGTAGTGAGCGCCAAAACCCAGAGCCAACAATTAACACAGTAGTCCAAAGATCAAGACCTCAACATGCGACTACCCAGAAAGCGAAGAGGTGTGCATAATTAATTCGCGCCACACACACAGACACACACCGACAGAGGGACAAGCGGACAGACGTGCTGAGGGGCAGTTGGAGAGCTGTGCAAAATGATTCATTAGCTGGCTTGCAATCAGGCCGGAACTGACATTTGGCAGGCAGCGGGATCGACTGAGAGATAGCCCAAGTCTGTGTCCTGTGCCCGCCCAGACGTTGCCAACTTGATTTGCATCGAACATGTGAGCCACAAAAAAGAAGATAGTCTGCAGCCAAAAAGGTGTTGATTGGCCAACTGGGCTCCCACTGCGCTCCAATTGCTGCCCTTCCCGCTTGCAACAATGAATTAAAAGAAATGTCCGCTGCCAAGCCAGCAGCTTGTTTAATCGGAATATTTAAATTATTCATTGATTAAAACTGCAACCAGATCAAGCTGCAGCCACACACAGGTAGCTGTTCCTCACACCCCCTCCCTGCCATCTCTCTCTGTGTCTGTGTCTCTTGGTCTGTCTGTGTATCTCGTGTGGCACTTGTGTCTTTTTGCGCTTGTCGTTTCAATTTGGTTGTAGGTGTTGCTCTTGACTACAGACCTTTACAGAGTTTCTGTAGGTGCCATTCCCAGGAATTGAGGAAACAGCTTCTACTCTCTCTCTCTCTCTCTCTGCGAAATGCCACCCAAAATGAGACACACAAGAAGTTGGCGCAACAAAGCGCTTGGCATGATTAATGCATTTGCTAAGCTACTCTCTGAAAGCGTTTGCAATCAGAACTGCAATTGAGTTTTCTCAACAGTCATCTCAAATGCTATTCAATTGTTTGCAGACAAAGAATGTGCGATTTAGCCTTGGGCTTAAACATATTTTTTATTCAATTGAAAAACTACAAGCTTTTTTTCTATGGTTCATATGTGGAGTCTCTTGAAACTTAAGTAGTATCGGAAATTAAAAAGAGCATTTAAAAATTATATAAATATAAATATAATACAATATTAAGTAAAGTAAAGTTGAGATATCTTGAAAAATAAAATATTTTATTCTATTGTGCCTAACTTTGTAGTAAATATAATCATTAAGGCTTTAGGTAGCTTAAGGAATTTAAAAGACTTAGGATATGAGATGATATAGCAAGTGATGATATGAACAGAAGCTGGGTAAAACATTAAAACATTGAACATTAAAAGTATGTTTTAGATTAGAAGCACAAATATGTCAATTTTTAAAGACTTAGTTGTGGAACGGAGAGAGAGAGAGGGAGGGGCTTTATACGCCTGGGGGCAGATGTCATCGTCTTATATATTCATCATCCATCATCTATCTCAACAATATCTATATTTAAATATATTTTCTAACTATAATACCTTTGGCAAGGCCACGGCCAGTAGACTGCATTTAACAGAACAAACTTAAATTAGGTATCATATGCTTGCTGCATTTCAGTTTATAATCCAATCTCAAGCTCTGGTTATGGGCGCACACAGTGGGGCAGCTGTTGCCGCCTGCTGTTTTGGGTGTGCGTGCCAGATAATCATAAGAGATAACTTGCAGATGAGCTGCTGCAATCATATTCTCTCGCCGGGTTGACAGAAGCGCCTACCTGTTGTCATCAATTAGGTAACAAGCACACGCAACCGATAAATATCCTCTGTCCGTATGCTGCATGCATATCTACAAATGGTTCAAGCTGCTCGCGGTGATCCGAGATCTCTTATCTGATTTGCAAATAAAAATGTATTTCATGTGGCCCCATCGAAGGCTCACTTAGAGAGAGAGAGAGAGAGAGAGAGGCAGAGTCGGAGCCAGTGCACTCATAATTTATAGTGCATAAGGCAAAGAATTGGTGGGGAGTTACCTGGGAGACTGGCTGGCAAATTAGGTACTAAAATAAACGACCAATTTACTGATTATGCAAAACATGCAATTAATTTATTCCACTCCACATTTATTCCAAAACTGGCATTAACTGCAACTTGTTATTGTTGTTGCTGTTGTTGTCGTCTCGCGAAATTGTCGTAACGAGTGGGGAAAATTAATTGCTGCAACAACAAGTGGAAAATTTATTTGGAATCGCGCTGACAAACAGGCCTGTAGAAAATGCGTCTACTACTGCTGCAAGCCAAGCCAGCCTAGGGCTAAGCACAATTTATTATCTATAATCGTGGCTAGAAGAATTTGCATATTACGATTACTAATTGGTTTAAATATAAACTATTTGCTATGCTAATTGATGGATTGAAATAATTCTTATTTCTGTGTATTGCCAGAAACGCAGCTAGGCTGAGGCAGCTGCAAGTTAGACAGAAGTTTAGTTTTAGCCAGCCAGTGAGGACTTACTCGAAGGCTTTAAATCACATTTTCATATACATTCAATGATCATAAACGTTTCACTTTGCCGTGTGACGTCTTTTGTTTTATAGGTAGGTTACCCAAGCCCTAAGGCAAAGAGCATTTCGGGGCACACGTGCAGTGCACAATTAAATGTTCAAACTGCGAAGGGGCTACTGTATTTTGAAGGCTCAGCTGTGTGCTGCCCAGTCGGGTCATAAAACGAGCGGTGTTGCTTTAAGAAGCCGCATATAAATCACATTGAAGCAAGCAGTGAGGGCAATAAAAATTGCAGTTGCTGAATATTTTTGTGTATTTCTTAGCCCGGCCGGCCACACGCACAATTCCGCAGAAGTTGGCCGACAAACAAGGCCGCGCGAATGAGCCGGCCAATCAACCAAAATGTCATAATAATGATGGCGTTCCGGGCGGATCCGACAGGATGCTTATCTTGTTAACACCGCATACCTTTTTGCCGGCTGGCGTTAACTGCAACAAGTCCAATAAAAAAGGTCGGGAAGCGATCTAAAGAAGCGAATATGAAATGCATTTTGTATTTCTTTTATTTAGCAGGAATTTCGTCAAGGGAATTGGCAGCAAATTAATTAAGTTCTCAGTGGAAATGGGAATTTATTTATATGTATAAATATATTATATATATGTATATATATTTGTGTGTGTGTATCTTAAAGTACCCTAAGAACTAAAACAGTACAAAACTTGAAGCTTGTTTCAATAATAGATTTGATTACTCTCAATAGTCGCTCCATCAATCATTTTGTAGAAGCAATTAAGCCGCGTTTCGTGTCAACTGGTAACGCGTTTAAGGCCCTGCTTAGAAGGCTAAGCCTCGGCCGGGGCGCAGGTGTCGTCAGCGACAAGAAGCTGGAGGACAAGTTCTTAACGTCTATAAGCAATTAAAGCCACAAATAATGCGCGAGGCGATAAATTTTGTTAAGTGCGTTCACATGAAAGTTGTCAAAAAGCGTTTGAGAAATTTTCACCGCAAGCGACACACACACACTCTTTCAAAAAAAAAGGCCACAAAAATCTTAAGACATGACTTTGGATGTTTATCAAACACCTCTGCCAATGCGTGAGGCCTCGAGGTGTGGCACCAAGCATGCCGCACGGCTCCATGCTACACGCAAGCCTCAGACCTCAGAGCGGCAGAGCCCAAACTTGGGAGACGACAACGACGACGACGACATCGCCTGATAGCCAGGCGATAAGCAACATTACCGTACAATTTTCAATTAACACGAGGCAACTGTAAAGAGCTGAGGAGCAGCTCTGCCGCATGGCATTCCACATGGCCCGATGGCCCGTGCTTGGCTCTGCCACCAGTGTGGCGCTTGCAGGCAAAAGCAAACCGTCTGCAGCTCCTCTACAAATTGTCTAATCTCCGACTGCGTTGCAGCGCTGCTCAGGCTGTTGGTGCATCGATCTCTGGTAGCCAGCACCAGCACCAGCACCAGCACCACCAGAGCTGACCACTGTAGACAATTTATCATTTGAGCTGCCGCCTAGTGGCGGTCGTAAAAGCTCTTTATGGCTGCTTCTGCTTCTGCTCCTGCTCCTGCTCCAACGCCGGCTGCTGCTCCTACTCCTGCTCCAACCATATCCAGTCAGACCCACATATTCCAAGCGTCTCTTGCTCAATTGCTTTTCTGCTCGCGTTTCACTTTGACAGTTTGCATTGAGCTGTCATTCGTTTTTATGCACAAAATGATTTACTTAAACTCTTCCATGCGTTAAGCTCTATAAGCCATTTGGCCACGTATGCAGCAGGTCAGGTTTTGCATATATGAAAACCAATTAAATCTGGTAACTTTCTTTTTGATATACGAACAATTAACCATTGTGGCAACAGAGCTTCAATCAGCCAGGCAGCAGAATATTTAAAAATACCTTTTAGATTATAAAGAAACTCTCTTTATTCATACACAAATCTAATTTATATATGTTGTCAAGCCGAAATTTGTACATCTAGTTGTCATGGCGCCCAAGCTCAAAGGGATTATTTAGTCACAGATTTAACTTATCAAAAGCCATAAATTTCAGATTCTTAGATAATTTTGTTGATGTATAAATTTGAAGTAATGATTGTTCTACCTAGAATTGTTTGCCGTAGTCTGTCACTCAGCCAATGTCCCGGTGGCAGCCAGAAGATTTGCAACAATCCGGCGCTGCAACAGCCACGGCGCTGCTCGAGTAGCTGTGAGAAATTCGTTGTAGTAATGGTACGGCATGGTGAATCCGAGTGGAACCAGAAGAATCTTTTCTGTGGTTGGTACGATGCGCAGCTAAGCGAGAAGGGACAGAAGGAGGCGATTGCGGCGGGCAAGGCCATTAAGGATGCCAACATTAAATTCGATATAGCGCATACGTCGGTGCTGTCGCGAGCGCAAAAAACGCTAGATTTCATGCTGAAGGAAAGCGAACAAGAGGGTATAGCAATACGGAAGACTTGGCGTCTCAATGAGCGCCACTATGGCGGTCTGACGGGACTCAACAAGGCGGAGACGGCCAAGAAGTATGGCGAGGACCAGGTAAAGATCTGGCGTCGCAGCTTCGACACACCACCGCCGCCCATGGAGGAGGATCACAAGTACTATGAATGCATAACCAAGGATCCCAGATATGGCGATGGACCTACGCCCGCAGAGTTTCCCAAGACCGAGTCACTAAAGCTGACCATTCAGCGTACCCTGCCCTACTGGAACGATATAATCGTGCCCCAGATAAAGCAGGGCAAGAAACTGATAATTGCCGCACACGGCAACAGCCTAAGAGGCATAGTCAAGCATCTGGACAAGATTTCCGATGAGGCCATCATGGAGCTGAATCTGCCGACGGGTATACCCTTTGTCTATGAGCTAAACAACTGTATGGAGCCGCTGACCTCCATGAAATTTCTGGGTGATCCCGAAACAGTTAAGAGGGCCATGGAATCGGTGGCCAAGCAGGGCAAAGCTAAGTAGTTGTATCGACAGTATGGGGGGAGTCAAGGGTTAGACACGTTTGCGACAGAGCGCAGCCAAATAAATTGCCATAAATACGAGAAGAAGGTCAAAATAATATATTGCCCAATGCACTTGCAAGTGCCACAATCTGTGTTTGTATCTGAATCCGAATCAGAATCAGAATCGAAATCGGAATCGGAATTCAGAGAGTGAGCGAAAAACGCGAATGTCAAGCAGCAAATAAATTTATTTGATTTTAATTGACAATGAAAAGTTAACAAAGGCTGCAAGACCACAACCAAGCTAAAGATATATACATATATATATATATATGTATATATATATATATATATATTTATATGTATATATTCAGATGTATTTCTCTCAGAGATATATCTGGCTACAGTCTCCAGTCTCTCGACCCAATCCCAGTCTCATTTCGACGTCAATTTTAATTGTTGTTGCTCGGGTTCAGTTGGAATTTCTGTTGCGCGACATTCAAATGGGTCGAATTTTAATTTGTTTAAATGAAATACTCATTTAGGCTTTATTGACAAACAAATTGAATTGATTGATCTAAATGAATTTATGCGGTCAGCGACGAGCGTCTAACAAATACACATTCCCAATCTCTCTCATTCTCTCGAACTCTCTTTCTCTTAACCTTTCTTTACCCCTATGTCGCGCGTCGTGCTCCGTTTCACACTCACAACAGTGCAGACTTATATTCATATTCATATGAGTTAGCTATGTGAATAATACTTGAGTCACTACATATTTATTCTAGGCATTACGAGCTTTGACTGGATAGGCGACTCGGTATGAAGTGCATTGAATCGATTTGTCATGCCGCTTGTTAAGCGAACATAGTGTGGCCATATTCATAGATGTTCGATGGGTATTTGGGAGGATTGATACTAGGAATACTTCAGGCAAGCATAGAGTGAATTCCGATATTCCCTAACTTAGATTGTTATTATGTTATGATAGTTCCATCATTCAGTTATCATCAATTGTCTGTATAAGCATTAGATACAGTTATCAACTACACAGGTCAACAAGACTTAGTTCTGGTAAGAGTATTTTATACACTTCCCATGATAGAGTTATTCTATATCTAAGCTCAAATACAGCAAGTAGAAAGAAACATTTCACTTAATTTAGTTTTGTTGTCCTGCTTTTGGATTACCTTTTTAGCTAACACTAAGACACGACTAATACCCGCAGCTAAGACCAAACCATGCCTATGAGGTAACATATAGTTCTCAAGATTGAATCCTTGTTCATCTATTCTCTCAGTGTCAGTTAAGCAGCTTAAATATTCAAATTATTCCTATAATCGATATGATATGTATCGAGAATACAACCGACTTAGTTTCTAAGTGCCATAAAAATGTTCTTGGAATTTTATTGACTGCTATTTTAAAAGACTTTGTGAAGGTTATAAAAGTTACAGCTTAAATAAGAGAAGAGTTCGAATTTACATTTCAGCTGCGATTAGCTCAACTTAATTAATCTCAAATCAGCATTTAACATAGAAATGAATTGAGTTGTCAATTTTCGCTGTTGGAATATTACAAAAACTAGTTTCAGCTCTTAGATCTGAGGCTTTTCTTAATCCATCTGTTGCAGACAAATCGAAAAGCGTGAGCTCCATATTATTTGGAACTTAATTATGTAACTGGAAAGGAGAGCTGTTTGGGTTATCTTTGCAGTTGGTTCCACTACAAATACGAATGCAGCATAGAAATTGAAGGAACATAAAAATGTTTGCACTTCGTATTTGTCGCACATAAAATCTAATATCGAATTACAAGAGCCGAGCCACAGTTCCATGCAGCATGCGGCATGCAGCCGACTGCAGTCTGTGAAGCGTGCGTGTTAGCGAAACTTTGTTGGCTGGCTGGCTGGCTGGCTGGCTGGCAGGCGTGCCCCCAGCTACAAAGCTGCTGCCCCTCGCCGACTCTTTGGCTGCCCATAAAGAAACTGAATTGAGTTAAATGTGCGATAAATTGCTTTTTGCATTTATCATGGTCCACAAGCTGGAGCCGAGCCAGAGCCAGAGCCAGAGCCAGAGCCGACCCTGAGCCAGGGCTGGGCCTAAGGCCGGGCAGAAGATGCTGCCAGGCCAACGACTGTGGCGAATATTGAACAAGATTTTTAATTAGCCGCCAAAAAAAAAAAAAAAATAAAAAATTAAAATAAAACTAAAAGAAATGAAACTAAATGTAAGTCTAAGCAGAATTTATTGTTTATGCGTTGTGGCTGAGCCCAGATCCTGGTTAAGGATCGTGCTGATGTAAGGCAGAAAGCTGGAGACACGCGTATAGACATCAGGTTTGCCCTGGGCACAGGTGGCGCTGCCATATGACACAATGCCCACCAGCTGTTGTGGCCTATTGCCGCCGCTTGCTAAGATCAGCGGACCACCCGAGTCACCCTGCAAATGCCAGCCGATGATGATGAAGATTAGCTTGGCAAATCTCTGTGGAACGAGTCAGTTACTCACCATGCAGGCGCCCCGGCCCGGTGCGGACAGCGCGCAAATCTCGTTGGGCGTGACGCGAAAACCTCTCTTGACGCATTCCTCATTCGAGATGGTCTGATAGTTAAGCACCTGCAGGCGATCCGGCAACTGAGCGCCCGTGCTGCTGGGCGTTGTAGAGCCCCAGCCGGTGAGCCGGACAGGTATATGGCGACCGATTCGCTCACTGCCACCCAAATGTATTGTGGATATCTCGTCCCGCTGCAGCTGAAATGGAGGGCTGACTTGCAGCAGGGCAATGTCATTGATGATGCGTGGACTCATGGCATACTGTGGGTGCACATGCTTGGCCACAATCTTGTGCCTCTGGCCAGTGTGCTTCCAGTTGAGTATGCCAGCGAGGACACTAAAGCTGTTCACCTCCAGTTTGTCCACACAATGAGCGGCGGTAAGAACATGCTGCTCGCTGACTATGGAGCCGCTGCAGAAGTGACGCCAGCCACCGCGACGCAGCATCTGCATGGAGATCTGATAGGGCACCGACTGATTCATCAATTGGCCGCCATTGATGCGAAAGATGTCCTGATCCTGCTCGGCAGCTGGATGGGAAGCCAGTTGCTCGCCAGCCTCTGTTATGGGAATCTTTGCCAGAATCAGGCAGAGATTAACTACAAGGCAAGAGCTCAAGCTCAAGAGCAGTTGATATTTTGCTGTTGGCATTTTGTCAGTGTAGCGCTTCACGAATATCTGATCGGAATCTATAGAATCTTATCTTTTATACTAAATGAATCCAATGGATGCTTCGCCTGCAACCGTAGCTCAGTCTTCATAAATTTGCCTAAGATAAGGTGTACTTAAATAAATGTTTTGCACTCATAGATAGCACTTGCATATAGAATATATATGATAATAATTAAGGTCAGGGTTGCAGTACATTATTGCACTCAAGTCAGTAAAAGTCAAGTTTACCCAAATGAGATCAAGTTTAAATATAGATTAATATAGACTCGGCAGATTAAGACTCCACATTACCTTTTTGGTTCATCTAGAGCTCAGTCCAGAACTATGTACTAACGCAATAGCAATCGATCAACTTTCTCAACTTAAAGCACGTTCCGTTGCGCCTAACTCCATAATCATATTTCATAATCAACCTTTCTTTTGGCCAAAAAAAAAGAAGTAAAATAAATGAAATGGCGCTTACAATTATGAAAATCTTTGCGGACGCGTGAGAAGGTCAAAAGTTTCCGAATGCAGTGAATGTGGCTAAAAAAAAAGACTGGAACTGAGACTGGAATGGAGACTGGAAGCGGCGGCAGCCACACAGAGACCGCGACCGAGACCCCAAATAGGAGCTCGCGTTGGGGCTACTGCACAGCTGCAGCTGAAATTGAGATGCAGTTGCAGCTAACACACACCACAAACACACACACACACACACACAAACACACACATACACACACACACACATGTGCCACGTTCATGAACTTTGCTCGCTTAACCTCAGGTCTTGTGGTTCCTGCTGCAGTTGCAATTGCACTCGAATTTTGGCTCGCAGCGACTTATTTCTACCTGTGGCAATTTGAGCACCTGGCTCTCGACACATATGCGCCGCATCTGAGCTCATTTTCCGTTTTCCTTTGGCTAATTTGATTTGTCTTTGCGTAAATTGAAAATGAGCCTCTCAAGGATTTCGCGCAAACACCTGCAATCACTTATATCATTCATATGATCCATTTCCATCTCGAAATCAATTTGAAATCAATTCACATTATGAAAATTGCATTTGCAATTAAATTAGAGATGCAAATTACAATGAAAATCACATACTATATGGATATTCTTCAATAAGTAATAATATATATTTTATACAATTTAATACTAAAATAAATGATTGCACATAATCAAATCCATAATTCAAATTCTGCTTTAAATATACGCATCTATTAATAAACATATTATCAATTGAGTGAGGAGTAGGTCTAAAGCTAAGTCCATAAAGACATTGTTGATGCAGTAGAAAAAAATATTAAATTTAATATTGACTGAATTATCTGTTGGCTAAAAATAAAATAAATATGGAGTATATGCAGTAGGAGACAGAATACATAGAAATGTATTTAGTAAACAATTTTTTATTTATGCTTTGCAGATAGAGATAAAATACATACTAGCATATATTATTAATATAAATATCTGTGAATAAGCTTATCTGAGTATGTATATATGAAAGTAAGTATTTAGAAGTAGGCGTAGCTATGACTACGTCGATGTATACTTTTAGGTGTGCTTATCTATAGAAGTATAAAACAAGTAAGAGTGCTCTAGTCGAGATTGCTCGACTAGGAGATACCCTGAACAATACGAAGATCCGATATTCCAATTACCTTACGCTTCTTTTATATATATTTATATTACAAACAACACATACACATACACACATGCAGACGCACACATAAGCACATGCTCTGCGAACTGTGCAATTTACGCAGCGACTGCGCTTGTGCTGCAGTATGGGCTATATTATGCAAATTTATTTGTTGAATAAGTTTTCTTCTAGATGGACATTCGTAATTAAACTTTTAGAGCATTCTAATGACATTCATATGTATGCATTTGCCAAAGCACAAGTCTCTAGTATTTGAAATACATTTATTTTCTTCAAACTTGTGAGGAAGGAGGCGTGGTATTCAAAATCCACAAATTACAAATTGTCTGTATTCATTACACAGATGTACACAATAAATTTGAATTCTCTAGCTGTAGCGGTATGTAAGTTACGTCACAAAAACGAAACAAAATTATCGATTCTCATCGATAACAAGGAAATAGGATGAGTTATCGGAAATAACGAGTATACATTTCAAATTTAAAATCTCTAGCTTTTGTGGTTTACGAGATCGCTGCTTTCACACGGACGGACGGACAGACGGACAGACAGACGGACGGACGGACGGACGGATATAGCTATATTGACTCAGCTCGTCGCCTTAATCAAGAATATATATACTTTATGGGGTCTACCACGCCTCCTTCTGCCTGTCACATACTTTTCACAAAAACATTATACCCTGATTTTCCCTTTTCCATGGGTTCAGGGTATAAATACTATATACATATGATAGCTATATGTATATAAGCATGAGTATCTATAACTTTGCGTTTATCTGAGCTGATGCGTATCTATATACACATCTGTGAGTAGGCGTATCTAATTGTCTGCACTCACCTAACAGAATGTGGCTCCACAAAGAGTATTTTAACTTGTATAACAATATCAGTGGATGAGAACTTAAGAGTTTGCTTATCTTATGGTAGGCGTGTCTTTAAGTACGCGGACTTTTGAATATAAATATACAAGTGAGCTAAGCTGGTTAAAACGAGCTTTTTAGCTGAACTCCTTAATATTTTCAGTTAACATTTTTGGCCTGATCTCAACTTAGGCAGTGAGCATATAAAAATACGACTTTACTTTATAAGAAACTGAAGAAATTCTTCCAATTGCACAATTACTTATGTTCCCATCGAAACCACCCAAGAAATTAGTCGAACTGGGCATAGGCAACGTCGCGTTCAGCTAGTGCCTCACATAACCGAATCCAAATTTAAGAAAGCAATTTCAGCGTTTCCCTTACCTGTTCGCCCGCTTACCTGACGCTGGGCAAGTGGAGGTGGCGCTGCCGACGACCATCGTTCACGTGGGTGTGTGAAATAGGGCTCTGAGCTAGGGAGCTCGAGGAGCTATAGAATGCTAGCGCGCTGCGTGCTGGACATGAGCATGGACTTTGGAAATAGGTGGTGCAGGGCGGTGCAGGGCGGTGCAGGGCGTGGTGTGGGTCGCATTGCACTCAGCATGCGATTTCATTTTGATAATAATGCCAAAGTCAAATAATTATAATGATCATGATTACAATCATCGATGCGGGCAGCGCCTGTCGAGTCTGTGAGGCTGAGACCCAGGCTGAGGCAATGGCTATGGCTATGGCTGTGGCTGTGGCTGTGGCATCATCAACGCAGCAACTTGGCCAAATGACTAAGCAATTTACCGTTTTGTATAGATTTCAAAGCCTTGCACCCATCTACAACAACAACTACGCCCAACCTCCTTTCACCTCTTCCTCTCAGCTCTAACTGTGCCTCTGACCATGGCCCTGGCTGCAGACCGCGCGCATCTTCAATGAAATTTCAGGTCAATTGTGTTCTGCGGCTGCGACTGCGACTGCGTCTGAGCTGAACTGAGTTGAGCCTCAATGCCCGCCTGCAACTATGTGAAGCGAAGGCCCAAGCCACAGCGAGTGCGAGTGCGAGTCAACCGCAGACTCAAACTCAGACGCAAACGCAGACGCAGACTCAGACGCAGCGCTTGCCAATTTCTATTTTCGTGCAGAATTCTAGCCAGTGTAGTCTTTCTTTTTCTTTTGGTGTGTGTGAACCTTGCAGTTGAATACCCTAGCTTCAGAGTATTTAAACAATTTTGAAATCTAATTGGAGCATTACGGAACATAAAGTATTCAGAATCAAAGTTTTCTAAACATTTTACATGGTTTTCTATAAATATTCGATTGGAATAATAGATTTTTATAAAAATATAGTTCACAAAAAATTATGTTCATAATTTAACATATTGAGAGAAGCTAACATCTTTAGCTCATATAAAGTATGCAGATTATTGAATGACAAAACAAAGTTCAAAGTTCCTTGTGCTAAGGCAGCTAAACAGCTGTTTGTATTTGATCGCAGCACAGGATGCGACGGATCAGGTACAATGAGAAGTGTTTTATATCGAATTATACTTTGTTTTTGGTTTATGTCTACACCTGCACCTGCTATGAAGTTGGCTAATTCCAATATGTAAGGCAGCTCCACAACATTTTCTATTGTAGTTTTGAGATGTGGAAAAATGTTATACTTTATTCCAAGGCATAGACTTAGCGAGTTCTTTCTTTAAGGCTTTATTATAATTTATTTTCTTTCTTTTTAGTTTGTAGTTAGTATAGAGTTACAATTAAAGTAAACAGAAAGCATATTTACATTGGCTAAATAAATAAATAAAAATGGTTTTGATATTTGACTACAGCTTGTAAATGGAACTCAAGGCTGTGTCCAGCTCGTTTATACTTTGGAATAGTTTTAGAGTTGCTATTCATGCCATGGATTTTCTGATGTTAAGAGAAAAACTATAACAAAATCTTATTAAACAAATTTGATTGTTAGTTTCTAAAACAATATGTACAAATCAGATTAATAAATTAATTTCATTGGATTTCAGTTATGCTGACAATTTTTAGACGAATGTGCCACCAGGTGCCACCACTGTTCCACCAGGAGAGGTGCTCTCTGAGTGCATAGTTTTTCCAAAAAGTATAAACAAAAATTTACAACTTGTTAGAATATGAAAATTTGAATTAATAAACAGCTAGACATCATCTTTATATCTGCTCTCAATATTTTTATAACTATTTGATATCAGTTGCTAATGAAACGTTTGACCAGAATTTGAGGAGCTTTTTCCTATAGAATCGACTTGGTATGGAGCGACTTTAGACCAATATCTCTAGCTCAATATCTGTAAGGGTATTTATGTTTCAACTCTTTCTCTCTTTTTCATGTTTTCTTTTTCTCCCATCCCCTTGGCTCCTCCCACAGACTGCATCGCGTAGGCGCTTTCCACAGATTAATTGAAGTCATAAGCAATTGTAAACTTATCGCTTTGGTCTCTGGACGTAGGCAGACGGCGGTTGTGGGGGGGAAGAGGCATTCGGATAACTTATTTCGCGTCTCTTAACTATTTTTCAGCTTCTTCTTCTTCTTAAACTTTTGTTGTTGTTGTATTTGTTGCGGTTTTGTCGATTTATCGATTTGCAGGCAGAAGCAAACCGCATTGACAGTTAGTTTTTGCTGCTGCTGCTGCTGCTGCTGTTGTTGTTGTATTTGGTGTTGGCGTTGCTTAATTTGTTGCTATATTTGATTGTGGCACACTTTGCGCAATTATTTGATTGCGTTTCCATTAAGTACCGATACAGTTCAAGAGTTCAACAATCAGTAGCCAATAGCAGCTCATTTATTTCATTCCCCATTCGAGGTTAAATTCCATTTGCACTCACCCCACTCAATGGAATGGTTCGATTCGCACTAATAGCTGATGCCCACTGCAAACTAATCAAACGGCTACAAAACACAAACTCTCTAATTGAGTTGTTCATTTAGTTTGTTGTCCTCTTGAGTTGAGTTCGATTACTATATCTTCATATGAAATGAAACTGCTCGTATAGATATGAAGTAGATGCAAAACTTTATATATATTTATTAAATACATGTTGTAGTGTAAATTCTTTTCTTTAGTATTTGTTTGTTAAATGTATAATAACTACATATTTCTGTTTTATTTATAAGCCTTATTTTTATTACTTCTGCTTTTTTTATTTATTTATATTTTTTTTTTTTATTAAGTGTAGAACCTGTACTATAACTAAAAGTACAATAACAACACAAGGGTAGAAAATTATAAATAGAACCAAACCCCATAACGAGTCATGAGGATTTCAAATGGTGAAGGTCTTATTGATGTCCAATAGTCTTGGCAAAGCCTTGCCGTTTAATGGTTTAATGGCCTTAATGGTCTGGCGGGGAGTAGTCCTCTTGCGAGCAGGTTGCGGTGTCTCAACAGTCTTTCGCTGTATCTGCTCGTGTGCATTCCGATCTGCTCTTCGACTGTATGCAGTTTCAGATCTTTGTGGAGTGTGGAACCACGTACGTACCAGGGACAGTTCGTTATCTGTCGAAGTACTCTATTCTGTAGTACTTGTATCCGTTTGTAATTGGATTAGGCAGCAATCCCGAAAATCTGCACTCCATAAAGCCATATAGGCAAAATGCAATGTACATATACAGCTCTTTTGCATCTTAGCGGCAATCTGCTACTCTTATTGTTGAGCCACCGCAGTTGCAGCAATCTATGACGACATTTCTTAGCTTTGAGGTGTGGCTCAAAGGTATGGCGCTTGTCCACGATGATGCCGATGTATTTGACTTGAGGCGGCTGCTCCAGAGCAACCCCTTCTAGCTGAATTGGTGGTGTCTGCGTTGCTTTCTTACGGGTGAAGCATGGGTTTGTGGTTTTCAGCGGGTTAATCTTGAGGTTCCACCGCTTACACCAAGCAGCAAGAGTATCCAGATACCTTTGCAATCCTGTACTGGCCTCTGCGCAACTATTATTTCTGCTATTCTTATTTACCCATCGCTCTTCTCTGCAATGCTCATGAATTAAAGTTTTAAGAATAATACATTTAACAGTTATTATTATTATATTAAAAGTATCTTCAAAAAAAGTAATTTACATTTTTTTTACATATAACCTTGCTATGCGATTCTCATGAGTTGCCCATATATTAAGCTTACATACAATGTATATTTTGTTAAATAGTTACATTTCCTTTCTAGTTACTAATATACTTATATACAGGGCCAGGCAATTGAAGTGCTACAAAATTGAAACTTTTATAACTTTTCAGATCAGGGATGATCATGCAAAAAAATGCTTAACTGATTTCTACAGTAGTCGGAATGCTTTTTATTAGATTTAAGCTCATCATAACTATAAATATATGTAATTTTCAATTCTTGGCCTCAAAATCTGCTCATTTCCACATTAGTTACTCATCGCTCTTCTATGCAACTCTCATAAGTTCTACACTCATTTTGTTTCACTTTGGAAATTCTTTCTTTATTTATTTTTTTTTTATTTATTCATTTTTTTATATATATATTGTTACAATTTTAGAGTTCAGACTTTGTCTTTTCTACTATGATAAATGGTTGATTTATGATATGATATGCACTGGAGTTTCGAAAAAAGTCTGTGATAGGGAAAATATTAATGTAAGAAAGAACCCTTGAAGAGATTATAATAGGTTGGCGAAAAAGTCTTGCTTTTTCAAATGGTTTATAACGGTTTGATGACTCATGCCCAGCTCTTGGCCGATGCTACGGCTGCTACTATGCCGGTCTCTTTCGAACAATTCAGCGATTTTATCGCAATTTTCGACGACAGGTCTTCCGGACCGTGGCGCATCTTCAATCACCTCTGCACCAGTACGAAAACGTTGTCCATAAACTGCACAAATTTTATTAGCAGCATGAGATGCATTTTTGCCTTTATCGTAGTAGTACTGTAAAATATGCCGTATTTTCTCTTTATTTTGCTCCATGCTTGCGACGTTATAACTCACGAATGACTAAAAACAAACAACAATTATTCAAAATAGCTTTCCAAAAAGCTCTAGCGTGAACCGATGCGACGAATACAACTAGAACTACGCACTTGCAAAGACAAGCTTGCGGAAATACCGCAAGACTTTTTTGCCAACCTATTATTATACTAAACTTAATACTAGATATTGTGCGTTATTTTATACTCTTATTATATTGTGCTCTGCTTCTGAAAACTCTTTAGTGTTTGAAAATATTATTTATAAATAAAAATATAAAACATAAACTTCTCCCCGAATTAGACATTTATATGCATATTTATTCAAATGAAGGGAGAAAGTGGAGAGGTGTAAATTCTGCTCCAAGAGACAGTTGCAATTAATTTTCAATTAAAGCCGCAGCCACATTTTAATTGTTTGTCTCCAAACGACAGCCGCAAGTCGAATGAATAAACAAACATATGTTCCTGGGAATTGCTATTCATATTTACACGCCAGTTAGGCGGATCCATCCCAAGGCACCCAATTCTAAATTCGCCCCTTAGAAAGCAAAGCGACGCAGATTTAGATTAAGGCACGAGTGGAAACTTGGCTTTGTGGCACGTTTAGTTGGCACACACCAGGCACACACAATAAAACACAACACACACACACACATACAGCAGACAGCACAGAGCACAGAGCACACGGCACACACTCTCCTCCTGTTAGATGGCTTTCAGCATGAATTTGAATTCGCATCTTTTCATTTATGCTTGCAAGCGTAAGCAAACTTTCAAGACGGCAATAAAACTCGCTCTCAAATGCCATCAAGTTTCCGGAGCCACTAAATTCACGTGGCGTCTCCTTGGGTATGTGTGTGTGTGTGTGGGTGCAGGCAGCTGCTGCCTTCTGCCTGTCACATTTCCATTAGCATTTGCCATTTAACTCATCAGCCCAGCATGTGTGTGTGTGTATCAAGTGTATCATCTTGCTGCGCCTGTTTAGCACATTTATTACCCATATTTTGACATCCGGCTTTTATCCTTTCGCTCCTTTACGTGCCTCGCCCGACAGCTTCATCTCTCTCTCTCTTCTTCTTCCAGCCATAATTGTTGCCTTTGGCAACAGGCGCAACCCAGTCATTTTCATATATCCCAACATTTTCACATTCAGAGCGTGGCAAAAGTTTATTATTTCCATTGTTGTTGTTGCTGTTGCTGTTGCTGTTGCTGTTGCCATTATTGTTATTATCCTGCTTACATATGTCCTGCGTTTTAATTATTCAGACAATCGGCAAACGCGCCAAGCGAGCGTTAAGAAGCGTTTAAAAAGTTTGCACGCTTACAATTGAGAAATATATATATATACTCGTCATATATCATGGAAAGCTATCATATTTCGCTCAGCTTTTCTTTGCGATTCTCATGAATCATGTTAATTAACATTCGGCAGAAAACTTCCTGTAAAAAGAAATAAACTAATACTTGGATTTCATATATTTAGACATTAGACTTAGATATACATACTTATGTAAGTATGTGCATAGCACAAGCTATTTTTCCGCTTACACAAAATACTTATACAGAAATATAATAAAATATAAAGAAATATAAAAAGCTATTAATTTAGATCAAACTATTTATCTGTATCACAATTATATTATAGGGCGGGCCATCTATCGATTTCGATTTGAACCACGGGCTAATTTGACTCTGGCAATACTTAAGTCATTCTGTTCTGTCATCAAATTCAGTATATTTTCTACGCTGAACGAAATTAATCGATTTACGTTTGAGCAACGTTGGAATATATTGGAAATTTATTTCCAAAACGCAGACAATTGGGCAGAAATCGCAAATTGAAAAATCATCTTTTCGGACGAAGCTCATTTTCATCTTGGTGGCTACGTCAATAAGCAAAACTGCCACACGAGGTCTTAGAGAAGCCAATGCATTCATTGCGAGTGACTGTTTGGTGCGGATTGTGGAGCGGATGCATCCTTGGCTCATAATTCTTTGAAGACGAGGACGGAGCAACCGTTACGGTCAATGGAGACAGCTATCGCACCATGATCACCGATGTTTTTGTGCCCGCTCTTGATAGTATTGAGGTGGACAATGTTTGGTTTCAGCAGGATGGTGCAACTTGTCACACATCTCATCCGCCACAATCAACTTATTATTATTAATCTGCAGAAATCTTGATGTTAATTGAAGAAGCTGCCATTTGACACCGTTGGACTATTTCCTGTGGGGCGCCGTTAAAGACAAGTGTTATGTCCACCATTCAGGGACAATTGACCATTTGTAGGCCAACATTCGTGATGCCATTGATGAGATACGACCCCAAACACTCGAAAAAGTGCTCGAAAATTGGTCCGACCGAATGGGCAGCCATTTGAATGAAATAATATTCCATTTCTAAGCAGAACAATTGTACTTTAAAACAAAACAAAATGCCAAATTTGGCAAAATCTCAAACCGTTTTTAATTATTGCATTTTTAAATCGAAACATTTAAGTATATAATTTACAGTAGTTATGAGTTCTATATCTGCCATAAAATACCCAAATGCTTTTAACAGCTCAAGTTCCAGCTCTTCTTTGCAATTCCCATGAATTCAACTAATATTTCAGTGGGATCTTTAAGATCTGTCGTGATTGAGGGAGCCTAGCGTGGTTAGCTAGTGGCACTCGTTGAGTTTTAGTAGCCATGAATCACTTCGACGGGAAACGTCGCGCTTCGGTCGTTCATACATCTCTAGAAGGCGACTGTATTGTTCTGAGTATGAATTGATACACATTAATGAAGCTCCGAGTGCAAATTAAATTAAAATATGGATACAGCGATTTGAAGAGACCGGATCTATATTTAAACTGCCAGCAAAAGGTCGGCCAAGAACGTCTACGACCATAGAGAAGAGGGTGAAGGAGTCAGTACGAAAAAGAGTTTGACAAGAGTTTTCACAAATCAGCGATCGCGTTTAGAAGAGTGCCGTCTTCGGGAGGGCAGTCATTTAGCTGATAATATTTTTTTAAATAAACAACATTTAAGTACCTAATCATCCTATATTTTATTTCAACTATGCCTTTTGTATTTCTTTTGGTAGCCTATACTAAATAAATGCACGTTCTATTGCGCCACCCTGAAAGTCAGGATACTTTATGCTGACTAAATAATAATAACATATATGTATGTCTATATAAAAATATATGTGTACATAATCCATAACCTATAGGATGTCAAAATTCTATGTTAATGTTTTCATAGCATCACAACTTTCTCCCGCGCACTGTTTACCCCGCGAAAATTATACCCTGTATAATAATACTTTCATGTTTTGCAATAAAAACTGTTTCTATTAACAACTTCACATTTATCGATAAATATCGATTTGTTATTAATTTTTATAATATTATTATATTTTCAATAATATTTTATTTACAAATAAAGTTTTATTTTACTTGTTTGCTTTTTTTTCTTTTAATAAATCAGAGTTTTTTCATCTTTAGTCTTTAAAGTCTCAGAGTCCCTTGTAAATCGCGCGTTCAATTGATCAACTTCCTTTGATGCTATCGACAATCATTAGCAGCTTTTGATAAATTGATTTCTTGAGGCAAATTTGACAAATTTGCTAATCAAACAAAATGCCAGGAGAAGACCCAGAATGAGGGAGAGACAGAGAAGCTGCTGAAAATGTGGAACATCTTTTGGCTTGGGCTGAGCTGAACTGAACTGAACTGAGCTGAACTGAGCTGAGCTGAGCTGAAAGGTGTTTTTAATTACTCGAAGTAGTTGACAAGAGGAACAATTAAAGGCCGACGACAGAGCCTTGGCTCCGGGTTGACATTTAACCAAACGGAAAAGTGCAAATATTGTCAGTTAGTCCCGGGCATGAATGAATGAAGCAAGGGCAACGGGTAAGGGAAAGTGGAATGGAAAACCCACACAGCAACATCATTAGTGCCCATCCTTCCCCTCCCACAGGCTGGCATCAGGGGATGCTCGACTTTGTCTTGAGAGTTGAGAAAACTGACAGTAAACAGCAAATGCTGCAGCAGAGCCAGGTTTCATCTCTCCCCCCTCCTCCTCTCTTGATCTGTGTGGAGATTTTCTAAAACTAAAATAATTTGCTAATATTTGCACAGCCAGAAAGCTGAGACGCCGCGTTGGGAACATCATTAATTATTTTAGGCAGAAACCGACGCGGCTTTTCAGTGGAGACGAGTTGCTTGAATACCGGTCGAATGCCTCTCTGAAAGGTTGTTAATTAATAGAAAATTCGCATTGGAATTTCACAATTTTTCCGCTCACAATTTGCCACTCTGCATGACATCGATACAAAGTTGTCTATGCATCAGATTTATGATCTATAAATTCAAGTATTTTCTGCTATTTTACAAGTTTTTTTTTAAGAATTTGCTATGATATTTTATTTTTAATTTTAACTCAATAATTTCATGTTTGATTTCCTATAAATTTTAACTCTTCCTAGTTCCCATAAAACATTCTGTTGACTAACATTTGGCATTACTGTTAATTTAGCCAATTGGTAAACGGCTCACTGTTAAACTCACATAAGAATTATTGAACGAAACTCAGGCATTGCAATGCGCTCAGCTAGCAGCTCACTCACTCACTCGCACACACGCTCTTCCGCTCAGACAGAGCGCCGCCCCTTTTGCTTGAGTGGTTTGCCTGTGTGTACGCGCGTGTGAGAGAGAGCGGGTGCAGAGCAGTGCAGCGGCTGGCGCTCATTTTTTATTTGCTAATCAAATTGTGTGCTACTCTAACCTTCAGACTTGCACTGTAAGACCTCAGCTGCTCCAATTGTGTGGCGCCTCTGTGGGTGTGCGAGCGAGATGCCCAATTGCAGAGCCAGCGGCAGCGACAGCGGCAGAGGCAGAGGCAGAGGCGAAATGAGAAAATTTCCAGTTGGAGGCGAACAGGCGACAGCCAAGTGGAGCACACACGCAGCATTTGCCAGCGTCTAACGGTTTCTAGTCGAATCTTTGTTTTTGTGGCATATGCTTATCAGTCCGGACCGCTTATCACGTTGAGTAATGAATTTCTCGTGTGCCTCTTCGCATTTATTCTTCGAAGCAGCTATAAAATATTGAGATTTGTACAGCCAAAAAACGAGCTGTTTATCAGCAGCAGCAAAAATCTATAAAGATTAAACCTCTACCAAAAATATAAAAATGAAATAAAACTGAATTGGAATTGGTAGACTTTGTGACATAAGCTGGCAACAGATAATTCCGCATTCCATGAAATCATTTTGCTATATTTAGTTGCCCTCTCGAGGGGCTGTCGCAGAGATTCATATACAGATATAATTAATAACTTGTTGTGCCAATACACAAACGCCGTTTACCCCTTGAACCGCTTTGAACCTCCGCTCTGCCGAGCAAATAGCCCTTTGCGACCCTTGCCTCAAAGATGCTGCAACTCATTCAGCACAAAAAGATTTCAGTTTTGGGTTGAAAAAACGAGAAAAAATTAATTTTCGTTAAAGAGTTCATAAAGAGAAAGGGATGAGTGTCGACCTGGAGACCCTTTTAGGGTGCAGATCTTGAGAGATCAAAGATGCTGGTCCATTTGGCCAATATGGGACTGGGGTTACGAACCAGAAGTGTGTTCACTTTTTTGCTGGAAATCCTGAACTTTCTTTATTAATTGCCACTGACGTGTTGTCAGAGGCGATTCGGGTTCAGAGGTGCCAAGCGGCTTGGTCCAGTTAAGATGGGAACTAACATGTCAGAGTCTGCAAGTGATGGACAGTTGACCGTTGCAAGCTGATATTTCCTGGGAAAGTGAACAGCTTATATCATAATACGGGTTTTCTGAAAGTTTTCTTGAAGCTGAACTTCAAATCTAAACTTTGGTTTCAGCAGGAGTTCGTAGACGAATATAGAAGAAATATAAGTTTTGGTATGGGATTACGATTTGAAGATAAGATTATGAAAATACCGATTAAGAGCGATTTTCTTAATATTTAAGCTATATTTAACAAAGTTAAATAAAATTTTATTAAATGTGATTTTATATATTCTGTTTTAACTCTTTCAGAAGGACTTCTAAACATTATATTGCCAGCATATTGAAAGCTGCTCTGATAAATTTCTGCTAAATAAAAAAAATAAAAATAAATTTTAAACATTTTCTAAGCTCAACTTTTTGGTTTCCAACATTTTTCAGCTCTACACAAAAAATCCAAAAAAAAAAAAGAAAAAGAGAAGGAAAATCATTTCAACACATAAAAATCGAATTAGTCACAGCAACAGATAAAAATGATAATTAATGATCTTTCAGTCAAAAACCAAAAATATGTGTTAAATGCGTTGAATTTCGCGCACTTTTCCAGAGCAGCTCCGCCTACCCTAACGAAAAACTGGGAAATGCTGAGCAAAAATGTTAGAAAAACGAAAAAAAAGGCAACTATAAAATGCGAAATCCAAATTATTTGCAGCGAAAAATGCATTGAAAATGGGCAGAAATAATGTCAAGCGTAACAAGGGAAAACGGAAAAGCGGCAAAGCAGGCTGGACGTGGAAGGGGACAGCGGCATATCAAGATCGTGCCTGAACTAGGGCATTATTTTTTTTGCATATGCAATCGCATAGAAAATTGTTGCACCCCAAAGAGATCGCTGTGCGTGTGGCTGTGGCTGTTGCTGACCTTTGACCCAGTTTCTTAGGCTTTGCCAATATTTTTGCATCTTTGGCTTTTGCATATGCAGCAACAGCAGCCGCAGCAGCCGTCGCCCTTTGAATGTTTCATCTCATTTCACAAACTCATTTGCTTTCTTTCATTTCGGGAAAAATGGAAAATTGTGTGAGTTGGGTATGGAAATGTGCAAGAAGAAAAGCCGCGTGTCGTCGGGCAGCGCCCTGTTTTCTTCTTTTTTTTTTCTCCTACTTTGCACACTTCAAAATTTGTTTTGTCTACGTTTTACCTTATTATTATTATTTTTTGCACCTTTGTTGAGTTGACTTTATTATTTTTGTTTACGCATAATGCATAAATATTTATTGACAGCTCGAGGCATAAGCGCATAAGAGCAAAAAGTATCAAGACAATGGATCAGGAAGAAATTTTCGCGCATTTTCTTAAATCATTTTTTTTAAGGAATAATGAAAATCCATTTCGCGCCTAAAACGAGATTTTCTTGGGGGGAACAAAATGAGATAAGTGAAGCATAAAAAATGTAAAGCTTAAGATCAGCATGGAATTAGGTATTTGATAATGCTTATAGAGATATTGCTTATAGATATTCTATAGTACATTCCCATGAGATATATATATGATATAGTAGTTGGATAGATAGGACTTTAATCATATATCCGGAGATTGGTTAAAAATAGTTTTTATGTGAAAATTTAAATATAATAAATTATTTCTATAAAATATACTTCTAAAGTTTAATAAAAAGATTATTAATATAAGAATTTGTATTTAGCTAGATATAGGATATATATTTTTATTGTAAAAAAGTGTATTTTCTATGCTGATCTGGCTACTTTTGCAATTTATCCAACCATAAACCATATCTACAAAATTTTCTAAAAATTATGTTATAAAGGTTTCGCATACTTAAAGACCCTATAAACACACAGCAACAACTGCCCTTCAGTTATCAATGATATCCTCTTCTAAAAGAATGCCTTTTGAGCCTGATTTTATGATAATGATTTGACAAACTCCTATGGAACAGCTCGCATATATATCTAATAACCTTCCCTCTTGGCATCACAACACATTTCATTTCTATAGCAAGTCGCTATCATAACACCTATATATAGGTTATATAAAGCAGAGCTCCAAATTTCGCATAGCTGACAGTCGAAATGTCAATTGAATTGAAGGTGCCAACTGCCTTTTGTCAGCCCCTTTTGACACGCCTCATAAAAATGAACGCAATCGCCACCACCAACGCCAAGGACAAGGGCTGACGCACTCGTCCCCCCTTCCAGCTCTATCGATATGTGGTGCTAATTGAATTAGGCAAGTATCGGGATGTGTGAAGCAGTAGTCGAGGCATCAGGACATCTGCCTTGAATTTGATTGCGCAATCAAAACCTCATATGGTGGATGTCTCATGAGATACGATTGTCATGCATATACAAATGCTTTGTGGACTGTCACGCATAATAAGCCTCAACGGTCAAAGGCAATTGCGATTTCATTTTTATGATTTTCTAATGAAAAATCACAATTGAAGATCTTCGAGCCGAGCTTCGCGACGGCAGCTGGACAAATAAGCAGCGCGTATAAGAAAACCAACCCTTCGGCCCAAGACAACAATAACGCTCTGCTATTGACCTTTGCTGACCTCAGGCATTGCTTGCATTTGCATAGAACGTTCAAGTTTTGGACAAATGAATATATTTCGTTGCATGATTTTCTAAAAATTTTCTTGTTTTCATTTCTTTGGGATAAAACTTGAATTTTTTTTGGGTAAAAAATGTGAAAATTTTTAATGAATTTTCGTTGAATGGTGAGAAAGGAAAACTTCCCAAAAACTAAACAAGAAAACAAAATGCAACTGCCTATTGAACCATAAGATTGAAATGTATACCTCAATTCTCACTTTATCACAGATCCTAAGTTTCTCCACTCATAATTCCTTGATTGACATTTCGCTGGCATTTCCATCAAATTGCATTGCTGTTCCGAGTTCTTTTCTTTCTTTTTGTGTTTTTTAATTGTATTTGACATAGTTGCCAAACAAGATCTTAATTTTTTGCTAGGGGGTCGCTCAAGGGTCGCAGCATCTCGAGTTTTGAGTTTGATTGCCTAAAGCCGACAGCTGCCCTTTGCAGCGTGCAAACATAAGTTGGCATTGAGCTTATAACTGACATTTGACCAATGGTCAGATAGGTTGGCAAAGGGTTGCCTTTAGGGTTGCCCTCGATGGATGCTGCAAGGCTAAGTTTGAATCTAATGAGGTTACAATTGGAGAAAGTAACGGAAAGTCTGTCAACTCTCTCTCCATCTTTTTGCTTGTCCTTCGGAGTGAAAATACTTTAGTATAAAAAGGACAATCAAAGAAATTTCATTAAGACTGAGATGATTAGATGATTAGTAAGATCTATCTCCCGACTTATCCTTGATGATGTTGTATTGGTTAGATTTGACGAAAGTTATGTCAACAATTTAGAGCCTAACTCTATCTGTGATCTTTTTACTTGAAGAGAAATTGGCAAGCATTTACGTAAGAGCTGAAGAAACTTATGCTTAAGCCAAAAAAGATGAAATCAAGTCCAACTGTGCCTAGATCTACATTTCTATCTCAATCCCATTTTCTCATTGCAAATATATATCTTTTAGGTTCAATATTCAACCTTAACTCGAAATAAAACTGTCAATTAAAGCAGACATTTTTTAAATCTCTTCAAATTATCAACAACTAAAAAACTTCAGCTAATCAAAACATCTAATAAAGTATCATATGGCTCATAACCCTACAGGGATATTTCATCTGCTTTTTTTTTGACTGCACAAATTGCTTGATAAAATTACAATTGCGGCTAGAGAACAATAAGGAATAACAGAGCGCAAAATAATAACTGAAATGGGCTTACTAATGTTTTGCGGTTTTTGATTTCAAAAGGATGCTGGCAAAAGGATCACGAAATTGATACATCGCGAGAAAAAGGGGTGGCAATTGCTACCTCGTGGAAACTGTAGCAAGGATGTTGAGTTGAGTTGCGCCTGGGCCAAGGTAGGTCCGCTCACGTATCGCATTTCAGTTGCAGATTGCAGATCTCTAACCCGTCGAGGCAGGGCTCGTGCCTACAGGGCTAGAGGCATTATCTAATTACCGCATTAGCTGGCCGAGACCAGCTGCCACGTGGGTGTTGGCCAAGTTACGGCATACCAAATAGTTGGCAGGCCCTTGGGCGCATGGTTTTGATGTCTTTGTCAGCAGCAGCAGTAGCAGCAGCACACAGCAGCCACAGGAAGCCAGGACAATGGTCAATGGGCAACACCTACTGAGGCAGCATTGACTTGATTTACGTGCTGACGAAAGGACTACACAGAACGACCTGCGACACAACACACAAGACACAGCCACACCCACACCAACACACATACAAACCCAGCGTGTGTTGCTGTTGTTGTGTCTGTTAGCAAAAATAATTGCCCATATTTATGAGGCATTTTAGCCTTTTATGCTTGGCATATTTCCTTTGCCATTTGTGCATCTATCTATTACCACAAATTTCTTTAGCTCGGACAACTATTTTAGTTGTAGTGGCCCACAATTGTTTTAGGCCTTGTTTTTGTGGCACACGAACTTCCTTCCGTAAGCAATTTCATGCTCATTTTGTGGGCGTTCAAATTGGTTTATTGTCCTCGAGGCCAGATGCTACAGCCACAATACCTTAAAGTACAAAAAAGAAGAATGAAGAAAAAACAAAAACTGCCCTGCGGCCATTCGAGCCAGTCCAAGGTGTGGATATCTTTATGTTCAGGTGATTAACGCTGTGACTTCTGTTTGATATCTCTGCTCCTTTTGCAAGTAGGCGGCACAAAGAGATTTATAATAGTTTTGTATAGTTTATTTGATCTCCTTTTCTATCAGAAATAAGGGCGACAGCAGTGAATTAATTCAAGTTTAGACAAGATTATGGCATTTGCTTGGTTTATATATTTAATTACTTATCATGTTGAAGTAGTTGAAGTTTAATCGAATGTTGTATAAGCTACATGGCACGATGTACTTATTTTATAAATTGTATTTATTAATATTTCTATTATATTTTATTCTCTATTATATGATATTCTCATTAGTATTTATATAGAAATAGTATGCCTCACTTTCTCCTATTCAACAATGGTAAACTTAATTGATATTTGTTTTCTTCTAGACTTTAATTGCATTAGGACTCTAGCTAATTGGTATCAATTGCTCAAATGATATATACCCAAGATAGTTAGCTCTCATATCAGGCAATCCCCGCATATATCATGCTCTACAAATTTAGGTATGTAAAGTTGGTGTGGAATAATCCATTCCAAAGCTGCTTTACGTTTCTATTTGTATATACACTTAAGCACATGCTTTATATCCACAGTCAATGCCAAGACTTATAATTATCTAGCTATAACATAAACTCCATTTTAAGTCTAGTTTGGTCAAGAACTGAATACAACTAAAACATTTCAAATTATGAAGTGATCTGATCTGCTCACCTCTAAAGCCGCTCACTGAACCCTGAACCCTGAACCCTTTTGCTCCCAAGTGTGTCCACATTTCCATCTGATATTTCACAAGAGTTGCTCTCACATGAGGTCGTTTGCCGGTCCGAGAGATGCTGCGAGCAACAACCAGGAGATCAACAAAAAGTTTAACCCCTTTTAATTTGGCCAGCCACTTTTTGTTGTGGCCAACAAGTAATGATATTTTATTTCGGTTTTTTTTATGAAAAAGTTGCTACACATAAGCGAAAACTGCGATTAAACAAAAACAAAAACAAAAACTAAGAAAAAAACCACAATGAAATGAAATTTCGCAAACAAATATATTAAAATGTCAACTAGGCAAATGTCAATATGCGGGGTTGATGCGGCACAACATCAATTATATTATTCAACGAGTATAATTTTTCCCCTACTCCGATTTCTGTTTTGTGATCTGTGGCGGCTTTCATTTAATTGTCGCCAACGATTGGCTGGCTGGAGGGGTTTGGGTTAAATGCATTTTGATTTTGCAACCGGCTGGGAAGTTCGTGATCTGCGAACTCTTCGACAATCGGCTTGACATTTACAAGCCGCTTGCACTTTTGGTTTTTAATTAGATGAGGCCCAAGCGGGGTCCAACTAGCTGGTTGGGTGGTCTCCCAGCTCTGGGACTTGGACTCTGCTGAGAGGCTGCTGATTATCGACGCCAGCGCTTAGATCTTGCCGTCGATTAAGCTGCTTAATGGCATTAACATGATTAAGTAAGTGCTGGGTAGAGAGTGTGGACAGGGGGCTGGGCTAGTCACCCGCTGACTGCCCTTTGAAGGGACCCCAAGGGGGGCTTTGCACTCCGGACGCGCACTTGCCTTTCATTCATAATTCTCTCTTCAAAAAAGTGTATAGAAAAACAACTTCTGCGGCAGCTAATTGAACAATTGATCTCTGATCGCGCATTCATAAATGTGAATGTTAAGTGAATGCATTTGAATGCGAAATGAATAAGCCAGCGAGCGATTAGTTGACTAGCTGCTCAGCCTAACTAGTACTCAAGCTTGCAGCTTAGGGGTTCAATTGTTATTTTTTCGGCTCTCTTGTCGAACGGGTCGTGCTTTATTTTTGGGGTGGTTAGTGTCAAAGGTCAAACTGCACGAAAACTTCCCATGGGTCAGTCTGTTTTTGGGCATAGAAAACTCGTTTCTGCACCAATTTCAATAACCTTTTTTTGGCATTAAAATTTTAATATGACCTTTGAACTTGGCCAAGGCCCGCATGAGTATAGGCCAATATAACATATATAAGTATAAGTATTTCCAGTATAAATTTTCTTGTTTTTGGTGGGAAAGCGTCCAGAAGCAGCTGCTCAAGTAACAACCAGAAATTTATCAGTTATCAGCGGTTTCTAAAGCAAAGTCTGGCGAGCGTAAATTTGTTCAAGTCTATTTGCATTTAGCGGCAAGATTTTCTTAGCTGAAATCTCAACTATTTCATGAAAGAGATATGCACTACGTTACGCAATACACCTAGAGTTTCTCACCAAAATTATTTTTATGAATGAACTCACTTACAGACTTACAGCCCTCCAAACAACAAGAAGAAGACTGCGGCATGAAGGAAGTGCGAGTATGCGTAATGCAGTAAAAGACAAACAATTGACTAAAACAAAGAGATCCCAAACGAGATCTTCTAAGTTTATCAATATGCAAATATTTGTCATCATAATAGAACAGTGCAGTGCAACTGGGTCGCTGAGTTAGACAACAGTTTAGATGCGCATAGGGCTCTGGGCCACAGCACTGTCTCCGGTGAGCATTTCGTAAATACCAGAGGTGAAAAATGCTGTGGGAACTACAATATGTGGAAAATCTAACTGAAAAGCGAACTGGCGGAAGTCTTAGATAAAAAGCTGTGGTTCCGTTTAGTAATGAAATGTTTAGAGACTATTTTGAATAAGTTTTGATATGCATTTGTGTCATCAGAGCTTGAAGGTAGAGTTTTTCAGCAGGAATAGAAAAAAGAGAGAAATATGTTTAAATAAATTCATGTCACAATTGGCTCTTAAGCAATTTACTCTGTAAAACTCTAGGGCTTCTTAGCTCCTCATACTCCCAGTTACAGTGTTAACTAAGAATTCCAATTATTTCCGCACGTATTATATATGAGTTCTCTCTGATCACACAGTTGTCATTCTGTTGTAATTTACAAATATAAAATGCATTTATGCATAAGTGTTTCGTCCACATTCCTGAATAACATCTGTGTGTCTGAGAGACAATGTGTTTTAGCTTTTAATGCAAATTGGATTCCATACGATACGCTTCACATCCGGTCTTCAATATGCATAGCTAGCTAGCTATTTATACGATTTCTTAAGCATTACATTTCTCGAGTCAGTTAATTACTTCCTTCTGAAATGTAAATCGCAGACATTAGGCATACGCGATTGACCACTTGGTGGCGACATCGGGTCTTGTTTATATGTAGGTAGCTGCCGCAGCGGAACCAGGTTATTTAACACTTTCAACGCAACCCTCTCCAATCGAACTCGTAATTGTTGAAACCCAATCATTCGCTCACATTGTTTGGCTTTGATTGCCTTGCGGTGTCGGGTTTCGTATTGGAACTTGAGCGACAGTTGCCAATGCCAAACAAGAGCAGGGTGCAAACATATCATGGTACGGTCAATAAACGACCCTTTAGGGGTAGCACATAATATTTAATAACAATTGATATAAATATTGAAAGTATTATTGAGTCATAATTGACCAAACACTAAAGGGTTGCATTCGATTCGTGTGAGGTTTCGAGTGGCTGGACTATGGCTATAAATAGATACAGTTAACTCATAATCTTTATCTTCGTGCCAGCTTATCTTGAATTAGATGTGGTTTGGGCTCTTGTAAATTGAGTCACTTGTTGCTTGTGGGCCATAAATAAAATTTGTTCAATTGGAAACTGCATCCATATCTTCATGATAAGCCAAAGACATCACGCTTATCGAGCAGACGGGGAAACAGAGCATGTCTTCCGCAGATAACATTCGGTCAGATCTCAACTTACAGTTCATTAGAATCATAAATAAGTCAGCAGCATGGCATGATAGCAAAGGATTTGTGTCTGTTTTTTATTTGATTGGAAAAGTTCTGTTAAGGGCCCCACATCCTCATCCTGCCTGTGACTATGTACAATATAATAAAATGTCACATATTTCTCACGGAAATGTTCTCCAGTACTTGCCTCTCCTTTGCCTTCCTCGTACTGTAACAAATTCCAACGAGTGCATGGAGTGCACGCCTTCGGGCAGGAATTCCCCCGTTTATAGTTAAATGTTGTTCGGAATCGATTGGGTCTCCACCATAAATTGTAATCTTCCACGGGCAAATTGTTGTAGATCCTCCAAAGGAATATGATTTTCATTTTTTAATGCCTGTCCAGATGTTTTCTTAGCACATTATGCACCATGTGGTGCTGTGGTGTGTCGAGGTTTCTTTCCTTATTTAAATACTGTCGTTTGGGGGTTTTCTTTTCGGTAATTTTGTTTCTGCTCGTTTCTCACACTCGTGTAGCTAATTTGTGATTTCTGGTGTTTTCGGTGTTGGATTTTGGTTGCGTGTTTGTTTTACGGTTGCTTTGTCAACTATTTTCCGGCTATTGATTTCATAATGGTTGTTGTTGTTGTTGTAGCTGTAACTTTATTGACACTTGAGTGGATGGATGACATGCAAGTGCCGCATGATCTAATGATTTATTGACATGTTTACCATGCTGAGGTTGGAGGGTGTGACGTCAGGTTTACCAAATAGAAACTGACGTTAGCTGGACCAGCTGGGACTTGATCGAGTAAAAAAGATAAAGAGCTCGCACAGCCCCATTCTTATGCTGCTATCTTATGTATATTCCGATATTTTGACATCGCTCTCATTGATTTATAAACTTATGTCTATGCTTAGTTCAATACAAAGATCTTTTAGTTGTATATGATATTCTAGTATTCAGGGTTAACCTCAAGTTAATGTTAGAATGTTTCTTATACGTATCATTTATCGCATATATTCTATATTTCGGATCTCTTAGCTACATTTCTGCATGTCTTCAGGTATCTTCCTTCAAAATGTTCATTATTATATCCATTCACTTGCCGGCTCCATCCTGAGAGAGTTTCACTTCCTACACCTGTTTTGAGCCACAGCATAACCTGCCTATGCAAACACATCCTGTATCCGGGTCACCAGGAAATCCAACTGCTCCAAAATCACGTAAAATATTTAAATATTTACCTACCACAAGAAACATGCAGAACAACATTGAGTCAATGAAGAGAAAAGAATGCTGCGCTTGCCTTTCCCAAGGATATTCAACTACAAGAAAGCGAGCAGGAAAAATGCATTTTCCACCCGGACTCTGAGGGGCACCTAAGAGAAGTGCGCGGGTGTGCGCAGCCTGCTCTGCAATGAGCGTAATTTGAACACCGCGAGAAAACGCGGTGCGGTACTTAGTTTTCCAATTTGAATTTCTAGCTAGAATTTCCCACACTTTTCTTAAAGACTTTTAGGGGGAATAAAGAATAAAACAACAAAAAGAATTAGTCAGTTTATGCTTAATTAGTATTTTGTCTAGAGTTTCAGTGCAATGTCGCAATTGAATGGAAAAACAGGAAGTGCTGCAAATCGATGCATATGCCAAACGTTGAGCCGCTGAACCGTGATCAGATTTGCACCTTGTGCTACCTGCACGGCCTGGGCACATGCTGCGGTTTTGCCTTTTGTGCGCCCTAATTACAGTCGTAACTGAGAGCCAAACAAATCACGTCAAACAATGCAACTCAAGTGCTGACTCTTGGCAGGTAGCTGCCTGCAGGATATGCTTCGACTGCTGCGCCTCCGCAGTCAGTGTTCGGTTTCAGCTGGACCCTTAAGGGACACAGGCATGGAAATAGACATGGACATGGACATTGGACAGCGGGTGCACTTTTAGCACTCGTTCTGCGGTTTCGAGCACAAGTGTTCCCGGGAACTGAACTATTGTATATATACAAACACATATGATCGCGTGCCAGGCTCTTCTGCTTGACCAGACCAGCTCAAAGAGACGACTAAATGCAAGTCAAATAGTTCAGCTATAAGTTATATAGTTTATTTCTAGTATAATTGCAGATCATTCACCTAAATAGAATCTCCACCTTTCTCATGTCAAAGCACATCATTAGCAATCTATAAATAGTATTTATATTGAGCCAGGACTAAATATTTTCCCACAAGCCCACTCACAGGAGCAGCCTGCAAGCATCCTGTCAGGAAATGATCTTTTGATCCGGAAACTATAAAATTGCTTTGGCTGCCACAACAAAATCTGTGTGTTTGTGTTCTTGGCACGCAAGCACCACTGCAACGCTATGAAATGAACCACCTGCGGCAGGCGAACAAGCATGCAGCTTAGCTCAATTGGAAATAGGGCGAGAGCAATACCTTTAATAGGGGTTTGCTAGGGGCGTGGATCGAGTCAACCGAGTAGGGTGTAGAGGAGGGAAAATAAAAAGCGCAATTAGTGTTTGCTTTAAAATTAAATTTTAATTGGAGCTACCGGCTCCTGGGGTGGTTGGTGAGAAAGTTCGAGAGACGCAGCTTCTAAAATTAGACATGTGCTCAACCAAACATGCCGACTTTTGACAGTTGTCAATTGAAACATTTCCGAACATTTCGAAACACTTTGGATGTATCAATTTCTCACCTCAACAAAATCACAGATCGCAGCGCTACGGCTTCGACGGGGACCCTCGCTTGTATTCGGGGGCGATCGTATTACCACGCAGCCTAATCCGTCTGTTGACAAAATAAATACGCGGAAATTCGGAAAAGGGTGATCCCGACATGTAGGCAGCCGCTAGCTAGATACCCCTTATAATTAATTGCCTTCTAAAGCAAACTGAAATTTATGCGCGTCAACAGCGATTAAGCGGCAAATGAAGGGGACAGACACATGCCAACAGACTACAGCCAGAGACACAGCTCCAGTTCCAGTTTCAGCTGTGGTTCCATCTTCATTTTGATGTATAAAGTATTAATAGAGAGAGAGAGTTGTTAATATAGTAAAGACTGCCTTGAAGATCAGTTAATAGTGCTATGAGGAATATATATTTAAAACTTTGACTCCTTATGTCTGCAGCTTATTATAGTTAATACAGAGCTTGGCAAGGTCATTGACAAATGTAAAATATGTTACTTCTGCAGGTTACAATTCCTATAAGGTATTCTAAAATAATAGTTAATTGAGGCTATCTACTTGAATGGACAGGTTTACATCCTAAAGTAGACTCCTCACACAATTAGGTGATGCTTTTCTTTTCTACGTATCTATGTATCTCGGATTGTACTTATATCTCAATTCAGACAATTCTTTAATAAAAACCTCGCCAAAGTGCAGTGTAACATGTTCGTATATACCATAAGCGCCACAGGACATGAACGTCGGGTGGAGCAATAAAGGAAATTAATGCACTTACTGATAGCCGCTTGGCATATAGGGGAATTGCGATTTAGAAAGACGAGCAACAGCAGAAAATCTGGGCATGTAATTTACGTGACATTTATCGCACGCTGGCGAATAAAATGCAAACAGGACAGTCGCCAAACGCATTACACGACTAAGCTGTGAATATCCTTTAAGTAGAAGCGAAGCTGGGCAACAGAATGGAGCCATTCTCTTAACCCTTTGCCGGCTGCCAACAAACCCCCGCCTCGACCAACCGGGCAATTGGTGAAGTTTTCGCAAACATTTTGCACGACTGGCAAAGGACCGGAGATAAGCTTATGTGAACTATTGCCGGATAGATAAACAAAAGCTGTGCCAACACACACACACTTAGAGACACACACACACGCGGCATGTATGTCCTGCCATGCGGCCTGGCTGGGGATCGGTCAAACTTGGAGTTTGCGTAAATGATATCCCGTGGCGAAAGGATTTCCTTTATAGGCCGCTGCACACTTTAGCAACACTCAGCACTCAACACTCGACTCGTCGCGATTGTCTTTCGGCCGCAACCCTTGCCGCATGTCCTGAGACGTCCTGCCTGACGTCTATTTATGTCCTTTTTGCATATTACTTACTCGACTGCTCACAGTGGGATGTTTGGTATGCTTCGATGTATGTTGTTGTTGTGCAACTTCCCATTATGCTATTTATCATAATTTTTCAATTTAACACCGTTCCATAGAGACATTGTCCTGCATGTCCTGTGGATGGATAGTTGCCTCAATGTTTACTTGCGCAAACATCCTTTGACAAAGTTTCCGCATTGTCCAGTTGCTTTGATGGCTTAGCCTGTACTTTCACAATTTTGCATTCTCATCGATCCATCTTTTGCTAGCTGCCAATGTGTTTGCTCAGCTCCCGTTATCCTTCAGCACAGCCGCATCTGCATCGCATCGCATCGCATCGCATCCGGGTTTTCAATTCCGCGTTAAGGACTCTGTTATTAATGAGCATTTTGACACTTACGTCTTGACATTTGCACAGCTGCTCGTTTGTCTTAAGACTTGCTTACGGTCATTTCTTCAGCAAATGTTACCCCAGAGATAATAATGCCGGAGATGCAATAGCAAAAGGTCAACTGACCTTAGCCATTTGAATAAAACTGTAATTATGTTTGTATGTTCTTACGGGTCACTGTATTGATCACCGAAAAGTAGTGTCTCCGTATACTTAGGATAGTGTTTGCTTAAGTAAATACATATATACAGTCGAGTCTCGATAATTTGTACCCCGCTAAATCGAAAATCGCGATAAATCGAAAAAAATTCTATCCCCTTGATGGGGATATCTACAATATATGATAGAAATCTCGATAATTTGAATTTCTGTGTAAATCGAAAAAAAACTGATCCCCTTGCCATTTCGAATTATCGGGACTCGACTGTATATACTATAGAGAATATTCCTTGAAAAACAGATAAGTTGATGCAGAGTCTTAGATATGTAGATCATAAATTAATATATCATTTACATGCTTTAAAGGTTCTTAGTCTTTCCATGTGTAACAGAATCATAATCAGTAAAGTTCCTTATATCAATAATCAATTATGTATCGAGTCTTAGCTCCCAGTTTTCATAGGTTAGCATCTGAGGCTGCTTTATTATATTACACTAAATAATATTTATTATGCCAAGTGATAATCCCTAGTTTACATATGCTGTCTGTAAAGTAAAGTTATATATTTTATAAAAACATCAACAGTTATTCCGCATGGAATAACAGCTTATTCGTTGTTTAAGTCCACTGAAAATTTTACCTATTTCTTCAACTAACTTTGACTACTTTACTTAACAGCCAAGTGCAATCAAATTAATAGAGAAATTCAAATGGGAAAGAAAAACAAACAGACCGCTCAGAGCCATGGCCAAACTAACAGTCCACCCCTTCAAGCTGACCAGTGTCCAGTCTCTGGGCAGGCAGCTGCCTCTGCAGGACTACCCCATATACTTACTGCAAGAGATCCCTAGCCTGCGCCCAGATACAATTCCCGTGCGGTATATGCGTCTTTGTGCGGATTGTTTGCCTTCAATTTGACTACAAACCATAATTTATCTTTTCAGACGTGTTGGCTCGCTGGTCAGCCGATGCGACAATGTGAAAGGAGCCAGCGTCAAGGATTATTGATTATGCAAAGTGCCCGAGCCGGACAATGGCGAGAAAAACAAAGGGCTTAAGCAAAGAAAAAGGATGTGTATGTAAGAAAAAACCATAAACCCAAGACGAAAAATCAAAGGGTTGCAAACTGGACAGCAGAAAATTATGAAATATTCAACCAGGTATATAATACCTCAAGGAATTCATATGCAATGAAAAGTATCCCCTTACGGGGCCAGCGCGTGTGTTTATGGCTATTAAAGAGATAATAGTTTTTGACTGATGCAACTATCTGGATGGTCAGTTTCGCTATTTTGGCATGGTTAATTATTTTCCTGCGTCCTGGCTGAGTGTGAGAAAGTTGCGCCTAATGATGCACAGATTCCTGCGCTTGGCAAATGGACATTGCCAACTGGACATTGAAGCGGACACAGAGGTGAGCGAAAGGCTTCAGCTGTTGATGGATGCTGACGGATTAGGGCCATAATTAATGATGTACGCGTCTTGGGTGTGAAATCTTTCACAAATTGACCACATCAATGGAGAGCAAAAGCTACAAAGGTGCTGACCAAAAGGTTGACAATATGTGAACCTTCATTTCTGAATACAGTTTCCCAAGGCATCTATCATTTACTGTTACGCCCCATTTATAAAGATATTGGACTGACCCGAGACAATATCCTGCTTCAAATAATTTATATCAGCTCTTTTACAAGTCGAGAGATATAAATATTATCTAAAACTCAATACTCTTGTATTTAATATGTTTGTTTAAATTTTGTATCTTAAATTTATTCTGTTTGACTTCACAATTTTCATAAATATTTTATTATTCCTTTATTACATTTTATCCATTAAATGAACGCATATTTAGAAGCATCTTTAAGCTTGCTTGCGAGCAATTGGCTTTGTTATAGCAATTCATTCATTGCATATAAAATTACACATTCATGTGAAGTGCACAGATGATGAGTCTCAAGTGTCCTAAGCATTATCCTTTTACGCCTTTTGTCTGGCAAGGCAAGTACAAAAATTGAGGCTAAGCTTCACTACACTGCCCAAAGCAGAGCTTATTTGTTTTACAATTTAACATATTTCTTTTGGCTTCAAATAAATATGATAAAAACTCAATTATAAATACCATAAAAAATAAATAATTTAGGAACTTCTTCATTTTGGCTGTGATTCATGAATCCGTTTTCTCAATTTGATTTTTCTCTATTTGATTTTTGGATTGTAAATTTTCCCAACTGCTTGTAGTTTTTCCTTTTCAGCTCTTTTTGCTGTAACGGCTCTCAAGCTAATCAAATTTTTGCATATTCAGTCCTTTGTCGACTTTTCAATAGATTCTAAGATTCCAAACGAGTTCAATGCCATCTAATCGAATCGTAACCAGTCCGCTTCGAGCCTTGCAATCCCTGCGTTTTTTGTTTTGGGTCCTGTTGCCGAGTGTCCCAAAACTATTTAGATTTAATGTGTCTTTGGGAAGCGGAAGGAAACGGTAATTCAATCGAAACTCCCGACACGGACAGCTTGCGGTCAAACAAAAAAGAGACGGAGAGAGTGTAAGGTAGAGAGCGAGTGGCACATAAAGTACGAAGAATTATTGCCGAAATGGCTTAAGGAAAAGATTTTCGAGATAATGGGCAGCCGGCTAATATCAATATCCTTTGACAAGATCTACAGAATCGTCAAGCTGTGCTCATTAAACGGTATTTTTGTGGCCAGCCCGAGCCCATTGTATCTAAGAGTTTGCATCTTGTTAGCTGTGTGCGTGTGTGTGAGTGTGTGTGGGACTGCGAGGGTGCACATTAGGCAACATTTACAGCTTCCTTGGCGACAATTTGCGGTTGGCCAAAGAGAAGAGCAGCAAGCGCAGCGTCCATACATCCATCCATCTATGCCTCAACTGCCGCAGACAAAAAGCAACCTTTGTTTGCGTTTTGGGCTCGGAGTTTGGTCTCGTGGGATCGGGCGGCTCCTGCAGCAGCCGCTCCCGAGTGCCTGAATGTGAAAGCGAGTGCAAACGGCGAGGGAGAGGAGTTTGGCGGCAGCTAATGTGCATCTAATATGAATATGTATCTATTGTTTGAGCCACTCAAAATGAGTGGCATTGTTGCTCAGCGTGGGATACTGGCGAAAACCGCAGCGACACTAACACAAAAGTTACTCTCAAAATTAAAAGCTGAAAATGCAGCTGCACTGAGAGAAAACTAACGTTGGAAGGATGATGTCTAGATCTATACACTAGTTCAAGCCAGAGATGCATATCAATGTAAAATATTTGTAGATATAATTATATATAAATTGAAGAATGAAATGAATTTTGATTGAAAAAAAGTTACTTGAACTCAACATTTCTTTCTTCGTAAATTATGACAAATATTATAATTAGTTACTTAGCTAATTTCCAATCTAAAGCTCGTGCATTTAGTTTCAGCTATAGATACATTTGATTGCACGTCTAGTTTGCCTGATTAAAGTGCACAACAATTGCAATTATCAATGGCAAATTCTCGACTTGGCAATCGATTTGCTGCTGTTCATGCTCAACTAAGCAGCTGCCGGACAGCGCTCTTTGGCGTCTTTAATCTCAATCTCGGTTCAGCGTAAACCTAATTGAAATTGTTCACCCTAAAAATTGATGTCACCAAAGATCGGCATTTGCTGCAAACAGATCAGGACCAAAAGTTCAGCATGGAACAGCAGCAGCAGCAGCAGCAGTAGCAGCATCAGCTATATAGCTGGAGAGCTATACTTATAGAGCCGAGTTAATCGAGCCATAACAGGAAAAATAACAACAAAACAACAACAATCACACTTGCCGTTACTATCTATTCGACTTATATAAACCATTTGCGCTGATAATGAATAATGCGCGCAAATGCTGATGCGCGCTGATAGGACAGGCAAACAGACGTATGCATAAATATATGTATTATATATATACATACGTATATAAATACACTTTATATTCTAGTTTGTGTATTTATACACTGTCTTTGAGTGCTATTTGGCTGCTAATTATGAGCGGAGAATTTTCGTTGAACATCATATTTTCTATGCAATTTTGTTTACATTTTTAGACAGACAATTGACAGGCTGTCAAAAACAAAAATATACGCAGCTGTAAGAGGGGCGGGCGGATGGCTATAGGGGGTGGGGCGTAGGGCACTTTTGATGAAACGGACGCGCACAAGTCGCCGCTTAAAAGCAGGTCAATCGACCTCGGTCCAGCGTTCTTTTTTAATGGGGCTTATCAGTTGTTCAAAAGAAACAAAATGCTTCTTATCAACCAACTGTCTGCAGCAATAGCAACAACAACACTTGTATGACTGAAAGCAATACATAAATATATATATATATATATATATATATATATATATATATATATATATATATATATATAAATATATATAGCTGCTATATAGTATATACATATGTATAAATTATCAAATCTGTAGTACGGCATATTCTGGCTCCCTTTGTACCACATGAATTATTTTGCTTGTCTGGAAAGTTGGTTTTTGTTTTTTTCCATTTGATTCTTTATAAATTGCAGTAAAACATCAAAAGTTTAGATAAATAAATTTTACTTGAAATCTAATAAAATATATAATAAATACATGAGATATAATATGCATATACATATTTCATATAAAATATAGATAATACTATTTATATAATTTATAAAATGCACTAATTTCAAAATCAGTTTTTGTAGATTATAAGAATACTTAATGAGTCACTGTGAGTACGTCAAATATAAGTAGAATGAAATCAACTCGTCATACAAAGTTCCTAAATGCTCATTGAACAGCTTACATGAGATTTGTGTTCGCATTTAATTTCCATTTAATATGTAATTGAAATGCGTTCTAAGTCGTTGTCGTTTGTCGTTGTCGTTGCCATGAGTACTTATTTAATAAGCCGCAATGACAATGACAAAATACTAAGCAGACCTCCTCCCTTGTGCCTCCAACCCTTCGGTTGCAACACCTTCCCCCTGCACGCCGTTCCTTGCTGAAAAGTTTAAGCGATTAGTGCAATTTAGCGAAAATAACACGTAAAATTGCGCGCTTCAACGCCTTTTCAATGGCACTCGAAATACACACACTGTCACACTCACACACATTCGCACCACGTGACAAGTGCTCGTCTAATAGGCCAGAGAGATAGTGACAATTGGCAAGGGCTGACGCTACAGAGCGCCCCGTTGAGCGTGGTTTGAGTCGAGTAGAATGTGGGAAGGGAAACTTCTCTCACACGCCCACAACAGAGGCAACAACCCTCGGGGCGAGTGTTAAAAACCTTATAAACAATGGCAACAATTGCAGATCCTCACAATCGGATTGCTATGCTAATCGTCTCATTCGGCTGCGTAAAACTCAATGAGCATTCAAGAGCTAGTTGAGAGTAACAAAAACCTCTCAATGACAGCATCCAGGTTTTTTTCTTCTTTTTTTTTTGTGGTGTCAGAGGGTTGCAAGACAGTAGCTGGCGATAGAAAACAAACAAAGAGGCAGCCAAGATCTCGTAATCCTTTCAATGTGCCACTTAAGCCGATCAGGCGTGGCAAACAGAAGACGCAAAGAGACCAAAACCCTTGCACCCGATCGAACCCTATGGCCAAGGTCTGGGACCCTGCGCGTGCAACAGCCTCCGCGTCCATTGTGGACCATTTAGTGTGTGTGCGTGTGTGTGAGTGTGCGGTTCGTCGGCTCTTTAACCCATTTATGTTCGAAACAGAGTTAGCTCGACAAATTAGGGCACTCAGCATCCGCGTCAGCATCGAGGATCACCACCATCATCGTCCTCATCTTTGTTCTTTTTGGGCTATCATTGAAATCGGGTTTGGTTTTTGGACTGTTTTTGTTTGCTTTTTAATGCCCCAGATCAAAATGTTTGCACCGAAGGGTTGATCTTGTTGATCTTGTTCAGCGCCTTCCTCCTCTTTGTATTTGGTACATATTATCGCTCTGCATTGCTATTCTTCTGGTTTGATTTATATATACATATCTCTGCATTGCTGATCTCGATTTGGGATGCCCGAATGCTCAGGTTCTCCGACTGCTGTCTATTTAGTTTGACTTTTGCACTCTCATCTTTGGTCGGGTTTGGTTGTTTTTTCATTTTCGTCTGAGCACACGTGCCATTAGATCTTTAAGGTTGGTCGTTAAATATTAATTGAACTGTGTGTTTGAGTTGTTAACTCTGTTTGATGAAGTCAATAAATATATTATTTAATTACTTTTTGGATACAATAGTAATAAATAATATGATAATAATAATGTGAATAGTGGACACTACGTGTTATTTATAGAAATTCTTCAGGAACTCAAGGATATTATGTGACTAGATAAAACATAATAAATTCTTATATCTATCGTTTTAATATTGATTATATATTCCAATATGTTTTATCAACTTTTGAATGGATCAATTCTTTATTTAGATATAAATAACCATATCTATCTCTCTTTCGCTGTCCACCTCTCACTCGCTCTCTCTCACTTTCTCTCCATCTGCCTCTGTCACTCTCCCCTCTTCTTTCCCTCTTTTGCTCTTTTAATCCTTTTGAATTAATCTCTACATATCTTCTTCCTACCATTCCAAATATCATCTCAAAGCTCACTCCATCTCTCACGCTTTTTCTCATCCACATCACCTATGCAAAGTTCAAAAGCTAGCCTGAAATTCTGTTTATGTAATCCTATTCTATTTCGAACATAATGAATCCTTTTTAGCTAATTATACAAAACACAAGCCTAAGCTGCACAGTGAAGCTTTCGCGGGGATATCTTTTGATTGATGTTGGCATTGTTTTGGTTTGTCAGGCCGATAAGTTATGCAACGCAATTGCGATTCGAATTACACCTGGTGGTTGGGCATGGACATATGAATGCCCATACATGTATAGAAAAGGGCGCAACAAAAGGCGGCTGCCATTCCAATTCTCCATTGCAGAAGCAAACAGATTATTTTCATAAATTAGACTTTATTAATCATTAAGACGCCAGCATGAGGCATGTGGAATGAGGCAAGAGGCAAGTAGCAGTTGCTGCCCATCCTTAGACGGGACAGTTGAAGGACAACGAGTTGAGCTCGCATCCCTTTGCTCGAAAGGATATTGTGCAGCGGTCAGCTTACAAACTGGACATTGGTCAGCGCATTGGTCAGTCACGCACGTAATTTTCGCATGTCCTTTGGGACGCGCACGGGACACCCAACGGGATCAGAGGTCAGCACCGTACTTTTGAGCATTTCTTCTCACAGTACGAATTCGAGTTCTGAGCACTCGTCCTGCAAACAGCAGGAAACTTAAGACGTTTTCACGTTGAATTTTAATGATTTTTATATTCAAATTAGCTTTGCGCGCCCTTTCCAAAGTGCGCAGTTTTTTTCTACTCCTCTCAATTCCCGTTTGTCCGGCTTGCTGCCAGGGGAGTGTCCGAGTCCCAGTTGTCCTCATAGGTCAAGCTGCGCGAATATTTTCAAAATGGCCCCAGTCGCATGTGCGGTAAGCATTGTAACAGTTCCGCCAAAAAAGGGTCAAGGCGTAAAAGGGCAACATTTCATGTGTCCTGTGCTGGCGCATGTGTTGAGTGTGTTGTCTCTGAGGCCATTTTGTTGAAATGTGACCAACCATTGAGTAGTACAAGGCTGGTAAGCTCTTTAGCTGCCTTGTTGTACCAAATGAAAGAATATTCTGTCTTGAAAGTTGTTCACAATTTCTATTTTCGCGAAAACTTTAAGTTATCGTTCTGTGTTTGCAAAACCTTTGAACTTTCTTTGCTAATGTGCCACACTTAAAGCTTTGCGAATGTCTTTTACTATTTCTCTTTGAGTGCATCCTTAAAAGTGTTTCTTAGTATGCGCCTAACCCTAGTAGCATGCGAGTTCCGTATAACTAATTAGCCACACAAACATCCGGTGTTTCTGCACTTAAAAATATTCCAAAAACCTATTTTGGTGAACTTTTCGTGAACCTCAAACGTTGACTCGTGGTGCTCATAAAATTGTTTGTTAATTTATAACTTTATAAGTTTTTTTCTAGAGCAGCGACTGTCCAAATGTTTTTTTCATGGCTCTTAATGGGTTTTTAACGGCCTGGACGACGTGTTTGTTTGTTTTTTAATGGTCACATCTTGACCAGGCCCGTTGACACCTGCAACTCAATTTGGTGACAACTTTGGGTCACTGTGAGGTGGGTCTTTGTTCCAAAGATCTTGCTAATTTGCTCACATCTATCAGTGCGACTATCTGACGGTTGCAACTGCAATGCCTTGGAGGTCTTGTTGGCTCGGCCCAAACACAGCTTTTGTTTGTTGTTGTCAAACGCTTTGAGCTGGACCGCCTTCCCTGGAACTATTTACAGGTAGTGCACTTCCGGAACTGCTGCCGGCCATAAAAAAAAGAAAACAAAACGTTTGTTCAACTTTAATGAAGATAAATCTCGTTATGTGTTAGTTTCGCTGGAACAGGAAAGTATCTGTCGGATACGAATTTCTTTATACATTTTGTAGTTGTGTTTTGGTTTGAAATTTCACCTTTTGACACCCAACAGCGACTCTCTCTCTCTCTCCTCTCGCTCTCTCCTCTTGCTGTCTGTGTCTCCTTCGCGAGTTTCATTTGACATGTAAATTAATAAACTGCCTGGCCACAGTGTCCTGTGTGCAGGCTAACAGGCGCGTAACAGTCAATTATTTGCATTTGTGTACGGCAGATCCTGTTTCTGCTGCAGCCAGCATCAGCAGCATCCAGTTTCGGCATCATCATTATTAACACTTTCCACGGCTCTGCACAGCACTTGAACTTGGCTTTCAGCTGCTGATGCTGCTGATGCTGCTGCTCCTGCCGCTGTTGTTGTTCTTGTTGTTGTTTCATATAATTACACCATCAAGTTGACTGATGACACGAAATGAATCCTTGTCTCTCCCTTACAACACGATCTGCATAAATTCATAATTTTTCTTTACCTTCGCCGAACCCCTTTTTTTGGCTTAGCGGGTTGTTCTTAGATTTAGGGATAAAGGTTTGACTTTCACGAACGTTTGAAATATCCTTACGTATGTTAATGCTATTCCAGACATCTTGCACTGTGTATTAAACTGATGTGAGGTATTTATTTAAAATAAATATTTAAAATATTTGGATAATTAACAAATATGTTCTCAATTTTTAAATTTTTTAAAGACCTTCGAAACATAAATATATAAGTTTTAATTAATTTCAAGTCTATAATATATTGAGTGACGTCTCGAAATCATATATATTGTATTTTAACTTTAATAAACGAAACTAGCCCAGTCGCTTCTCGAAGCTTAAATAAAAGTACTTTACATTATGCGGCTCATGACTTTCATTATTAAATCATGAATGAATCAGAACTGAGGTTCAGCCAACTTCCACAGCCGCAACATAAAAATCTACATCTATATATATCTTACCATGTATATAAATATTTCTGCACTTTAAAGAATATATTGTCTCTTTAAAAGTGAAACACGGAAACCCTATTAGATAAAAAGTAAGTTAATGCTATAATTGTCTTATTCCAGACCTTTGTATCAAGTGCAATTTGGCAGAGTATACGAAACTTTTAAAGTGGAGCTCTCTACCATCAAAATATCTATAGACTTATAAGGTTTGAAGAATAGTTTAGTTCTAATGGACTCACAAAAGTCCACTCTTGCATTTTCAGCATCTACAAATATGAAACCGCATGAAATCGTAAGATATGTTCTTTAAAATGGAAATGAAAATCGTAGAAAGTGCGCGCGGCAAAGGTGCAGAGCAATTGTAAAGAGATAAACCATATGGTGTTTGCTCTGGGCTAATGCGTTTTCTGTGCCACCTCTGGCCTGGAGTCGATCTGTCATAAGGCACAATTCGAATGTCAAAATTTCTGACACTTCAATTTCTTGCAAAAAAAAAAAATGGATAAGTAAAAGCAGACGAGCCAAATGTGCGACAAATGAGCAGCGTGCGCGTTTCCTCTTGCAGCATGAGGATGAGGCCAGGACGAGAATGAGAATGAACTGGAGTGAAGGCTGTGTGTAGGTGCAGCCGTTGCTGGGCAGAAGGACATGCGACTGTCACTGGCGCGTTGTCATGCGTCAAAAAGAGGCACAAGCACACATACATATACAGCCAGGCAGCAGAGCTGAAGTCAAAGCAAACAACATGAAAAGGCAGCACAGGAAAATTAAATTGAAAATTTCAGCGCAGAGCAACCAGGTTGCGCACAGTTGACTCTTTTGACAAACGCACACAGCTATGCACACCCACACCCACACACACACATATACTTTCATGAGAAGAAATGATTTTCTGGCAGCCTTTTGCTCATTGCAAAAATGTTGATTACAACTTCCAGTGACAACAAAAAACGCACACACAAACATACAGACAGACAACATCAACAGCACACGGCGACACATGAGCCCGACATTTCCGCCTTTGAGGCCGCAGCCGCAGCCGCAAAAGGACATGCGCCAAAAAAAAAGGAGCAAAGGAAATGAAAAATTTTATAAAACGCGCTTGATAAAACTGACAGACTTATAAATACCCTGACTCAATGCATAATAAGCAAAAATAAGTACGCGACGAAAGCAGTTGAAATTATAAATGCCTTGAATCCATGAGCAAAATAAATGATAAATACAAAGACTAAGACGATAATATCTAACTCCAACATGCCCTAAACATTGCTGTTGATAAGTAAACATAGCTGTCAAATGTAACAATCAAAGATATTTACAAAATAATGCTTCGAACTTGAATTACAATATATAAATATAAAAGGAAAGTATTATATTTGTTATAAATCATAAAATTTAAATTAATTTATAAATTTTTCAACATTAACTGTCCTGCTCACTGGCCTGATATACCCTATGGTACTCATTGCCTATTTTTTGTGAGTATATATAAATATCAGTATCTATGTCTGCCATGGCTTGGCTTTGTGATATTGTAACTGGAACGCGTTGTCAAATAAAACAGCGTCAACCTGGAGCATTGACTTTTCCAAAACAAAATGGCGGCTCGTCATGCAGACTGACTTTAAGAGCTGATGAAAACGTTGTGGCAAAAAGCGCAACTCAATGTGGACGCTCACCTGTGCCAGGGGCAGGACACGGACGGCACTCAGCACAGGACACTTCAGGCGCCGCGCCGCTAAAACAAACATTGTTTTAATATAGTTGAAATAAAAAAGGAGAAATAAAATAAAAACTACAAATCACATTTCCTGTGCAGCGTCAACTTCCTGTTGGTACACAAAAATCTCCAAGTCACTTTTTCACACGGCGCTGGCGCTGTCTCTGCTGTCATGTGACGAACAACTGAAAAATCAAACGAACCTGCCACAGCTGGCCGCAGCTTTGATGTTGCATGCCACGTCGTCTATTTTCCGCTGTGTGTCGCTTAATTGTCAGTCAGACAGTTAGTCCGTTCGTCAAGGTAGCCCAGAGTCCTGCTTTGGTCAGTCATGCACTCAATCTGTGGTCGGACAGGCATAGTGCACAGGATAACAAGCCCGCAAAGCAAATCAGCCCAGCCAAATGACTCAGGACTTGTCAGCCGGGCCACCCCTCCGCACAGTCGGGGCGGAGTTCGAGTGCTCACACCCTCGCAGCCGTTGCAGGAAGTTTGACTTCCTAAGCGGAACTTGCAGTGTTATCCTTCTATGGGAATTTTGAATGTTTGCTTCGGGGGAGGTAAGTGCAGCACAGTTTCTCACAGGCAAAGGACACACAGTTTATGGTTAGTGCTTGCACTAGCTGTGGAACTACGAGCAATAGCTATAAACGCAATTGAAATCCATTTAACAAGACAGTTAAATCATAGTTTAGTTCAATCTTCTTATAGCGTTATTTTTGCATAAAATGAAAATGTGACTGGTTTCGGTTTATTAATCTGCATCACACAAGATCGAGTCTCTGCACCCGGCTATAGATTTACTATGTTCCTAACATGAGGAGACTTCTTCAAACAAATCCATGCCTTGAAACAGAATGCAAAGCGGCTCAAATACGGTTAAATAACTAAGCCTAAGCTATGATGAAGATTTTGCGTTTATTTAAGCTTCAGCTTCAGCTTAAGCGAACAAATATTCATCATGTACTTATATTCGTATTGTGAATATATATTCACATTGTGAAGCTGAAACTATATGTAAATTTAATATGTAAAGCAAATTTGAAACCAAACACAAGCTCAGCTTAAAGTCTACGAACTGATATGAGTCGGTTCACAAGTGGTTTAATAACATAACTCTGTAAAAATTGTTGTTGGTTCTCTGTTAATCATAACGAATGCATCTTCTTCTTGTATAACAATTTGCTTGAACAATGAAAATGAACCCAAGAATATGAATGGCATACTGTCGCTGCTATTCAACACTCAGGGAAAGCTAAAGTATTACAACCTCTAGTCACCTTCCCAACACAAATTTGTCGAATTTGTTTGCCATTAAGTAGAAGCATTAAAAAATACCATTATTATATCGAAACGCACTCAAGCTATTGCCGCAGGCGAACCGCACCTGCCAATCCAACTTTGGGCCCACAGAACGCGCCCAAAATGTTGTAAGCCCCAAATAAATCTGGCATAAAGATGCTTGACATTATTCAAAATACGGAACTACAAGATTCCACAAATGCTTGAGGAGGAGCAGATGACGAGCAAATGATGCGATAATGCCACGCCCAGCCCCTAGGCACTGGGCCTCCTCGCCCTTCCACGTTGAGCAAAAAAGGCAATAAAATTTAATGTCAAATGCAAGCGGAGCGAGCGGCACGAGTGCCGCAACTGAAGAGGCATCCAAACCATGGAGCCAAAGACATAAACGACTACATTTTTATCTTAATGTGCTAATAAATTTTCCAGCGACGAAATCTCTGCCAAAAACCAAATAAATTTACTAATACCAAAAATTAACACGCCAAGAACGAGAACGAGAAACTCCCCCCAAAAATGAAATGAAGCGCCAACTTGACTGTCGAGTGTGTGACATGTGTGGCATCAAAGCAATGCAATTAAGACTGAGGAGGAAGAAAGAGAAAAAGGGAGAGAGAAATAAAGAGAGTGAATGAGAGAGAGTGCTGAGCAGACGTCCAAAAATGATATCTCAAGTGCTTAAGTAGCTAAACGCTCTGACAACTTGGAAAAGTTATGGCCCAGCCTGCAACTGTCGACGGCGCGTGCTTCCAGACAGCGTCCACAACCACGCCCACGCCCACGTTCCTGCCCTAAGTATTCTGTCAACAGATCTATGAAGTTCTTCGGCATCCTCCACTTGAGTCGCGCCTATTGAGGTGGCCATCCACAGGAGCTGCACGCTAAAAGGGTTCAGGGCTGGTGCCCATAAATATTGATAGATCTCAAGTGTTATTTTTATGAGCTCTATCACCTGAGCAATTCATTGAAATGGTTTTCGAAATTACCCTTTGATATCATTTTTATTGCCAACTGATGGAAATTTGTAATAAATATGATATTGCTCTATAGATAGCCACTATATAAACTGTACTTTACTTTAAAAATCTAGTTTATATGCATATACCCCCAGCCATATATCACTTTCTCTTTCTGCTTTTCCTCTGTAGCCGCGCGCCCTTCGCCCAGTTGCACCCCTGAAGTCCGTTTTTCTCGCATATGCATTATTTTGCATGTCTGGCGATTTGGCTATTCAGGCGTAAAGGTCAAAGATCACTGTTGACAGAGTTGTAATTTCTAAGGGAAGTTTTCACCCAAAAGACTGCCTGACATTTTTCCATTTTGTGCTCGAATTTTCTTCCTTTAGTTTCAAAAATTATGCTGATTCGCCTTTGTCCAGCGCCTTAGACGCTGATTAGGCGTGAAGTCGGCATTTGAATACGGATTTTGGGAGTTTTGTTTTAGCTGTCAGCTTCGCAATTTATTTTTGGCGGCAAAATATAGAGCATGAAGACCAGGTGTACGAACAATTGTTACCATATATATATAAGGAATTGAAATTGAAAATTTTAGTATTAAAAACAAGTTTTGCTTTATATTACATATTTTATTACGTGTAGGTTTACACTCTGTATAACTTAAAACACTGGTGTGATTACTTTTACAGTGAGTTTCTTTAAGAATACCTATTAAACAATATAGAATTAAATATTAGAACATTAAATATTTCATACTTTTCTTACATTTGTGAAGAAATAAATTGCTTTAAATATTATATTTAATATGTAGTATATAATAATTAAAATAGTTTCTAGAAGTATAAGAAAATAAAGGGTGAAGTAATTTAATTCAATTGAAACTTCTTTGGAATTTATAAAATATTGGGAATTCTCTGTTAAAATAATGAATAATTCCTTGAAAAGTAATTTTTTATTTCCTTAAAATGTTTCTTTATTTTCCCAGAAAACACACTCAAAAGGTCAACATGATCTAATTGAGGTCATCTCTACCCTAGCTACTATTCCTTACAGCACGTTACGCCTTATTATGACTGCGCGCTCAAAAAACGGAAAACATTTTGTTACCCCACAAAAAAAAAAATTATCACAATCTTAAAAAATTTGTAAAAATGTTTTGCATACAGGAAAACCGATAATCAAATATTCGCTAACTCACAAGAACTGACCCAAAAATCACACCAAATGCATTTGAGATCTACAAGATTTGTAGCGCAACCACCCAAAGAATGTGTCCAAGTTGTGTCCAGCTGCGTTTGCATAGGAGTTACCTGAGAGGCACAGCGCCCGACGCAGGGTCGAATCTATTGTTTGGATGGACCAAGTAGAGCGTTTATGTAGGTCACCTCTGGGCATGTGCGAAAATCTACCCCATAATCCTAATGAAATTTCCAAATTAAAGTTTTTGATCGAACAAAGGCAGCGGAATTCAAATGATTCGCAGTTCTGTTTATTTGCGTATCGAAATGTTTGCAATTCGCATTTACCTAAAGGAATATGCATAAATCTTTATTTCAGATGGAACAAAGGCAATGGAAATGGGGTATATATCAAAGAATTTTCGGAAAAATTCACACATAAAGAGAAACTGTAGTATAATTAATATCAAGCCAAATGAACTAGTTAAAAAAATGAACTAGTTCCAATCAACACTATTTAACGTATTATCAAATAGTGGAAATTAGAAAACTATTAACAGTATTTTTCAGTTTCAGACATTACAGTAGTTTAATGCAAAATGAACTAGTTCCAATGAACTGGAACCAATTGCCTCTAACAGTTCTTTAAACTACTACCAAGTAATTCACGCATATGCAATCTCTACTGCCTTAAGTTCCAACATAAACGAGTTCCGATTGAAGGTAATTAATTTACCTAGTAACTGACAGTCGGAAATGTCAACTAGTCTAGCTGTAATCAAATAATTGGTGTCATAAAAGTTAGTTAAAGCCCATGCGAAGGCCTGTCAAGCTCGTGACATTTCCAAATTAACTCTCGACAGAGCACAAAAAAGGTAATACTTGAACCCATACACATGCATGCAAACAGGCCTCGATAGAATATGAAATGGAAACTTCAATTTCTGTGCGCATTGCGTGATTTCAGGTGCCTCCCATTGTTTTGATGACATGCCAAATGGTTTATGGTTCTATGTCCATATGACATTTTAGCTGTCAGCGCCCTTTTCAGCGTAATGACAGGTTCGTATTTTCACCAATTGTTCAGGTGGGTTTGTGTATGGGCTTGGTTCTGGGGGCGTGTCGGGCAAGTGGCGCCATCCGCATGGGGAAAATAATCACAACTTTACAGCTCGCCTGTAGCTAGAACCATAAATAGTTCATATATGATTGCCGTAATAAATAATTAGATATTTATAGAGTTCAGCAAAGGTTATTTACCATAGATTGAACTAGAATAAGTGTACAATATATAGAAGAAGAGATATCGTACTAAGCTTACAAGATATTTCAGTAATTGGTATTACCTAAAGTATGATTCATTTGTAGCTCTATTCATGCCTCAACTGCTTTCACTTTTCATTTCTGCTGCGTAGTTTGTCGCAGTTGTTGAAGCACTTGTCTAACCAAGTTGGTAGCTCTGTCAGCTTACTCAACGATCAACAAGCGATCGCTTGGTAGTTTCAACAAGACAGCAACAACAACTAAGACATGGACCAGAGTGAATGTGCGAATTGATCTGGCTGATATGTCTGTAAATGTTATGCTCGATCGAGAATCGGCAAAACACACATCAGCGATCACTGGAGGAACGCGTTGAAGCACTGGCAATATGCGACAGAGGCAAGCGCTGACGACGGGGCGGTGTTGAGGGGTTGAGCTTTGAGCATGCAAAGTAAGTTACAAACAGTTGTACGAACAGCAGACACAGACACAGATGAAGATGCAGTTACAGATACAAATGCAGTAGACAGATAAAGATGCGATAAATGGTGCGCAAGAACCAAGCCGCATCAGAGAGTATGATAGAGAGAGAGAAAGAGAGAGAGAGAGAGAGAGACAGTGGCAGATACACAGATAGATTGCGACGATCATGTGCGAAAATGTGGGGCAGAGTGCTGGAGGCACTTGACAGGCTCGAAATGAAGAAATAATTCCATTGAGCTGGCAAGTATGCGGGGAATTTCAAGCGAGACGAAATTAGACAAGCGTCGTGATTTACGGGTACCCTTAAATCACATGACAACACACACACTCATATTGGAAATCGAAGTGAAAACTCGACAGAAGAAAATTGCGTTGTCGAACTCAAAGTCTGCGGCGCACATGTGCAACTGGGTGGAACTTGGAAGCCACAGCAACACACAGCCAGACGCTGTTAATGTGCACGATCATGATGATAATATAATGATGACGATCTGCTCTGTCGCTCCGTTGACAATACAATCGATCGATGCTTCCGCTGCGTCGCGCCAACTTTTGCTGATTTATGGCGCGAATTCGATTGTACTAAAAGTTCGAAGTTTTATTTGCCTACTCACATCTTAAAGCCGAAGACAAAATGAAAAAAAAAATAAAAACAAAATTAAAGATCAAAGCAGATCAAACCCAAAATGGATAGCAAACAACTTTTTATAAATGCGGTAATTTAATATGCTTTTGCTTGCCGCCTAATCATTGATCATTCTGGGCATTTCCAGCGATAAACATAAATTTATTTATACCTCCCAAGCACAACAACTGTCCAGCTTCCGCAATAAAACGCAACTTAGTTTTACACTCAAAAAATAACAACAACATTTCACACCTGTTTGATTTGAAAAGTCTCACAAACTAAGGGAAATACTCTATCCAATCAATCAGCCAAATTCATCAAAGCTTAAACACGTTTGACGTTAGCTAATTTTTTGACCGACACTTAGCTTTTAGTTAAATTTACTATTGACAGTTAATTTGAAGAACATTCAATATAATTTATTTTTATTTATTTTTTTATCTATATTTATAAATCCATAGTTAACAATCTATCCGAACTACCTTAAAACGTAGTTAAAAATGCTTCCAATTTCCATATGAAACGGCCTTTGTCCCAGATTTGTTTTGCCAGCTGATTCTCCATCCAAATTTGAATAAACTGTGCAAACAAAATTTGTTTAGAAATTTCCATTCGATTATTATTTATAGCGCCAATTAATGTATTTTTTAAATATATTTTTTAAACAGTTTTCAAACTAATTTACATTTACGTAATTTATTATTCTGAAAACAGGTTAAGTCGGGTCAAAAAACAAAATACAGCCATGGTTTATAATTAATAAAGTGATATCAGAATAGAAACTTTGGAGTTACATTAATATACAAATATACATACGTATATCATAATATTAGCTAATTAAATAATATATATCATGCCTATTGACAGTTATAGAATTAGTACCCAATTTACAAAAAATCCCCAAAAATACAAAAAAATTAAATAAAAAAATAAACGTAAGATTTTTAAGACTATATATATATATATATATATATATATATATAAATATATATATATATATAGTATATATATTTATAGATTAAAAGAAATCTTACATTTTATTTGTTGTATATTTGGGGATTTTTTGTAAATTGTCGGGTGGCTCTATATATATATATAGGTATATAAATACATATATATGGTATATAGACATATATCACATTAGAAGGTATTAGGATTCGATTTTAAGCTAGTTTGCATAAGCTAAAGAGAAATCAAATATATAAATAACGGCTCATTGACTTTTTGGGCACTGTTTTTAAAACGAAATCAAAATCAAACCCGTTTTTTTTCAAACTCATCTATTTCGTCACAATGCTTGTCAAAACTGAAATCACAAGAAACCGCAAAAATTAAGTGGATTTTGTTTTTGTTTTTGTTTTTTGACTTAAGTAAAAAACAAGTTTGTTTTTGTTTTTATTTTTTTGGTAAACAGTTTGGGGGAATTCTGTGTAGATTGTTCTTGAATTTCATTAATATCGAGGCGATAAACGATAGAAACGTAGCCTATAAAAGCGTCTGCCAGCCCAATATCTCGACACAGTTCGATCTTTCAATTTGTCTAAACCACAAGTTATTCGAGAACAAAAACTTAAAATGCGTGCCGTTATCCTGTTCGCCGTAATTCTGGGTGTCCTGCTATCACTGGCCTATGCCGAGGAGCAGGCACAGGAGCAACTGCGTGAGAAACGTCAATATGGCTTCGGAGGATTTGGCGGACCATTTGGCGGACCTTTTGGCGGCTATGGCGGCTATGGCGGCTATGGCGGCTATGGCGGCTATGGCGGCTACGGAGGTCGCTTCGGCTACGGTGGTTATGGAGGCGGCTACGGTGGTTATGGAGGCGGCTTTGGCCACTATGGACACCGATATGGCGGCTTTGGACGTTTCGGTTAAACTGTGCATTGAATAAAAAAGATACTGATAGTAGCTGAAAGTGTTTTTACTCAATTCAGTAGACTAAAATTGAAGCTGCTAATTAGATTAGTGAGCTGTGAGTTTCGAGCTCTTGAAAGTGAAATTCCCCATATGGTTGGCAAAACTTGACCTCACCCATGGGCTGCAGTTGACCCGGTTTCGGCTGTGCGTGCCTGTTGCCGCCGTGTCTGCTCCAGAATATGTTTAAAAATAAATAACAGCAAATCTCCATTTATTTATTAATCTCTGCCTGCAGTCCATTCCCTGCCTGGCAACCTCCTAATTAGTTGATTTTTGTCCGCCGTCTGTTTGTTTATGTTTCAGAGCTGTCACAAGTCGGTTGCTTCTATTTTTTGTTCTTTTTTCGAGCCATTTGCAGACACGACAGACCATCAGCCAGAGAGTTGTCGGGGTGTTAGAGAGTGTGTGTGAGTGTGAGTGTGTTTGTGTTGAGGTGTATGCATTGTGTGTGAGTGGGAGTCCTCTGTCTTTGTGCAATTATCACGTACGATTGTCATAATTATCATTTGAATTTATATTAGGTGACCTTTGGCTTGCATCTTCTCTCTCTCTCTCTCTCTCTCTCTGTACTATTCTGACTCTGTCATTCTGTCACCTTTGTTTGTTATTTTTTTGATGCTCTGCCAGCAACTGCGTGTTGTTTTCCCCTCAAACAAAATACGTATTTAAATGAATTTGTTTGTTTCTTCAAGTAAACAGCGTGTTCCGCATAAATTACCTTTGAGTTGGACCTTAATGACCTATACCATATACATATAGAGTATTTCAATATACGCATTCCATACATATCTCTATATTCGATACATATTTTTATGCCTTATCAATGCAGAGCTTGAGAGCTTTGCATCTACCCTCTATTTGCAGAGCTTTTCACCCATTCGTTTTACTTCCTAGACCTTATACTATAGAGTAGCTCATAGGGGAGAGAAAATATGGAGGGAAAGCAATCCTAAACTAAGAGAGAAAATTCGTTTTCTAAATAAATTTTTATTCAATAACTAATTTATAGCCTCTCATATATAACATACATAAAAGAGGAAATGGTTTGGGGTGAAAGTTGATTGTCTATTTCTTGGTGTGAAATTTGTGGGATAGGGGGGGTTTTTTGGGAGTTTTTTTTGAGGATGGGTGGGGGTGGGGGGGGAATTGGGGGTGGGGGGGTGGGGAAAAATTTTGGGGAAAAATATTTTTTTTTTTTTTTTTGGGGTTGTTATTGTATATATTATCGCTTCTCATCATCATTTAAAGTTCTCATCTCAATTTTACTCTGCATACCCTGCCAACTTACAATCTAGTTCACCCAAATAGAGACAGTCTGACAATTAAATTTGCAGCATATGCGTTAAGCACGCAATAAACCCAAACCACGCACAAATTATGCCTGTCAATGGACCAAATATCTGCTGATTAGATTAACGACGTATTAATCCCGCTAATAAACATAAAAATCAACGCAAATAAAAGTCCCGCAAGCGGCAATAACCATACCCAAACCCAAGTCGAGTCGCGCATATTAATTTCTGCGCCAATTTCAGGCGTTCTATATGTTAGATGGTTATCAATTTGCCCTATGTGGCATATGGGTGCTTATGTGCGGATTCGTATTCATATTCGTGCCTTGTTGTGGCAACAAGAAGCGAATGAGAGTTCCGCCCCCTGTTTTGGCTATTGTTTAATTGTCAATAGACATCGGCTTCTATCAATATCATAAAAGCTAATATTTTGCGGTTGGCTGGACGAGGCGTAGCAGGAGTTGACTTGTGGGCATAAATAACCGCAAACATCTACCCCACATTAATCCCACCGGATATGCTCAATCAAAGCTCAAAGTGTGCGTGAGGTGTGAGCAGGGACAAGGGTGGGCGGCTCAAACCTGTCGAGTTCCCTGTGCCATTGGGGGTTGCTTGTTGTCATTGAATATCGTCGTATTTCATTCATCATTTTGCGCCTTTTCAACGCCAACAACAACCCCCGTGGCCGGCAGTTAGTTAACGGTAGGTTGTCCAAGACCTCAGCCTGAACCCGAAACCCAGGAGCCACAACCTGACTTTCGTGCCGTGCCTTGTTTTGATATTAAAATTGCGTAATTATAATTAACCACATGTGGGTTTGAGGCTGAGATGAGAAAGGGGTAGTGGGAGCGGGGTCCTGGCTTAACGTGTCCTCCGACTGCTTCCGCTCGCCTTTCGCTCATTTGCGACGCCTTTTGTGACAAGGTGTGTTGGCGGAAGGAAGCGAATCGGTTATGGCTGCCACAGGACTCAGCCAGGATGCGCACGACACTCGCTGCTCGTGTGTCACGTGTGCGCTATGCGGGCACATGGTAACCGATATGCGGATTGTCGCCCCAGGGGCATCATCCATAATTTACCATACTGTCAGCCAATTGATATTGCCTTGCCTTCATCCGTTTGTATCTAGCTATGTGTGTGTGTGTGTGTGTGTGTCACATGATTAAGCTCAAAAATTTTAAATTTAATTAGTTACGAATTTTAGGAGCTTGGACTTTTGTGTGGGGAACACGTGTTACATTAGAGAACAAAAAAAAATATATATACAATATATATATATATAAATAATTAATATATATATACTATAAATATATTCTATAATTCTTAAATATTTTTCAAATATTGTGGAAAAAATCTATTTTAAAAAGCTAAGCCTGCAATGAATGCATTTCGAGTAATCAGTTTTGGAGTCTTATATGCCTTTCCTTAACAATATCAGAATCTAAATACCATTTTTCTTTTTTACTTTTAACCTTAAACCTCTTATCTGATCTGTACTCTATCTATTAAAATTAAAAATATTTCTTAAGGTTTTTATGAAAATTGCATATAAATTTACTATTTGAAATATTTTACAATATATTTATTTATATCTGTCAATTTGTAGTGAGTTTTTTGATAATTACTTTTACTTTTAGTTGAAATATGGCCCAGGTCTGAGCTCAAAGCCAACCCGAGTGCTATTAGACGCCTAACCCACAGACCTCTAATTGTAATTAAGCATGGGAATCGAAACTAGAAGAGAGCCAACTAAATATGTGGCCAATAAAACGACTATGAAAACGAATGTGTTGGCCAGGGAGTAGGAGTCATGTATGAAATTCCAGACGTACTCACAGATGGTGGAGAGAATGGTGGGGCAGGCAGGGGAAGAGATTACAAACGTGTTGCCATTAGTTAACTTCAGCTTTGATTGATTTCAATTAATCTTGGACGCGTGTAATTAATCATTGAACACTTTAATATGGTTAACAACTCTTGACCAAGCAACGGTTAAAAAGGTTCAACGAGCCGCAGACTTCTGAGCCGCGCACAAGACAACGAGACCCAAACGGAGCTCCAAACTGACAAACTGACAAAGTGACCTAAGGAGCGGAGAGGAGGGCAAACGGCAGAGACTGGGGGAGCTGAGTCTGCGGTTACCTAGGCAGCCGCCTGCACATGGTGTGCAGTGTCTAAGAAAAATGACCAAGTTTTGGAAAATGCGTTGGAGTAACGAGCCCACAAAAACAGATTTTCATATGTGTTAGCCAAAAGGCAACTTGGCCAACAGAGAGCTGTAGTGCAGGCAGGCAGCAGCCTCTGCAGCCCCCGACTAATTGTAGTTACACTTCGCGCCAAGTAAACGGAAAACGGCCTGCGATTGATGGCTATCAATGCGGATGACTTATGGTCCATGTCCAGCTTCACTGCTCGCTTCACGTAAATCCATCTATGTGGCACACTCAACTCAGCTTGCCAAACAGACAGCCCAGACATTTTCCTGGCCAACTGCATATTGATTTTCCCATGCTCAACGCAAATAGCCATAAGCCAAGGAAATCATTGTTGCGATTAGATTTCCACTTCAAGCATTTTCCATGCATTTGAACTGCGTCTTATGGGGCGATTTGCCTCTAAATGGGGCAAATGTGTGTGGTTAACTTAATCCGACTTGATTGAAACTAAAGAGCACAGATTTTGGAAGAGTGTAAGTGATTGTAATTGAGCTTAAAATACGAACAAATGTGTTCAAATATTATGATGAAAGGGAAATATTATAAATAAACTAAACATGCCAAGACTTTGAGTGAGCAGGCCGTTTTGAGTAATCGATTTATTGAAAAATATATTGATAATGTTATTATACAAAAATTTTACTATACAAATAAATTTGCTGAAAAATATAGAAAATGTTGAGATGCTAGACTACTTTTAGCAGCCAGTGTTAGATAGGCTTGAAACATGAATTTATAGCCTGGACACATCGATATATAAAGCTTTTCTGAACATTGAAAATATGAAGCAAGCCAATATTGAGTTGTCTCTCTGTTAGTCTCTCTTTATCGATAAGACGTTATACTTAACAATTAAACGAGCATTTGCTGGTGAATATGATTTCTGCTGCTCCAAGCAATACATGTGGAAATATATTAGATGATTTCTGCAACAATAATAGCTCCAAACAGTAGTTCCTATAGGATTCTATTGCCAACATACAGTAACATGGTTAAATATTTACTAGGATATCCCAAAATAATGTAAAAGAACTGCTTTTAAAATTGTAATACAAAAAAGATGAATAGGAAGAATAGCTAGAGAATTATATTTTTCTTTATGGAAATTTGATTTGCTTCTCAAGATTTCCAGACAAATCTCAGCAAAAACGAACTTCATCATTCTCCTGAAATATATCATATAATCCCAAGCCATATTGTATTAGAATACTATGTTTAAATACGAAATAGAAAACTTCGCTTGCTATTTCATATCATCGACATCTCTTCTAAAAGAGCAAAACAAAGAATGCTTTAGTTAACAATGCATCGTGTTCACATACATTTCCTTCGAGCGTAAGATATGTGCTTGAACTTACTTGTAGGCAAATCAGATTTTGAGTGTAATAATTAAATTGCCTGCTTTTTTCCCAAGCTTCAAGTTTGGAAGCTCAATAAAATTGACTCTTAGCCATAATGTGATAAATAAACATTCATAAACCACTCAAGGCTCAGTAGATCTCTTGAGAGTTGAAGCAGTTATTTGATGCCCTTGTTGCTGCTGTTGTTGTTGCTGTTGTTGTTGTTGCAGCCACCGTTGACTGCCATAATTAAGCAGTCAAAGTCAAACGTTGGGAGCCACACACTGAAAAAAAGCAGCCAAAACAAAAAGAGTCTCCAACTCGAGGCGAATGTGTTTTTGTTGTCTCGGCAGGCAGCTCTCAATCAACAATGGCAACTCATTTCACCCGCTCGTTTCAAGTTTCCAGCTGGAAGTTTGATGAATGATCTCATCAGCGAGGTGTCGGCCACAACACAGTCGATGATTGGGCCGCAAGTTGTGCCACAGTTGTTGCTGTTGTTGTTGCTGCTGTTTTGCCCCATGCTCTGATGAGCCTCATTTGCGGCAAAGTGTGTAAAATTTAAAATTTAATAATTAACAATTGTTTTTTAATACCACAGCAGCAAATCTCCAACGCCAACTCCAACTCCAACTTCAACTTCAACACCAACTGTAGCTTCAATGCGAGCTCTCCAATTACTTTCGCCCGGGCACTTTGGTAGCTGTCAATCGGCGCATCAGTTTACCCTCAGACGCCGAGATCTCTTTGTTACGGCTTGATTAATGATGCGAAATTATGAACTCGCTTGTTCTAAGTGACGTGTGGCAAAGGCTTGGGGCAGCGGCACAGGCAGCATAAGGAATCAGTGGAGCGCAGGGCAGGGCACTGCTGTACGTAGTTTTGTTAATCGGTTTAAGAAAAATGACTTCATTAAATTCATTAGCGCCCATGTGTGAAATGCGTTCGATTCGTATACAATGCTTAACCTCTTGGAGTTCTTTTACATAATATAAATAGTATTCATTATGCGACTTTGTAGCGCTCACCTTGGGTAGGTAGCTGATAGTTAAGAGTTTTTTTTCTTAAAAAAGCTCATTTAGAGATCTTAGAATTGCAATTGCATTTCTTCACTTCAATTCCTAGCCCAAGCCGTGGCGCTGTGGGTTGATCTTCAATTGGTCAGTCAGTGAGTACTTGAGGTGCTTGGCTTGCTACATAATTTACATAATTTCTTCTTCACTCTCACTCCTTTCTTTCTCTCTGTAACTTAAGTACTCTGTCTCTGTATGCAAATGATTTATGTTCATAATAAAGATTCTAAAATATTTCCATCTTCTCTTGCATAACACTAAGAGACAAACTCATTTCATGAAATCTTGGTCCCATTCAATCAAAAATAAATCTTTGCCACTTATAGAAAGTCACAAACTTTACTTATCAAAATAGTTTTGCTTGCAAAATGCACAAGGAAAATATATTTTTAAAATAGTTTTCCACAAAAATAAATCGAGGAAAATGTTAGACGAAAGAAAGGCGAAAGAAGAGGGCTAATAAAAATGCAGCAGACCGCAAAGCGTTGCGCTTCATTAAAATCGGATTAAAGTCCTTCGCAAGCTGACAAATATCCAGGCTGGACAAATAGTCCTTGTGGTGCGATTCCCACGCTGACCAGCAAAGGACACGAAACGCCAACAAATCTCGGCGTATGCAAAAACATTAAGATGGCAATGCGTATAAAATTGGCCCAAAATCAAAGCCATATCAACCCCAAGTCGAGGAGCTAAGATCTAGGTAGCCTCTGCCTAGGTAGAGTGTCGCTGAGGAACCCTTTAGAAATGTGCGCACAATTTCAAGAAAATCAAGCAGAAAATTTACGCAAAAAGGAAAAATTGATTGCTAGCTGACCAGTGGACAGCACATTGATACCCAACATATGTCCGTATGTAGGGTCCAGCCAGGGGGTTGAACTTGTCAGCGAATGCGCCGTGAGGCTTATCCTCTGCGACACAAAGGTTAATTTTCGTACAGCACGGGGTCAGCTGGACACTCAAATCTTAAAGCATCTACCTGAACAGCATCCGCAACAGCTCGAAATTTGAATTCTCGCATCTTTTTGGCTATTGTACAGCCTGTGAACTCTGACCTTACTGCCTGTGGCCGCAATTAGGCGACATTTTTAAGGTCAAAATTCTGCATTTGAATATTTTGCATTAGCTTCTTGGTATTCAGTTCCACGCTAGCAAAACCCTCTGATATTTGCTTGGGATTTCAAGTACTTCTTATATATGTTTATATATATATAAGTATATATATGTAGTATTCTGGGGTAGCTGCGCCCCATTTTGACTGACCTCTGACACCCGATTTGAATATGTGCTAATGATTTGTGACATGTTCTGCGGTTGCAGTTCCAAGCAGTCAGCCTTTTATCGCAAATGTTTAATTCATGGGGCCTTGGACAATGAGCGCAGAGAGCATGGGGAGAGAGAAATGGAGAAAGATGCACTGAGCAAAACGCCACTAACGAAATTTCAAAATTAAATCAAAATAAAATGGGGAACTTGTAACAAAAAATTAAAATTTAATTAAAATCGTTCAAAATAATTATTAAATTGATTTTCAAATTTTTCTAGAAATTTAGTTTAAGTACAAAACTAACCTAATCTTTTCTCCAAGTGCAGCTCTGCTTTATATGGGGTTGGACTTGGGCTTGGTCGAGACACATAAATAAAATTGGGCGTTTTAGTTGCTCATACTAAAAAGGGGAGGCTCGCATGTAATTACAGCCAAGCACAGCGCACATGCACATGCACATACATACGAACACTCACAGTCGCTCAGGTGACCTTTTGACATGCGCGCTCGAAATACATTTCGAGTGGAGCACAAATACATTTGTGTGTGCGTTTTCAGTTAAGCAGTTGTCATATATAGAGCTATATATTGAGGGAGTACACTCACATGCACACACACATATATATTTATATGTATATATATATATATATATATATATATGGTTTCTATATTGTATATGGCATTTCAAACCCTTAAATTTATCGCCTGTCTGGTTGCATGTGCAGCATTTGATTGGGTTTAATGCATTTAACGAGCAAATGACTTCCATAATGAAATTGCCAAGCAAATGTTATTGGTCTGCATTTGAGTTAATTATCGAGCTTTTTGTATAAATCATCTATATGTACATGAAATCAGTTATTTATGAATGAAATATCTGAATCAGTGTGCAGAAATACTAAAAGTCTAAGAAGTAACCTACTCTCAAGACTTCTTTGAGCTGTCAGATAAGTGCAGTGTATATATAATATTATATAAATGTATATTGAATAACTATATTTTTCTACCTAAAGATATGGGCTAAAAACTACTCCAGTTTACTGTAAGCTATTCATCTTTTTGTATACAAATTTAGTTAATAGTATAGCATATATAAGTTATCATAATGCAGCCCAAACTATCAAAACGAGCCTATGAATTTCTAGCAGAAATGATGTGTAGTATATAAATGAAGTATTAGGCTTTAATTTTGTATCCATCTGCATTGAATATCTTTTTGTACATAATCTCAGCTTATAGTATCCGTATGTCAACGAAATATGATAATTCAAAAGCTCAAGAGCTGGCTACAAACTCGACTTCAAAACTAATGAAAATTTTAGCACAGCAAAGAAATAAAAATGGCAAAAGGAATCCATCAACAGGATGCGCAGACATCAAGTATATTGAGTTGACGAGAAACTCCAAACTCTCCCCAGCCTCGAATGGTGTGAGTGTGTTTGTGTGTGTGTGTATCTCAGTATAAGCGGGAGCGAATACATATTGTTCATTTGGCAGCGGCGGCGGCTGTGGCTCCACTTTCCACAATGAATCATCAGGCAACAAAAGCGAGTGTGGAGGGAGGACTGGTTGGATGGAGCCTTGCAGATGGCATGCTTCTGCTCGTCAGTTTAACCAGGATGACATGGCCCGGTCCATTGCGGTCCTGGACTCTGGCATTTTAGCACTTATTCATAAAGTCCTCGCGCACCCACAACTTGCCCCAAAACGTGGCAAACAAGACAAAACAGAGAACAGCAAAGAGAAAACAAAAAAAAAAATAAAGACAAGCAAAAGCGACGCGAAAAGAGGAATTACTAAAAATTTATCAATGTAAAAGTTTGCGGCGAAGGCAATGGGCGCGGCTGGCGGGGCAGTTGGCATTTGAGGGCGTGGCAAAAAGGAAACAAGCAACAATGTAAATTATATGCCAGTTGGCTGCTGTAAGCCAAGTTTGCCTTTGTCTGAAATCTGCATGTATCTATGTATCTATATGTAAATGTGTATATGTGTGTGTGTGTGAGTGTGTGTGTGTGTGTGTGTGTGTGTGTGTGCCTGCATATATGAGTTATATAAGTGCACTTCCTGCTCGAGTCCTTGGCGCATATATTTCTAGCACTTTTATATCTATTTGTGCAGCAGAACTAAATGCAAACATGAAAAGCTCTAAAAACAAGTGAAACTTTAGGAATTTCGAAATTTTTGCCATGCGTCTATATGGTAGCTGCTGTCCAGAAATACTATATACAAATAGAAATGAGTGTTGCTTTATTTAAGCTAACTGCTACTACTCTGACTAGCTGTGTTCCATCCATTTACCCAATTGAATTATTCACCTTGGTATGAAAATTAATTTTAGCCGAAATAAAGTTAGATTAGTGTAAATCGTAGACTAACTGGAAATGGTACAAGATAATATAATATATTATTATTTTTTGTATAATATTTTGTATATAGTAAAACAAACTTTGAGTTTTTAACAACATAAAAAACTTTTATATAAGTTTTCAAATTTAAAATGTTGAAATATTACGAAATACTTTACTTAAAACATAATTTTTTTTAAATTTATTTTATAATTTAATTTGACTTTTTTTATTTTATTTCAAAATAGATTTTTTATTATATTTTAAGAAAATTATAAACTATTTCCAAGTTCTCTTTGTAACTAACAATAGATCAATAGATAAGCAAATATTTGAATTTCTTATAAATGATTTTATCTAAAATTTATTTTCAGTCTTAGTCGCACTTCAAATTCAATTGAAAATGTAGCATGAGGCTCCACTGTGCCTGGCAGAGCCTCTGATTTGGGTTTTTTTTCTCTTTTTGTTTAAAGGGAACATTTAACGGGAAGGCACCTACTTTCAATGAACTGGCCAGCGTAGTGCCAGCGAGCAGGACGCAAAAAAAGAAAAGATTGGAAAAAACGGAATAATGGAACTGGCCAGTTGCCAACACGATGGCAAAAGTTGTGGGTTAGGTGCAACAGGGGGCAGCGGCAAGCGGGCGGCGAGTGCAAAGAGGCGCTCAAATGGGGTTGTCAGTATTTAACCCAAAAGGGTGGAGGTGCTGCCTGGCTGCGCGAACTCTGCGCAGAGCCACGACCACAACAATGCATTGCCCAAGGAGTCGCAAGCTGGTTGCGAAGGGGGGGAACGGGGAACTCCAGCTGCCACACGAGTAACATACGAGGCACTAACAAGAGGTGCCGAGAACCACGAGATTAGGTTCAAAGGCAGGACGCTTACCATAAAGAAAAAGAAATAAAAAAGCAGCTGCAGGATGTGCTGAGCTGCCGCCTTACCCCACATTTGGCAGCAGCCACTGAAATCCAATTGAATTAGACTTTAATGGGCGCCAGAGAGAGACATCTAGCGGTGTTAATAAAAAGCAAACTCAACATTGCTCGCTGCTGCCACTTGGCGCTGCTCTCCTTTTTTATTCTGTCTTATTCTTCTCTTTTTTTTGTATTTTTTGTTTGCTTTTGTTTTGTTTTCAAAGAGCGCCAACAAAAAGCGAATTCCGATACAGTTAATGATAAGCCAGTCGCGTGCAAGCGAGACAGCTGCATGCCAGTGCGAGCGAGACGCAAGTCCAACGAGGGCGTTGCCAGGCATTGAGTGGAGAGCGCGCTTGTGGTTGAGTGAGTGTGTGTGAGTATGACTCAACGAAACTTGACGAAACATTGAGTGAGTGTGAGTGAGTGTGCTTATTGGAAACACAGCGAGCACTTCGAATTGGCACTCGACTTATTAGCAGCTGCCCACGGCCCCTGCCCCTTTCTCGTGCACCACTTGCACCACTTGCACCACTTCAACTCGCTGATCATCCAATTGTACATTTGCTCCGCGTGCCCAACCCCAAATGCAAGGCATGCAACGGGTTAGGGGTGGCCCACCACATTTGGCCCCTCAACTGGGTCGAGACATGTTTTCAATATATCCGCTGCACTTGCAGCTTCTTAGTTGCTTAGCTGCCCCACTGTCCGCCCACTCCATGAACTGCTGTTCGCGTGCCTCAAAATTGTTTAGGCCTCGTCGGCCTTTAAATCTTTTTCAATTTCTACGCTCTTCGCGTGCAAATCGCTGCAAAATGTTAATTTCACAATGTTATGGAAAACAATTTATGTTGGCGTCTCTAATTGTGCAACGCCTGCTGGAGGGGGGCCGGTGCCACATGTGGCATCGCCTACGGCCTCTCGTTAAAATCAAATTAAAACATGATTTCATGTTTTGGCACTTTTCAAGTGTATCCAATTGCGTGTCGCGACACGTAACTGGAGTCCAACCAGAGCACACGCCTCATCCAATTAGCATCGAATATTATTCTAATTTTATTAAGACTCAGGCAGTCCATGGGCTTCCCCCAAGTATCGGCAAATGGGGCGGCATTCAAGTAGTAAAAAGAAAATATGAAAAACTAAATTCTCGATTTCCCTCTACAGAATCTACTTTAAAGAGCAAGTCCTAACTATTTGAAGCTCCAACTAAGCCACGCAATTTCAAAAGTTTGCTTATCTCTGGCCACAGCCAATGGCAGCTTTAATATATATATATATATACAATTTATATATCTCACAGATCGGCCATTACTTTAAAGCCGAGTAAAGATAAGCAAACGACAAAATGTGGAGCACAACGCACTTTAATCAACCAACCAGAAAACTTTTCGACTCAAAATTTGTCTATATATATACATATTTATATACATATATAATCGTTTTTTTTTTGGGTAGGTGGAGCTCATTTTAAAGTTTGTTTTTTGTTTTTTTTTAAGTGGTTTTCGGTTGCAAATAGATAAGAAACTTAACGGTAAAGCAACTAACAGATGCGCCAGCTACAAAAAACTAATAAGAAAATGCTAACAGAAACAAGTTCTTGTTGGACGGCCAACAAATCAAATGAGCGCGAGAGCCGGCTAAAAATTGCACTCACAGAGAGTGAGAGAGTCAGAGCCGGAGAGTGAGTGAGCTGTTGTTGTGGTGGTGGTGGTGCGACTGTTGGTGGTGGTAGTGATATTCATGATGGTAGTGGTGGTGGTGAGTCCGCTGAGCAAATCAGCCAAACGCATCGAAGGTCTTGCCCCGCCACCAAAGAGAGCAGAGTGCTCGCTCTTGCCGAGCGCGAGTGCGAGTGCGAGTGCGAGCGAAGATTTCCACTCAATTGCGGCCAGGCCATTGGGTCGCCATGAGCGCGAACAGTGCAGCAATAGAGCAGACACAGTCGCCGGGGTGCTGTTGCTGTAGCTCTATATCTCTGTATCTGTGGTGGAATGAGAGAGATTTGTGTGATGTGTCGTTAGGTCGAAACGGTCGAGTCGGGTCGGGTCGTGTACCTTTTGCCACGAATGTTTTGCCAGTCAGGCTCTAAAAGGCCTTACGAGAACAGCTGAGATTTCGCTGCTCGCATGACGCGCATTTTCCACACAAGATAGAACAAATTTTTGAATTTTCTTTCAAATATATTACAGTCAAAATAAATATATATGTATATATATATATAAGAAAATCAAAGTGCAGCGCAAAGGCGAGCAAACGAATTGAAGATCTACAATATATAAAAAAATAAAATAAAATAATTTAACAAGTCGCAAAAATTTTAAATCGTGTGCGTGCAACAACGAAATAAATTTTTCAAATAAAAAAAAATATTTACAAAATATTGAATATAAAATAAAAAAATACAAAAACCACAGAAAGTGTTTTGTGTAAAATGTGCAGATCAAAAATAAAATAAATAACAACAAAATTGCATTAAAAAGAAATTTTGAAAAAAATATCTATGCCCAGAAAATACTTTGCCCAAAAAGTGTAAAAAAAATATTTGGGAGAAATATTTCAAGAAATTTTCCGAGAGCAGTTCTTTTGGTGACTTTGCTGCGTTTTGCGCGTGGAAAGTCCGTGCAAAGTGTATTCCAGCGGTTATTCCACGTGTTCCGATCCGGCCGCCAAAATTATTACGCACAATTCTCTGAGCGTGTACGGTGGCGGCGTCATGTGCGCCTCACCGTCCACGGCTCCCGGCTTCTTCAATCCGCGGCCGCAGTCCGGCGCCGAGCTGTCGGCCTTCGACCTGGGGCTGTCGCGCTCCATGACGTTGGGCGTGCCGCCGCACAGTGCCTGGCATGATCCCAATTTGGGCCATCTGCACGCCTCGGCCGGTCCCGGCTCGCTGGCGGGCACCAACACAAGTGGTGGCGGTAATGGTGGTGGCACCACGCCCAGCAGCGTGGCCAGCCAACAGTCGGCGGTCATCAAGCAGGATCTGTCCGGCTTGAGCGCCTCCACGGCGAACCTCAACCAAAGCGCGCATCATGTCATCAAGGAGGATCTCTCCAGTTTGCCCAGCGCCAATGGCAGCGGCTCCACATCAGGTCATCACACAAGCGGCGGTCAATCCGGCCATGGCTCGGTGGATATGGTGCCCATCATCAAGGGCTCACAGTCGGCCAGCTGCTTGGGCGGCTCGGCGGGCGGCAACAACGGCGGCAGCACCACTCCCAGCTCCCAGGCCAACAGCTCCCACTCTCAGAGCAGCAACAGCGGCTCCCAAATCGATTCCAAGCAGAACATCGAGTGCGTCGTCTGCGGCGACAAGAGCTCCGGCAAGCACTACGGACAATTTACCTGTGAAGGTGAGTACCACCAGCTTAGGGGCTATCGGAGCTTATTGTAATCGTAAGATAGTCGACAGTTGATTTCAATTGTGACTTCACCAGCCCCAGAGCTTTGCATAGCTCTGTGTAGATCTGCAATGATGATGACCAAACAGAAATGTTTGGACTTCGAATAGTTTAGCTGGCAACACTCGCAAACTACTCAAAAGCGTGCTGATCATGACAGTTACTGTGAATTATGGCAGTTTGATGAGTTGGCAATAAAATTCGGTGATGTGTGGCAAGTTGTCCAAGGTGGGTGTGCAGAGAGTGAAGCCCGTTGAATGACAGCAGCCTGAGTTACTTTGCTAACTGTTTACGAAAATACAAACAGTGCACACCTGGCTAAATGAATGTGCTCATGGGAATATTCCAATTCGATTTAGTTAGTTTGTACTGTATTTGTGAAGACCCACGCTAACTCGAATACTTAAAAGATACTTTTGTATCTTAGACTTAGTTTTGCATAGTTGATTTACCAGTCCAACTCAGCTGCAGATAGTTTCCTTAGCGTGTATTTACTGTACTTGCCTGACTCACATACATTGAAGAAATCTATAAAAGCTTATTTTGTATCTTACCATTAGATACACAAGTATCTTTTATAGATTTATCCAACATCATCAGCTATAGCCAGCTACTACTGTACCATTAAATGCATTTTCCAAGATAAACTTATTTTTTTGTTATTTTTAGTCGAAAACTATAAATTTATTTGATAAGTTTACACTGTTTCAATCACTTAAAGATACTTTTGCTGCTACATAAATAATTTAACAAATAGTTGCCAATAACAGATAGCAATTAGAGAAAGATACTTCTGTATGATTCAAAATTAACATTATCTAGGTTTCACTGTATCTCCAACATCCAAATCTACTTTAGATACTTTTGCATATTTTGCTTAGAATCAAGGCTGAGCTACCTTAGCCTTTTGCTTGATTTGCCACCAAATCGAAACAATGTTCAGATACTTTTGTATCTTAATATCTCTTGGGAGCCATTCCCAATCTCAGCTACTTTTGCATATGCAGTTTTTCGCAGAAAACATCTCAAAAAGGCAGCCGCCACTTGAGTCGCGTATTATGTAAGACGGCGCGCTTCTCAGATACTTTGGGCTGGTCAAAACGCCGTTACAGCACACACAAAATTTACCGCCATCCCGCGCACGCATCTCGACTTGACTCGACTCGCTTATCGCTAGATAAAAACGAAAATAAAAAAAAAAGAACGAGTGGAAAAAATTATTATTATCTAAATAAAATACGGTGCGCGCTTTTGTAGCAAGCCAAACAATTGTTGTGCAAACATGCAAATTGTGGCGGCTGTGGCCGCTAAATGAAGCGCCCACCTTTTTATTGTCTTAGACCTGGTCGAGATGCCAGTTGGCAGTGCCAGAGGGAGCGTCGGCGAGAGAGAAAGAGAGAGCGAGGCGGCTAGGGTGTAGGTACTTCAGCTGTGGGGCAAAAAACTGCACTCATGAGTTTAGATTAACGCTGCACGCAGCGCTGGCATTTAGTACAACAGCCAAGTTGAACTTGTCATATTCGTATCTCTTCAAATGTTCTGCTTTTAGTCAGAGAGAAATTACAGCTGCAGAGCGTATCTCTGCGCACAGTGGTTGCTCTTATTGAAAAAGTAGCAGCAGGAATAAATACTTTAAACATCTAATCTGTATCAATTTTATAGATAATTATGATGATTATGATTAATTATGATCAACTATGATTGTGATATAGATTTAAAAACATTTATTTTTGTTTATTTGGTTTAATTTAGATAGTTAATCTCAGCAGAGTCTAGCTATAATAAATTTTGTTAGATATTTTAACATATTTCAAAGCCATTCCCATGCTTTCAATTAATGTATAAATTAATGAATTATAAATTAATATGAATAATAATAATATAAATAAATTAATTAATAAATATATAAATTAATATTTAAGCTAAGTCACTTAGGCTGAAGCTACAAAAAACTTCTATCAACCCATCAAGTGCTCTTAGCTGCCCTTATCTTCAGCGCATTATAAAAAGTATCTCACAGATACATTGCGTAGCTTGAACCACTGTGCATTTGTCTGCGCTGGCTATGCATTGTAGGCGCTTTTATTATTATTAATCACCCAGCATTTTGTACGCATGCGCAGCAACAACAACAACAACAACAACAGCAACAACACACACAACTAGAATAGCAACAACAACAATCAAAAAATGTGGCTCAGTGACCGCCTCGCTGCATTCTGAAGGTGTTTTCTGCCAGCCGCATGTTGCCATGCATGTAGCTAACAGATACATGTAGCTGCTGCTGTTGTTGTATGTCTTTTGGGGGCAGCAACTGCTGCTGCTGCTGCAACTACTGATGCTCCAACTGCTGCTGATGATGTTGCCACGATAGCAATCTATTTTGTTCTATGCAAGTCTCTCAAAAGTCTCGCTACAAAAATGTTTTTTCGAAAATAAATAGTAAAGCGCTTAGACGCATATCATTGCCAGTTATGCGTTATGTGCGCTCTCTTTTCAGCTCACTCTCTCACTCCCTCTCTCTATCATTCTATTACTGTCTTGCTTTCGCATCAAAATGCCATAATGTGCGCCGTTTGCGTCCTTTCAGCTGATTCACTTCCAAAAGCTGAGCTACACGTACTTGCAGATACTTGGCACAACTCGTTTTCTTGCCGCTGTCTCACTTGTCTGTCGCTCTGTCTTCCTGTCTGTCTGCCTGTCTGCCCGCTCTGTCCAGTTGCAGGGCGCTGTATGTGAAATTTATTCTAAAAGGCAACCCCCTTCACGTCTCAAGATTAATTGTAGCCTATGCGTATGTGTGTGTGTGTGTGTGTGCCTTGAACCCTAACCCCTCACCCCTTTAGGTTGTGTGTCCAACTTGTTTGATTTTGCACACAGCTGCTTCTTCAGTTTGTAGGTGATTTTGGCATACCTTAAGCTATATCGGCTCCCCACTCATTATTTTTGTAGCTCAGCCGGCTAACCTTTGTGGCTAAAAAGTCACGGTTCAAACTCCTGTTGAAAAATGTGCGCTGATATCAGCCGACTGATAATATTAATGATGAGTGCCTCGCTCTAATGCAACATCAACAACAGCCACACGGTTCCCGCTCCCCCATTAATTTAGCTATTTGTCATGGCTATTAGTAGGCAATACTTGAGCTTTTTCATAGTTGTTTTTTTTTCTTTTTATGGCTGCTGCAGTTTTCCAAGAACTTTGCACACACGTACACACCTTATGCATTGCAAATTGTGCTGCGTTTATTTATTGCATGAAAAGTTATCTTAGCGCCCATGTCAAAAGCTAATTAAGTTGATTTATCTGCTGCCCCACATGAAAATGACAAATAAATTTTATGAAAAATTACTGCAACATCTAAGTAGCTGGCATGCAATTAATTAAATGCCACATAAACATCAGCTGGCGCAACACAGAGAAAACTCTTTAAGAAAATGCAGAGAAAAGCTTGTAAATAATATAAAAGAGAAGAAAAAAGCAGACGCAGTGCTGGCGCTTGTCTAATTGTTAAGCGCGAGCGACTTGCATTAGAGCACTGTGCGAATGCATCTCAAAGATACAAAGATACTTTGTCAACCCAATGTTTGTAGGCCACATTAACATTTTGCACAAAGCGCAGGAGGCACTGTTTGATGTCAGCCCATTTAAATAGTTTCCCACGTTCCCGCAATTAAAGCGCTACCCAAACTCAAGAATTCATATGTGGTCAAGCGGAGGCTCGTTCGTTCGTTGTCGAAAACTTCCCAAAAAAAAAAAAAAAAACTGAAGTAAAAACAATTTTTTGATGTTGACAATGTCACAGTTTATGCTTTATGCTTGTCCAAAGTCATCATTGTGCGTTTGTATCTTGTATCTTGTATTTTGTATCTGTGTGTCTGTTACTCGTCTTTTTTTTGTGTGTTGGCTGTGGGATGAGCGTTTCCTTTTGAAGAAATTTGCTGAACAACATGTGTGGCTTTTTAATTCACTTCATTATGCTGTAGGCAAATAAAGCATTTAACGCAAAATTCCTTCCATATGCAAGAAAAATAATTGTAAATTGCATTCAGCAAAAGAAAAAATATTCAAGTTCTTCTCTTCTTTCTCTTTTATGAGCTTCATCGGAGCTTTTTAGCAGAGAAGTGAATACGAAGTCCACATATATGGGTGCAATTTGAGTGAGAGTTTCTTATAGATTTATTCCTGTTAGGCCTAATTTTTGTTGTATATAATACAATATAAGAAAAGTACCATAGATATCCACACGAAATCCACTCGCAATTGTGAAAAAATCGCAAAAAGTCTATAGAAAATTGCTTGAGTTTGAAAGCTGAGAGTGAAAAGTATTTTTAAAAATTCTTTGCTTGGTTTTTTTATATCAATAATGCCTTTAATTATTGATTGCTATACAAAATATATTTATGGCTTTTCACTTTTTCACCTCGCAACGGGTTAGGGAAAATACTCGAAATGGCGCTTCAGCACTTTTGGCTTGGAGAGCATTCAATAAATTATATGAAAATTCCAGTTGGTAGACTCAGTTGCTGAGCTTTAACAAAAGGCGCACATAAATCAATTAGCTGTCTACTCGATGCCCAAAAAAAAGAACAACAAAAAATCAACTAAAATCAAAAAGTAAAAAAATAAAAAGCCAAAAGTAAGAGCAACAAAGTAAATACGATTGCAAAAAATTAACAACGCCCACTGCGCATTTTTCAGATGTGTTTTTCGTGGCTGCAATTTATGACGTTGCAGCCTTTTCAGCTTGGGGGGCGTGGCAGTGACGCCCGCCACAAGAAAGCGTATTTTACTTATTAATTAGTAACGAAAAGCTTAATAAATATCGAAGCTTGTATTAAATTTGCATTCATTTCGAGCGACAGTGAGCGAGGCAGAGAGAGAGAGAGAGAGAAGGGAATACTTGAATTAAGCCCCCATATCATTTGTTATGAGTGCATATAAATCGCTTTATGATAAACATTTATAACTTCCGTGCGATTTGGCATGATTTACGTACACTCCCCTCAGCAAAGTCTTCGTTCAACTCTTGTTTCGTTGCAGCTCTGGCAAATTGTGGCCATAAAAATTGTGAGGTAGCTGAAGGCAAGAAATTGAATATTTATAGTTTTTTTGTTATTTTTTTTTTGGGTTTTTGGTGGGCTCTAATCTGGAGCTGCAGCATTACTCAACTCTTTGTCAACATTAATGAGCTGCCAGAGCTTGGCCTGTTTTTATTTTTCTTGCATTGGAAAATATTTGGCACAAGCGCCAGCCCTTCATTAAAAAGCTACAGCGGAATCGCGTCGAATACGAAACTTAATTGTAAACAGATTTTCGAAAAGACAAAACAAACAACCGAAACAACAACAACAACAACAACAGCAACAACTGAGGGCAGACATTGTAATCATTAAGCGCCGACTTGTAGTACAAATCGTTGTACTTAGAAGCCAAGTTAAAGCCAATAAAGCTGCTGCCACAGTTGCAGTTGCAGTTGCAGTTGAAGTTACAGTTGAAGTTGCAACTGTGCCTCGTCTCTCTGCCAAATGAGGCGCAAAAAATGCATCCTGACACGAAGCGATTTCGTAAAGCTACCCCAGCCCCATCGTCTCAAACGGAAAAAATCGTGAACCAGCGAGCGACTTGATCCGCTTTATAATGTAACGGTTTAATTAATTATGTTAAGCTACAGCCACCGCTCAGCCAGGGGCAACGTGCAACATGCAGCAGACACAGTTGTTGCCACTTCATGCGCAATTTTCGTTTGCAGCTAACTTGGCTAATCGATCAGCTGCAGAATGGCCCTACCACAAATATATATTCGGCTATACTCTAGCTTCAACTCTATTTTTGTACCCTTTCCTCAGCTGTGCACGTTTCGTGGCATCCTCCATATGCACTTGCAACATTTGCAACTAGCAACTAGCAGCTAGCTCATGACGACATGCCCCGCGGCGTCGTCTCTTTAATAGTGTAGCAACGCCGCTGCAATATAACCTCTCTTATCGCCATGTGTCTCGCTGTTGTTGTTGCCCAGCGACATGACTTGGACTTGAACCGGGCCTCGAACTGGGCTTTGGCCAAGCCACTTCCCATAGAGACTTTTGGCTGCGCATAACTTCACATAGCATCAGTTAAATCAAAGCTAAATCGCTTATCTTTATTTTCGCCAAGACTCTGGCGGCCTTTTGTTGTTGATGTTGTTGTTGTTGTTGTTGTAGTTGTTGGCGTTGCAACGTGCGAATTGCTCTGCATATGGTGGCATATGGGCCAAGACGTTGCCTAGACGTACCTAATATATACCAATTGTGGGCTAAGAAAACGGGTTTACTTCAACAGCATAAATATCTCTGTCCAATGTAGTACCTAAGCCTTTGTGGCACAAGAATTTAAGATATAAGTACCCAAATGCAAATGTTTGACATTGTTTCGCCTCTCCAGTAGAAATTAGTTAATATGTATCTACAGCTCATACATATTTCTTTGCGGTTGCATTTAAAATTTATAGTCAACATTGAAATCGTAACTCTCCACAAAGCAACCAGGCAGTGGAAGCCAACTGAAACCAATTCACCATTGACTCAGTCTGAGCAACATTTTCATTAAGTGGTTAGTTCTTTAAATTTGCCACAGTTGCGAAGTTTGTTGCAATTGCAGCAGCAGCAGCAGCAGTTACAGCTCTCAGCTTCAGATACTTCCCACAACTATCTTTACCATTGACCTATATCGAGCTATAAACCCTGCTGGTTTATAGCAATGTCAACCCCAAATGGCGTTGCCTGCTGTTACCTGTTACCTAGCAATCAGCTGTGGGGGCACCTGCACAGCAGCAGCAGCAGAAAGTGCAGCAACTGCAGCTAGCCGCAATTGGAACTGAGCTTCCGCCTCGCGAAGTTCAAGCGCGTTCATAATCAGCGCATTTTGTAGATACTCGAAGTGCATGCAAGTTAAAACATTTTGCGGTTCGTGTCTGGGTCTGCAATTATGTTTCGGTTGTACTCCAGATACTTTGTCTAGCTTTTGCAGCGCTTTGGCTTTGCCGCCGGCTCAATCTCAGTCATCAGTTTGCCAGTCTGCAATAGAGAGGAGAGCGTGTCAAATCGTTTGCAATATGATACCAACACGCGCACAAATATCCAACTAGAAAACTCAACACGAAGCTAAAAGATCCATTTATTGACTATTTACCAACATTGAACATTTTTAGTTTATTACAAAACTTTCTATATTTCTGATTACCATTCCTATTACTGTATTCTGCAGCACTTGTACTTAGTGCTGTATCTCGATGGCTCGTGTCACGAACCAACGCTCCTCGCTAGCCATCAAGTCTTGAGCCGCTGTGCTAATTACTTGAACTAGCAGCCTGCACATGTAAGCTTAACATTTAATTATTGCGACTTAATGATGGCTCTCTGGCTGTGTACTTTGGGTGTGTGTGTGTGTGTGTGTGTGTGTGTGTGTGTGCTTGGGTGTGTGTGTGTGTGTATTAATAATTAGAAAATGAGCCGACAATGGGGCGGCGTCTGGTCGCTGCTATTGACTCGCTGTGTGTTACACTTCTGTGCAACGGTGCATTGACCGACCCCTAAAAGCCTTTGCAATTGGCCAAAAAACTGAAGCTTGATTTGGCAATTGAATAATGTTCAAATAGATACTCCGAGTACTCATCGAGATATTCATATGTACTCATTAATATACTCATATGTACTCGTTCGCTGTGGCCCAAACCAATTTCACGCTTCAAATTGAAGCGGCCAAGCGGCAAAAGTCTGCACTTTCATTTATGAAGGGGGGACTATGGGGACTATGGGGACCCATGGCCATGGTCACGCTAGAAATGAGTGGGCTGCAGAGAGGGGTAGTTAGCTTAGCGGATGGGGGTCGGCTGATATCGTGCTGTTTTCGCACACATTTCAGGAAGTTCAATTAATAGAACGAACGCTTGAGCTTAGCTGTTGTTCTTGGAAGTCTAACTGTATTGAACGCTTTATGGCGCGTAGCGCACGCGAGTAGCTACCCACACCTGCCCCTCCCTCTCCCTCTCCCTTCGCCGTAGGCTTGCAATTAAGCTCAAGCGTAATTGAAACTACCGCAAAGTGCGCCTGGCTTATAACTAAACTGTCTGCACTTATGAGATACATTTCGAAGCCATAGCAAGGCCTGGAGAGCCAGTCAGCTCTAGGGCTTCCTAGGCGGGCGGCAGATAGTTCAGGAGTGGGAGAGTATATGGAGCCACTCCAAATGACTTTTTGGGCCTTACACCTTCACAGCTTCACAACTGCATCTTCATCTGTACTAGCTGAATCTCTGGCTGTATCTGTATCTGCGTCTGGGCATCTCTCTCTCTCTCTCTCTCTCTCTCTCTCTCGCTCCACCCTTTTGCGGTTATTGATATAACATGATATGCCAACAACGCCCGCCCTCCCTCTCTGCCTAGGTTTACGGTATCTTTTGGCTCATAGTTGAATGCTTCTGCTCGTATCTTCATCAATAACGACACGGCGCAGCTTTCGCATCGTCTGAGCTCCAGATAAAGCCGCGATATGCGCATATGGGCAGCGCCTGGTCGCTCGCTTGCAGTTCTTTTATTTTCGATGCTTGGCCAAAAGCCGTAGGTACCACGGCCAGGCCTAGGCCTGTCCGGCCTGTCCCTCAGTCCGCCAACAACAACAACAACAACAGCGAGAGCCACAGCCAGTTTCAAAGAGGCAAAGGCAACGGTACGTTTTGTGCAGAAATCGTGACTCGGTACAATATCGTTATTCGTAGATCATATGGTGTAAAAGCTTAAGTGTGTGCTATGCATGTGTGTGTGTGTGTGAGTGTGAGTGTGTGTATATTTCCTAGATGCCTTTTAGTTGCATCTTGGGCTTGTCTAGCGCGGCGTGTGAGGCCAACGTTTGGCTTGGCAGCTCAGACACTGCAGCATGCCCTTCTCATATTAGATGCAGCTACTCTCAGATGCGACATCTTATCTTCAGATGTAGAAAGTTACAAAATAGCTACTTTACGCTTGACTTTCAAAGCTGCTATAGTAAAGTTAAGAAAGTTAAATTATTATACTTTGACATGGTTAAGCTCTAGTAACACTTTTGCTAGCATCTGATTCTCACTCTCAGTTTTAACCAACGAAATTGCAGAAGCTGATGACTGTAAGTTTCTCAGCCAAACTTTCAATCCTCTTCAATTCCTATTTGAATGCAGCTCAAAGCTCGACTATAGCGCATCTGTTGATCGACTTGGACTGCAAGCTTAAAGTTCCCTGTGCCTGGGCACGTTTTAGTGCACACGATCGCAACGCAGTCGCTGCTCCGATCGCCTCCCCGCTCCTTGAGTGCTTGGGCAGGAGCGCGCATTGAAAATCTTTTATAGCACACAGATCGCATAGCTCGAGACTTGGCTGCGACTGTGACTGCAATGCTGGCTGGGCCTAACATATTTTGTTTGATGATGATTTTACAGCTTAAAACGAATTTTATGAGCATATGCCATTGTTTTGAGTTATTGTGAGAAATTTTGTGTGGCATGGCCCAAACTGCGGCCCCCGCAGCCAAACAGGACCAGGACGCTGTCTGGCAATGAAGAGGGGTGGCAGGGCTGGTTGAGGTGCGGAGCAGGGCAACGCAAGTGATACACATGTTTAGCTGGATGGCGACATCAAATTGCAATGCAGCTTGTAAACAACGCGACGGGCTCCAACTATATCAGTGAGTGCTTAATGGCTGCCCACAACAACAACAACAGCAACAACAAGCTTGTCTAGTCTTTAGTCTTAACAGTAAATTCGTGGAGCCAAAAACTAAAATTCAGCAGCCGCCCAGCAATATAAGAGGCACTGCCTTTTCTTTTGCAGACTGCGGCTACTCTAGTGCTCGAGACAGTCGTATCTTCGTGCCTACAGATACACTTTGTTAATTGAAAGCCATTAAAGGTAATTTTATGGAAGGCGTTAAGCCATGAAACGTGTAACATGACCATTGACATGGCCAACAAGTGAGGCAGATAGAAGGCGGCATGGAGGGAGGCTTTCCTATGGCAGGACTAGGACAAACAACTGCGAGTGTCATGAAGTGAAGCGCAACTTGCCGCATTTGGTGGCATGTTCTGCGCTTTGGATACTTTGCTTTACAAGTGGTAACAATTCTTGTTGCCCTTTTTTTCCCATTTGATTCAAGTGCCATGGAATTTGTTTTGCTTGTTCCAAAGCATTTGAAGGTGTAGCTGGGAGAAAGAATTTGCTTGGCTCAAAGTATCATTTAGATCATAAAGATGTTTGCTAGAGAAGAAGACATAGAAGAGTATGGAGACTGGGAATCTTTTAAGAACCAACTTAGATTATATATTATTATTATCCATCAAAACTAATGCTGGATTTAGAAAAGCTTTTAGATTACTCATTGATTTCCAAGTTTATTGCATTAGTTTAGTTTAATTTTCATATTTTGTCTATATATTTAGACAATTTCAAATATGTTTTCTTCAGTTAATAATATATATTTATTTTTTCTATCCCTATTTACAGGCTGCAAATCGTTCTTCAAGCGCTCCGTGCGACGCAATCTAACGTATTCGTGTCGGGGCAGCAGAAACTGTCCCATAGATCAACATCATCGCAATCAATGCCAATATTGCCGCTTGAAAAAGTGCCTCAAAATGGGCATGCGACGCGAAGGTAAGTCCCCCCCTATATATTGTAGTATAAATATATATACATACTATGATCTACGAAATTTCTTGCATTGGCTGTGGGTCAATTAAAAGTCAAACAGTGAGGCAAATACATAAATAAATTAAATGCGCAGAGGCACCGAAGGCAAACACAGAAAGCAGCAACTACAATGTTAAACGGAAGTAGAGCACGACTGCAAAACGAATTCAAATTTGATTTTCTATCGCATGTGGGTTACGTTCGGTCCAATAAATGGGACAACTAAATGTCAGATGCTACGAATTTTCACACAACACACAATTGACAAGTGTGGGCTGCGCTGTTTTAGCTGTTCCGACAGTGCCAAGTGGTCTGCCAAAGAATGTGCCACTCGATGATAGGCCAAAGCTATAAGAACCTTATCGAAAAAACGGGTCATGTCCGCAAAATAGCTTGCAACAAGCAGCTGTTATATCATGAGACTTCTCGAACCTTTTTCATTAAAAAAGCTAGCAAAAGAAAAGTTGCGCAAACTTCTATATTCAACATAGTTAAATAATTAATTGAAATTCTTAGAACTGAACCTAATTAATCGAAGTCCTCTAAATAACTTAATAATCCCCCTCTACACAACACATTAGACGACAGGCGCTCAATTAGCTATCCATTCATTGTCATATTCCATTGCATATCAAACTCCACACATGACATTTAGTCAAGCCAAACCAAAAAGTCATTCCTCTAGTCATATGTATATCAATGTGATCAGCTAGTTGATACCCTACATTCAATAAATTGAAAATTTAAGGTATCTTAGTGAAAAACTCGTATCTTCTCTTCTATGTTAGCAACTCTCGCTTTAGGTCAGCATGCCATTTAGCCACTTTTTATGGTTACAGGGTATCAAAAATAACAATTAAGCTATGGCTACAGCATATTGACCCCAAAGATCAAATGCAAACTTGTTCGCTCGTTGGTTAATAATTAAAAAAAAACATGAGTACTCGAATAATCGAATACGCGAACAGTTGAATACTTGAATGCTTGAATGCTTGAATAGTTGAATTAGGAATTAGCTCGATATTGTAATTTGTGTGTCGACACTTTTTTCTGTCTATGGCGCTTGTGGCACGCAGCCACTAGGCACAAATGATTTATTAAAGTTAATTCGATTAGATCTAGTGACATACACTGACAGAAAATTATGGGTTAACTTAACACAGCATTGACAACCTAATGATAGCTAAACAGGAAGACTAAAACTAAAGTACACTGCGTCAAATATCTTGTATAGTTTTGGCAGTTTTTTGCAGTGCACGAGCTGACTTAATCGAAGGCAGCCTGCAACAGCGCAAATATTTGGCATAGCTGGGCCACAAATGTTTTGTCCACAAATTGGCAAGCGACGACAAATTGACAGACGCCACTGTGAATCGATCAATGAATGACTGACTGGCTGACTGGCTGACTGGCTGACTGACTGACTTACTGACTGATTGACTGACTGGTTAGGTGACTGCTTGACTGGTTGGTCGCTTGCTTAGTTGCAGTTGTCGGCATTAACAATTAACAACTGTCTGGCCCAGAGAGAGGGAGATATATGTATACATCTCTACATACATATATAGAGAGAGACCTGTCCAGCTGCTGCACAAAGCTGTTATTATTTGCACTAATATTGACAGGTTTTTCGCAAAATGCTAATAGCCCCCGCTGCCGCAACTCTGACGGCATCAGATGTTGTCTCTGTTGCAGTGATTTGGGTTAAGAACGAGGCAATTAAAATGCAGCTACAGCCACTGCCATTGTAATTAAATGTATCTAAACATTGACTTAAGCGAGGGTATTGCGCAAGCGAAAATATTAAATGATATTTTCTTATAGCCAAAAAAGCAAAACAGATGTCTAAATACATAGATTCAAAACTTCGGCTAGGCCAAGTACCAAATGTTGTTTGTGGCTAATGAACCGCGCTGTGAACCCAGGTGTGGGCTACCTGTTTGGCTATTAAGTATGCGATTACCTGTAGCTCTGCCACTGCCACTGACAACAACTTGTCAACTTCATCATAATAAAACGCAAAAGAGTTCAGCACCTTTTGCCCCCTTCTCCACATGGCATTTCCTAATGTACAAGTTCTGCGTAAAAACTAGTTCACAATTGCCCAAAACCTATATCAGAGCCGAGAAATCGTGAGAAAATGTCTTTTCTGCATAGAATTTCAGTCCGTTTTTTTTTCTCTCCTTCTTTTTGGGCGCTACTTAGCATAAAAGCGGCACAAAGGTTATGCCTTGGCAGACCTGGTCAAGCAATTCTACAGCAAAAAACACGAAAAAGCGCATAAAATCAAGGCACGAAGGTCGCTCTAATTAAATTGCAGTGTCAATTGGACGGGGTGGACTGGGGTGGACTGGGCTGGACTGGACCCGGGCTGAGGTTGGGTCAGCGAACTGGACAACAAATTGTGCCGAAACTTGTTTATACCCAAGGGTAGGGCTAGGGAAATTAATTTCTGTTTATAAAAAGCAATTTTCGGTAAGCAAAAAGAAATAAAAGTACAAGAATTTACAGTAAAAATTGAACTTGATATGAGGAAACTGGTCACAAAACTACAGAAACGAGGGTTGAAGTGGCTTTTTTGTTTTGTGGGTAGATCGCGAGATATGTGATGTAGGGTTATCATGGAAGAAGCAACAGAAATATATTTGCTATATAATCTTTCAAAGTTTGGATTAATAATATTTATGCATTAGATTCCGAATTATACAGAAGAAAAGTTTTGAATCTCTATTTCAAGCGCTTTTACATATAGAAGAAGAATTCCATAATATTGTATAACATAAATATATTTAAATCAAAAACAAAGTTCATTCCAAATGTGATTATTTATATGTTTCAAAGAAACATTAAAATCATGTAGAATAATTATATAACTTGGTTTTATATAGACAACAAAAAAACCAAAAATATTTTTTATATGTAGTAAAACTTTTTAAATGGAATTGACTTGCTCAAATTAGACAGACACTTAAATCAACTTATATCATCCAGGCATTATAATTAACAATGGAAATTTTAGCTGAACAACAGTAATAACAACAACAACAACAGCAGCAGCAGCAGCAGCAACAACAAAATCCACCGTAAAGTCCATTAAAAGCAAAGCAAATATTTAAAGCGCGAATTTGCATAGAGTGAAAGGCTTTTTGAACCTGAGGCCGGAAATGGCATTTTCGTAGATGCATCGAGCCCTTGGGGCACGGATTTAGATGGATTGAGGCATTCAGAGACTTTATCCACTTGACCACAATTAGCTGCGGGCCACTTGGACACGCGCTCGAGTGTTGTTGGCTGCTTGACATGACGCGATGACTTGTATATCGTTTATCGATTACATAAGTGCAAGGCTTCGAAAACAATAAGAAACAAAAGCGCAGTTGAGACTTGAGCACGTGCTGGCCCACAGAATTCATTCATTAAGTAATCAAGCCAAGCAGACGCTGCTCTCTGCTCTCCTACTCAGCCAAGCTCTTCTCACTCTTCTTGTTGTTATTGCTGCTGGCTGCTGCGTTATCTGTTAAAGTCGTTGGAGTTGATCTGTGCTGCGCTGCGCTGTGCTGTGCTGCAGTTGCGGTCAGTCTGGCAAGTTTTTGAGTCACTGTGGTCAGTGTGGAATATATATTTTCCCAGGCGCATAAATAAGCCAGGGCTCAACAACTGGACAGGAGCGAAAGAGATGGCCGCCAGAGTCTCCAAGAGAGAGCGAGTGAGTGAGAGACCGGTTTGCAGCGTCTTCTGCTGTCTGTCTGCCCTGCCTGCCTGCCTGGCCTGCCTGCCAGCCTTCATAGATCCGCTGAGGATCAGCCGCGTTTTGCCTGCGCAAATTACGCAAATGTATTTTATAAATAATTGTCTCGTCCGGCACTGGACAGTGGTCAAATCTTTGGCAGTTCCGGTTCTGCAACCCCCTCTTGCACTTAATTGCTTGCGTAAAGCAATAAACAAATACCCTACCCTGGTCCAAGTCCTCGGCATGTTTCTCTTAGGATTTTTCATTTGTCTGCTGACCAAAAATGCTTTCGCTTTTCGCTTGAACAAAAGACGTTACTTTTGCCTAGACAGCTGTGTGCGTATGTGTGTGTGTGTGTGTGTGTGAGTGTGTTTGTTGGGCCATAGACAATGGCTGTGCCGAACACTTGGCCCGATCAATAATCATGTTTAGCTTTATTTGCTTTTCAGCGCCTTGGGCCAAACATTTTTGCGATATTTTTATTTTGATTATTTCTATTGAAGCCCAGCCTGTTGCTCCAACTCTTCGAGTGGGGTTAGGTGTGGTGCATATGACTCCGTCTAGGTGTGTACCTCATATTTGAAGGTGTAAAAAAAGCCTTTGCTAACCCACATTTGCCAATAACACTCAAGTATCAACGCGCAATGCTCCATTGTTTTTTCACAAAAAAAAAAAAAATAATATTTGTATCGAATGCGTTTGGCCAAGCCCCTAAAAATTGTCTCGAGTTTGGTTTTTATCCTATGCAGGTGTAACTTCATACCTATAACTAATGCAAGGGAACTCTGCAGTTCAGAGTTCAAAGAGAAGGAATGCGCTTATACTAAGAGCCTGCCAGCGCACCCTAAAAGCAACTCGACTTGGGAGTAACGTTTCTGATGAAGCCTTTAAATTCTTCACAAATTTCGTTTTGGATTCAAACTGTCGTTGATCAGCAAATGCTGTTTTTGTGCTTTTACTATCAATTGAGTTAATACAAATCATGGATTTTGGGCATTATCTGACATATATATTCTGCTCAGTTTTTTAGTGCTCTCAAAGTTCAGCTTTTGTGTTGATTTGCCTCTCAACTCAGTAATCAGTAATCTCTCTATCTCTCTCTTTCTCTTTCATAACCTGTCTCTCTTTCTGGTGACAGGATTTGCTCGGGCGCAGCTTTTAAGTAAGTCCAACCCCAAATTCTAAATATGAGCTCTTTCCCTTTCATCAGTTAAAGAGCTTTCTAAGCAGCAAACATTTGTGCTCTCTTTAGCACGCTGATCAACGTTAATCTAATTTGCGTCTGTCTCTTTCTCGCACGTCTTCTATGCTCTTCTGAGCTGAGCTTTTCCTCTGAATGCGACCAGCTGTTGGCTGGTATTTGACTAACTTTTCGCTTCCGCTCTGTTTACATATTTTAGGCTTAAATTCTGCTCAACAGTTACACACACACACACACACACTCTAACGTGTTGTTGTATCTTAAAAGATGCGTTGAAAGTATTTAGTTAAATTTGCATATCTAAGCAGTTGTGGCAACAAGGGGGTTGCAAGAGACTTCGACATTGAAATTATTAAAAAAAAAAAGAAAAGAAAGAAAAGGGTTTCAGGGTAGGCTCAAGGTAGTCGCAGCCGAGAAAAGTATCTTATGACGTTGTCGGTTGCTGAACAAAAGGGCAGCGCAGCGTCTAGAAGAGTGCGACTGAGATTGAGGTGCCCGATAGGCATTGTGCGTTGTGGCAGCTTTGCCAACAACGTTGAATGGGGCAACATTGTGTGGCGTGTGATGTCGCGGTCAAAATAAGCGCACAAAAGAGCGCGCATATTGAATTACTTAGCTACAGATACACAGATACACAGACAGATACAGATACACAGCTACACATATACACACATATATATATATATTCCCAAAATGCAGATACGTATACTAAATTTTCTCTCTCTCTTTCTGACTCTTTGCAGCTGTTCAACGTGGCCGCGTGCCGCCCACACAGCCCGGCCTAGCTGGCATGCACGGCCAGTATCAATTGGCCAACGGCGATCCAATGGGCGTGGCCGGTTTCAATGGGCATTCGTACCTCAGTTCCTACATCTCGCTGCTGCTGCGCGCCGAGCCGTATCCCACATCCCGCTACGGCCAGTGCCTGCAGCCCAACAATATTATGGGCATTGACAACATCTGTGAGCTGGCTGCACGGCTGCTCTTCTCCGCAGTTGAATGGGCCAAGAATATACCCTTCTTTCCGGAGCTACAGGTTACCGATCAGGTGGCATTGCTGCGTCTTGTCTGGTCGGAGCTGTTCGTCCTGAATGCCAGCCAATGCTCGATGCCGCTGCATGTGGCGCCGCTGCTCGCTGCTGCAGGTCTGCACGCCTCACCGATGGCGGCGGATCGTGTGGTTGCATTCATGGATCACATACGCATCTTCCAAGAGCAGGTGGAGAAGCTGAAGGCGCTACATGTCGACTCGGCCGAATACTCCTGCCTCAAGGCAATTGTGCTCTTCACCACCGGTAAGTTGCTGGACATTCTGTACAAGGATGTGCCCGCACTGCTAACCAAAGTTTCAGCACTGCTTGGCAAACGTGTGGATGCTGGCAGCTCCACTGATTGTAGCAATGATGATGTCATTGCCGTGGTGCGTGAACATCTCGATGAGCTGAATCGCTTAGAGTTTAAAACGCAGCTGCAGCAAGCGCCAATCCATCTGGCGACCTTCATGAAGAGCGTGGCAGGCGTTGAGGCTGCTGTGCAGCAGGCGGAGCAGCAACAGCAACAGCACCAGCAGCAGCAACCAGCGCTGGCTTCCAGCCATGTTAAGACTGATCCAGGTGCTGCTGCTCATGCTTTGCCCGTTGTGCCCTCTGCCGGCAGCGCTTTCAGCAGCTGCGCCAAGTCTAGTGCCAATGCTAATGCTGAAGTCGATCTGCTTGCCGCGCTGTATGCCAGCACCAATGGCAACGGCGGCAGCGGCGATAGTGGCGGTGACTCGAGCGGCAACAGCAGTGGCCTAGGCGCCTCGCTGCCCACCCAACCATCCTACAGCGCCTCATCCACACATAATGCCAGTGCCTCACCCACCGCATCCGCTGTTGCCCCCGCCACAAGCAGCTCGCTGGCTGGAGTATATCAGACGCCGGCGGGCATGTTCTATCAGACGCCGCCGCGCAGCGCCTTCGGGCCGGCCTTTGATATGTTCCATCACAGCACACCGTTCGGCGTCAGCCATGCGGCGGCGGCAGCGGCTGCAGCGGTCGCTCACAGCGGCAGCGGCGCCAGCTTCGGTAGTCCCAGCTATAGATATTCGCCATATAGCCTAGCGGGCAGTAGATGGCAGTTGTAGACCCGAAGCCCTACCTCCCTACCTTCCCACCTTAAAAGTCTCAGTCGTTCAGTTTAGTCAGCTAAACAGTTGGGCTTAGCTTATGTATCTGTAACTTATCTATTTATCTATGAAGTACTTAAACTATGTATCTATTGTAAAGTTAAATTTAGTGCCTATTGCTTATGTATTTATTGCCTTAAACTAAGTCTTAAATTATTTTAGTCGTAATCTAGATTAGCAAAATCTTTACCAAAAAACAAACAAACAAAGAAAGAGGAAGCTCAAGCGAGAAGAGTAGAGAGAAGTTAAGAATATACGCTGCTGTTGCTGTTGAACAAAAAATTAATCCTAACCTGTGTTTTTACTTATTCCATTTGTTACTAATTCTTTAAGCTGTTGTTGACTAGTTTTAAGCGTTTTATTTTTAGACTTTTTAGTTTTGTTTTAATTATTATTTGCTTTCTTCTAATTTAGTTAAAAACTAACAATCATTTGTGCTTTGGTTACTAACCTAGACTTTAAGAAATTTTTATTTAAAATTTCCGCAGTAGATCAAGTTGCAGAAATCCATTTTCTTCAAGTGCAAATTCCAAAACTGTTCAATATTAATTAAAAATGTATCAATAGAAATAATATATTTCTCAAATCACTTCAATTTAAATAATCGTGCAGATATAGTAGTATTATACTTGTCTATACAACATTTGAATTGTCGAAATACTTCTATTTATATGCCCAAAAGATAATTGAGAAAATTATTGCTTGAAAAATTTCTGAAACAGTTTTAAATTTTAAACATTTTTATTTGTCTTTTCTTTTGTTTTTAAAACAATCTAAAGTTTTTATATATATTTTTTTAGTTGCCTTGAATAATAATTGAAAATACTCAAATATTTTTTACATTTTCACATAATTTCGTTATTTTCTAATTTTAAGCTCAGTAAGAAAAGGAAAATTAGAAAGTATTGAAATTATGTTTCTTCATCTGAAAACTTTTTATGTTTATTTTTGTATATTTTTTTTTCATATAATCAATTCGTTTTAATATCATTAAATAATTTTTGGTTCAATGATATTAAAACAAATTGATTGTCCTTTGCAGAACTTAAAAACTAAATTAAATATTTTCAGACCAAAATATTATTTAGCTGTGAAACCTTAAAATGATGAGAAAAATATAAAAATAAAAAAAAATACTGATTAAGGTCTCTAGCGAAATGGAAATTGTTTATGAATCGGTATTTTATAAGTCTCCTACTACGATACCCGATTCATGCGACACTTTCATTATATCAAATAGAAATCTATGAAAGCAACTAGTTCTTAAAGTTAAAAAAGCTAATAACTAGCTGCTTTCATAATTTTCTAAACTGCATTTCATTTTAATTTTTCAATTACTAATTTTGCCTTTTTATTTTTAAACAAAAGCATCTAAAAATCACACAAAGCAGCTTCACACTCACATTCAAGTATGGCACACACGATCTGGACTTTGGAAACAAACACACACACACAATACGCCTAACACACACACATGCACATGCATACATCCATATATCCATATAATAAGCATTTACATAAACTAAATTAAACTTTTCAAACTAATTTGGCACATGGCTTAATTTTAAGTTTCCTTTTAATTTATTTAAATTTATTTATTTATTTTCGTTTTTCACTGAAATAAATTCGAAATATTTGTATGCAAATATTAATTGTTTGAACTATAAAAGCTGCATATTCATTTTATTTAAGTTAAGCTTAAGTATAAACTAAACTAAGTCTAAGTTTTCGTTTTAAGTTGAGGCTGTGACGATGGCGCAGCTGTTGCTTTGTCTGACACGCTTATCTGCCCATTGTCCATTTACAGTGGCCAAATAATGCAGCGATGCATTCAACTGCAACTCAAGCTCCGTTTAGCTTCGCTTTACCCCTTCAGCACGCCACCCATGTGTGTGCGGCTTGGCCTGTTCGTTTTGTCAAGCAGCTGTCCTCGATCTGCGACACTGACTGCACACAATCCGCTGTCCCTCGCCCGTTTGTAGCTGGCGACGTTTATTGACGTCGAGATACCACATTATGAACATTAATACAACACTCGTTTATGTCGCTTACTTACAAGCCGCAACGGCTGCTCCTCGGCCAGGTCCAGCGCGCAGCAGCTACAGCCATGAAAATAATTTTCCAATTTCCAAAACGCTGTGTGTGTCGAGTTTTGGGCTTTTGGGCTGGGGTCCATTGTGAGGGGGCGTCGCGAGTTCGTGTTGCCAGAGCTTCGACTGCAACTTCGACTAGCGCTCTAACTTCGACTTCAACTTCAACTTCGAGTTCGACTTCGACTCCAACTCTGACTCTTGTGCAGCGCAATTGCATTTGAATTGGCTGCATGAGTCCATAAACTGCAGCCGATCAATCGCTGCAGTGCAAACCCCTGCACTGCCCCCTCTTTGTGATAGACACGATCGCAGTAGTAAAATACCGGGTATAGACTTAGTAGATCTTCTGCCTGCTGCCTTGCAGCCAGGCGGCGGCACGTTGACGACATGTCTGCCCAAGCTCTCTGAGGTGCATCTTCCAATCTGGTTGTGGCCACGTCTACCTCATCGAACCACCCGTTCCACTCTTGCTCTACATGCTAGCTGCCTGATTGCTGTCGTTTGTTGCAGTTGTTAAGAGTTGTAGCTTTCATGTCTTAGCCACACTTTTTGACCAACATTTTGTGTTGGTTTTAGCTTTGGCCAACCTTTGTGCCTTGGCTCTGCCAGTGTCTGTGTCTGAGTCTGAGTCTGACTCTGAGTTTTTCTCTGCTGATGCCCAAATCGTTTTGTGGGTGCTCATTGATCGCCTGCGCTACTTTCCGAAAATTGCCACAGACGTGCCTTTGTGCCTTGTAATTAACAGTTTCGTACAGAGAGACCTCTCTTTGATCAGAATCATTTTTTGGGCGCGTTTTTCTTACTTTAGCTTAACCTCTCTACGCTCATAGCTGAAATTTTCAATCAGTTAAGCTGAGATACAAGATTTAGCTTCGATTCAACTGTCGAGATATTCAATTTTCTTTGGCAAATAAGGCGGAATAAGGCTTTGCTTTACAATATGAGCTAAATGTACTTTATACTAAGAGTTATTTTCCAAGCTGATGAATTTTTTGAACCAGAGAAATTATATTTAATTATAATATTAATCCCTTCTGTAGAAGCTCAATAATTTCTGAGCCCTGCACCACATTTTAAACATGCAACACAATATACTTTTCTCATTGCAATCAAGTGTTGTAAGTCTCTTTTGTCATATCTCTGTAATTATTCGATTCCCTTAGCCCAACATATATCTAATTTTGCAACTAAGCCATTTCTCTGTTGCTTATGTTAGCTTCTCCAAAAACTATGTCAGAGCACTGTCACCCAGCGAATACTTGCCATTTTTATGTTGCATTTCTTGCCTATTTTTCCCAAACAACAACTCTTACAAATGGTGCTCGATTATAAATTCATAGCTGACCTCACATGAACCCAGCCCAAAGGCTCGAACCATATCTGCGGGCATTTGTCTTGTTACTTTTTTTCATCTTGTATTTTCCTAATGCTTATTAAAACTAAATAAAGTTATAACTGTTACCAAGGCAGACACGAAGTCCAACAACGTACTAGTTGCTGGCCATAAAAACTATATAATAAAATATAATGCAGCAATTCATAATTTTTGGTTAAACAGCTTAACCTTTACTTTGGTCCAAATTGTGGATTGGGGAAGGGAGAGGCGGAGCCTGTGCCACGTTCTTGTGTGACCAAAAAAAAAGCAACAGCAACAACAACAAAATCTGCTCCTTATTCGATATGCATGTTGTTGTAACTGCATTTGCTGTTGTTGTTGTTGTTGCTGCTGTTGTTGTTGTTGTTATTGGCAGCACAATTCGGTTACGTAGTTACATCAACTACTTTACGGTCATTATGCATTTAAAACACGCGGTCACGATCTCCGCGCTGAGTTAGTAACTGCGCAGAAGGCAGCCCAGGCAGAGGTCCAACCAAAAGCCCCAAAAAAAAATACAAAAACGAAAACCAAAAATCAAAGCCAAGTTAAGCCATAGTTATAGCCGCAGCCCGTTGCAAACGCCCGAGAAAGCTGCAGCTCGCGGGCTTCGAGCCGCATTTCTTTTGGCCAAATTCACAAACTGGAATTTCTTTCACTCCGCCGTCTTCTGCTGCATTTCAATGAAAATAAAATTTTTGCTTGACTGGCTTATTGATTCGAATTGTGGACGTTTTTCTTCTGCTTGTTCTTCCTCTACTTCTCATGTCCTCTGGACTCGTTTTCTTTTATGATATTCGTTGTCGGTGCCTGGGCTCCGGATCATCAAAACCTAATGGCCAAAGTCAATTGACAATTATTGACCATGGCCAAGTGAAATGATTCGCTCAGCTTTTCAATCCCAACTGGCCAAATCTAATTTGTAACTTCACGATTATTGCCGGATTGTTGTTGTTGTTGTTGTTGCTGGTTGTTTATGAAATGAAATGGTTAATAATGGCTAATTGAATTTCTGTTGCCTTTGGCGACAAATCATTTATCTTGATTTACGCGCATTGTGTGGTTGGAGGCGGCCTTTGAGCCAGCATCGCAGTTAACGTTCAGCTTTGTTTATGATTTGTTTACTTTGCGGGCCAACTGGAAATGGCCTAAATGCAAGTTGAGCTTGCAGCGAAGAGAGTTTTCTTACTTGTCACAGTTCAGTTTCATTTTGCCGTATTTTAAATACTGATTAGCTGATCTATGACTCAGCTCACAACTCCTTAAATTTATATGCAATTTTTTATTTATATTTATTTAGCTTTGCGGCATATCTAAGCTTGACTATTCACTTAGCGATTGACAGAAAATTAGTTAAATGCATGTAAACATTTTTTGAGAATTTAAGATTTGTTTATTATTGCACTTTGCACAGAAGTCATTTTACGACTTTTTTAGACAAATTCATAAATGAATAAAGATCATTAAAAATAGCTAAATGTAAATAAAGTTTATAAGACGAACAAATTTAAATAAATTTAAGTTGAAAAAATATTGTATATATTATTATATTTAATTACAATACATAATATTTAGATACAAATTATTTTTAGTTTCAAAAATTATTGTAAGTTCTTTTGAAGGCAGAAATTTACAATTACAATTTCAATAACAATTAAAATACATAGGAGATATTGGGTGAATATTCAGAGTTGAGTAAAGCCTTTAATGAACTTTTTATGAATAAAATCCTTTTTAATTTTTATCAAATTAATTAATTTAAGTACAGCTGGTTATGGTAAGCTTCACCATAAGTTGTTTTCAAAATAAAGGTAAGAAAGGACTCAGTTTCTTTCGCTTAAGACGAAACGAGCAACATATTTAAGAGTTAGACATTAGTATGTATAAAAATCAATAACTTATTTCGTATTTCCCGTTAAATATATTGTCGCATAACTTTATGAGCTGCTCAAACAGCTCTAGCAAATTTTGATCGCAGAAGTGTGAATATGTTAGCGATCAGTTGCTTTTGCCACCAGGCGAGTTAACTCTAATGAACCTATTGGCAATTTGCTTGACTCATTTTACATTGTGGCTCAATGTATTGGCTTTCAATTGACAGTTGGCAACCAGAAGTGGGCTTGCGTGCAGCTAAAGACAGCTACGCCAATCCAAATGCATAATGAAATTCAAAGAGCTGAAATGCGAGACGTTTAAACGACACATTACGTCCCATAGCTGGCATTTTGCAATGCAATGCAATCAAATTCAAATTCAAATTCGAATTCACACTGCAATCGGATACGTTTGACGACGAGTTAGACACCCAGCGATGGCCAACCGATTGCCCACAAAGTCACCAAATGGCCAATTCATTAAACCGCAAACCAGCTGCGCGCTAGCAAAAAAAAAAACACTGTTATAAATGCCACTTGTAAATTTTGCGTAATGTGCAAAAGATACTTTATGTTCATTTTGTTGGTGTTTTGAATTTTTAAAGATACTTTTTGCTTGCTGACTAATTAAGTAAATGGAATATGGCATTCTTAGCATCTATTGAGAATACTTCAAGCTATGCAAATTTTCAAGTGCTGATGTCTAATTTGAATTTCAAATAGGCGCAGCACGACAAATAGATACATATACACATATATGCAGCTCGTGTGTGCACAATTGGTTGCTGTTTTACAATACTTAAAAACATACATGGGCACACACACACAAGAGTATCGTATATATTGAAAAGCAAACTTTTGTGTCGCTGGCAATTAACACTTGACGGCACACGCTGCGTATGCGCAATGTCTTTAGCTTTAACAACTAGTCAACAACATAGAGAAGAAATCTCCTCAGACGCGCCCCCATCTCCCAGTCTTGTTTATGGCCTTTGTCTACAGGGGCGTTGCCGCTTAGTTTAATTTTCGTAAATTTAATTAAACGGCCTCTTGTTCGACTTTGAGTCCAAGTCCTCAATTGGACATAAATCATGCGAGTGACGTAATTCCGTCATGTGCCATTTTCTAGCTACAGTTATTATTGATGTTGTTGTGTGTGGGCGTGGCCTTAATTTATGTTGAGTTACATTTTGACGCTAACGCTGGAAGCCCATTCGCTGGATACGTATTTTAAGTCAAGCGCCAGGTGAACTGCATATGCACACAGACCATTTGCCTCTATAGGGAATTGTACGTGGTTTGAGGTTTTCACTAATTAATGTATTTTTCTCGTTATATTTTTGTAGATGCCTGCGGTCTGTCGGATGTGACACATATTGAATCCCTGCAAGAGAAGTCTCAGTGCGCTTTGGAGGAGTATTGCCGAACGCAGTATCCCAATCAGCCCACGAGGTTTGGCAAATTACTACTCAGATTGCCATCATTACGCACCGTCTCCTCACAAGTAAGTAGAATCTAATTCACAACTAAAAAATTGTAGCCGAGGTTTTACAAAACGAACTTATTATTATTAGAATTAATATCCCAAACTAAGATTACAATATATATCCGTATACTTGGTATATAATATTCTACTGTAAGTGAACAAAGATTCTGAGATACTTATGCATATTTCTTTGTTCTTTTTCTTTATTTTCTTTTCAATTAACCAGGTCATTGAGCAGTTGTTTTTTGTGCGTCTAGTCGGCAAAACGCCAATCGAAACACTGATACGCGACATGTTGCTGAGCGGCAACAGTTTCTCTTGGCCCTATCTGCCTTCGATGTGACACACAATGTGGCGCCAATTGACAACAACTTGATCATCAGCCGCAGCTGTGGCGGCCGCTGTGGCAGCCAATCATAGCAACACTACGCTCAACATCAATCCCTGCAACAACATCACAAGCAACAGCAATAGCAACAGTAACAGCAACATTGGCGGCGTCATTGGCGGTGGGTATGGGGGCATTGCTGTTGCTGGCAATCACAGCCACGATCACGGCAATGTTGCTGCCATGCATGCTACATACGGCAACAGCGGCAACAGCATCCACAGCGCTTGCAATCAGCAGCAAATCAGCAACTACAGCAACAGCAACAGCAACAACATCAACAGCAGCAGCAACAACAACAGCAACATGAGCGCCAGCGGTTTGCTTGGCGCCGGCTACAGCAACGATTATATGGCCAATGCAACAGCGGCTGCTGCATATGTGACACCAGCAACAGCAGCCGCTGCGGCAGCAGCAATTGCAACAACACCAACAATGCCAGCGGCAGTGAACACAACGACAATGCTGTCTAATTACTGCGATGCTGCGACTATGATGATGGCCGCGGCCGCTGTCAATGCAAATCAGTGCCTGCAACAACACCACCAGCGACTGCTGCTGGCCAGCAGCAGCAACAGCAGCAACAGCAACAGCAGCAATAGCAATAGCCATGAGCAACTGCCCACTGCAGCGGTCTTGGCTTCCTCCTCCTCGTCCTCAGCGGGCTCGCTGTCATCGGCATCGTCCACACCGACAGCAACGGCCGTCGCGACAGCCCAGCAGCAACATCAACAACAACTTCAGCCGCAACAACAACAGCAGCAGCAACAGTCGCTGCCATCGCCGCCAAATTTAATCGATATCAGTGAAGTTCCTCTCATTGTGGATGTCAAGTAGTGTAATTATTTATGCATATTGAAAAAAAACAAAACAAAACAAAAAAAATAACAAAAAAAATCTCTAATGAAAAATGTAAAAAAAACGAGAATCGTGTAGCTTAATTGTTTTAAAATCTCCTTTAGTTGTTGTAACTTGTACATAAACAATTTTCAACTTTCACCCAGGCGCCCACAACTGACAGCCAAATGCGGTTTGTATCTTGTAGATACAATGCAGCTCCATGGTTAAAAGTCGAAAGAAAAAATAGAAAAATTCCTGAACGTTTAACGTTTACAGATTTTTCTAAGTTTTCTTTTTTGGGCATCTAGCAGTTCTACTATATGTCTGTAAAATATTTAAAGGCACTGAGTTCTACTTAATTTTAAAGCAAATGAAAACTAAACTAAAGTAAACTTCTTTATATACCCTCCCACAAGAAAAGAAAAGAAACAAAAACAAAAACAAACAAAAATAAACAAAAAGACAAATGTAAATGTATGTTAGGCAAAATATTTATGTATTTCTATGTATATGTATATATATATATATATATATACATATATACACTTATATATCTAGACAGCTATAGCTATATAGCTCTATACGTTCTGTAGTGTACTTTAATCTCTAATCTCCCAGTGGTTTGCAGAATTATACCAAAAATATATTTTTACTTTATGTGTGGCAATTATATTTTGTGTGTGCTTTAGCAATGTTTTTTTTTACTTAATTTTACTTTAAGTAAAATGTAAAAGGAAAAAAATCAAATCAAATATCATAAAGAAATTATGAAAATCAAATTCTCAGCTGCTCTAAGCCATGTCTCAAAGATGTGGCAAACACTTTAAGAAAAATGCAAATTTTATTTTTTATTAATTTACAATGCAAAATTTAGCTAATTTTTATTTTTTATAACAAATTTAAAAAAAAAATGCGGGCAATACCAATTCAGTGCAAGTTTTCAGTTTTAAAACGATCTTCTAGACTAAGCATTATTTTATTTATATGTATATTATAATATAAACGTTTTATATATTTTATAATAATAAAAATTGCGTTTTTAAAAGAAATTTCTCTCTTGCTTTCTTTTTCTTTTCCACTAATTTGCAAAGAACAAATCTTTATTTATTTATGCGAGTGCAACGATTATGTCGTAAACCCATATCAACGAAATGAGAGCTCAACCACATTGAAATGTTTTTTGGCATATCTTTGGGGGCTATGATTTAAATTGAATAATTTGAAAGCTTTTGATTTTAGTTTAAATTTCTATAAAGAGTTTTTTGTATCTCTTTTTAATAATTTTTATCCAAAGCAACTGCAGCCAAAGTTTTGTACAAAGAATTAAGTAAAGCAAAATAAAAAATTTAAATTTAGCAAAAAAAAAAAATATAATAATAGAATAAATAATAAAATTTTCGTCATTTTCGTTCATAGTCGAGTATTATTGATAAGCGAAAACATTTTGTAAATAATATTGAACTATATATAAAATAATTGAAAAAAAAATACAGTTACTTAATGAAAAAGCATCGCATGAGCGCGTGTAAATAAATAATCGAGGTGCGAAATTTGTAAATTAATTGATAATAAATGTCTACCAAATGGTATATAAATTGCAATACACATACCATACAGTAGAGCTGAACTATTTCAGCTTCAGCTATATGCTGTAGATCAAGTACTTATATACATATTCACCTTATCACAGTTGATAGTCGAGAGTGCGAAAGTGTGTGTGTAAGTCTGTGTATATATACTTGTGTGTGTGCGTGTGTTCGGATGTGTGTGAATTGACATTCATAAAGTACAGCAAAACATGAAATTTCCGCATTATACAAACATGTTGATTGCTGTCATCGAAAATATATAGTCTATATATTTAAGTATTAATTAGTTGAAACGAAAATAAAAGCCGTTTGTTTTTGATAATTTCGATATGGAAATCAAATGTCAGTTAAATTAATTTTATTTAATAAAAATACAAGAAATAACTTAGTAGCTTTTTAGTTGAGAAATTCTTTCTATTTCACTTCAAGCATTCGCTCCATATCTTTCTCTCTCACTCTTTCTAACTCGCATACTTTCTCTCTATATAGATATCTCTAGTGTTCAAACTATTTTCCCCCATATCATAATTTGTGCATGTGTTTGCAAAATAAATGCTCCAGTCATGCTGCAACTGAGTTGCGACCTCTATACAAATGACCCTCGGCATGGGTATGGACATGGGCATGGGGCAATTACCTCGTACTGCTCCAAAATTGCCAATAATGAGACATGCAGCTCGCGCGCTTAGCCTCTGTAATGGATTGCCATGGATTGGTATCAATTGCGGGTCAATTCCTCAACGCCACGAAATTTCACGCGCCGACAAGATAATCGTCGCACATAATGTCGGGATTCCCTAGTTTGCTGCAAGCATCGAACTTCGAAAGGATCGTGCAACGCAGACAGCGTGTTGCCAGTTGCCAGTTGCCAGTTGGCAGTTGCTCCATTGCCAGTTGGTTGCATGAACAAATTGCGGCTGTCTTGTGGGCCGTCGCTGCCGTTGCCGTTGCCTTTTGCCGAATGACAAATTAGATATCGAAAACAACAATTTGATCGACAGGCGATCGCCACCGAAACAAGCCGAAAAGTACAGCACAGGAAAAAAAAATAAAAGATTGCTCTGCGATTCGAACCGTGAGCCCAAATTGCCACAGCATAAAACAAGTAAGAATGCTCTAGTCGGCTATACTCGACCAGGAAATACCCCATACCCAAACATTCTAGTAGGTTTATGGAGAGAGGTATCTAAAAATGTACTTATATATCCCATTTTTGTTTTCTTCTAATTCTTGAATTATGTTTAAAGTACTTACAAATATAATAAGAAATATCAGCTCAAATGTATATTTAATATTTTAAATATTTTGCATTTGTTTTTTTTTTTAGTGTATAGGATGGAGATTAGCACTTTTGAACATTTACCTCGCTCTTCCATGTAGCTGTTACATACTCTGGCATAAAGACATGATACCCTTCCTAGCCATTTTCAACTGATTCAGGGCATAATAAGGAAGGCATTTTCTGCGGTTTGGGGCCAGCGTATCCAAAGGAGTTGATGAAGGTGTTGATTTGATTACTTTTATGTAAGCGACTCAGACAGAGCTGCAGTTGAACATATTTCCTCCAAATCGTGATCGCGGCAATTTTGGGATGGATCGATACCGAGTTGCCTTCAATTGTGCCGACTGTCTGTGAGGGTGGCGGGTGTGGATGGGGTAGGGGAGATTCTGTGTGCCTGCCCCGCGGCCAATATCTAAATGTGAAAAATGATTTGACTTTAATGGCCGCCACTGAGTGATCATCTCTGATCAGATGATCATCTGTCGATGATCACAGCACAGCCTTGGACTCGCTGTAGGTGTTAAGATTTTGTGACCAATTGGCCAGATAATCCACAGTGTTGCCACCTTCCATCGCAAGCACCGTCAGACTTAACGGTTGCAACTATTTTGCATGCCTGCCGATCATTTTGCAGTTTCCCCCGCAAAAACCTCTTGACCAAAACTGGGAAACTGAAATCTGGCTAGGCAAATGATTGATTCGTTCTGCGGAGCTGCAAAACGTGGGAATTTAGCTTGAAGAATCGAAGGTGTGTCCGCGCACTACATTTCGTACTGCAAATTATGATCTTTACGAGCTGTAAATGAGTTATGCAAAATTAGTTAAATTGCGAGCATACAGCATTGCCTAGAGTGAACCCCGCTCCCGCGCAATTCAAGTCTGGCAAGAAATTACTCACTTTGCAGTGTTAACTGCCCGCAGCTAATTTAATTTTATACAAAATTGAAAAATTATGCGAAATTTTTATATTTTGAATATAAGAGTATCTTGTTAAATAAAGAAATTATATCAATTTTCAGATGGGAAATGAAAGAAAAGAACGGTAAATTTGATATAAAATAGAAAGCAGAACGAATTGGGTTAATAATAATATAGAAAATAACAAAATATAATAATATGCAGTTAACGAATATATTATAAAAGAATAATAATAATAGTTAAAATATATACATGCATATATTAGATTGTAGTACAGGAAACACAGAAATTAAAATAGGTATATATAAAATTTAAATATTGTATATGTTTAGGTTTTAGTAGCTGTTGGAAGATAGATTTTGTTAAAGTTAGAAATTTCACTTTGTGATATTTAAGACGAGTTTAAGTAAACACTTAACAACTTCGTCACATCTTAGCCATTATCTGCCCGACAAATCCAGCTTCTCTTGAACTCTTATGATATATAGATTATAAATTTATATAAATTTATATTATATTCTTCCTGTTTATGTGTAATTTATAAGTTTCTGTTGATTTTTCAAAATTCACATGAAATATTTATCAAATTAAAAGCACAAAAAAAGATATTTGTTAAGGCTAAGCGTAACTACTGTGTGTTGCTTGCAACACCAGACAACAACAAAGTGCAAGATACACTGGCATACACACACAGGCACACACACACACACATATATATATACATGGTCTGGCAGACAGACAGAGTGGTCCGCACAAAGCCGTCACAAAGACCTAAAGATATTAGTGGGCATTTTTCAATCCTTTGACGATGGTCAAAATAAAATATTATTTCGCGCGTTAATACGCAAAAATAAGCGGCTGGTTGGGTGGCTGCCATGGCTAGGCGGGTGGGCAAGCCATGAGCTGGTAAGATACCTCCAATCCTCCTTCCCCCCTCTCCCTCTCAGTCTCGCCGAACACTCTTAAGTGTTGCTTGGCTGAGAAGTTACGATGGGGCGCTCACTGTGTCGACTCTGGCAATTGCAACGTGAATTTGTGACTCGTTAAAAGCGCGTGGCAATGCATCGGGGCCAAGGATCGGGTTAGGCAGTGCGGCCAGCAGCGTATGCCTGTGCCTGGGCCATCGCCATGGGTGGGCCTGGCCAAGACGCAAAACACTTTTGACAATTTGGACTTGTTGCTGCGGCAGTGACGCGTTATAAATTATTAAAATAGAAAATTGCATTCAATTTCGATTTTTCATTCTTCTTTTCATTTTTTGTGTTTTTGGCATGCGGTGTGAAATATGTGTAATTGAAAAACAAATTCCCCATTTCCTAATTTATGACTTATGAAAATTGCAAAGATATTTATTACGAACGAGACGGTTTCTTCGGTCTGCTAATTAAATTATTAAATTGCGTCTACGTCCAAAAGCCAAATATCATGCTTAAAGCCCTTCTGCTCCCCCCACTCGATTATAAAAAAAGGACCACATGTCCGAATCCGCTTTGGAGTATTCAATTTCATACGCTTACAATAGATTTTATGTAAATTCTCGTAATGTGACAAAACAGGGAAAACACACACACGAGCACACATTTCAATGACAGTTAGACAAAACATAAGCGCACTTCCGAGAGGGGGATACGAGTTGTAGGGGAGTACGGGTGTAAGGCGCTGATGTGCTTAATGAAATTGGACACCAAACGTTGTCCACTTTGTTCCTTTTTGAGCCACATAAATTAATGTATCGTGCGCATGTCGCCGACGAAAAGCATAGAGCAAGAAAGAGTGAGACCGAGATAGCAAGCCGAAAATTATGCAAATCAGAGACAGAATCTGTGCTGGCATCGGCTGCATATGCAAAATGTTTAACCCTTAATTGGCCCATACGACCGGGGCGACATTCTCTGTGGCTCACCTATCGCCGACATTGATAGCCATCGCCCGAGACAGATTTTAGATATTTGCGAACAGCCCCCGCAGGCAACTTTTTCAATTACACAACAGTCCATACTGGCGCTGGAACTGGAGTTGGAGCTGCAACTGGAGCTGGTTATGTGTGGGACTAACTCTGACTCAAACTCTAACTCTGTCTCTAATACTCTCCTCCTACCTCATTCCTCCATCTGTCGTCCAGCCCTGGCGCTGGCGTGAATTATCTGTGCAAACAGCCAGTGACAGGCGTTGAATTGCCACAGTTACTTCTCTGTCTCTCTTTCTTTCTCTATGCGCCTCTCGCTCACAGTCCAAGCCGTGTCCAGTGGCAGTTTGTCGCATAATATGTTAATCAGCGCTTCCTGACATGTCAGTGCAACATTTTGCTGTGCTTGAGTACCATATAAATTGCGGGTGGCTTAACAATTGGCCAACAACAATACGATACGTTATGGGTGGCAATTGTATATTTCTGATTGCTCACACAAAAGGAAGGGTATAGATTTAAGACTATAAACGAAATGTTTATGTATTTATTGTACAGTCGAATACTTTTAAGCTTTTCAGGTAATGAAATCTGTAGCTATAAATGATATGAACTGTAACAGAAATCAGCTATCTCTGAAAATAATTGATTTTTAATAATAAATAAAGTGTATATCGATTTATTTATATCTATATAACCTAATGACATGATTATAAATCAAAATACAGAGAGCTATCAATAGTTTTGAGGCTTTCTTTTATAATTATTACAATAGATTCGTCATTAAAAATATTGAAGGAAAACCAAAAGCTCTTTTAATATTTGGATAGTTATATTCTGTTTATAATAAATTAGTTTTTTATAATTTATAAAAATTTTTGAAGACCAATATAGCTACTAATGACATAATCTTTGAATTTCTTAATAAATATTACTAACTGCACCATCACTTCATCAGACCATTAAATCTTATCCAGAGACTTTAAAAACTTTCCAGCCTGTGGGTATGAGTTTATATTATGATGTAGCTTCTAATTCATTGCAATGTTTAACTTGAAGATCCTCTCGTCTTTTATTCAAGCACTTAATAATAAAAAAAAAAATTTCAAATGTGAAATTCCTCTTGCTATACCTTAACATTCCTGCCAGCTGCTCCCTTTCGTAATTGCTGTTAAATAATAATACAAAAATATTTATACGCAATCTGTCCAGTTACAGTTACACGAATGGACTTTTGCATGCTCATATTTTATGATACCTGCGCTGCTCCGCTTAAAGGGGGAGGTGTTTTCTTTCTCCTTTTTATTTTTGAGCAATAAATTGGCATTTAAATTAATACAATTTGAATTATGTGGCCTGTAACGGGCCAATGGGGGCCAAAGGCAAAACCTGGCGCAGCCCCCCATAGCGTTAATTTTCAATCAAAATCGCACATCCGCGAAATTATCATGAACTCAGCACAACAAAAAACGAGTGTGTGTGTGTGTGTGCCCTGGGAGATTATCAAATTGATTCCAATTAACACTTGCCACTGCATCAAAGCTGCAGTTCGAGCCAAGTATGCAAACCTTATAAATATTTCACGTTTTTACGGTTAACAGAGCCACAACAAGATCGGGCTAAGAGCAACTCGCTTCATTGTCCATTCCTCAGTCGAGGGGAAATCAAGTTTATGGCGGCAAACCCTTTTCTTTTTTTTCGCAGTTTTTTTCCCCTCTTTTTGCACCAATCCTCATGCACATAAGTTAAGCGCACTTTGTCGTTATTCGTAATTCGAATTGACAAACGTTGCTGTGGCACTCGCTATGCCCCGCTGCCTCTCCCTGGCCCTTCCTCCTCCAGTTGGCATTGGCACAGGCAACAGTTCCTTTCAATCCTCTGGCCAGCGCCTCGTGTGAAATGATAAATATTCCATAATTTCGCTTGGCATTCAATTTCGATTTGTGTGACACATAAATTACGAATTAACGCTTTAAGCTCAACGCCAACCAGTTGAGTGCAGCCGGGTTACAGGAGAGCCAGGGGCTACCCTAGTGGGTCACGGGTGGGCAAGCAACAACAACAACAAATACAACGACGTCGCATTGTGCGGCATTTTTCGATCAATTTGGTAGTTGCGCTTGTGTCCGGACTTATAAATCACCCAAATACCCTTACCATCCATGCCCGCTGCTGAGCCAATTGAATAGGTAGCCCACCTTGGTGTTAGTTTGAACATTTTTCTATTAGAGTGGCTTTTTGAACTGTCAGTTAACTAATGTAAATCATATATGATCAGGGATATAGCTGAAGGGGACTTTTGGAGCTGAGCTCTGCTTCGAAACTTTGCAGAGATTATGCCAAATCATTTCTGATCTAGATATAGAAGTAGAAGTAGTAATAGAGAAATGATTGAGCTTGAATGAAAACGAGTTGTTTAATAATCAAAGTTAGAGCATTGAATTCGCTTACGAATCAGTCAACATAAGTCGAATGAGTGAGGCCAGGTCATGAAAATTTACAGCTAATTTTAAAAGCAAGTCAAATGGAAGACGTCTACTGAAACTTTGAAGCTACCTCAACTTTACTCACTTATATGTGTACATAAAGTTAATTAGAGCTCGCCCAATCTTATCGTTTAGGAACATCTAAAAAAGTTAATTAACTTGCTCATTTATATATACATTTATATTATACTTATGTAAATCTAGTAAATTATGAACTGAAGTCCTAGCACCAAGAATAAAGAGCGCCCATGTAAAGACAAAATCATTTTCATACGAAAAGGATATCCTGGCGAACTTTCTTAAAACGCAAAAAGAAGTTCAAAAGTGGCATTTGGAACGTGGGGCATGGGGCATGAGGCAAGCCAGCAATGAGGCATACGAAAAGTGAAAGATACGCACAAAAGATGATTAATAATCTCTAAGGCACACGCTATACACAGAAAGCTCGCCCTCCCCCGTTGCTGAAAGAAAAGCACGCGGAAAATCTGCAGTTTCCCTTTTGGACTTGGCGCCAAGACAAATGTCCTTGCTGCGTGGCCGCTTTAACAGTTCATTTAAACGGATGCAGCTCCTGACTGAGCCCAACTTCTCCATTTCCCCACTACAGCTCTAACTCCACCTCAGCCCCTAAAAAATGCTGATTTTGTCAACTGTTTGCCACTGATAAAATTATTAGCTTTTCTCTTTGTTTCACAGCCCGCCCCAGCCAGTTCCAAAAAGAATACAAAATAAAAATGTTTCGTCGCATTTTTGTATTAAAATGCAAATTTTTGGTTAATTTTGTTGTTTCTGTTTTAATCAGCGGCCAAACAGGGCGAAAAGCCCTGTGCGTTTAGAAGGGCAGCAGTAGCTAAAAAACTCATCCATTTACCAGCCGGAACACGTCCTGTCTAGTGGTTGCACTTGGCTGATGATGAATAACCTCGGCGTATGTTTCGCCTCGCCCACAGCCGCCCCTGGTCAGGGCCAAGGTTTACAAGATTGAGATTTGTTGCATAACCTGCGGCTACTTTTTTAATTTTCAGCTCTTAATTATAGCTGCTGATTGTTTTCTTCTCTTTTTTAATTAGCCTGCCTAAAAAACTTGTTTATTACAAATATTATAAAAAAAAAAACATTAATTGATATTTCAAATATATTTGTACTGTGTGAAAAATCTCGGAATAAACAGCAGTTGACTTAAGTTAATATAATTGTATTGATTTTCTTTCAGCTATTGAAAGATTTTTGAGTTTAAGAATAAATCTCTTTGTAGATTCAATGTAAAATAAGAAATATATATTGAGAAAGCATATGAGAATGTCATAAGAATATCATTTTCCTATTGATATCTTTCCATAACAGACTTATTTATGCATATATATCTATACATATTTATAAATATATACATATATTTATATATATATTTATTATATCAGATAACATAATGTCTCATCAGCTGGCCATTTGTTGCTGTCGCACTGTTTGCTCTAATTTCGGATGCCTGGCAAAGGGGAAGGTAATCTATATGTATGAGTTTATCTGGGATCTGGGCAGGCACTCGAAGCAATGCGACATTGTAGGAAACTCTAGTCTCACATAAAAGACATAAACAATTAAACTCATTTGACGATTAATTACGCGACGCGGCTAAATCGCGTGCCGCCGTCGACGCCAGCAAAATGTGTGCTATCACAACAACCAGCAACAGCAGCAACAGCAGCAACAATAACAACAACAACAACAACAGCAATGGGTTGCTCTGGCTGTGGCAAAGTACAAATTCATTTGCTGCTAAAGACACTGAAGGCCCGATCGGAACTTGCATGTCGTGTCATAATCTAGATGAATGTATAATTGCATGGCCCGACATGCGGCACCCAGGCGAACCAGTGTAGCCCAGCCAACAGTCCAAGCCCCCCCATTGAATACCCTAGCTTTTTGCGGTTACGTGCTGCTCATCAAATGAACGTAAATGTCAACCATCATAAGTGAGCCCCGAGCAGCTCAGCACTTGTGCCTTGTCTATTTTCAAAATATTTTCATATACTTTAATAGAGAACATTCCTTGCTTCTTCTAGGCACATGCAATTAATGAATAATTACTTAGGAGCCACCCTCGAGCAACCCATTCGACAATCCAAAACGGCGCATCATCAATGGCTATTCTCACATAGCTGACCTAAATTATTCAATTCGTTTTTATTTATTTTTAATTTTTTGATTTCTTGCAATATTTCGTTCTCTCTCTCTCTCTCTCTCTCTCTCTGTCTATCGCTTTCTTAGTTCGTTTCGGTCATGTTAAAGGGGTCTCTCATTGTTTGTATAACTATTTATTCTAATTTGACCCGCTTATTGTTGGCCGAGTAACATTCTCACATTTGGGGTCGCTCGTTGCTCCGATTATGAAATGCTATTTGAAAGATATGAGGGAGCCGATCGACAGCATGAACCGCTGCTCGTTTACCCCGTTTCTTAATTGCTCTAACAATGTCGCCCGATGCTCGATCTTAAATGATGAATCACTTTTTCATTAAAATTTGACTTTGAGCGTGACCCTCATGTTCTTCCCGTTGACTTCTAGGCGGCTAATGTGAGTAAATAACTCTTGAATGAATGAATGAATGAAATAGAAGCACAGAAAGACATGTACATAACATATATCGGAAGTAGAACTGTGATGTGCAAAGAGCTTAATGAATATTATTCGATTTTATAGCTATTATTACAGAATCTAGATTACAATTCTTTTTTTCAAACAGTTAAATAAAATATTTATTCATTGATATTCAGCCAATATCTTGTTCTCTAATGTAACTTAAAAGAAAATTTTAAAAAAAATCATTTTTAATCTAAATTTGTTAGCGCTAATGCATAACTTGATAAGTCAAAACTTTTGTTTGATAATTTGTCTTTTTTGCTTAGCTGAAACAGTTACAGTCAAGCAGCTGCGCTTGACAACAAATACGTGCTGAAAATGCTCTAAAAAAAATGATAAAAATTAAGAAGAAAATTGGAACATTTGGCAAACAGCTTGACTTGATAAAAATAAGGCAAATGGTATTTAAGCGCATGGGAAACGGCATTTGAGTTGAAGGTTTAGTTTAAAGAACAACTGCATAGAGATGAAACTCATTTTAATAACAACACTGCTGAGCTGTGTAATTGCAACAGGTGCACAGGATACGACCACAACTGAGAAGGTGTCGACAACTTCACAGGATACGACATCAGCGGAAAGTACAGCAAACACCACAGCCTTGAGCTCAACCACCGAATCCTTGAAACAAATTTCGATTGAAAACCAGCTACTTAATTTAATAACAGATCAGACAGCTCAGATGCACTCTTCTAACAATTTCTTGAGTGAAATTGAGAATAGTATAGCCCTGTTATCCTTCAATGTGCAAGAGCAAGTCGATCTATTGCCCCAGCTGAATTTAACGCAACAGCAGCTTTCCAAGATTAACGAGATGGCACAAAATCAGACGGAACAAGTTCTGCAGAAACTTTACAACACTACTCATGCAGTGCGCACTAAAATGGATCGACCTTTTTATCACATTGAGCATGTGATGCAGGAGCAAGAAGTTGTCAAGGAACAGATCAATCGCTTGCAAAGTAAGCTCAACTCTTATGAACAAAAACTGCTCAATAGCGTTGAGAATATTGAAAATAATCTCATACATCTAACCGAGCTTGTCTCTCGCGCTGTGCTGCCCCGTATACAGAGTCTAAATAGCTCCTTCAGCAGTTTGAACCAATCTCAGTCGAATATTCATCTGGAGCTGGAGAATGTAGCACGTGTCAAGGAAGTCAACAAGCTAGCTGTTAGCCAACTCAATTTCTTGGATCTTCAATTGGCTTATCTCAACCTTACTCAAAACTCTCAGCTGCGAAAAATAACTGAAGCTGCCAAGTATTTTGGTCAAGAGAAGCTAACGGTAATTGATAAGGGCTTACAAGATTTGATACTCGCTCAAAAACGTATTCAATCACAGTTGGCCGTTTGTGAAAAACAATCAACAAAAAAGCCAAAGAACTACGAATTTAAGAAGAGCCCAGAGCATAAAACTGCACAAATCTATAAGGCCGCCAGTGCGACACCTCAACCACAATTCTATAAAACCACCCAACACAATGGAAACTCACAAGCAAAACTGAAGAGATATTCTATAGCTCATGCTAATCCTAGTCAGTTTTCCCATTCGAAGTCAGAAAATTACGTTTTTAATAAGGCAGTCCCATCACAGTCTTACAATCTTAATCAGGCTTATAACAATCAAATCATTGAATCTCAACCAAACCTGAAAAACTTAATATATGAAAACACTGCAACTAAAGCAGAGCAAAAATCTAGAAACGATTACTTAAATGGCATGCCATACATATCGAAGTCTAACGAGCACGATCAAGATTCCACATCTGAAACTAAAGCGTATAATAAGAATGGTCTGTCATATGATTTTATTGAAATGCTTGAGACTAAGTCGCAGAATATAATAAAACCTGATGCTCAGTTAGCCAAGTCCGCTGAAATCTATAATGGCAAACAACGACAAACACAGCAGATATTCGAAAATGATGATGGAACTAGTCAAAATCAGGCTGAAATGCAGAGCACTGACAAATACATCTATTATATAAAGGAAGCTCTGAACGAGCAACCCAATGACAACCATAAAAATCCACAATTCAAGTCAAGGCGAATTGGTAATACATATTATGGTAATGCATTTAGCAGTAGCTATGCAGAGGTGCCACAATCCTAGTTAGCCAACTTTGTTAGAATTGGCGGTGCATTAAATGTATATATAAGAGAAAACTAAATAGAAAATATTTAAAATTGAAAAATTGAATTATAAATCATATTACTTTCTGTCCAAAACAGCTTAAAATGTACAACAAACTAAGAATCATCACCATTTGCCATTTATATATTTTTATTGCCATTCGAGAGAGTTGAACAGCAACCGAAACGAAATAAACTTAAATCGAATGAACTACAAATTGCCTGGCTTCGAGTCCGAGTACAAGACCAAACAGAATTTAAAGTCAAAGTCAGAGTCAAATATGCCAGCTATTTGGTGGCTATCAATTTACAGACAAGAGCCAAGCGTGAAGCAGACCAAATGAAACTGATACCAGGCGAATGCTATTGAGAGCAGAGGGAGGACGAAAGGGAAGTGTATATGGTAGGTGGCAAGTAGACAAAAGTCGCGCGGAACAAGCGCAACATGAATGAACCTTTTAACATACTTGTAGTTACTAATTCCAAGCGACAGGCGACACAGGAACACAACAGAAAACAAAAACAAACGAAAAAAAACACAAAACAAAAGGAAACAAAACGAATTTTTCATTTGTTTTCATTGTTGGCCATTTATAAAGCGAGACGGGAAAAGTGGAGGTGGGGCGGGCAAGGATAAGACAAGCCCGAACAAAGTTGTATCAACAAAGTGACCAAATCACTGGGCAATGGTAACAGCTACCAAAGCAGCAGCAGCAGCAGCAGCAACAGCAGCAGGAGCAGGAGCAGCAGCAGCAGTTGTTGTCCTGATTTGTTGGCCAAACAGATGCCATGCGAAGGTGTTGCGCCCGTCCCGCATATAGCCTATATATATATATATATATATATATGTGTGTGTATATACATATCGACGGGGCTATTCAGACTCAAGAGTTTTCAGGCACACGACCGTTTTTGGCACAAGCGATGCAATAAATTATCAGCTGTACAAGAAGGCCCAGGCCGAGAGAGATGGCAGACAACAAAAGGCACTCGAGCGAAAAGAGATGGCAACAAATGCAATTGACAAAACATAAAAGACAAACAAAACTCGAGCCCCGAATGACCAGAAGTATGTATGGCCAGAAAGCAAGACAAAAAGGCAGCCACAATAAACACTGGACAACATGCTGCGACCCCGTAGCTATAGCCTGAACCTAAATCTCAACCTGGTAACGCGCTCCACACCGCCCTTCCACTTCACTCTTATCGGGCCAGAAGTCAGTCGGAAGCAGCCGCACAGCAGTCCAAATGACAACTTTGAGGGCAATGTCAATGAGCGCCTTCCTGCACCCAGTTCGCCTTCGTCTCCCTCCATTGGCGGAGACAAAGAAGGATCCCGGCGCGTTCCATATCAAAACATGAATACAACGACAGCTAACAAAACTCTCAACATGCGTTGAAATGTTGAAATGCTAAGAAATATTTCTACAGCCTCAGCGACGACTCGAAACATGCAACGTCTCAAAATATTGCTCACCAATAAAAATAAAATAACCAAGAACAAACATTTAAGCTTGCACTGACAGAAGTCTGTATACTCTAACAGAGATATTATTATAGAACGAACTTTTGAAGAATCTGATCTTGAATCTGATGTTCATATAAGATATGTAAGCAATATATGTTTTGCAGCCAAATCTCGCAACAAATCTCATGAATAGTGTTAGCTTCTCATAATTATGCAGCAGTAAAGTAAAGTTATATTCCTCAATATTTTTAAAGTCATATTTTGATTATTGTTTATTTAGTTGACACGGGGATAGTTTGGTACATTTATTAAATATGATTCTAAAATTAAAATGCCTATAATTATTTAAAACTTTTTATTTATTATAATTATTTATTCTCCTGCTATATAAAACTCATATGCACAGACATTTAAAATTTCTTGAAAGAGTATACAAAAATCATTACTTTAAAGTACAAATTGAAAATATAAATATTTCTTGAACTGAAGAAGCTATCAAAAGCTAAACTATGGTAAATTTAAAAATGTTCAATTAAAAACTTAACATTTTACGAATAAAGCGAATTTATAATTGAAATAGATTTTCTGTTCTATAAATCTAACTTATAATCCAAATTTGATTACATAACAAATAACTAAAATGTTTTAAGAATGTTAGGGAATATCTATATAAAAGATATAGATCCATAAAATTAACTAGATATGAAAAATTCTTAACAAAGCAGATAGCTCGTAAATGAGCAGAGATTTTCGCAGCCATATAAACCCAGCTAAATTTGATTCACGCTGAAATAATAACAACAACAAGCGATTGGAGTCTATCGCGCTCACTCTCTCTCCGTCTCTTAAGGTGCATGCGGCATGCTGCATGCCTCAGTGCTGCATGCTGCATGTTGCTCCTCTGCTGCTGCTGCTGCTGCTGCATGCTGTGCGCGATTCATGTTTGGTGATTAAAGTAAAGTTCGTAAATTTACAGTTTTCATCAAAGAGGCGACTTTTAGTGGACTGGACTCACCTTTTGGAGTGCAACAACAACAGCGCAGAGTTCAAGCCCAGGTGACTGTGACGTTGACTCTGTGGCGACTCCGACTGTGAGTTGACTCGGGCAACAGAGCCGCACAACTCTGGCTCCACACTCCACATACACTCGCCTCCTTTAGCTTTTCTAAACTGATTTCCAGCAATAAGCATTAGTTGAAAATTGCAATTGTTTTTCTTTTTATACCACGAACCCATTGAAAATTGCTAAAAAGGGTGTGAAAGTTTTTGTGCACAAGTTTGTAACTAACAGGAGAGATAGACATTGAATACTGACGATATATATATTATTATATAATACTCGGAATTAGACTTTTTACTTTATTTTCTATGAGTATGAAATGAATTTATTTAGATATTTGGCATGTGGAATTTTAAAGGGAATATATATCAAAATTTCACAATTCAGCTTAGCGCTGCATTTAGGATATCTTCTAGTCTTGCACTCCCGACCAAAGCCATGTTACTTGTTTTTTCCTCCGTCTTGCTGGCGAGCTGTGGCGAAGTGCACTGCGCACCGCGGGGGAGTGCCCAGGACTAGACCCAGCGCGAGCACGACTCCACAACTAGGCATGGGCTTAGGCACTGGCACAGGCACAGGCACAGGCACATCATCAAGTTCGACAGCGAGCGCTGCCCCAAAAGAAATCCAATTGTATTTAACGAATTTTTGAGTAACCCGAAAAGCATCTGCGAATCGGCTGGCGATGGCGATGGCGATGCCTGGTCTGTTCGGGTCTAGCCTGGTGCGCATTGCCGTGAATCATATGGACACCATTAAATGGGAAAGGCTATGGCTATGGCAATCACCAACACGCGTCAATTGCGCGCTGTGTGAGACCGAGCAAAAATTGAGAAAAAAACATACACACACAAAATGATGAAGAAAACTGTGTGGAAACTGTGCGAAAGGCAACGGGCAAACTTTGATTGCAGCCTGCGCTGAAATCTGGCCGCGTTTTTCACTGGAAATGCGCAACAGATGCAGCAGAGATTTGGACAAGAGCTTGAGTGTGAAACTACAATACTATAGAGTAACCAGTCGCTTGTCATTTGGGGACCTGCAATCATTAATAAAACCTAATAACAACATTAAGGGTTCAGATATCTGTTTGGGCTAAAACCCAATCAAATCTCACGATAAGTGCACTAAATCAGCTGCTCAAAGTGCTGGTAATAAATGTAATTTGAATTTCAGACACATACAAGCGGCAGCAACTGTTGCCGCCGCTGCAGTGGCTGTTGCTGCGGTGAGTGCCGGCAACATTACTTAATTGCATTGCCAAGGATATCACTGGGCAATCGATCGTCACGGATTATCAACTTGTAATAGAACCCGCTCAGTGTTCATATCTCAGCGTTAAATTATGCGTTGAAAGGGCTGCGCTGGCTCTCTTTGTTATTGTTGTTGCTGTTGCTGTTGCTGTTGTTGTGGCTCATTGGACAGGTGTTGATTGCTCTGGTCAGGCTCTGGTTGCCAATTTATTGCCCAGCCGCCGCAACTGTCGGTTCGATTAGAATACGCTTGCAGCATCAACAGTTGCTGCTGGCTGTTGTTGCTGTTGCTGTTGCTGATGTGCATGCACTTGCCGGGCGAACGTGTTGCAAATTATTGCAGCTTGTACGTGACTCAAATGACGACAACAGCCACACGCAAATTTACTTTGAGTTGAGTTGAGGATGCACAGATTGAAGCAAAGAGTGAAAAATAAACTTAAATGAATATATTACATTTTCCCAAAGGGAAAGAAAATGTAATAACTCAACGCTTTCAAATTATTACTGCAAGAAAATAATATATATGGATATGAGTAGCTTTTGCAATTATTATAAAAGTAATCATAAACAAGTCTTAAAAATCAGATAGATTCACTCCCATCAAACTAAATTTAAGGCCAATCCAATGCCTATTTATCTATGAATGTCATTGGTTAAGTATGAAAGCAAGAAGCCAAAACTGAAATCAAAACTTAGCTAAACTAATAAATATTTAAAAAAAATTGTTTTAAATATTAAAATAATAAATAGTTTCTTTAATCAAGATAGCAAATACGAATTATTTACACTTATTAGATATTTAGTTTTATTTCCACTCAGCTTTTAGCTAATTAAATTATTTTTGAGTTTAAGTTCAGAAATAGCGGATTCAATTAATGTCTATTTTATTTTGTTAAACTAACAAATTGAACAAACTTAGCAATTGCAGTTCAATTGCAGCAACATGACTTCATTTTGTTGCTGTTGCTGTTGTTGTTGTTGTTGCTGCTGTTGATTGTTGCGGTTGTTGCTCGCATTTGAAAGACAATCACCGTTGAGCTGCAGCCGCTGCAGCCACTGCAGCAACAGCATTGCATCGAATGGCTCCAGCATTGCAATTTGCTTAAAATTTGAGTTCAGCTGCGGGTCAAGCAACTGCCGGCTACTGAATTTCAGCAGAGGGCGCTACAAAAATCTATTTACTTGAAGTTATTTATACTTTTTTTTAGGTTTTTCTGCTTCAGTATCTGAAATCGCGCATTAAAAATTGTTTTTGATAAAAATCGCAAGCAGACAACAAACTTTTTTTCTATTCAAACAATAACGTGCCAAAAGTTTGCTACTGCATTTTAAATATTTATAATCTCGAGTTTGTCGTCAATGCACGCCCCAACAGCCCCTCGCCCTCCAACCGCCCCGGCGCCCATGCGCTTTATTAAGTTTGTTTTGGGGCGCACGTTTTAGTTGTAGTCGCAAAAATTTGACTCGAACATGAAAAATATCTTGTTTAGATTTTAATTTGTAGATAGACAACAAGTAGACTTAATTATCATTTTTTCTGTAGTTTGTTTTTGTATGCCAATGTCGGCTTATATACTTATGTATACATAATACATTAGGCAAGCTTCGAGGGCGGCTTCTCGACTGCTTCAATTTCTGTTTTTTTTTTTCTTGCCAACTTTCTATGAGGGAAATTTCGCCAAAGCTTTGGCATAATCATTTCCCAGCAAATCTATGCGCATCTCCCACTCGATGCTATGCAAATGTAACTTGTATTCACCGAATTAAGCACAAGAATGCCAAAGAGAAAGAGAGCTGGCAAGAGTGAGTAGGAATGACAGAGAGAGAGAGAGCGAAGTAAGCAGTAGCTGCAGCTAGGTAAACATATTTTCCATGTCGATGCCATCGATTGCGTTATGCAAAATATATGCAAATGCCATAAATACGAACCAGAGAGACCAGACCCGACCAGACCAGGCCCCAAAATAAAAGAGCCCAAAGTGACGCAGCTAAGGAAAAACTGTTTTTCACCAGAATTGTACAGTGTTGGTGCTGCTGCTGCTACTGCTGCCATGGCTTCGGCTTTGATACGTCGCGATGCCAAGATTTGTGAAATTTATCGGCCAAGTGATTGGTTAGGTGTGGGTGTGTTTGTTTGGGCAATAGAGGTACTTGGCTTTGTTGTACTGTTCATTCTCGGAACGGTAGTTAGTGCCGCGTCTTGAATAATCGACGACTTTGACAACATTTGAATATCGTTTGGAAGTCACTTCGTAGCTATTGTTGTTGCTTCCAGGCGAAAATTGAGTTGGTGAAAGAATAAATCTGCGAAATCACGACGTTGAACCCATCTGTCAGGCGTTTGTAATTGACCCAAGGCATACCAAAATGCAAACAAGTGGGATGTTAAGGTGCCGTTTATCATGTTTAGTCTAAGCTTATGAATGCCTGCTTAGTAATAAGGCGAGAAAGTTTTTGAAGAGCATTACAATAGTTACATGAAAACCAAGCTGAATGTTGCCAAAAGCATATAACATACATTACTCTATATGAATATAGAGTCATTGGCTGCAGAATTCATGCACAGCTATTGGGCATACATGACATTGTTTCTGATATTCATAAGTGCGTAAGCTCATTATCCAAATTTGAATTTTTTTATGCTGATGACATAATTTAAAGGCATACCTGGAGATTGGTCAGCTAGAGCATATGTCTTTCATAATTCCCCTTACTCTCTCACTCACTCACACATATTTGAATAGCTATTTATGCTGTAATGTTTTTTCCTTTTTTTGCTCGACTAGAGAGAGAAAATCAAACCATAAATCTTGAGCAAATAGCACTCAAAAAGCAATAAGACTATTTCAACGCCATTGTGTGCTAAGTAGATTTGGAAAAGGCGATACAAATTTCACCCAAAGAATAGCATTCTAGATGGCATGGGGACAATGTCCAGCGGACCAAGCGCATGCAGACGCATGCAATACACAGTTGCAGTTGCATTTGCTGTTGCAGTTGCAGCCAATACGCATTTCCATGACAATGCGGCAAGCAAAGACAAAGCAATCTGTAGGCAGAGACAGAGGCCGAGGCAGTGACAGAGGCTGTTGCAGCCTTCGGGCTAATCTATGAGGCAAATCACAGTAAAAGATGCGCCATATGCTGTTGCCCCTGGCAAGGATCGTGCCTGGGTCGAGCGTTGTCCAGTTGTAGCTGCAATCAATTTGTTGGGAAAAGTAGCCAGAAATGTAGCGGGAAAAAAACAAAGCGAACTAGAGAGGCGTGTGACGTTTACACACATTGTGGGCTACTTAAGATGCCAGCCAACGGGGGTGTTTTCCTATGGTGCGGGCGTCCAAATAAATGGACAAATGGTTAGCTAACTGCTCAGGTAATCGGATAAACATAATTTGTGCACATAATGAAGCCAGCTGCTGATTATGTAGTAGCTGTAGTAGCTGCGGCAGCAGAAGTATGAGAGAAACTATGTAAAAATGCCGCTAAAAGAGACAAAGTTTAGCACCACTTGAACCACATAAACCGTCAGCGGTTCAGTGCAGCTGATCGCTTATCACCACAATTCCACACAGCGGGCAACAACGTGGCACAGTTCTTGAGTTATGCCAATGATGAGGAAGCATTTGCGGTGCCAAAAGTGTCACACATGCAACGTCATCGTTGTCGCGAGCCACAGCCAAAAACAACATCAAGATGCAACCGCAACTGGCTGCCGCAGCAGCCGGCACAGTCTCTCCATCGCCATCTCCCTCTCCCTTTCTGTTTCTCTTGCTTTGTGGCTTTATCTGATCGCAGCCATCAATAACTCGGCCTATAGCTGACCAACAACACATATCGATAAGGCCAAAAGAAAACAAATACTTTCAAGATGTTTTGCCAGAAAAGTTGCCAAAAGAAATGCTGAAGCATGGCACATTGTATGGAATTCAGTTATTTTGGGGGATTTCTTTAACGCATGAGATGCAAAAACGGCAAGAAATATGTTATTGTAAGAGAATGGTAATGTATGACAATGTTGCCCACAGTTGGCCTGAAAAGTATCAAATAACAATTGAACTAATTGATGAAGGATAAGAAATTGATATCTAAATAAATATTATAATATATATACTTATATATATATATATATATAATTACTTAAACTAATTTAGTTTATCTCTATTTTCAACTATAAACCTATAGTTCTATATGCTCATAGTCATATTTTGGAAAACATTCTTTACTTTTACAGTCATTGTTGATATGTAAGTAAAGTTATTGATGTGAATCGCTTAATCAAACATTGTGCATTTGCAAACTATGGGGACAGCATGTGAATAAATGAAAGTACATCAATTAAAACTAATAGAACAATTCAAGAAATGCACCCACAGTTAGAGAACCAGATAGAAAGAGAGAAGGGCAGAGAAAGAGAGCGAGATGAATAGAAAACAAAAGATCTGCGCCACATGCGGAATTGTGAGTGTGACGAGAGTTTTGTAGTCGCCGACTGTGGCAATTAAACAAGATGAATAAATAAATGAACGAATGCATGAATGAGTGAGTGAGTGTGTGGGTGTGTGAGTGTGGGTGTGTGAGTGAGTGGGTGAGCTTATAATTTCTCAACTCTAATTCCCAAGAAGCGCACACACAAATTAGACAAATGGGCGCACTGATGGGATAGAATTTCTACATAAATGAAGCAGCATTTGCCAGCGGGTAGCAGAAGATGGGGATATAGGGGCGTTGCCCATAGTTGCAAAGTGCACACAAACAGTTAAACGGCAGCAACAGCAGCAGTTGCTGTTGCAACTGCAACATGCAATTACAGAGCAGCTGCCTCAAGACATAAACAATTTTCGCTATGAATTATGAATATAACTAAATATATATACAGATTGCGATTCAAGTAAAGTGAAGACCAAAGACTTGGCTCTAATTAACTAAGTGCAAGAGGCAAATCGGCAGCCGACAGTCGACAGTCGACAGTCGGCAATCAGCAGGGTTTGAGCCAAAAACCCATTTTGAGCTTCATGCATTTTTAATTCCCTTAATAGCTTTTGTCTCTGTGCTAGACATTGATGGACCAGCCGAAACACCAAAAAATGAAAAACAACCTAAAATTAAAACACCAAAAATTATGCCACAGCTGCCACTTGCCACTTGCCACCCACCAACCAACCAGATTAAGCGGCGGCGGCTGCTAATGCTGTTGCTGCCGTTGCTGCTGCTGGAAAAAACTTTTGTTGGACCTGGTGAAAAGTTGTTCTGGTTGTTTGTTACCTGGGACGCAGCTGTTAGCCAACTAAGCGCAACGTGTCGTCCATCAAAATTAATTACAAAAGACGCACAGTGCAGGCCAATTGTCAGCTGGCTGGCTCAAAAGTTAAAAGGGGGTCCCGCCAACAGGGCAATAAGCCAGGCAACTGGCGCCCTCTAACGGCCCCACACTCAAACTCAAGCACAGTTATCTACTCCCCTCTGCATGTGCTTAGCCGTCAACACTGTCCTCTGTGGCATCCGCTTAACAAGTTGCAACAAACTCGCCAAAGTTTACAAAATGATAAATTGCCACGCCATCCCCCAAACCCTAGCCGCAACCACAACACGTCTCGCCACTAAGCAGCGTAGCATTTTTGCTTGTCAGCAGAAAAAGTCGTTGCATACTTTGGGGATTCCGCGTTGATATTCCAGTTGGGAAGTTGGAAGAACAGCCAATTGGCTTTTGATTTGATTGAGTTGCTAATAATATTGTGTTCGAAAAGCTCATTAGCTGTTTAGTATTTGGAGCTATTTATATTTAATTGGATATAAGAGAGAGAACTTTAACTTTGACTAAGTATTATTTTATTGAATTTCTATAAGAAGTGTTGTGAATGTGAAATGTGAATTAACAATGTCGATCTATCCTCAAATTAGGTTTTTCTTATATTTCAGGTAACTTAAAGTGGAGCTTTTGTGAAACATACAGATTACACTTTATTCTCTCAGATTTAAACCCAAACTCTCTCTCTCTCTCTGAATGCAGTTGCCAACAGAGCAGAGATCCAATATGCAGCCAAACAAATTTCCACAGTGTTGTCGCAACAATGGCAATGTTGGGACATTGTCAGGATAATAAGGATAATGGCATGGCAGCATTGCAGCAATGCATGAGTGTCGCGCACTGATTTATTGGCTAATGCGCATTTCATGCTCGGGCCAAGGCCAAATTAATTAATAACAAAGCGTATGCGGCTCAATTGTTGGTTTTTCATTAAGGCGCCTCTGAATGCCCAGCAAATTGAATACGATTTACGCTACTGATAAACGAGTGGGGAAAAAATCGAAATATATGAAGAAAATACGTTGAAGCGCGACTTTAATTATAAACAAATAGCTGTAGATGTGAGGCCATAGATAAAATAAACAACATAATTAAAAGCGAACAACAAGTCAAATAGAAAGCACAAAAAAGTTGTCAGTTGGCGGGCAGCGTTTTGAACTCCGGGTCGCAGTTGGCACAAACATTTGCGCAAATATTTGACAACAGCAAATGCGACGAACGACATCAACTAATAGCCCAAGTATCCTTAGCGTGTCCTTGAATGCGACGACACACCCAGACCCGCTCTGCATGCGTCTCTATTTGCCCAAGCCTTTTAATGCGAACCGCAAACGTCGCGACGTCGGGGGTGTCAAGAGGCGCCCCCTGGCTTCGAGTAGCTCGTGCCGCTGACGTCCTGTCAGCGATAATGTCGCACATGGCTGCCCTTCGCATCCTTGTGTGACTTTCTAATTAAAAATGTAAAACATTTGCGCTTGTCAAAGGACCACAATATCTAAATTGGATATTCTATATGCGCTCGTGACATATCCTTTATACTCTCTTTTTGACATTTGAACTGTAACAAGGACACGCTCGTCTTTATAGGTGATTGAATAATGTTATTTTCAATCAATATTTTGAGAGATGTTCATTGATGCTCAATGTCAAGTCATTAAATGTACGTATTCAATTTTTTATTGCATATTCCACATATTTAGCAAAATATTTGTAAACTCCAGAATATAATTTGTAAATATTAAACAAAATATTAACTTCTTACTGCCTCCTGTGAGAATTGAACTCACGACCCCTGGTTTACAAGACCAGTGCTCTGCCACTGAGCTAAAGAGGCAGATGTTGATACTGCAGCCCAGTACCGAACAGAAGTCGAAGAAGTTTGTATCTATCAGTACATCAGTATCTCAAGATAGTTAGAAGCGATATCTTCTATTTGAAATAAGATAAGAATCAGTTGATTTTAATTAGTGTAAGTATAGCTTGGAAATACTCTCAGATAAAATCTATTTGTAGATATTTCAGAGGCAACATGATGATGCATCAAGTCTGTTATACATGTATCAAAAGTAATTTATTAGAATATACCACAAATGATATTTAATATATCACTTAATGAAGGCATTCAAGATGGTTTCCTTTTTCGTGTTCAAGTGTTTCTCTACACTCTGTCATATTATTCAAAATTTAAAAATAGGCAAATATATATGAGATAAATATGATTATCTTTTGCATGTATATTATAAAAGTGCTAAATATCTAAACATTTTCCATACCAAATTATCAAAATACTGAAAAATGTATAGCATTTTGAATCCACACAGACTTTAAGTACATTTGGGTATTCACTTTTTCATAAACTCAGATTATAACTAAGATTATAACTGAATTGTTTACATTTTTTCATGTCTCCAGGTTCATTGAATCATTTTTGTTTTATTTTGCTTTAAGGCCTTCTATTCTGAGCCGAGGGCCTGGTCCAAAAGGTAGGCTGTGCACACAGGTTTGCGGTTTAATCCTTCCAGACGAATGCGTTGAAATTATTTATTATGACGCAAAAGTTTTTTCCGGCCGCGACATTTTTCGAACACGGCTGCGCCCGTTATCTGGCAAAAAAGAGCCAAAGGGCTCCAATGGGGTCCACATCCAGCCCGGAGGTACGACAAAAATAGAAAATGTCGTGCGTTAAACCCAAAAAAAGCTTTAAGAGGTGGACAGTTCTTAACGTTGCAATAAAAATTGGATGTAAGCTGATTTTTAAGAGACATCAAAAGAGTTTTTTTGTTGTTTGGGCCCAATAGCTAAAGATGTCGTAATGATATCCTGTCATTATTCCAACAATGATGATGACATCATTGTCAGCCGGCTCAAGAGAGTTAAAGAGAATGCTAATTGAATTTAAAGAAATCCTCTTTTATATTTGCATGGACATAAATTATTGCTTTAAGTGGGGTTTTCTAACCCTTTTTGTGGCCACTGTTCTTAGTCTGATTTGCCATGCAAAAGTCATGTTTTCTTAAGTGTCTTATTGTTGGCAATTAGTGCGGCTTTAATTGCCGAAACCGTTAACAATTTATATGCCACAAAATGCGGCAACCGTTGCGCTTTATGACGCTTGAGTCAGAGCCAAAAAAAGAAAAAAGGCCGAGTTGGAAAGGGATTTCAACCATCTATGCCTGTGGCCACATTTATTGACTGACCAGATCATTAATCCTGTGCCTTGTTAAGCCAAAAACAATTTGTCCAAATAACAATTAAGGCTACCAACCACAAGCTCGCACCCTCGCACAACCCCCCACAGCCTTCTCGACAGTTGGCTAATGAAATCTGTTCTTTTCGAGTGAAAGTGACACAAGTTGGTTGCCCTTTGATTAATGACTTTAAAAATATATTTATTTGGTTTTTCCACTTTTCTCTCGCATTTATTTAAGTTTCTATTTTATTTAGCTGCTCTTTTATTATGCATTGTCTGCTGCAGTCGCTATTTGTGCTGAATTTCGGTTTCTGTAAACATCCATTAAAGTCCATTATTTCAGAAATTTCTCTGCTCAGTTTTTATTTTCCATTCTTTTTTTTTTTTGTTCATTGTGCTGCACATTTTGGCATAACAAAGACTTTTGGGAACAAATATGGCTTCGTTGGTTGGCAGACATTTTACTATAACTAATGGAGCTATTGTTAGCGACTGCACAACAGCTTTGATAGAGAAAACTAGAATATATATTTTAAATTTAAAATATATTAATATATATTTTATTAATATATATTAATAATAATATTTTAATAATAAATAAAAAAAAGTATATTCTATGATCTCAAAGTTGGGAAAGACTAATTTGCTTTGTTTACACAGCTTCTCAAATACCTTTAACAAATATTTTGAAATGATCCAATTTATGCCATAATATAGAATAATTGATATTATAGTTATATATTTCAATAGCAACTAAACTGCAAGTTAAGTTTAAAGTTCACATTCCGTGATTAGAAAATACCCGTTCAGCATATGTCACCAACTCTTGGCATAAATTGTTCAGTGCACTTAGAGGTTATTCACTCGCATCCCGTTAATAGAAATAATTAGCACTTGACCATGCAGCAATTGTCAATAATTAACATAATGGAACCATAAATTGCGAAAGTCCACCCCAGAAGAAAGTCCAATTGACACAGAACAATGCAATGAAAGAAAGCAGAAGCGAAAAAAAGAAATAACAAAATAAACATTATCATTGGGCAGCATAATAAATTCTAGTGAAAGCGCAAGATGTAACGCCACATAAATTAATATGAAATGTGCATATGGCACTACAGAGTGGGACCTCGATGCCTATCTCTAACAATTGCAACCAGTTGGCAAGTGAAAGTGGGCAAGCGGTTCACATGGGCTTTAATTACTGCCTCCCCACCCATTTGTAGAAAGCATGTCCATTCGCCTGGACATGACAGGGGCCTAGGCAATGGTCACTTTGGAGTCGCTTCTTTGGTTAATTACCAAGATGTATGCGTGTCGCGCACACAGCCCAATTAACCCCCATTATGGGCCTTGTGGGTGACGACCACGACGACGACTACGACTCAACACTTCAACACCAGCCCCTTTAGCTGCAGATTCGACTTAAGCTTGTTCAACACTCGTCCTGGGCGTGTGAGCGAGGTCAAGCGCTTGGTTGGGCAAGTAATTAAGATTTTCGCTGGGTTTCCCTGCCCCACAACAAGAACAACAACAACAAACACTGGGAGCAACAAGCTGCACATATCCATAAACGCGCTCTATGCGACGCAAACAACTCAGCGCGTCCCCCCCTCTTCAAGCACCACAAATTGCTTTATGATGTTGCAGATTATGATAATGAATGCCATCTGGACTTGCACTGGACACTGTGCAGGCAGCCAAGGGCGCCTCAGAGTCAGCCCACAACTTGGTTGACACTTTAAGTGATTTAATGTTATTGTTTTCGAACAGCTCTACGGCTATACGACTTATAAGTGCCACATACTCCCCTCCCCCATGTCTGCTCTCTCCTACCTCCAGCCAGAGTCTAAATAATTTAATGAATATTAATGCGTGACATTTAATTGAAATGTTTCACTCTTCACTGCCTCAAAGTTCGCAGTACTGCAAAACGCATATTACAAAACAGATTTAAGGAATGTTTAAATTCTATATCTGTTTAAATAATATGCAAACAGAAGAAGCAATCTTGTTTTGTTGAAGAAACAAGCAAAGAAAATTGTTAATATATTTTAGAAAAATTATAACTCCAAGATAAATTTTTGAGAAGCAGTCAAAAGTATTTAATATTGATCAGAAATATAAATAATTAAAAGAAATTAAATAGGCGGATTTAACTCTATTGAATTGGTACATGATGAGCAGTAATATCTAATATAGCTTTAAGAAAACAACTTTTTATGTAAGAATAATAATTAAAATTTGAATATTAAAAAATATGCACCATAGAAATAGTTCACATTGCCAATCTCGGACTCTTTTGGCCCTTCATTAAAGGCCTTGGCTATCATATTAAATAAATTCAACAGAAATAAACAAAATTCTCGTCTCTCCTATCTGGCTAATGCATCAAATTAAATATTTTGTTCAACTTTATTGACTTGGAATGAAATAAATCCGTCGTCGTTAGGCAAACTCCACTGAACTGAGTTGAGCGACTGTTGATTTCACATCTCCAACAATCAACCACCCACTTTTCGTTCAGTGTATGTGTGAACTGCTATTGAAATGTTTTTGATTGGAAAAAATTTAATTTCCTATACGCTTCAGAGTGTGCTTATCGCCGCAGCATTGTGTCAAAAAATTGTCAATTTTTTGCCAACACAATTTTTTTTTAAATTTAAATCAAGTGTGGCATTGACTCGAAAGCATTTAACGGATAGCTAAACTTTTTTGTGTTGCCGATATGTTGTAAGTACCTCAAACCACAATTAATTAAGCCCGAACAATGCTGGGGAAAAGCGAATAGCGAGATTTCATAGACAGTTGCCAAATATTATTTCTCTTTTTTTCAGTCTACTTTTTTTTCAAAATATTCGAGTAGCTTCAATTACAATTTGGAGTTTCGATTTGTGGCAGCCAATGGGAAAATGTAGAGAAAAAAGACGATGTATTAAACGTTTTTCGTAGCGGCTGCCAACCAATTTTCGCATTCATGGAAATTTGCTGCCCACACAAAAGGCAGCTCCCAAAAGAAGAAAAGCCGCAAAGCGTGGAGTGAAATTCATTTTTTCCATTAAATCGAAACGTTGATTGTGCATGCACAAATGTCAACGCTCGGTTAGATGGCAGCGGCCTGATAGGTTGCCAGCTTCCATTCCCCACATTCCCCCCATTCCCCCTATCCACCAACCGCCCTTACCACGCCCCTCAGCTCACACAGCTTGTGCCGTCGCCTTCTGTCACATGCGAGTGGCAAAGCCCACCCAAGGGAGTATTTTCCCCGACGCACGACAACTCCAACTGTCCGACTGTCGCAACACCCTATCTAAAAGTTGGTCCAGCAAGCAGCTCATGTGCTAGCTGTAGCTATAGCTATGGATATAAGTATATATACTGTGCACTTTTTTGGTATATTCTTTTTTTCGCAACTCTGGAAATTCGATACGAACCGAAATGGCTTTTTGACAAACAATGACACGAACCTCACCTACTATTTGGGGCGCATTTGTTGCGGTTTTTTCTTTTGCTCCCATTGAGAGTCGTATTTGCAAATGAATTGCTTATTGACAGTTTGATAGAATGTTGGCTGGTTGACAGTTGCTTCTGCTACTGTCTCAATACGGTTCGCCTTTTGTTATTCTTTAATTATGCATTGCGGCATAAAACATCAGCAAAAGTCAGTCATGTTAGTCATGTTAGAAGAAAAGAAACAAAAAATTGAGAAAATTGAGAAAATTGCTCGATTGATTTAAGGAAAATTTAGATTGATTTACATGCATATGCTTTATGTGTAGTGAACTAAAGGGATCGGTAGATATATTGGGTATATATATTGTCTATTACTATTTACTACATATTATTATTGTGATATACATATACAACTAAATTTAAAGTAAGTTGGTGCTAGCAGAAACAGAACCTACGAATATATTAGACTCATTTAAGCCCTGAAAAATTCATGTTAAATTTGATAAGTAAAATATTATAGCACCAAAATAATTGTAATTAAATATAAAAAACAAGTCATTAGCTGACTTAAAACTAAAGTGATATAAGTAAATAATTTTAGTATTTCAAGTAAATGTTAAATTACATTTTGATCTAGCCTAACAAACAAAAAACTAAGAATACTCTGCATAACCTTGTGACATTGTGTAGTTGTCACTCATTTACCTATAAGCTATATCTGATCAACAGATTTTCCATTAGCTTGACGTTATTTTAAAGGCGAACAGTTGTCCATTTCTTTGAGTGCCCCTTCAACTGGCTGCATACTGCAGAGTGCGCACTTTAGAATTTGTCGTCATTTCCCTTGTCATTTCTGAGATGAGCGACATTATAATAATAACAATAAATTCGCATTGCAATTAACAACTTGGCTTCTCGTTCAATTTAATGCATGCAAAATCCATTAAATCACTTAGAATGCATAAATCTAGCGGCGAGTGCATAAAAAAGTGCTAAAAAGCGAACAGAACATTTGAGAATTTGAGAGCACTTCAGAGCAATGACATATAATACGACTACAAACAGTTGAGATGATGTGTGCTGAAAAGTCAGGACACAGGCCAGGACATGCACAGGAGCAGACGACCGCGGTTCGTGCTGCCTGATGTCGATGATAATGTAACAACACTCAACCTTCTCCTTCTCGTCCTTTCGTTTCATACCACTAGACAACACTGACAGTGCCGGGGCGTGGCAAAGCTCAGCCAAAGGGTTGGACAAGCGTGTAAAATCGTGAAACAAGGGTAAATGAAAAATCACCACAAAATGAATTGTCACAGTTTTCAAATTTAATTACAGACATGCAAATGAAGACATGACTTGAGCAGATGAATGAGATCTGTAATTAAACTCTATACACTCTTCAGTCTACAGTCTGCACTCTGCACTCTACAGTCTACACTCTATACCTTACACTTTAATCGTTAATAATAATTTGTAGAAAGTTCTCTTTGCATTTAAAATTTAGATCATTTCGATGTTAATTAGATAATCCTGATTAATTATGTTCTCTTCTTAGTCAGAGCTTTAATTAACCCAGGTTTGTATATAACTTTTGAGTTATTCAAGCACATTTTATTGACACCCCTTCAACATAGCTAGATTTCTCGTTCGGGCTCATGTTCATCAGCAAACTGTCAAAATTGAAATTTAAAAATGTCAGAAATGTTGACACGTACCCACATTTACAATCGAGATGCTGATTTCATATGTGAATGATGTCATGCATGAATAACCGATAACAAAATATTGACAAAGAGTTCACTGAAAATGCAAAAATCATGGCTAAAAGTTGTGAAGGCTTCAAATATATTTCTGATATTTCCATAGATACTTAAAGCCTTTATGGAAAAGCTAATATAAAGATTAAAATAGTTAAAAGAGTTACAAAAAAACGAACGAATAGTTTTGCAAAGTTTTTAACAAAATATCTAAAACAAGTCATTAAAACTAAAATGTAATAATTTTACAGCATAACCCACGAAACTACTAAACATTGTATGCCTTACCAGCCACTAATAAACCACCAAATAATCCACCAGTGCTTAAAGCTCATAAATGTCAGTTACTAAAAAAATGAGCATTATTTTGTAAGGTAGTTTACAGCACTGGCTAACGAGTACTAATGGACCTGCGTGCTCACAGACAGAGAGTGGACCATTTGCAAATTGCCGAAAATTGTTGGCCAGCTGCGGCCCATGGCAAACAGCAGGAAAAAATAGGTGGGCGGGATTTTTCAATTAGCCTAAAACCGGGCTGCAAAGGCTGCCAAGCTGGTGACCAAAATATATTTAATACCTTTTATCCAGCTTCATAATTCGCATAATGACAAAAAGTCTCATTTGGTAATTTAGCCAGTGTGTATGTGTGTGTGTGTGTGTGTGTGTGTGGTGGGGGCATCAACAAGAACAGTAAACGAACGAACCACCCAACCACATTTCGCTGACCAGCCGGATGCACTTCAACTTTCCACCCTGTTGCGTACAATCAAGCGTGTGGCAGGTGAGGATGGCGTGTCCGTGGGGGGGAGCAGTGGAGTGGTGAAAGGGGACACCCGCTGGCACACGACAGCCGTCGTCGAATTGTTGCAAAAGTGCGAAACCGCAAATGTTAAGCGCAACACAGAAGTCAACGCCACCACCACCATGACCACCCAAACAAACCCACCGTCAACCGCAAATGCTCTGTCGACCCACTCGATGCCGTCGACAAAGCTCTTCAATTTGCTTGCCATCTATTATGGCAGCTCATTGTGGGATTACCGACCCACAACCACAGAGCAACCACTGGCGTTAACATTGACGTTGACTGCGACTGCGACTGCGACTGCGACTACGTCTGCGGGCAGGGGCGTTGAGCAATTGCTAATAAAAAGGGTGGAAAATCCACTTTGCTATGGCATTTGATTTTGATTTTTCTCTCTCTGTTTGCCCATTGACTCGAGGGACTTGAGCGCTGCGAACGAACAGAGGGAGAGATTTGAGAGATATATATTTGGCTCGCTGACTGTTGATGTCATCGGATAAGCAGAGGTTCGCGTACTTTGTACCAGGTAAGATTGGTTATGGGATAAATATACTCTAAGTATTATAATAATAAAAAGGTTAAATTAAGACAACAAATAAAACATACGAATAAAAAGCAATTGATTAAAAAAATTATAATTTTTTAGTTTGACAATCGACATAGGAAAATCTGACAAGAAAATATGAAAAAAACATGAAATAATTAAAATACTAAACTATTATAATAAATTTTTATATTAATTAACCAAGCTTTACTATTCTGCTATTTTGTATAACCTTAAATGACATCCAACGTGGCACAGTTAAGGAATGACTCGAATCGCAATCTGTAAACTGCGCCTAACCCAATAAAAATGCCAAGAAAAGCTAATTCATCAGCACAAAAGCTAAGCTGGTTGTGAATGCGGCTTGGACATTTGGTAAGGATGCTTCAACAATGAATGAATGACTGGCATCCAGCTGAGTGAGCTCGTCAGTGAGCAGGTCTTTACAGGATTACACTCGATTACAGGATACATTACACAAGTACCGACGGGTGGGCAACAGTTTGGCAACTGCCAAATAGGTATCAGCATACCCGCTGGGTATGATCAATCAATTCGAATCAAATTTGATTTGATGCACAACTGACTGACTGAGCCACAGCCGTTGTCGGGGTTGGCAACTGGGAAACGATTGCACTATTATGATTATTACATTGCGATTGATGTCGAAATGGAAGCCATGTTAATTATGAAATTGAGCTTTGGTTTTTGGTTTGGGTTTGGGTTTGGGTTTCGATTTGCGTTTGCCGAGACCAATCTGTAATTAACCACTGAAAACTGGACTCAAAGCGATTGTCCGGCAAACAAATCATTTTGTGGCCAGCGATATGGATAAAAAAAAGCAAACACAAACACATCCACAACCCATGGGCATTTTGATTTGCCTTTTCGTCTGGACTTAATGAAAAACGGAAATGCCACTTGTTTTATTCTCTCATTCAACATCCTCATCAAAGTCCCTCGGCCAAAAGCTTTTGCATTTTGCGTCTTATTACATCTGTCCATGGGCGGGTTACGCGGGTAAGGGGGTCTATGGGGGGAGTCTCGTGTTTGCTTATGTACTTTGTTTTTAGCGATTAATTAATGCAATTAATCTGCAGCTGGATTCGTGTCTTTCGGCCTCAGGCTTTTGCCTTTCAGTTTGATGAAATTGTTTGTGCGCATTACTGTGTATTCCCTTGGAGCCTCATCCCCAAGCTCGACAACCATGAGCATTGAGTGTAAATAACTGGTAAAGATTAAGTTGAGATTAACGCTAATAAAGAAATTCATTAAGGAGCGCTGAATGTATATAAAATATCATGTACGTCATTTCAGTTTACAAGAAATTTATGAACTAATTAAGATATAGCTTGGCTGACGATATATGAACTCCTCAGAGTATATCAGTAGTATAGCAATATTTACATAACAGAGTGTTTTGATAGGAATGTTATCAATTAAAGCAAAACAAAAATATATGGAAAATAAAACACATTAATGACAAAAGTCACAGAAGTGATCAAAATCTCATGAATTCAACAATATATAAGCGAAAATTGATTACGAGATGAATGAACCAAATGAATCATTTTCAAACAGTTGCAACAATATTGGTATAAATTTTATTATTGTATGTTACTTAATTACAGATTAATTAATCACATTTAGAAATCATTCGAAAACTGACCATATCTGTTGGCGTATGGCAATTCGGAAAAAACCATATCTTCTTTAATTTTAGAGCAAAAATCACATAGTGCATCAGGCGTATCCACCAAAGAGCATAACATATGCTTCAATTTAAGTCTTAATCTTCCATGACGGACGGGCGGACAGCTATACGAAGATTGCGCTCCGTAAAAGAGCATAGGAAAAAAAATTTCCATTTGTAAGTACAGAGCCAATCTAGTCTATTCCATCTAACAGAAAGCACTTCAGTCTACTTTCGGCTTAAGGTAAAGGAGTATCAGTTTTATACGCTTTTTCTGTTTTACCTACAAGTTTTTTGGTTTCATTATTGAAATCAAATAAACATCTTACAAACGGATTTGAGAGCTCTATATATATCTGTATCTGTTTGGGTATTTCTATCTGTATATATATAAGATCTCAATATAAGATCTACATTTCAATATGCATTAAAGTGTAAGCAGTTGCTTTCCCTTAGCTCGACTCATTGCTTTCTAGTTTGAGATTACGATACCAATAATAATAGCGATTTCGCACGCACTCTAATGAAACTCATTTTGCGTTGGCCAGCCATTACTGCTCCCAGTATCTATTAGCACTTAAACAAATTACCATATTAATTGCTACTAATTAAAAATGCATTAAAACACAGAAGTCGGGCCGTATCAGGAGCGGAATTGGCATCAGAAATGGGAAGGCTGGGAGTCTGGCAATTTATTATGCTTTGTCATCTCTGTGTCGCCGGGACCAAATGTGCAAAATGATAATAATAAACATTTTCATAATGGCTCCGATATCAATGAGTTCATAACGTTGGCCGCAGTCCTCCTCGCACTGTGTACTTTCAATTAAAAGCCAACTTTCAGCCATAATTCAAAAACTAAAATATGCAGAACGGGCTTTGTGGTGAAAGTTTCAATCGCATCGATTCATGCAACGAGGGGTTGTCAAATGTATCTGCATATAAGTTTGCGTATGCCACCAACCCAGCCACCCAACCACACAACCTGCTGCACCTGTAACATCTGCGTATCCACCGCAGTGCGCTATTTATGCCATAAATTCCGGCTGTGTGGCACATTAATTAATTTGCTTTGAGGCATTTCAAAAGGATTATTTACCGCTCATTTCACACGAGTGTGGGTATGTGAGTATGTGAGTGTGGGTGTGTGTGGGTGGGTATATGTTAGCCAATAGGCTTAACTTGGGCGCGTGTGTGTCTGCTTAGAGAGGTATTCAAATATCAAAGAATATTTTGTAATTATACAAAATGAAATCTTTGACCTGCCGATAGAACATGATTTGATTACACATTAATAAAGGGAATTTTAAACATATTGATTGCTTTTATATGATTTAGTATGCTATATACCTTAACTTATACAATTGATTTTAATACTTTTAAACTCTACTATAGTAAAGCTTAATATAAATAATATAATATATGGACTTTTAATATTTCAATATCTATGCATAGCAATCTCTCAAGGTTTTAACCACTTTCCATCTCTCCATTCGTATTCTTTCCTTTTATTTCAACCAACATTCAAATCCCCTTTCGCAACCGGAGCAGCACTTAGTCTCAGCTGCGTGTCGAGAAACTTTGTGACACTCTCAAATCTAATGAACAAAAATTAATTTGCAATAATAACTCAGCTAACACGAAACGATGCCACAAGCTGCTAACCACCTCAGAGTTCGACATTCCCCTGCCGCCTCATTCAATAAACCTTCAGCTCCTGTTACACAGCCACCGAAGGAGTTGCGCCAAAAGCCCTGCTCAGCAACTGTAGTGGGGGGGGCGTTGCGATTTCAAAGTGTTTCCCGTTTGCAATTTGCATAAAATTCGTTAAAATGTCTAACGGCATTAATGAGCAGGACGAAAGGGGTGTGGCGCTTCACCTGTTGCCCGGCAAAAGTGTCATCGGTGTGCCCAGTGGAGCTCAAGTGTAAATGGATCGCCTTGTGGTATCCGGTAATTGAGTGTAATTAAATCCAGCCCGAAAAAAAAAAACAAATGACAAACACTTTGAGCTTGCGGCTGCACAAGCGCCCAGGGCTCAAACCACAAACCACAAACCACAAGCCGCAACCCTTTGCCTTTTGTCTATGTCGCAGTTTGTTTCTTTAATTATGTAGCGTGAATAATTTTTGCTCTTTGTCTCGTCTGTTTATGAGACATTGATATTACTTTTCTATGTTTTAATTAGTGGAAATTCTGTTGTAATTGAATACAGCTGGAAAGTAAATTGGAGTCGGGAAAGGGCTGTGCTTAGGGGGTTTGTTATTGCTTTAAAAAGCTTATTTAAAATTTTTTTAAATTTCTTTATTTCCTTTTATACAATATTTTAAAAAATATATAAATAATATAAGTATGTATAGAATATATATTAATAAAACTTTTGCTAAAGTAGAGCTAGAAAAACAGCAAATTTAATTTAGAAAAGACATATTAGTTTTCTAATAATTTAAAGTAAAATAAAAATATTAAAATGATTTTGAATATAAATTCGGACAAAAGTAAAAATCCGAAAAAAACAGACAGCTTTTTCTTTATCCGTGAAATGCCGGGTAATTTAAGCAACTATTGCTTAAGCAATGTTTCTAAATAGAGTGATAATCATACAAAAATTCATTTATTTCTATTATTATTTTTTGGTAGTTCAGCTAAAAATATCTGTAAACTGTTTGTGTCTTGCACTTAATATACTCATACTATATGTTTGAAGACAAAACTCTCTCTTCTCCAACTGTAGCAAAACGCCACAAACCGCAAAAAGTCTGAAACATTTTTTGCTGTTGCTCATGTCATGTTAGCCAAGTTTGTTGTCTTTGGGTAAAAGGCGTAGTTCTAACACTTTTATTTGCATTGTGTGTGTTTCTGGCCAAATTGTCGCCAGCTTTCGGTTTGCTGCTTGTTTTGCTTGCCACAATTTGCGGTGCCAGCAATTTGCAACAACAGTGACAGAGTAGAGAGGGGCTGCAGGGGATCTCCTAGCTGCCCCCTGCGTTGTGGCACGCTGTTTGTTGATTGTTGGCTGATTGAAGCCACCAAGAAAATTGCAGTTGTTGGTTTTGCTGCAGTCTGCGTGGGTTCTGTGTGCGACTGATTGCCTTACAATTAATGTTTTCGACTGGCGCACACCACACGAAGAGAAAAATTTACATTTAATTTGAGTCAACTGTTCGCTGCGGGCCCAAAAGAGGTGCTAATGAAACTACAACTTTGCGTGGGCGCTACAATCAAATTGTTCATGCTGTTCTGCTTACTTCAAATTAGATCCTAAGTTGCTCAATTAACGAATTGCTTAATCAATAAGAAAAACTATCGAAAGTGGTTGGATTTCAGAGCACAGAGCTTAGAGCGAATTGGGTTTAGATAACACATATATTAATGATATATAATATAAATATAATATAATATGAATATTTATATTAACAATTTTGTTAAAAGATATTTTTGTCTGGTAATAAATTAAAATTTATAAGAACAAAAATTACTTAGAAAGCAAAAACATTTTCTTTACTTTGCTTTATCTTCATAATGTTTTATCTTAATGTCAAATCTTTAGATGCTATATATTTAATATTTATTTAGCTAATATTAAATTCAAAAATAAATACAATATATGTTTTTTTGTAGTTTTATTTTGTAGCTAAAAAACGTGTAAAAATGTTTATTTGAATATTCTTCAAGCTTTTTATTAATTTGTTAATAATGAAAGCTACAATAAAATCAATCAAACAACCAATTAAAAACATTAATAATTAGTATGTTACAAACATATTAAAATATTTATATATTTCCTCACTTTTTAAGCACGAATAGAGCACACACTGCCTGCAAAAAATATGAACACACAGAATTAAAAAAATAATAAAAAAAAAACAGATTACGTTATCTTCAGTTGAACGTCGACCATTTGTGGTCGCACGGACGACCTGACCGAATGTTGTAATTAACCTTAGAGTTGGCGCGGGGCAAAACAAGTTGCGACTAATCCTGAATTATTATTTGCCATAGTCGAGCAAACGACAAGCAAATGGTTTATTTTCAATTTATGGCACGAAAGGGTTACCCAAGCCCAGCCAGGCAGTTGGGGTTAACCCCCCTTTGGCAATGTTTTCAAATCATTTGCATATGAATTTTGAGGGCATCTTTCGGCCATTCCACACTTGCCTAGTTGAGCATTCAAATTACTGTTATTATTATTTTCACTCATATGCCACTCGTCCGGGTGGGTTTGGGGTTGGGTTGGATAGTGGGTTGGGGTCGGACGGGCAACCATTAAAATCCGGCACGACCTTTGAGCTGCGGCGATGCGCTTGGCGCACTTCCTCGTTGGCTTTTAATTCTATTAGACAAGGCCACAAGGCTCAACGCTTATCGCTGCCGGCACACATGTCGCCCGCCTCTGCCTAACCTCACGGCTGGGTGGCGCCCTCTGGCGGTCGGGCAACAGTTTCGAGGCGCGTAAAAGGTTAAAATTATAATTTGCGGCTTCGTCGTCGCACTTTATTACGCAACTTTTTGGCATTTGCAGTCAACAAGCGTCGACACGCTTAATTTCTTGGCCGCCTTTTCATAACATTTGTTCAACACAATGTATTATCCACATGGAGAGAGCAGACGGAGCACTGGAGGCGTGGCTGTGCTTTGTTTGCCCGCCGCGTTCTCTACAAAAACAAAAGGATGCTGTTTAATGGCTCTGCGTGGGTCGCTTATCAGCCACGGATATCCTTGACGCAGTTGCCACAAAACAAATAAAGGTTAGTTACAAGATTCTCGAGGTTTCCGGTTTTCGGTTTTGGCTTTTCGAGTTTATTTTTGTTTGTCTTCATTTTACACCTAAGCGGAAAGTGCGCAAAGTTTCGCAGTTTTCTATGCGATAAGCGCCGTTTGAATTATTTCGTTAGCTGCCAAAAACTGTTTATCCTATTCCGTTAACGATACACAGGTATGCTCTTACTTAGCCCATACACATATGCAAAGGGATGTTGCTTTGGTAGGGCGTGCACATAAATGGGTTACCTTGCAGATAAACATGAAAATGCAGCTTAATTATATGCAAGCTGCAGACGCAAAGGAATACATATAGAGGTGCTTTAAATTATAGATTTAACATGCTAAGAGTAACGAACAACTGCAAGTAAAAATAATAAATCTAATAAGTAATGCACAATATGTTTATATTATTGTTTACAAAAGTTAATGAAATTGAAGATATGAACTCTAAAGACTATTTAAAAATACTTTGGCCTTTGGAACTAATCGAAAGTAGTAAGCGATTCATAGTTGAGTCACAGGACTTACTGACTATTCTCAAATAAACTATATAAGGTTTATAGTCAAGCGAATAAGTCTATACTATTCAGTCGTCTATTCAATAGTATTTGAATATTCTACTACCACTGACAAAACTCACAAGACTACTTACAGTGGAGTACATTTAGTCCCATTGGCAAATCGAATCAATAGTCAATCGTATCATTAGTCGCACTGAAATGCTAATATGTTATATATTATATATATATTATATATAGCAAATCAATAATATTATTCAACAGATTTTAATTGCAAAAACAATCATCGACTCTACACATACCCCATATTTATATTGAATGTGTTGTGCTTGCTACTTATTTGGATTCTTCAATTACAACCATTAGTTAGAGGCACATCAGCCTTACCTCAGCCCAAAAAATCAGCTCGCTTGCATATGTACAAAGTATTTAAATGATTTTATACGCCCCCTTTGCCTGCTCCCCTAGCTAAATGGGATGCAAACAAGCTCAAGCCTTGGCTCTGCGCAATGCCACAAACATAACAAATTGTCAAGGCATAAGATGGCATTTAATCTTCAACAAATTGTGAGCCACTTGTACAGACAGCTTAAATAAATACAGTCAAGAGCAGCCGCACACCACCTGCACCACCGATTCGCCTGGCAATCTATCAAGCTGCACAGTACGCAGCGTGTTATGCGGAAATTTGTGAAAATCTCTTTAGGGTTTGCATTTTCTTCTCTTGTTTCTTATTTTTTTTTCTACTTTTCTTGTAGTCATATGAAATTTGCATTTTAAGTCAATAAATTCACTTTGCATACGCACACACGTTGACTGGAAGCCAAAACATGCTCTATAAATCTGTTCGCGTCGAGAGGGGCGTGGCGTGGGGAGTTGTCTTAGCGGCTTAGCCTTCAGCCTGCGGCCAAGTTAAGTCTGGCTACTGACTTGCAACTGCCTAAGCCCCCTGCCATGCTCTCTCTCTCCCTCTCTCTCACTCTATGTGTACACCCCTGTATTACCAGATTACGGCAAGTGTGAGTGGGCAAATAGCTGAGAATAACTGAGAACTGAGCACTGTGAGCTGAGAATTCCGACTGCCGTCGCCTTTTGTCGCTTTGGCCGTGCTTAAGGCGATATTTGCGTTATTTACGATTATTTACAATTTAAAATTTACATGCGCTAACCCGCCCCCTCCTACAGAGTGTCTGTCTGTTGCCATGATGTTGTACATCCTTCGCTTCGTGTATCTTGATATGTTGATTTTTATTTATATCACAATTACTTGGCTCTAACTACAGATTTGCTAACTGCCTAACTGTGGGTAAGCGTTTGGATTTGGGTACTCTAAGTAGTTGAATGTTGACAGATAATTAAGGAAAGTACGAGATTTGAGGTATTGAAACTAGAAAACGAGATGCAAGTGTATGTCGACTGAGTGGATTAGAAATATTATGTTATTTTAATAGTCTAATCACATATGCTAAGTAAGGAAGGCCTATACATAGATCATTTAGATCATTATCAAAAATTATTTAACATATTGCATATATATCAAACTAAATTTAGGATATTTATTAAGAGTTTGTTAAACTCTATATTCTTATTCTTATATTCCCTTTCGGGTTAGAGCTGAGTACGATTCAAAATTTATTGCCAACCAGTTTTGAGCAATTTTCATTTCTCTTGCGCTGTGCAAATTTATGCGGTGGTGCGATATTTAGCCGGCGGCGTTTGGATAATCGAAGCTGCGTTGCACCGCATAAACTTCTGTGCAACTGCAACCGCTGAAGAGGAAACCCAGGCTCAACAAGCATCAACCCGGGTCGCCCCGCACCGCCAGCAACCAGCTATAGAAGGCAGCATCACAGTTTGGCATCATTTTGAAGCAACTAATTGAATTATTAGCGGCTGCGGCCAGTGGTTGGGTTTGTGGTTGTGTTTATGGCTGGGTCCGTCTGCCCGTTGTGTGCACATTGAAATTATTGTTGGTGGTTGACAAGGATCAGCGCCGACGCCTTATTTGTGTTCATGCTCATTGCACAGCCACAGCCACGGACACAGCCGGCCCCCTCTACGCGAACCAACTGCTGCTGCCCTTGGGCAATGGGTGGACCAAGTTCTAACAAGCGGGTGTTGGCCACGTTGCAGCCCAGTTGGCAATGGAACTTGGGTTTCTGTTGCCGCCGGCTGCCGACATGTGCACACGTATTGTTCTTGTAAATCATTGATTAATTCTTACTCTTTTTGCATATGATTAGTGAAAGTTACGAGCAGAGATTCAGATTCAGATTCAGATGCAGAGTTCCAATAGGGTTTGCCCAAGCAATGCGCAATTAAATTACGGCCACAACCCCTTGGCCAAACTAACGTCAGGGAAAATTCAGTATTGACGTGCTAAATACTAAATACTCTTCCATAGTATGTATATCTATGCGAATTTGATAAGGTGATGCCAACTTCAATTTTTCTCTTATTCATAATTTCTAAGCCTGCAATATGATATGATTAAGAAACACAGATGATTTTGATATATATTCAATTCAATTCAATTTATTATATGCTTTATTTCCAAATTATCAATTTAGTTAAAGTAGTTTTTTTTATTAGTTTGTTTTTTTTGGGGGGGGTTTTGTTTGTTGTTGTTTGTTTTTTTGGGGAAAGGGAATTAGCATCAAAACGAATCAACTATATCCAGTTTCAGCATGAAACCTTTCAAACTGACTGAGTTCATATAGTCAGGTGTAGAAAGAAACATGAGTCAATTAACCCAGTTCTTTCTGATTATGCATAAATCAATTTTTGGTGTTTACTGTGTTTTATATAGTTCTCAAATTATGATACCCTCAGTTAGGGTATACAGTTCGCCATGATATAACACATGTTCGTACAACCCTTTGTTATCAACATTCCCATTCCACACTGGGATATGAGATGCACACACTTTCCTGAGATTCTGACACTCTGACACTCTGGTCTGGCATCAGGCAAATGTCACGCATGTCACAAGGCCCAAACAATGACCAGATATAATCAGCATGTCTTGCAGGACTACATATCCTGACACTTTAGCAGTTTCTTTATAAGAAATGTGGAAAGCGGAAACTTTCCAAGAGTGAAAACTTGCATACATATCTGTTGGCCAAGTTTGTGGTGCATTATGTAAACTTTTTGTTCGCCAACTTTGAACTTTGGAGTTTTCATCGAGTAGTTGACACAAAACAGTATATACATATACTATATATATATATATATATATATAGAGAGAGAGAGAGAGAGAGAGAGACAGAGCGAGAGAAGAGATAACTCTCATAAGTGGAGCACACTAAGACCAGCAAATGGCCTGCGCTTCCGCACAATTAGTTCGTTCCAATTGTGTGCCTTCGGGTGTCGAGCGAAATATTTAAGAGTGAAAAAAAAAGGAAAACCATTTTCTGAGCAAGCAATTTACAAGGTGTTAGACTTAAGAGATGGAAGCGGTACAAGTTGGGGAGAGGAGGAGCGACTGGGTAGCTGTTCTCGGCAGACAAAAACAAATCACTTAGCCTTAATGGCTTATGAAGGCAGCGCATTTAACCAAAAACCTCAAGCAGTTAAGCGAAGCGACAGTGGGCGTCTGTAGAAAGCCAAGGAAAGACAGCAACAACTGGAGAAGGAGGTGCTGCAGCAATAGAAGCTGTCAAATGGTTGTCTTTACACTCACACACACAGAAAACTGGAACATTGCACGCTGCTGACGCTGCAGGCGCTAGGTATGAGATGGAGAAATGAGATGTGAGAACTGAGACCTGGGACTGGGTCTCCAGCTCGCATAATGGGCGACCCAATTAGGCAAAGTGAGTGTTGGTGTAATGCATATGAACCATAAAACAATTGAACAATGTACTGACAGCAATTAACAAACATGCACAAAGACAATCGAAAGGATAAAGACCCGAGAGACTGAAAGGAGAAGGATGCCAAATATTTGTATGAATACTTTTATAAGTACCTATATAAGTATCAGTTATACCAGAGCAAACAAAAGGACAATCACGTACTGCTTTTTTTCTATTATATATTTCATAGTTAACTATGTGGAAACTCATAGCCTTAGTCTCGAAATAGGCCTCTTCCTAATTTGATTAACTAAAAGCTATAGAAGCATATGCCAGCTATGTAAGCACTTGCCTAGCCTATAAATTTCTCACAGTTGTCTGTCATTTGTTTATTAGATTTGTCAATGCAACAGTTTTTTGTCAAGTACATCCCCCCAGATGGCCATAGAAATCATTGGAATTGCAAATAGATTGAGCACAAAAAAACTTTGGTCCAGCTCAAATGTCGGGTGTCACATGCAGGCGATGCGTATAAATTAGAGAATGCCACCGAGTGGCCATTGTGTGTGGCATCTTAAATGTCAAAAGTGACACCCCTCGCCCTTGCACCCTGCACCCTGCACCCTCAGCTTTGCCAAGTGCACCTGAAGCGCTTCAACTTTGACTCAAACCGCTGGCAAAACAATAAATTTCCCTTTGGAAGCCATTGACTAAGGACAAAGAGGAGGCACAGCTTCCAACCTGACCAAAGCCCTTACATATCACACACACACACATGCTTCACATTTGGGGGCTGGGCAAGAAAAATGATGACCACAATGCCCTGGCAACTGGACGCACGACTGAACATAAGGGCATAAAAAAAGGAGAACCGTTAAGGAACAACTTCTGGGCTAATAAAAAAAAAAAGAAACGAAAAAATCAAAAGGCAAAAACTAAGGGAAAAACCTGCGGAAAAACCTGTTCCAAATGCATTTGGCCATTATGTCCTAGTTGGAGGGTGTTTAAGCGGAAAAGGTAAGTGAAGCTGGCGGCTCTGCTTGGGTGGGGGGTTGGGCTTTTAGTCAATATCTCAGGGTATGCTGCAATTTTTCTTCATTTTTTTGGTTTTTGTCACCCAGCATGGAACTCAGGCGGAAGTTAAGCTGTTGTTTATGTGTCATCGTAAATCATGTTCAATGTACACGAAACAATTCCACGTAAGTGGATAATGGCAACGCTCACAGACTAGTTGAAGTTAGTTTTATGTTGTAGATGATGGAAGCTGCATGAAAATGTTCTACCTTAAAAGCTTACCACGCACTGTCCTACAAAGTAATTCCCAAATTCCTTAAGTCGAATCTTTCAATAAAATTGCCACTGAATCGATCCACGCCGATAAGATCTGTAAAATGATGAACTGGAGATGATCTCCAAAAGATTCTGGAACTAAACGCAGCTTTGAATTAAAGAGATCTGATAGAATCAAAAGGAAAAGGTTCCAGGAATACTGAATCCAGTATGACGAAAGATGTTACTTGATCTCTTCTCTATTCCTATGCGAGAATAAATATTACATAATAGCAAAATTAAAGAAAACGGAATAAAGATATAATCTGTAGAAAAGAATAAAAGCCTTTAAGAGCTGTCTGCAGATATGTCAAGTTATGATCAAGACTTACTGCTACACAGATCGGCCATTCTAGCTGAATTAGTTATGTAAAAAGTTTTCTACAGCCTGTCAGCCATACAGAATCAATATTTACCATAGTCTCATGTACAACTAATGAAATAAAATGGGTATAATTGCATTATATAATCAATTTGCTCTGCATAAAACACCTTTTAAGAATTTCAAAAAGGCCACACAATTTTACTGTTAATCATGAAGAACCATTGTTTCTTTATACTACTTTTCATCCTGACTCTATTTGTGAGGACTGAATCAAAAGCGGCTCACATCGATGGTATACAAACGAAACTAAAGTAAATCATTGTACAATCAAAACTTTTTTTTAGCTAGTTTAGATCAACTGATCCCAACTGATGTGCCCATTAATTCAACAACAGCAACCTCTACGAGCTCGATAAATGCTTTACCATATCCATTTGTTGCATCAATACAGATCCACACGAATGGAAAGTATGCGCATATTTGTGGCGCTACGATATTGGATGCCCACTTCGTATTAGCTGCGGCTCATTGCTTTCTGAAATACAAGCAACGTAGCGCCAAAGATTATTTAGTGGCCGCTGGTGCCAGTCAGCTGTTTGATGCGAAGACTAAACGTTTTCGTGTGAGTAATTTAAATATACATCCGAATTTCTTTCCATTAAGGGGTCATGATATTGCACTGCTGAAATTGGCAACTCCCATACCTATCGACAACATTCGATTTGCTAGTATGGATTTCCGGGATACCAGCAGAAAAGCCAGCGGTGTGAATGTTTTACTGCTCGGCTGGGGTCGCACACAACCCGGTGTACCTAAGAACCTGGAAACTGTGGCGTTTCGCACCATTGAAGATGAAATGTGTTTTCGAGATTATAGATTTAAATTTTTGACTGAGTCGGACATTTGTGCGATCAACACCAAAGGACCTCGTGGAGCGTGTGATGTGCGTATTTATATGGGAGATGCGTATATGTAGCTAATATATAATGATTCCTTCCAGGGCGACTCGGGATCACCTATAGTAGATGAAAAAGCACAAACGCTTTATGGCATACTCTCATATGGACGGACGCCATGCGAGAGGGGCAAACCATTTGCCTTTACACGAATCAGCAAACATGTTAACTGGATCAAGGAACAAATGATGAAGTAAGGTTGACGAAAAGCCTTAAGTAGATATGCGAATATATCACATCGTTTATATAACTTGCTCAGTGTATATTTTGCTTAATGTATGCAGTCATATTCCCACTTGACGTTTGCTTTTTTTGTTCTCAAATGCAAATAAAAGAAGTCACTTAAAAAATTATGCCGCCCACTTTGGCAAGTGCCACGGTCCGCAACGCTTTTAGAATTCATGTCAGTTTTATAAGGTAACAGATTCACGCGCGATTGTCACTTACGCTGATTTCCGGAACAGGGCCCCAGAGACGACCCCGTCGCCCCCAAATCAGTGAGGATGAAGGCGTACCCCAACCAGGCGCAGGCAATACAAATGACAGTTACGTGTGCGGGTATTCCATTTCTTTTAACTGCTTTTTTTATTGCATACCCTGCACTGTAAGTTGTTAAACAGGGCATAATGGTTGTCTAGATGTAATGTATAAAAATAGAGAAAGTGTAAGCAGAGGAAATGAATTGATATTAGAAATATTTGAAGAACTATCTGTGAAATAAAAATGGGTTTAATGACTTTGTTGGCCAAAAGTAAAATTTGCTATTTATTTTCACAAATACTCGAATATGATGTTATTTAAATGTTTACCTTTCGCTGACACAGCTGCAATCGCGCACTGTGTTGACTTTGTTCTGTGAACAGAGTTCAAGGCAAATGTCATTGATATAAATATATAAATGCATATATATTGGAGAAATTTCACTGCCGGCGCAGTTCAATTTGAGCAATTGTGAAATGTGGACGCGTTTTCTCTGGGGCTTTTTGACGATTATCTTTACCTGGAGCTGCGGCTCAGTTGGAGCCTACAGACAACTCAGCTCCCTAGACGAACCTTCGGAAAGCTGTCCAGCTGGCATATTGAATGCACAGCATAAGACATATTACAATGTAAATAAAATGAACATAAACGAGGCTGGCGGTAAAGAAACATGCGACATATCCGAGAAGCGAAAGAAATCCCTGCATTTGCTGTTACGCATCTTAAGCATTAGCAGCGTCATGAGAGCAGAGCCGGAAAATGTAATACGCAGAAACCCAACGGAACACAAAGCTCGACTTTTCGGACAAACTCGATATTTAGAGAAACCCAGGCGAAAATTGATTCTGATTTTAAGTGAAAGGCCCGAGAAGACACATCCAGCCAATGTTCGTTTTATGTAGCAAATAACTTATTTCTCATATTTCCAATTCATCAAGTTTTTAGTTAGTTTTAAGAACTCATAATTAAAGAAAGTTTCTGTAACACATGCGACCAGACTGGGCCATAAATTAAAAACATTTTGCTGCTGCAAAGGATTAAGCACTCAAAGAAAGGGACTTCAAGCTAAAATAGCTTTAAGAGACTTTTGCCAATAAATAATAAGACTCACATATGCGCAGCTTTGGGCTTTGACATAAAAAGCTTCTATGGCAGTTGATTGCGGTTATACAACCACCCAGTCAACCACCCACCCACTCAGCCAGCCAGCACAAAGCCACTCGCATAAAAAATGATGTTATACGCATGACCCTAAATTAATCTAGCGAAACCTTTTCCTTTTGCAACGAAAACCCCAACGCTGCTTTACTCCGTATACATCAAAGCCACTGAAGTATGACAGAAACGAAGCTATTTGAATATCCACGTAAATGTCATATGCGAACAAATTAAATTTGGCTTATGACCAGCTCAGGAAAAGAGATGGAGAGAAAAAGAAGAGAGAGAGAGAGAGAGAGACATGTAAGCTACAAAACGGGGAAGTTTGCTGCATCTTTTTTATGTCGAGATCATAAAGAAGTGGTCCTTGGCCATTTGGATATTTCATAATTTAAAATATCTTTTGTGTGCCATAAAATGGCTCATTACGGTCTTCAAGTACCCAAATAAAATACAGATTAGGTAAATATTATATTTGATCTATAATAAGTGATATGCCAGAGAATTCCCTTATAAAGTTTTATAGCTTGCGCTTATACAGATGTTTGTTTTTGATTGAGAGAACTTTTAGCTTAAGAGAAATTTGATCTTGGTAAGCCAACGTATATTAAAGCACATTTTCATATTATTTTCAAAATGCGAATCAAGAGAAAAATGAAGCGAAAGGAAGTGCTGAAAACTAGCTGCGCAATATGTCGCTTGCAGCGAATTGAAATTATGCAAAACAAAAGTAAGAAATAGAATTTCATTTGAAATTCAAAATTCTTTGCGCAACAAGACGTTGTCAGACTGTCGCAATGAGAGACTCATTCGCATGCAGTTGGCGTAGCGCAAAGTGGATATTGATATTTTGTTCTTAAATTTTGTTATTTATGTGGACACGCTTCAGCACCCAGCCCCAACCCCTGCTCAAATATATATTTATATATTCCATATAAGAGAAACAGAAGTTTACAATTTGCACAGGCGAGCGACATTTTTGCCAAGTTGTGCAAATTTAACGCGACATTGTCAGAGTCTCTGGCCTAGCCACCCTGCTCTGCCCTTGTCTACTCCAACCTTTTTTCTTTTTGGGGCGTGGATGTGTCCGCCCTGGGTCCCTGGGTTTTGTCATGCCCATTGACATGCATGTCGTGTGCCAGTGCAGAGGCCGCCGCTTAACTTTGACAGACCAAACCAAATAACCCGCCCCAGCGCCCAACTCCCAAGTTTTTTCCAAAATTTTGCCATAAATTTCGCAACGTTTTCGACACATTGGAAAAGTTTTTTCTAGCAACCACTTGAATTTTTCAATTGTCACAAATTTATTTTAATACAGCGTGAAATTTATGAGTGACAAATTGAATTTGAAAATTGAGTAATATTTTTACTTTTAACATGGGGACAGCGGGTTTCAGGTTAGAAGTGCAAGAAATATGATTAAACTTGATGCAAAATAAGCTAAAAAATGTACAGATATTAAAACTTATTTTAAGTTTTTCTTTTTATAAGCTAAATTTATTATAGTTATTATTATTATTATTTTTATTTTTATTTTTACTTTTTTATTATTATTATTATAATTATTATTATATAAATATTTCAGCCTACAAACTTTGTATAATAAAAATATCTTAAAGACTTGTTCTACTTTATTCCCGTCAACTGCTGTAATGTGTTTGATTGATGATTTTTTCTGAGCAACTCCAACCTTAGTAGCAACAACAAGAAAACACATAGTTTAGCCCATGTCAGAGTGATTCGATATGGATTGGTTTGGCTGCAGGACATTTGTAAGCACTAGGCACGGCCTCGCATATCAGGCTGGCTTAAGGATATGCGCGTGTTTTATATTGTTTCAAATGGACCAAAGCACTAAACACTCCATAAATAAAACCATTAGAGGCGCCATTAAATGTGGATGAAATAAAAAAAAAAATAATATTCAAGTGAAGCAATTTTTTGTTTATCATTTTTATGTGCGTCCTGAGTGTGTGGGCGTGTGCGGGTGTGTGTGCGTGTGTGTTTGACAAACGCAATCATATAAATCTTAATGTTTATAAATCACGCCGTATTGTTATGCCCCAGGGTCACTTTTTTACGATAAAGCAAAACTTAAGATTGTTTAGTTGCTTGAATTTGAGGATTTCACGAGATCTTTGGATATATTTTAAATAGATTAGGAAAAGTAAACCTCTATCATTAGAATGCACACACTGAGAGCTCTCATAAAGTAGTATTTAAGATGGAATTGTTTTTACAGAAAACTTTAAGTACAATTTAACAAAAATCTTTTTTTTTATGCTTAAAGAAAAAGATGTTTTCAGCTCGATTTCTCAAAAGATTATTTTGTGGCATTTTTAATATGCAAATAATTTGATGGCCAAATGGCAGCCAACTGTGACCCAGGCAGCAGATGACAATGCCCAACGCCCTCTGCAAAAGAAACATGCGAAATCTATTCAGGAGTCAAGTTGACAACAATGCGACGAGGCCTACTTGGCACTTGCAAAGCCTAGAAGCAGGAACAGGATGTGACCATGGCATCAGGATCTACTCTCCCCGCCGCTACGCCATTTGAATATGACACACAGATGACAGCTGCTCCAACTACGGCCCGGATTCGTACTGTTCCCGGCTCTGGGGTTGGCCCTGATGATGCGTGCCCATTGTGCGCATTTGACGTTTGGTTTATTAATCAGTTTGGCCTGCGGCCAGGCCAGGGCAGGGCAGGGCATCGCAGGGCCAGGGCCAGGGCCAAGCACAACCAAACGCCGCCGCAATTTTCTACAAATGAATAATTTTTGTGCAACACACAAAAAAAAAAGGCAAAGTCAAAAAGCAGCCGCCGGAAAAGGACGTACCGCAATCCTCAGTTCATATTTTTGTGGCGCAACTCGCATTTTAATTTCTCACAAAAGAAAAATAAAGTCAAACAAATGTCAGTCGCGTGTTAATCAACTGTAAATAAATGGCGCAAAGATTAGAGAGAAATGCAGAAAAAAAAAGAGAGAGAAAAAAGCACGTTAAGACTGTTGTATATAGAGTAGACTAGCAGATGCCCTGTAATCCAGGCTGAAGTGTGCCAAGTTCAGGCACAATTCATTCATAGCACACAGAAAAAAAAACAAGTTTATATACAACTATACAAAACTATAAAAAACCTTCGACATCTCTGAACAGTCCTAGTAGCCAATTCACTTAGAAATTCTTATTATATATTAGATCCTTGTGAAATAGTGAAACTTTATGTTATCAAATTTCATCAGGATGCAGGTAATGTAGAAACACTTTTCATACATCAACTGAAAATTTGAAAATCCTAACATACAAAAACTAATTTTTCAATCAATTCTCTATTCTTCTCTATGCTTTATATGGAAACACCATTTTACGAATTTTTAGCCTTAAACAATACAAAATGTTATCCACTTTTACAGGATATATACAGTACCTTGTGCTCAAAAAATTGCTGCGACAGCCCTGAAAAAACGTACGCAAAACAAATAAAAAATGGGGTGTGATGAAGGCTACAAAAAAAACCCCAAACAAATCTGAAAAAAATGACTTCAAGAAACATTTAATGGTTTTTTAAATGTTTTCTAAATGTGCGTGAAAAATCTGTCACTCGAAACCCAAACAAAGAAAGAAAAAAAAAAGAACTCGCTAAACTTCAAAAGCTTAAAGTTGCGGCAACATTTCCTGTTTTTCGGGGATATCCCATGCAAATTAGCTATACGAAAAGTTGTTATCATGAATCCAAGGCGCGTTGTTATTGCTTGACACCCACTAAATCCGCAGCCCAACTCGAACTTGAATGCCCAATAGAGTAGAGACGAAGCCATAGCCATAGCCATTGCCATTGCCACACCCAGCAACGCCTACAATAAATAAATAAATGCTCAGACACTGTCCTCTTCAAGGCGTCGCCCTGAGGGCAGAAGGCTGGAGCTGGAGCTGGAGCTGGAGCTGGGGGGTGCTTGCTGGTGTTGATGATACTATTATCTTATATCGCGGCTGGGTTGATGGCAAGGACTGGCAAGCTGTCAGTGGTCGCGGCCAAGCACTTCAATAGTCCTTTTACAATTCATAGATATACGCACTTAGATAGTCGGTTGGAAAAAATCGTTTTATTGGCTTTCGAGGTCCTTTTTGTCGCCTCAGCCGCCCACCAGCAACAAGGATACATAAACCGCAAATAAGTTTAACATTGTACAACATTTACATTCCGGCAAGTGGCAGAGGTTTCCCCTTTGTTATTGTATTTGCTGTGATTTGTGTGGCTTTGTGCCGGGCAGCGCTTGAATTTTAAAATGCCTAACACAGTGGGGCAAACCGTGCAGGAGAGCAAGAACAACTTAAGCAAAGTTGTCGAAAATATTTGTTGTGCTGTTAAGAAAACGCTTTTCTCTACTCAAACAAGCGAATCTGTATGATAGGTATTCTGTATTGAAGACTCACAACGCCACTCTGATCTATTCCTCAGCTAAAATAGTTTTCGTTATTATAAAACAAGTTGTTAAAAATGATTATAAGATATTTATTCTGGTGGCAAAACGAATAGTATCGCAGTTTCAGAAGAATCTACTGAAGAACCTAGTTCACTATTCAAAAAAAGAGATCATCATGTCCTTTTCTTGACATGTGAGTGCTGTTTATGAGAAACTAATGAAAATTCAAAGAATTCATTTAGCTTACAAAACAGTTCAGCTGCAATTTGGTACACCCAACTGGCAGCCTCGCTCCACTGTGCCATCTTTGAGCCTCTGTCAAGTAAAAGGGGTGCAAATGATGCAATTTGTAAAATTGCTTGTTCTTTCTTGAGCCCCTGGGCGAAGCTTAAGCATGGCTATAAGACGACACAATGCTATCTAATCTTATTTGATATTATTTTTACATTAAACTTGCATTTCAGCACACTTTCAAGACAGACTTTCGGACGCTATTGTTCAAGCACCCCGCGTAAACGGAAATCTAACAAATTGCCTTTAATATAACGAGTCGTGTCTTTAAACTTGAAAACAAGCGTTTTTAATGACATTTAACAGGAAATGCCAGCAAACGCATCAATCATTTGTCAGCCATAAAAATTCGCTACACATGAGCATTAAATTATAAAAAAAAAATAGAAAAGGCCTGACAACAACAGCAAAAAGAAAAAAATAAATTCTTAATGGTTCTTTGTAAAAATGACCTTGTAAGTTATGAGGCCCTGCTGGGCGCCCTTTTAGCCAAAAAGCCACGAGTCGAGGTTCAACAACGGTCACTCCAGAGAGTTTGGCACAAGCCAGAGACCTATCATCCACTTGTGGCTCAGTGGCTATGAGCGGTGGGTGGCGTGGGTTCAATTGGTTTGCCAACCGCCAACCGCCTACGCCTGCTGTGTGTGTGTGAGATGCAGAGAGTGAGAGAGGGAGGGAGGAAGAGAGTCAAGTGCGTGCGCGCTCATATGTGAACATTTATTGGAAAACATTATTATTTATGACTTTTTGAATGACATCGCTTGAACTTTTTCAAGCAATAAAGTCCAGGCACAATAACAGCGGATATTGCGGCGGGACTTCAATTTTTTATATCCGTTATTTAAAATTGCATTTTCTATAGAGAATTGAGAAATTCTATTTTAATTTTGATTTATGAAGATATTCATTAGAAATTAGGTATGTACCAAAAAAAAAACCATGTATGAACTTGATCATCATTCATCATTGCTGTACATCAAATATTTCATTTATTTATTCACATTAAATTTTAAAGCTCAGATTTGATTGTCTTTTCTACAATATCAATGAATTTGTATGATGTGTACTTAAGTTTCGAAACAATATCTAAAAGGCATCAAAAATATTCTTTGTAATTTTATATAAATTCTTTCTCTCAACATAGCCTAACTAACTAAACCAATTCCAAAAGAGAAACAAATTTGTATCTTAAGCCGAGCGCTCAATCTAAAATGAAAATCTTTATACCCACGCATTAAACAACCTCACAGCCTTGATATCAACGCGCCAAAGGGTTAGATCCCTGCCTCCTTTGCAGTCAAGAGTTCCTTCACCATGTGAAGGACGTAACATATATGCGCACGCTTTAAGATCTTATCAAATAACCATGAAAACAAAAATGATTATTTTAAGTAATTGCCAGCTATTGTTAGCTGTTAGCTGAGAAAATACCAACAGAAAAAGGAACCTTTTCTTAAGGCAGGCATCTCCTAGCCTTCATTTAAACTAAAACGGTGACTTTTGCTTTTATTTACTGTATGCCGAAAGCTCTTCTCTTATTTACTGCTGCCATATAGACAAAAAAAAAAAAGGGAAGCTATTGTATGTGTGTGAGTGAGATATGTACATGCTCCAGGCGCATGACCCATTCCTGAACCCACACAAAACACTGCCAGCTTTGGATACGAAGGATACACGAACTCTCGCACTCCGACTAAACTAATGCCATCCTCGTCTAACCTCGTATCTCAGTGTGGGTGAGTCAAAGTGTAGATAGCTGCCTGCCATAGGACGACAACGAAGTGAACGATGTCGACTCCCCATACATATAGAATGTCCTAAGGTGGAGCAGAAGCCATGACTGCGGCCATGACAGCGATAATGTATACAAGCCAAGCGGAAGACGGGTATAGCAATACAGTGGGAAGAGAGAAGGAGGGAGCTAGAAGGTGGGAGCAACGTTTGTAGGGTTGCCGTTGCTACGGCCCCACCCACCCGGACCAGACCCAACCAAATGCTTGCTAGCGTCTACAGCTTTCTCTCTTACACTCACTCACTCGCTCACTTTCTCTTCTTATTGCCTTTTTCAGCTTTGTGGGTATTAAGTTTTGGTCTTAATACTAAAGATAAACGTCTGTGGCAGCACTTATCGAGTTACTACTTATGGGGTTTATCTTTGATAAGTCAGTTTTCTTACTACGTTATAATTAAAAGAGAATATAAATGAAATATAAGTAAATTGTTAGTGTTAAATATCATAACGGCTTTTCCTTTCACTTTTGCATCTATCATTTATTAGCAAAATCTTTGTATAGGGGAACAAATTTATAAATTGAAAATATTTTGGAAATGTTTTTTTTGTATTACTCTTAAAGCAAATATAAAATAGAACAAGTAAGAAAACTCTTGATAGTGCCCGACTAGAAGATCCCCTAGAAGATCGATCTGCATTTTCAAATATACTCAATGTATTTATTAATAAATTAATATTAATTATATTAATAATATTATTAATAATAATAATATTTATTTTAAGAAAATGTTTTGGATTCGGTATCCAAAATATAACAAAAATCAAAATTGTATAAAATAATAAATAAATCTTGTTACGAAATTTGGTTACTTTTGCTCTAAAGACGTATGAGATATGATTGAATAACTTGATTTCGTTAAGGTTTTTAACCGATAACAGTAAAACGGGAATAGTTATCGATTTTGGAAAACAAACTTGATATGCACGTGCTATTCAGGGAACTACAAAAAAAATTCTTTTGCTCTTATAGGTTCTGAGATCGACGCGTTCATACATACGGACGAACAGACGGTCAGCCGGACAGACAGACAGACGGACAGGGCTAAATCGACTTGCCGTCCTATTCAAAAATATATATACTTTAAAATTAAACCATTATACCCTGATTTCCCATTTTCAATGTTTTCAGGGTAGAAAAAACAAAAAGCCTTTTTAGTTATTGACAATTTATATACCTTTTCATCCCTAAATCACTAAATCATCTGCCGTAATATCCTTCTATCCAGCTTATTTATTGATTTACTCACTTATCGCACTCAAGCTACGAATTAAAGCTCACAGAACCATGAACTAGACACTCACTGGAAAATATAATACAAAAAAACAAGTTAGAACAGTGCAGTCGACCGCTACCAACTACATAATACTCATTAACGGCCCAAAAACAGTTGAATCTGGTTCATAGCTTCAAAATATTGGAAGATATTAATTTTTTTTTCGATTTGCCACACCTCCACCAATCAATATAGTAACAGTAACAACAAGTAACACACGAGTAGTCAGTAAGTTTAGAGTTTTCAACTGTAAGACTGTAGAAGATGCAGCTTTTTCCTTTTTGCCACGGCCCCGTGGGCGTAATCTTAAGAGTCTTTAAGAGTCTAGGGTAACGTAATTTTTAAATTTTTGTTCTTACGCTCCAAAACTCTGGACATTGCCGGGTATGTTTTGGTATGCCACGCCCCCAAAGGGTCGGTAAGGTTTTTTTGGGTCACCTATTGAGGAAGTCAACAGTAACTCAATTCTTAATTTGTAAGCTTCTAGCTCTAAAACTTTAGAATATATAAGCTTTTACGGTTTGCCACGCCCCCAATTTGCATAAATATATCCACCATATCTTATTGATCTTTAGTTGTGAACGCGAGTATACATTCCAAATTTCAACTCTCTAGCACTTTAAATAATGGGCTTCTGACATACCTGAAAATGAATCTACAGATTTTTCATGCCCCTAGTGGGCTTATCGAGAAAATCTTAACACTTTATCAAACGAGGGTATACACAAGTATATATTCCAAATTTCAACTCTCTAGCTTCAATAGTGGAGAAATGGTTTGCCTTCATACGCACAGACGAACGGACGGATAGACGGACGGACAGCAAGACGTACATTGCCAAAGCCAACAAACTGATTTCTTCAGTTTAACGAGACTGAAAAATCTGTTCAAACTACAATTTGCTAAAATTATGATATATAAATTATCTAAAAATATCCGTTAAACAAGAAATTTAATAGAACTATGAAATACAAATTATATATAGGTCTCTGACATTAAGATGTTAAACATTTAAAAATGTAATTAAATTACGAGTTCCTGTTTAATATACAACTTGTTATTGAGGGATTGAAGCAACTATAAAGAGTTGCTTGACATTCTTATTATCTTAGTTGGTAATACCTTATTTATAAATGTGTAGATGATCAATTACATTTATGATTATCATATGACAGATCTTGATAGCTAGGAAAGCGTATTTCTGGGTAGACATTTTATAGGTAAACATTAAAAATCTCATCATTAAAAGTTATTTTTTTCAATTATGAATTTCTTTACTTATAATTCTATACTTATAATTATTTATATTATGTGTAGCAGAGATGCTGGCTGAAATCTGTGCGTATGCAATGCGAGTTCCAATCTTTAAGCACAACACACTCACTAGGGACATTTTTTTATGACGCACTTTGTTAAACGACGTGATGTGGTATGCGTGTGTGTCAGGGTCAGGGGTAGCTGGAAAATGCCAGCGTCATAGCCAACAAGATGTGGTTTTTTGTAGCAACCCCAACAGAAAAATTGTATTCTTATCGAGCCAACAACTTTAAGCGTTGACCATTGGGGACGTGGGCCAGTTGTTTTTTTAGACGGACATGTGAAACACTTTTGTTTTATCGTGAACGATGATACATCAACCATCAAGTTGATTAACTCACATGGAATGTGCCAAAGTGCCGAAAATCAAATTAAATTGCCTTGATGCGAGTGTTTGTGACATACCCAAGTGGGTTATGAGGGAGTTTTGTCATGGCATGCTGCTACGCCATTTGATTTATGCATTGCAAATCGATAGTTTGTGTTGGTCCTTAGGGTAAAGGGATAAGTGTCACATGCACAAAGATGATGGCATGATGCACATCATATTTGGAAATTTGATGAAATGAGTAACAAGTTGACACTAGGCGGCTTAGGTCTGCTTGGTCTTTACATGCTTTACATGTTGGTATTTCAGCTCTAGGAACTTAAAGACAGATTCTATGGCTGCAGAGGAGGTCCACTCGTGTTCCGGATGCCCAGCAGATACACAAGTTAAATTCTTATCCTTATCGCCATGTGTTAGATCCGTATCGAGCGGCTCATCGCTGGACACCCAATTGCAGGTTACATCCAGAAAGTATTTTTGACAGCTAGCTGGCGGATGACCCACTGTGCCATCGGTCAGCGCAATGGCATATACTTTTTCTTTGAAAAACTTCGTAAACTTCTCAGCCTGCCATAAACACAATATTAATATAGTAGTAACAATATAGTAATATCGGCTTGGAATACCTCCTCACTTACCAGAGCTTTGCACACGGAACCGCCATAGCTGTGTGCCACTATGGCCACACTTTCGGGTTGCGAAGGCATGACAATATGCTCCCATACGTATGCGGCATGACTCATGGAATTGTCCACACCTTTGATAGGCATACGCTTGCCATTTATCATGCGTGTGGTATCATTCGTATTCGTAACGAGGATATCATAGCCTAACTTCTGGGCGCGTTGTATATATGGCAGCTGTGTGCCGTGCTCCAGAGAGTTGTTGATAATCAATCTAATGAAATATTAGAATTTAGATAGATAGGAAGACATATGTTTTCATCAGTCATACACATAGATCTATCTATATAAAGTAGCTACCTTCTTGCCCATTGGCCGGCCAGCACATAGCCGCTGCCATGGATGAGCACAAGCAGCTTCTTCGACTGGGCCAGAGGTTGGGGCTGTGTGAAGACGAATGTGGAACGCTCAATGGGCTCTCCAATGGGTATATAAGTCCTCTTTAATCCATTCGTTTCCAGTAGCTCATATATTATATCGGGTATCTGGTCGGCTAATTGCTCGTAGTGCTCCTGATTTGTGGCCGGATTATCGCTTATTTTAAATTCATAAGGCAAATCACCGGGCCTTCCGCTGGCTGCGTCTATTTTGCGTAGTTCGCCAGCTGCACATACATATATGTAGGTGAGTGAGTATGGGACATCAACTCTAATTATTGGCATAATCACCTTCATTGAACGCATATCCGAATTCCCGCAAGCGTGCAATTGCTTGCTGACTGCTGTTAGTACATTGCTCTGTCATGGTACTTTTTTGACGACTATGAATGGCGGCTTTGGTGATAGATTTTATATATTTAAAGCGCCGCCACATAGTGATAATTTAAGGTACTTACTTAATAAAACTTAGTTTATTTCGCTAATAGACCAGCGTACTTGAGAGCATCGATACTTATTTCAGCTCTTTACAAACTGACTCTGTATAGATGTGGCGGCATGTCGATAAATGCACTTCTCTTTCATCGATAAGTTATCCAAAGGCGCCAAGTTTAAATATTCTTTTATTAAGTTTCTTAATGATGTTTAGTTAATTTCTACGTTCCAATTTTAAAAGCGGCATAGTAGCTAGTTTCATAGTAACATTTTCGACATATACCAGATTTTTAAAATTAAAGCTTGTGCTAAATTTATAGTTTCTCACTAGTTTTGCCAACGCCACTTTGGTAGATAAGAGAGCATAACGCCAGCCTGGAAGTTAAAATACATATTCGAATATTATAATGGACTCAAAATATTTTTTTCAATATCACATACCTATACAGTTACGTATACCCTTTGCAAATGGTGTAAAAGCGTGGGGATGTTTATCCTGCAAATTGTGGGGCAGAAAGTGTTCGGGATTGAAAGATTCTGCCTCCTCTCCCCATATATCCTTTCTGCGTTGCATATGAAATATGTCTAGAATAATTTGCATATCCTTCGGTATCCAAACGCCATTCGACAGTCGCACAGCCTGCGATGTTTGCCGTGTTACGAGTGGAATAGGCGGTATTAGTCGCAGGCATTCATTCAAAATTAAATCCAAATAAACCATTTGTTGGGTATCTTCGTAACTAACTGAAAAGTCGCCCGCATTGGGAAACAGAGCTTGAATTTCCTCAAATGCCTTTTCTTGATACTCTGGAAACATGGCCAGCAGCATGAGTGTATAACCAATTGTCTTCGAGGATGTCTCAAACGCTGCAAAAACTATTGTATTCGACTCATCTTCAACATCCTCTTTGCCAAAGCTACCACGCCTAAAGTGCTTAATTGCCAAGCTAAGAACAGAATTGTTACTTCTTGTTTCGTCCTTAATATCTTCAGATAGTTTTTGATCCACTAGCTATAAAATAACTTTAGTTACTTTGATTTAAGATGAAAATATTTCTCTTACCTTTCTAATAAATGATCTTATATGGGTTTTCGAATTGAAATATTGTTGCTCTTTGCCCAAAAGTTGACGTATAATTCGTATATTGAGCCAAGGTGAAACAATAAAATCCGCCAAACAATCCAGCAGCCTAGATATGAAAATGTTTTAATAGCAGCCTAAATAGAAAAATTATTAATACACAAATTTACTGCTCACAATTGATAGTCTGCCATTAGAGAATTATCCTGGAATTTTGGGTCTTCCTTAACACAGGTGCCCATTGTGGTTTCTTATAACAAAACAAATTTATGTTAAAATCTTCTTTTTTGTATTTCAGAGTTTATATTTTTACTTACGTGTAGCTATGCTTAATGTGAAATGTAGTAAACAGTCCATTATATCCCTATCTTTGCCATCTGCCATTTTATTGAACTCTTTTAGTAGTATTCCCGTCTCGTTATTGAAAATGGGAAAGAAACTGAGCAACATTTTGTGGCTGAAGGCGGGATTTAATATTTTTCTGTGTTCGGTCCAATGAGGATCTGGAATTAAATAAAATTGAATTGCCGTTTAAGCTATTTAAATGGGCTTTCTACCTTTCAAACTGAGTAAGCCAGTGCCCACGCCATCATTGATGATCTTGTAAATGTAACTTTTGTTCACGCAATGTGGAGAGCCCAGTATATCTTGTGTTGCTTGGGGATCACTGACAATTAGCATAGGTAATGGACCCAGCCAGCTCACAAAAATATTTCCATAATCCTTGATAACAGAACTTAGCAGATTAAGCACGCCTAAATATATAATAGAAGTATGATACCTCAATTCAACTCCGTCTACAGCTCAATTTACCTTCTTTATGTAAAAGCTTGGGGGCCAAGCCAATCAAAGGATATCCTAGAGGACCAGGAAATTTCAAATAAAATTTATAAAACTCGCGACGTGTCCACAGAAAATAAAGCACTAGCAAAGCAACTAATACTAAACACAAAATGGAATTCATGACTGAACGATCTAAAGTGAAAAAATACTTTAAGCATTTTAGCTAAAGCGAACTTCTTATATACATATAATATTTCCGAGAGACGTTACGACAATTTGATTTCCAACCATTTAAACTTCAGACCTGCTGCACTTTCCATTTAGGTTTTATGTCTATTATAGGCATAAACAAATTTGAACTCTCAAGTTGAGGTTTTTATGAATATTTACTTAGAGAGTAGTAAAATGCATATAAGCTTAGAATGATTTCGTTGAGTTTGGTTGATTTGGCTCTACCCTGTAGTTAGAAAGATATATATATGTATATAGTCACAATTTCTTACTATTTTTCAATTTTTAATAATATTTTTAATTTCTTTTCCAGAAAAAATTAATTCAAATTAGTCTTTTGTGCTCTAATATTAAAATATATTAATCAACTAATATCGATGTTCACATTGAATTTTTCCTTCAACGCCACAAATGCATACCCGATATTTTAATTTTCAAATGTTCCCGCTATTCACAATCAATGTTTCAGTTTAATAAAAATTGCAATCGAACTATCGCAATCCATCAGCAAATCAGCTGTTTTGTTTCGTTGGCAGCTATCGATATGGCATAGTTGGCGGAATGCAAACATGAACGATAACAGACACGTCGCCTCAATTTGTAAGCACTGACCCACACAATGTTAAATTTAAAGGTCATGCTTTTGGTATTTAAGTTTCTTGTAAATTTGTATAATATTTTTAACAAGTTAAACGCTCAACGGGCGCTACAATGGGTATATACATAGATCCTCTTCATTCTATTATTTTCCAGTAAGTTATATATTATTCTGATTTATAGCCGGACTCTCGCTTATCTTAATTCACCGAGCTTTCCGTTGGCTGCATCTATTTCGCATAGTTCACTAGATGCACACTCACACACACAAGTGAGTAAGTAGCGTCAATTAACTGTAATTATTTACAATTTCCATTTCATTGAATGTACATATCTCCAAATTCCAAATTCCCGCAAGCGCGTAATTCCTTTCAGACTGTATTTTGTATGCTCTGTCATTGTTGTTTTTTGTAAGTTTGTGAATTGAAGCTACATATTTATTGTGCCGCCACATAACATGAATTTAATGTGCCTACCCTACTTAATTTAAGTTTACTTTCTGTTTGCAAATAAACCGGCGGCTTTTAGTTCACTCTTCACATCTCTGCATATATCGCACTACATGTGGCGGTATGTCGACACAAGTTCAGCCCCTTTATCGATAAGTTTATTAAAGTTGCCAAATTTAAATTGTATTTTATTAAGTTTGATATTGATGATACATTAATTCCTACGTTCCAATTTCAAGAGCGGCATAGTAGCTAGTTTCATGGTTATATTTTCAACAAATTCGAGATTTTTAAAATCAAAACTTGTGCTAAATTTATAGTTTCTCAATAACTTTGCCAACGTCACTTTCGTAGATAAGAGACCATATCGCCAGCCTGGAATTAAATATTTGATCATTGCAATAAATTGAGTTAATTTTTTAAAAGATTCTACGCACCTATGCAGCTTCGTATACCCTTTGTAAAGGGTATAAAACAGTAGGGATGTTTATCCTGAAAACTGTGTGGCAGAAAGTGTTCGGGATTGAAAGATTCTGCATCCTCTCCCCATATATCCTTTCTGCGTTGCATTTCAAAAATGTTAATAAAAATTTGCACGCCTTTGGGTATCACAGCGCCACTTGATAGCCGCACAGGTTGAGATGTTTGCCGTCCTACGAGTGGAACAGGCGCTATAAGGCGCATACATTCATTCAAAACGAGATTCAAATAAACCATTTGTTGGGTATCTTCGTAACTAACTGAAAAGTCGCCCGCATCGGGAAACAGAGTTTGAATTTCCTCAAATGCCTTTTCTTGATACTCTGGAAACATGGCCAGCAGCATGAGTGTATAAGCGATTGTCTTCGCGGATGTCTCAAACGCTGCAAAAACTATTGTATTCGACTCATCTTCAATATCCTTTTTGTCAAAGCTTCCGCTTTTGAAATGCTTGATTGCCAAATTAATAATAGTGTTGTTATTGTTTGAGGCTTCGTCTTTAATATCTTCAGAGAGTTTCTGATCCACTAGCTGTAAAAAAACATATTAATAAATTTGACTCAAGGTAAATATAATGCTGTACCTTGCGTGTAAATGATTTTATATAGGTTTTTGAATTAAAATATTGTTCTTCTTTGCCCAAAAGTTGACGTATAATTCGTATATTAAGCCAAGGTGAGAGAATAAAACTCGTTATATATTCCTGCAGCCTAAACATAAAATTTGATTAATACTCTATGCACGAATTCAATACTCACAATTGATAGTTTGCCATTAGAGAATTATCCTGGAAACTGCGATCATCCTTAACACTGGTGCCCATTGTGGTTTCTTATCACAAAATAGATTTAAACTAAATGTTTTTTGCTATTTTAAAATGTACAATATTTACTTACGCGTAGCTATACTTAATGAAAAGTGATGTAAACAGTGCATTATGTCTCTCTCCTTGCCATCTGCCATTTTATTGAACTCTTTTAGTAGTATTCCCGTCTCGTTATTGAAAATGGGAAAGAAACTGAGCAACATTTTGTGGCTGAATGCGGGATTCAACATTCTGGTATGTTTGGTCCAATGCGGATCTGAAATGAGTTGAAACTTAGTTAGTTCCTATTAGCTAATCAGAAGAGTTTTATACCTTCCAGGCAGAACAAGCCTTTGCCCACACTATCATTGAGAATCTTGTAAATGTAACTTTTGTTCACGCAATGTGGAGAAGTTAATACATCCTGTGTAGCTTGAGGATCACTGACAATTAGCATAGGTAATGGACCCATCCAGGTGACAAAAATATGTCCATAATCCTTAACGAAAGAGCTTAACTGCTTCAGCACATCTAAATATATCATATAAATGTGATACTTGGCTTAGGATGCGTCTACAGTTCAAAATACCTTCTATATGCACAACCTTCAATGATATGCCAACTAAAGGATATCCTAGAGGACCAGGAAATTTCATAAAAAGCTTATAAAACTCGCGACGTGTCCACAGAAAATATAGTACTAGCAAAGCAACTAATACTAAACACAAAGTTGAATTCATGACTGAACGATCTGAAGTGCAAAAATACTTAAAGCAATTTAGCTAAAGCGAACTTCTTATATATAGCCGAGGGACGTACGGCAATTTAATTTCCATCCATTTAAACTTCAGACCTGCTGCACTCTTCATTTTATGTTTATGCCAAATATAGACATAAACAAACTGGAGCTCTCAAGTTAAGATTTTTATTATTATTTAAAAAATACTTAAAGGCGAATTAGATAGGTGATCTAGTTGAGTGTGTTTGATTTCAGGTATACCCTGCATCTGAAAATATCAATATAATTTTTGATGAATTATCTGTTTACTTGGCGCAATGCAAAACCTGACAAGAAGGAGAAGTTTGAATTGTGCGCTCTTACATACAAGCTTATCAAGAGGACAAATAGGTTTTTATTATTTATTTGAACTGGATTTACCATTTTAACAACTATTTTAACAATTTTCATCTTTTGGTCAAATTTGAGCCATAAACTGTGAATATTTAATGTTTTTAGCTCGTGTCTCAATGATCCTTGAAACTTTTAAGTGTTTCCGGTAAGGTGTCGATTGGAGTACAAGTTGCATTTGAGCTATCGAAATATATAGCAATACCATTTTTTCACAAGCAAAAATGTGTGTTTTCAGTTCAGGAATTCGAGCATCTTCAAACTTTCAGGTTTTTACAATTTCAGCAGGCAGCAAGACTTTTGTACACAGGCACATAACGTGGTTTTGCTCAATCTAGTTGCTTATATATTATATATATATATATCATTATACATACATATATATGTATATACATACATACATACATTTGAGAGAGCAAAGAGAAAGCATGTTGCGACCTCACCTAGGAATCGACCACCTCATCGACGGTTTTTATATTGTGCACTTATATACTTATACCCGAAGTCTAAATAATCTTTTATTCAGTTTAATATTGATGATAACTTAATTTCTACGTTCCAATTTCAAAAGCGGCATAGTAGCTAGTTTCATAGTAACATTTTCGACATATTCCAGATTTTTAAAATTAAAGCTTGTGCTAAATTTATAGTTTCTCAATAACTTTGCCAACGTCACTTTCGTAGATAAGAGACCATATCGCCAGCCTGGAATTAAATATTTGATCATTGCAATAAATTGAGTTAATTTTTTAAAAGATTCTACGCACCTATGCAGCTTCGTATACCCTTTGTAAAGGGTATAAAACAGTAGGGATGTTTATCCTGAAAACTGTGTGGCAGAAAATGTTCGGGATTGAAAGATTCTGCATCCTCTCCCCATATATCCTTTCTGCGTTGCATTTCAAAAATGTTAATAAAAATTTGCACGCCTTTGGGTATCACAGCGCCACTTGATAGCCGCACAGGTTGAGATGTTTGCCGTCCTACGAGTGGAACAGGCGCTATAAGGCGCATACATTCATTCAAAACGAGATTCAAATAAACCATTTGTTGGGTATCTTCGTAACTAACTGAAAAGTCGCCCGCATTGGGAAACAGAGCTTGAATTTCCTCAAATGCCTTTTCTTGATACTCTGGAAACATGGCCAGCAGCATGAGTGTATAAGCGATTGTCTTCGCGGACGTCTCAAACGCTGCAAAAACTATTGTATTCGACTCATCTTCAATATCCTTTTTGTCAAAGCTTCCGCTTTTGAAATGCTTGATTGCCAAATTAATAATAGTGTTGTTATTGTTTGAGGCTTCGTCTTTAATATCTTCAGAGAGTTTCTGGTCCACTAGCTGTAAAAACATATAAATTTTAAAAATTAAAATTAAAATTTGACTCAAGGTAAATATAATGCTGTACCTTGCGTGTAAATGATTTTATATGGGCTTTTGAATTAAAATATTGTTCTTCTTTGCCCAAAAGTTGACGTATAATTCGTATATTAAGCCAAGGTGAGGCCATAAGACCCGTCGCGCATTCCTGCAGCCTAAGCATAAAATTTGATGAATACTCTATGCACGAATTCAATACTCACAATTGATAGTTTGCCATTAGAGAATTATCCTGGAAACTGCGATCATCCTTAACACTGGTGCCCATTGTGGTTTCTTATCACAAAATAGATTTAAACTAAATGTTTTTTGCTATTTTAAAATGTACAATATTTACTTACGCGTAGCTATACTTAATGAAAAGTGATGTAAACAGTGCATTATGTCTCTCTCCTTGCCATCTGCCATTTTATTGAACTCTTTTAGTAGTATTCCCGTCTCGTTATTGAAAATGGGAAAGAAACTGAGCAACATTTTGTGGCTGAATGCGGGATTCAACTTTCTGGTATGTTTGGTCCAATGCGGATCTGAAATGAGTGAAATGAAACTTAGTTAGTTCCTATAAGCTAATCAGAAGAGCTTCATACCTTCCATGCTGAACAAGCCATTGCCCACACTATCATTGATAATCTTGTAAATGTAACTTTTGTTCACGCAATGTGGAGAAGTTAATATATCCTGTATAGCTTGAGGATCACTGACAATTATCATAGGTAATGGACCCAGCCAGGTGACAAAAAAATGTCCATAATCCTTAACAAAAGAGCCTAACAGCTTAAGCAAATCTAAATATATAATAGAAATATGATACTTCACTTAACAGTCTTCTATAGTTCAATTTACCTTCTATATGCATAAGCTTGAATGATATTCCAACTAAGGGATATCCTAGAGGACCAGGAAATTTCATAAAAAACTTATAAAACTCGCGACGTGTCCACAGAAAATAAAGCACTAGCAAAGCAACTAATACTAAACACAAAATTGAATTCATGACTGAACGATCTGAAGTGGAAAAGTACTCTAAGCATATAAGCTAAAGCGAACTTCATATATATAGCTGAAGGAGATTACAATAACTTGATTTCCATTCATTTAGATTTAGTAGCCGATGCACTTTGCATCTTATTTTTATGCAAATTTTTGACATAGACAACCTTGAAATGAGCATATGCATAACATGCTCTTGAGGGCTCGGTGGAAAGACTGACGTATGCAATAATGAAACTGTAACACAAACAAGTGTATGAATCGAGATCAATGTAGCCAGAACACTGTTGAATCATTCTTCAAGTAACGCAAAGAGCAGCTTTGTTACGTTATTATTATATTAATATTTCATTTTTTATGTTCGGGAACAAAATAAATCATTAATTCGGTCATGGTATGGTGGAAATCCCATTAATTCGATCTTCAGAGTGCTGAAAAACTTCTTGTGTGAGGCGATCGTGATAGCTCGCTCGCACTGTCGTGATTAAGGATGATTCGACTAATAATAATATAACTAATAATATGTCACATGAAGATCTTACGTTACAGTTGACCCACAACATCGATTTCAGGTACTTTGACTATTTTTATAATTCATCGTTGCACCAGCGCACTACAGTGGCTAAGTGCACTAAACATACAACACATAGACTGGACAACTAGAACAAACTTTTTAACCCTACAAAGATATGTGCATTGAGAGTCTCAATTTGATACCCATACAACTTCGTATTTGCTCGTGTCGCTTACTTCTGAGTTCGAGCAGTGAAAATGTGGGAAGCAAAATCAGTGCGTTGCAAGCGCGCAACCAAAATGATCAAATTCTCATGTAAACCAGAGCTGGGAAACCATCAATAGTGTCGTCCATCGATGATTTTCCCATCAAAAATTGTTACCTTTAAAATGTTTACCTTTTATTGCAAAAAATCGTAGCTTTATAATAGAAATAACTTAAAAGAAAGCTCTTTCAGTTTCATACTTTTCTTTGTATCTACTTAAAGAACAAGAATTAAGAATTTAAGCATATTTATAGAAATTATAAAAATTTATTCTTTAACTGAATTTCATTCGTTCAGAGATTCATTTTCCATAAAAATTATGACATTTAATAATTATTCAATATTCAACATATTCATTGGACTTATGTTAAAGACAAATTAAAGAAAGAAAAATAAAAAATATGACAAATCAATAAGACTTAGGAAAAGCGAATACTCAACAATGTTCTTAAGACTATTAGTCTTTCAAGTTTTAAAAATATGAATTTCTATCGTCGTTTTCGTTTTTATTGTGGAAAATCAATTGATTTACGTTTTTTTCTTTTAAAAAGAAGACGCTCGGCGGTCTGATATCATCGATGGTTTCCCAGCTCTAATGTGAAGCAGCATGCCATCTTTCCCTTACTCTCTCTCTGTCTCTCTGCTCTCTGCTCTCTCAAATATGTATGTATATACATACATACATGTGTGCGTATGTACGCACAAGCAGCAGATCACAAAAATTTAAATTTGTTCGCCGAGACGTTCTATTTCATCTCTTCCGAGCAAAGAGTATACCACCAACTGCTGAAAAGGTTTGCCATGCTCATGCTAAATGTTAAGATTTTTATCATTATTTGTGTGAAGGGTATGAAAGCGTTGGTGCGCTTAGCGAATAAGTTTTCGCGACGAGCATGCACACACACACACACACACTTACATTGCCTTGCCTACATGCACTAGCATTTGTGGGCCTGTGTGCGAAACTCTACTCTTGCTGCCTGTGGGAAATGGAAAAATCCAACATTTTGATCATATGGATAGGCGCACATACATACATATGCATACGTGCAAATTGACATTGAACATTGACGTCTGGAATTAAATACCTTGATTATCATAATAGATTATAATTGCATTTCTATAAAATTCACCCCTTTTATGCAGTTACGTATACCCCTTGAAAAGGGTATGAAGGCGTGGGTCTGAACCTGCGCGTGCTTTACAGGGAACTACAAAACAATTTCAAGTCTCTATCTCTTATAGGTTCTGAGATCGACGCGTTCACACATACGGACGAACGGACGGACAGACGGACATTCCTATATAGACTCAGTTCGTCACCCTTATCAAGAATATATATACTTTATGTGGTCTGCCAAGCCTCCTTCTGCCTGTTACATACATTTGACATTTCAACAAAACCATTATACCCTGATTTCCCTTTTTCAATGGGTTCAGGGTATAACAAGTAGATAAACTTTAGTCTGTGGTGCCCGACTAGGAGATCCCCTGCACCCCGTCCGATCTGCGTTTTAAAATATACTCAGTATAAAAAAAGTATTCTCTATCTATTAATAAAATTTGAATTTTAAATTCTGAATGAATGAACTTATTATCGAACTATTTGAAATATTTATTGCATCAACTGCTTCATATTACAGCAACATTCGGTTGATAAAATGGAAGCCACAAGCTGCTAATATTTAATGCTTTATGCCCTTACCTCAATGGTTTTTTTTTGTGCATTTCAAATGTTCCCGCTAAGTCCAAAGCGATTCGTGCGTGCAGCATTCAATTTTTTTTGGCTTAAGAGAACTTGCAATCGTACTATCGAAATCAAACAGACAATCAGCTGTTCTGTTTCGTTGGCAGTTATCGATATGTCATCGTTAGCGGAATCCAAACAACAGAAAGAGAAGCGGACACATCGCATCAATTTGTTGATTGCATCCACTGCCAGTTCGCTGCCACGCTGCCAAAATTCAAAGTTATAAATGCAAAAAACGGCGTATGCATTCAAGGATTCGGAAAACTCGCCACGCACAATGCTTATGCGCGACTGGCGTACCGCGCTGCGTACGCCAACCTATCGAATTGGCAATCGCACGGTTCGTTTTAATTATCATTTTGCATTGCTTGTGTTTTGTGCCGTGGTCCTGGTATTGCTATTTTTATATGCGCGCCAAGGAAGTCGCAGCTCCTCCGATGGATATTGGCTGCGCTCCCAATATGCCAGTGAAGCCAGCTCTGTCCTCGCAATACCGTACAATTCAACGTATCCATTGACGCCGCCTTTGAGCGTGCAAGGCGGCGTTATCAGCTATCGTATTGCTATGATAGCAGATCTAGATACCAGCTCGAAGGTTGTTAAAGGCGACGGCAGCACAACGTGGCGGAGTTACCTAAAGAAGGGCTATCTCACGTATCTGCCGAAAAAGCATGAACTGCAAATAAACTGGGATGCAGGCGCACCCACAGCTTTGGAATCCTCGTTTGCGCTGAAGGGACGTGGCATGGAGCTCTCCGAGCTAGTCACATTTAATGGTAAACTGCTGAGTTTCGATGACCGAACCGGGCTAATTTACGAGCTGACCAATGACAAGGCCATACCCTGGATGATACTGCTCGATGGTAATGGCCACAATGCCAAAGGCTTCAAATCCGAGTGGGCAACAGTAAAGCAGCACACTCTGTATGTTGGCTCCATGGGCAAGGAGTGGACAACCAGCATGGGTGACTACGAAAACAATAATCCCATGTATGTCAAGGCTATCAGCATGACAGGTGAAGTGCGCTCCTTAAACTGGGCGGAAAACTACAAGAAGCTGCGTCTGCAATCTCTCCAGATAAGCTGGCCCGGTTACATGATACACGAGAGCGCTGTCTGGTCACAGGTGCACCAGCGCTGGTATTTTCTGCCACGTCGCTGCTCCAAGGAAAAGTGAGTCATGTATACGAAAAACATTTTTCATTTGATTAATGCTTTCTGCTTTATAGATATAACGAAACCATGGACGAGCACATGGGCTGCAACATACTAATCTCTGCGGACGAACAGTTTAATGTTATAGATACTCTCAAATTGGATGCTGCCAATACGGCGCCCACTCACGGCTTCTCCAGTTTTAAATTCCTGCCCAACACAGAGGATTCCATAATCGTAGCACTTAGATCGGAGGAGCTCAATGGCAAGACGTCCACCTTTGTGACTGCCTTCAGTGTGGAGGGCAAAACCTTGTTGCCGGAGACACGTATCGAGACGGACTACAAATACGAGGGCTTTGAGTTTATATAGCAAAGCGTCGCTGCTGTAATATTTTGTGTATATAGTGTATTATCCGATATATATATATATATATTAGCTTCAATTTTATATATAGCTTAAATATTAAGTTATGTCAGTTAGGAGATGCTCATAGACCAATGCCATAAATTATGCTGTTACAAATACTCTGTTTACAATGTGAGAAGGGTATATTAGCTTGGAGCAATGTCTGTCCGTTTGTATTATTTTGTTAAAAACGAAATTCAAAATTTGTTGTATTCTTACATATATTTATTGTGAAGAGCTGACGTGGCGCGAAGCAAAGCTGCTAAGATTTTTAATATAGAAAATCATCTCGTTTGATTTATAATAATTATTCAAGATTGTAAGTTGTCTGTAAAGATATCAATTTTATTCCCGATTGTCAATTAACTGTAAAGGTGTAGCTATTGAAATTCTTCAAAGATTTAGACAGAATTTCAAATCTCAATTCAAAAAACATTTACAAATTCGTAAAATAAATTTAATTTATGTTATAGGAATAGGAATAGGGGATAAAAAAAAGGAAAAATCTCTTATAAAATAATGTCTTTTAAGAGCTTTACATCACAGAATATTTAGTTCTAACAATTCTTAATTAAATAAGTCCATCCATTAAAATTATCTTTGATAAATATAGAAGACTTTCAAGAAAAGTCAATTTCGAGCGATTGGATTGTGACAAATATAAATAAATTAAGCGTTGATCCGGTCACGTAAACAGAGTATTCTGCAGTCGGTTTGCATGCGACTGCAAAATTGTTTTTTTTTTTGTTTTTTGTTTTGACATGAATTTGGAATCTTGTAATTTATACGTAGCAAAAGCTAATTTTTAATTTATTTGAATGCAATACGTACAAAACATATACAAAAAAAAAAAGAAACAAAACTATCACACTGTTACGATCTAGCTATATTCTTGATACTAATTACTGAATCTAGACCTGCCACAACCAAATCTTCATTGTCGATGCGCCCTTCGCTGGCGCGCACCTCTAAACGATTTGCATTATGATTGACATTCCATAGTTTGGGCAAAAATTTGGGCTGCATAGTGTGTAAAAAGTGTTCCCGCCACAAACGCTCCAGCTCAACGAGACCACCAAATTTATCGCGATACACTTGGACCACCTTCTTGCCGTGCTGGCAGTAGTCTTCGTTGGCCACACGGCAATCCAATTTGGCAGCCTTTTGCAATAGCTCCGGCGTTATCTCAGTGGCATCCGTATAGTAATCCAAAAGGGTTTTCTGCATTTGTGTAACCTTTTGGCTGGGCATACGATCGTTCTGCATTAGCAAAGCTTTGCCAGCCAATTTAACATTTCTGCAAGGGATCACAAATTAGAGTGGAAAGTGTTCAATGATTAGATCAATACCAACCTGAGCTGCTGATCATCATGGTACTTGGCGACGCCCTCGCCATGACCAAACGGTGCCTCGCATGTGATCGAGAGCTTGTTACGTATCTTGTTGTCCGATATATTGCTTAGTTGATGGCAGCTGGGACAGAGCAGGAGTATGTCATGGGAAGTGTGTGACTTCATGACAACTGGAAAATGTTTGCGATATTCGCGTGGCACCACATTCTTTCGTATGTAGGCATCACGACGTCCACACACCACACACTGATTCTCCTTGGGCGTCTGATAGTAGCGACCCACGTCGCCGACAGCTCGACCTGCCGGCTCAAAGTTCAAGCGCACTGTGAACGGCTGCTCACTGATCTGTGTGCCCAGATTCTGATTCAAATACCAAGAGGCTTTGCGACGATCAATTGTGCAGAGCAGCTCGCCATCGGGCGCCTCCAGCACGCAATTGTCATAGAAAGCTTTGGACTGAGTTCCAAGATTGCGAATTTGCTGCTGCTGCTGCTGTTGTGGTTGCTGGTGCTTCTTATTACGTTTGTGCTTCGATTTGCTGGTCAGTGGATGTGTGGGAGTGCCTGTCGATAAGGTCTTGCCGAGGCCAGAGACAAAACCTTTGGTAAAGTCTACATCTAGAAATGGCTCAATTTTTGGACGCAATAGCTCGAATTTCGGAGCGCGCCAATCCCAAAAGGTGCGTGGCTCCAAATCTTTGGATAACTTTTGAAATATGGCCACAGCGGCCAGTGCATCATTAGCCGCATAGTTAAGTTGTGCGGTATCCAGTTGCGGAGCCTCCCAGTTGGAACAGGCGAGGCGCCAGTTCTTATCGAGCATAGTATTGAGATGTGTCTGTGATAGCTTGCCCAGGCCCTCGGCCTGATGCCCGGCCATGACAGCCATGTAGCGCAAATCAAAGGTGCTGGCAACGCCAACACCAAAATCATGTGAGAGCTTCATGGCATCGTCTTGTGGTGCGACGCCTACCTTGAGCACAGCATCATCCTCGAGCAGTTCACGCAAATCTTTGGGTATCTGCTTTATGCAGCATAAACGAAACAGGGCGCAGAGGCCCTTATGTGAGCTCAGCTGCAACAGAGCAACAGGTCGGCGTGTGCCGCCTACAGTAATCCACTCACAATCAAAACCGAGCACCTTAAATGACTCGCAATGGCTACAGATATTGGAGGATTAGGGATAATAACTACATCTACTTTTAGTCAGTCTACAATTACTTACGTCTTCAGTTCATTTAGAATGCGCTCTGACTCGTTTACCGAGCTGATGACTTCAATGCGTTTATGCTGTAGCTGAAAGGGACTGCGACCCAATATGCTCCAAATGGATTGCCTGTGGCGCACGAGCACATAGGCCAGGCCCAGACTGGCGGCCAGCAGGGCCCAGCGCTTGGTGTTGGTGTTAACGGTTTGGTTGCTCATGGCTAAGTCGAACTCGAAAAGTGTTGATGAAATTACTAAATATATCGAAATTACAATAAACTACGCCCCCGATTGACCGATAAAGAATGTTAACGCAGCCTACTCACCGTGCCGCCCAAACAAAATTTGAATGCCGTACACAACTATAGCATTAGGGCCCAAGATTTTTTCATCGCATACTTTGATGCCAAGTTTTTTGTAATAATAAAGTTACACTGGAGTACTTTAGTACTCGATTATGTCACGAACTTAACTCATACATTTTCTTATGTAGTTTAGCCAAACCAATCGATAACAGCTTGTCCTCTGTTAATATTCATTAACATTCGTTATCAATTCGTTCGCATTTGGAGCAGATTGGCAGCCCTATCAACAATCACTGTTAACCTGCAGCGCGGCCAGCTGTTAATTAATTTGCAGATTTTGTGCGTGCCCAAATCAAATGTTTGTGTATGAAAAACTATTAAAAATAACTATTTATAACGACTATTAATTAAAGTGAACGCAATAAGTCATGTTAAGTTAAGAAATGTTGCATTTTAGCAGCCGCAGCTGCATGCTTCCAAACACACCGCTGTCCAGTTGAAAAATCGATTTTTCCAGCGCAATCAAAATAAAAAAAGGTAACATAATTCAATAACGGTACTTTGTAACGCCTTATTTCTAACCTTAAAATATGATTACAGAATGTGCCATTAAATCGAATAGTAGTTTAGTTGAACTGTGGAAAGCGGCAAAATGCCAGAGAATTTGGAATTGCATCAATTTGAGGACGGCACGCGAGCGGGCGACCTATCCAATCAATGGCTGGAGCAGCTTAAAACGCGCGTAAATTGCCCATATTTGGGCATTATACTCGCCACGCTGTCTTCCCTGTTCTTCTCGCTGTGCTCGGTGATTGTCAAGGGACTGGTCGATGTCAATCCCATGGAATTGGCCTCGTTTCGTTTTGTGGGCGTTCTATTGCCCACCATCCCAATACTCATCTATACCAAGCAGCCAGTATTTCCAGAGGGCAAACGTGTCATCCTGCTGCTCCGCTGCTTCATGGGCACTACAGGCCTGATGCTCAGCTTTTATGCCTTTCGGCATATGCCACTGGCCGATGCCAGCGTCATCATCTTCTCCACACCTGTGTTCGTTGCCATCTTTGCAAGGGCCTTCCTCAAGGAGCCGTGCACACTCTTCAATGTGCTGACCATCAACATGACGCTGCTTGGCGTGGTGCTAATCACTCGGCCACCTTTGGTCTTTGGCGAGCCGACGCCGGAGCTGGACAGCGAAAAGTATTCGGATAAAACTTATGATATCTGGGGACCAGTTGCTGCCATATCCTCGACGCTGTTCGGTGCCAATGTCTATATACTGCTGCGTGCTTTGAAGAATCTTCACTTCTCTGTGATCATGACGAACTTTGGAGCGATTGCCCTCGTTTATACGTTGATTGTGTGCGGCTCGATTGGCGCCGTCTGCTGGCCAAGTTGTGGCCGCGATCGCTGGCTGGTCGTCGTCTTGGGCATCTTTAGTTTTTTGGGCCAAATCCTGTTGACGCTCTCGCTGCAGGTGGAACAGGCCGGTCCAGTGGCTATTGCACGCTGTGCCGACATCGTCTTCGCCTTCATCTGGCAAATCCTCTTCTTTGGCGAGGCGCCCAACGGCTATTCCCTGTGCGGCGCTCTGATGGTCGTCAGCTCCGTAATTTTGACGGCCATGAAGAAGTGGGCGATGACTTTGCCACGTGAATCGTCGCTGCGTAAGCGTTTGCGTCTCATACTGATGGAGTAGACCAGAATAGTTGCTGTAGTTGTAGTGGTTCATGGAATGCTTTAGTTATGTAAGTGGTTTCTCAAATCGTTTCAAATCAAATTCTCATTTGGGCATCGGGGATCAATGCTCAACTAACTACGATACGATAACTAATTCATATACACGACTTAGACTTTGGATTATTGATAAAGCGCAGCTTCGTATTTAAAGTATATAGACGCATTTTATAAACATTCGCATCTCTTACATACATATATATAGGCATAAAGTTTTAAAGTTCGAGCGTGATACTCATACCATCAAAAAATACTCATACATATGACTATGATATATATAAATCTAATGGTTTAGTTTAGCCAAATTCATTGAGTTGTTGTTTTGTACATTGTTATACATGCTTACACTAAAGTATTTCGAAAAAATCTTATTAATAAATACAAATTGTGTAAAAGTAAAAACCGTTAATTGGAATTTTGATTGTGAGTCGCTGTAGTTTCTTTAAATTTCCCACAGAGGGCGCCGCTGTAGCATCTGCGTGAACAGCTGTGCCATTTTCGATACTTGCCTATTCGATTCGTATTTCATGTTTTGTGTGCGTTTGAAGTACTCAACATATATGTACATGCGGTTAACATAACAATAACTGTTAGCAGCGCGTCGGCGCCACTGGTTACCGCAGCAAAGCAAAAAATGCATAAAGTGCATTAAATAAACAAAATAAACAAGTTTATATTCCAAAATACATTTACGATAGGTGTGCAGCGACAACAGCTGTTGGGTCCGTCGATATATGTAAATGTATGTGATAGCGAGTCACAGGTATTTTGCACGTCACACGTTCAGGTTTAGGTCATGCAATTAACATTTGTTTAACATAGCGTAACCTCTTGGTGTTAATGTCTCTGCTAACAACGCGTCGGCGCCACCGGTTGCCACAACAAAAAAGTACTCGAGCGCAATAAATACTCATATAACAAACAAAACAACGCAATTTGCCGGTGAACAAATACAAAATAAACCAATCAAACAATTTGCAAAAGTGCTTGATGTGCTTGTGAATACATATGTACAGAGTGTGCCTTGAACTTATATATCGGATCTCGATAATATAATTATATTTAAATACATTGAAAAAGGAACACTACGCAAACAGTAAACAAACACGTTGTACATTCGATTCTTTTTTTTTTACTGGGGAGCTGCAGCTGCTGTTGTTCTCGGATTAATGGGCCTAGAAGCCCAAATCGGCAATTACCGCATCCAGTTCATCTTGCAGATTGGTGGCCCTGGACCGCACCTGTGAAATTTGATCCTGCAAATTATCCACATTCGCCTGCAGCAGCACGTTGCATTTCTTCATTGCCGCAAAGCGACTCTCGTGCTTCTTCACGCGCGGCTCCAAATTGCTCTTCTTGGCGGAGTTGGCAGAATCCTACAAAGAAAGAGGTAAGTCGATATATAATATAACAATCTATATCATGTACGATTTTGTTGCCCGGCGTTGCGCGTCTCATGAATTTTGGTATGGTAAATAAATTTTATAATAGCTTACTTCCGCTTCAGATTCACTGCCCGATTCCTCTTCGCTCTCCTCTGACTCTGATTCCTCGGACTCCTCCTCGGACTCTTCCTCTTCTTCCTCCTGTTCCTCTTCGGCCGCCTCCTCTTCATCTTTGTCCTCGGCATCGACTTCGTCCTCGTCCAGCTTCATCGATGCAGCCATCTTTTGCACCTCCTTCTCCAATTTCTTGAACTTTTTGTTCTCCTCTCTGTAACATCGGAATCTTATTTGCGAAAATCTTGTGTAATTTACAAATGCTTACTTGAGTATGACATGATTCTTCTTCATGGCCTGCTTCAGTGCATCCTTTTCCTTTTTGGCCGCCTCCTCCTTGACCTTCAGTTTGGTTAGCTTGCTGCGCAGCACCTTCACCTCCTTGCCCATTCGCCGCTCGCGTCGCTCCGTCTTCTTTTCCTCGGGCTCGTCCGGATCGCTTTCGCTCATCTCCAGCTCCAGTTCGGGTGAGCTGTCACGTCCGAAATGCGCATCGCTGGGTCTTCTGGAGCCGTCCCATGTGCCGCCGCCCTACATTCACAATGTGGTTGAAAGCATTAGGAAAAATTGTCGTCGCTGTGTGGACCTGACCGAATCCAACTGTGGGCATTACCTTATGATTGGTCACCTTCTCACCGTAGTAATCATCGTCCTCGTCCTCGTCGTCGTAAGCAAAGCGGAAACTAATACGCGGTCTGTTAGTGCTTGGTGTCGTATTTGCCTTATATAAACAGCGATTGGGTTGGTTAAATCGGTTAATGGTTTTAGTAAGCGGATGTAGAGTAGAAGCAAAAAGCAGTTGTCTTTGTTTGTCTTTCTAAATCGATTTTCTTAATATTACAAGATCCAATCTTCAATCTTGGGAACACCCAAATAGTGGATGTGTCTGTAAAGTACGCACAACATTTTGAGAGACTGCGAAGGCGAGATGTTGAGAACATAGTTCGGGTGCCGATTGAAAGCTAAAGATATACATAGAGTCAACTAAAGCATTGAGAATCACATAGAAGGGCAGCTTTGAGAGTGAAAAGTACAGAGAGAATAAATGGAAAGGAGAGAGAGGTATGATCAGGAAAAGAGATGTTTGGTAGAGAATGGAATCGTTATGGTAAAAGATGAATAGTGAAGTGGAAGTGAAAGAGATACCGCAAATAGAATTGAGAAACAGGAAACAAGACAAATGATTTGAGAGATATGTAAAACAAAGCAAAGTAGAGAAAGTGAGGGACAGAGAGAGGGAGAGAAAGAGAGGTAGAGAGAGAGAGAGAAAGAGAGAAAGAGGAAGAGAGAGAAGAGGGAGAAAGAGAGGTAGAGAGAGAGAGAGAGAAAGAGGGAGAAAGAGAGGTAGAGAGAGAGAGAGAGAGAGAGAGAGAGAGAGGAGTGAGAGAGGAGAGAGAGAGAGAGAGAAAGAGAGGTAGAGAGAGAGAGAGTGAGAGAGAAACAGAGGTAGAGAGAGAAAGAGAGGTAAAGAGAGAGAGAGAGAGATAGGTGCATAGCCGATGTGAGAGTGAAAGTTCTAAGATCTAAACACTAGATTAGAAGAGCTAATAAGGGGACGTTACGCAGACTAAGAGTAGAAGCATGTGTAATAGAGAGAGTGCAATTGATAATAGAGAGAGAGAGAGAGAGAAAAGCGGCATAGGAAATAGATCAAGTTATAGAAGAGGAATGAAGTTGATAATGATAAGAGAAATAGAGACTCAGCTAGTGAGAAAAGGGAGGAAGTGTAAAAATGGAATGGAAAAGCATTTGAAAACGTTTCGAGCGAAAGCAAATTGTAAAAAAAAAGAACTGAGTATTGCGCTAATTGGCGCTGCGAATATCAGCAACCCACATTACGTCTCAGCAGGCCCACCTCGAAGGTATCCAAAATGTGTGTCGCGTGTTGTCAGCTGATGTGTAATTATTTATCGTATGTGCTGCTACAACTAGAACAACAACTACACCTACAACTACAAGAACTACAATCAATGCGAAAGCGACTAATTGCGATTGCTTTGTTAGCTGGTTTTTTAGATGATTTTCTTTTTTGTGTTTTTTTTTTGCGCTGCTTGCATTCAGGCTGAGCTGTCGCTCGGATGGCGGCGGCTCGGGCGGCGCTGAAAATGTGGATACATGTGTGGGTTATGACCCCAACAACAACTGACTTCAACTGACAACAACAACAGCTGACAACACACGTGGCATGTTGTGCGACTTGTGCCACGCCCGCCCCCTACACTGCCGCCCCAAGATTGGGCTGTCGCTTACCTGCAAAGCAGCTGCCAATTTGCGCTCAAGCAATTGTATCTGTCGCTTTTGTTCCTCGATTTCTGTTTTCGCCTCGACTAGCAGCTCGCCCGTATCATGATAGTTCTTCTCCACCTCTTTGGACACCTTGCGCGCATCTTCGACTTCACGTTTCAGCGAGTTGACATATGCCTGCTCGGATGTGGGCGTGGGATCCATGGTAGCGACAATAACATTGGAACCATACTCAAGATTCTTTTCGCGCGACTTCTCACGCTCCAATTCCGTTTCCAGCGTACGTATTTTGGCCAAGAGCTTTTTGTTCTCGCGCTCCTGGGCCTCACGGTTGCGCAGCTCCAGTGCCAGCATTTGCTTGGTGCTCTGCAAATCGTCACGTATCTTGTCAATATCATCCAGTTCATCGGGACTCTCCTCATCGATGGACATGGTCGATACAATGCTGGGCCTAGAGCTGCCCGCACCTGTCGTCGCCGCACTGTTCGCGCTGTTTAGTGCATGGCTGCTGGGCGCCTCGCTCAACATATTAACCTTCGACAGAGACTTGTGGAGCTGCTCCTCGATAGTCATTTGGCGTCGGAATTTGCGCAGACCCTCCAATATGGGCTTGCTGCGATCGTTTGTCTGCGTGGGCTTCAGACGAACGCCGCCCTGAATTTGCTTCAGCAGCTTGTTGTGCGAATTGTCCTTCTCTGTTTCATAGATAAACTTGTCATCCACTTTGGTCATCGATTTGCATGTCAATACGGGCTGAGATCTGTAGTGAAAGTCGCTTGAGTTAGTTAAATATTTTATATAATTGATTTACTTAAAGCAAATCTTTGCTTTGTTATCCAAGTATTCTTTGCTTTTGTTAAATTTTTAACTAAATTTGTCATCTTTCATAGTTTCTGTATTCCGCACTAAACCAGTTCCCACCAAACGCTAAACTAGTAATGTTTCCTAAAAACCTTTCTTAAGTTCCTCATCCTCATAGATTTCTGGTTTTTAGATCCTGAACCCATTGAAAATGGGAAATCAGGTTATAATGGTTTTGGTAAACTGTCAAATGTATGTAACAGGCAGAAGGGGGCGTGGCAGACCCCATAAAGTATATATATTCATGATCAGGGAGACGAACTGAGTCGATTTAGCCTTGTCTGTCTGTCTGTCTGTCCGTCTGTCCGTATGTATGAACGCGTCGATCTCAGAACATATGAGAGCTGGAGACTTGAAATTTTAAATTTTTGCAGGTCCCTGTATAGCGCGCGCATATCAAGTTTGTTTTAAAAAATCGATAACTTTTCCCGTTTTATTGTTATCGATTAAAAACCCTTGTCGAAATCAAGTTATTAAATTATATCTCGTACATCTTTGGAGCTAGAGTCAAATTTTGTATTTAGATTAATTTATATTTTATACAATTTCGATTTTTGTTATACAATATTTTAGATACCAGCAAAAAAATTTGTTTTTCATTATTTAATTTTACAAGCTTACATTTTTTCTGTGTTAATAAATACAAAACTGAGTATATTTAAAAACTTAGATAGAACGGGGTTTAGGGGATCTTCTAGTTGGGCACCACCGACTAGAGTTTTCTTACTTGTTGGATTATAAATATGTAAACAATCTGAGCTCTTTTAATTTTTTTTCGAACTAAATCAAAGGTTTATCAATTTTTGTATTACACAAATAAGTTAGGATATGAGCTATTGTTAGTATTTCCATATTATTATAAGAAATGTGACTTAAATTTGTTATGAACATTTTGCCATTTAATCTACAGAAAGTTTGCTATCAAACTTGAAACCTTCATAACTCTGTGAAAACTGATGCAATTTTTTAAAACTTTGTTTTCTTTGCATGCTCAGATTAATTTGAATGCTAAATGGATTGCATTTGTAAAGTAGAAGCAGCTGCTATTATTTCTTAAGCTGGCAGTTATACACCCTTTGCACTGCGACTAACTAATTTGTAATCGATTGTGAAGGCTGACCATTCATTTGTAACCGACCACCGAGTGAGTGGCTAATGAGAGTTGCTCACCTATCGTTGCATGCCACATGGCGCAGCTTCTTGCCGCTCTCCACCTCCTTCATCATCTCGGACCAGTCGGGCCGTCTGCGTGGTCGTGACCTGTGTTAAAATGAAATAAATGATGGTTTAGTCTTAAGTTCTAGGATATGCTTGGATGGTGCCTCGCTTACTTGAGCTTCTCAATCGTTTGCTTTTGCGTGTCGCTGAGCACCCGCTTCTCGCCGGGCGCCAATGGCGGCGGGGGCGGTGGTGGTGCCTTTGGCACCAACGAGGGCAGCGGTGGTGGCGCTGGAACTGCAACAGAAATATATGGAATGGATGGTTAACTGCGAGTGCCTAACGAGTGGGAGGAATTGCAGACGAATGGTCTAGCTATTTTTTCAGCTTTTTTTTTGTTTGGCTTGTTTTTTAGCGTATAAATCGTTTAGCGCTGCGTGCACTCGCGGTTATTAAATATAATTTTAATTTAATGAGTTTGCAATTTGTGTCAGTTGTTGTTTGCTCCAAGTTTGCCCTCATCCTCCCCCCCCCTCTCTCTCTCTCTCTCCGTCTCTGTCTCCCTTCCCCTTTGTAGCTGCCGGCCATACATATCAATTGAGTTTGGTTTAAGGTTGCGTGGGCGGGTGTTTTGGTGGACTGGCTTTACGTTCCGATTCTTGTGTCTAAAGTTTCACTGCATTGGCAGAGATTGAAAAGTTACTGCTGTGGCGCAGGCTCAACCCTCGAGTCGGGCTACCCCACTACACCCAATTTGTTTTATTGCTCTAACACCTCCTATTCCACTAGGGTTGCCCTGCCAAAACACCAGCCACTACTCTGTAGACGAAAACTTTGATTGCATTCGTGATACGCTAACAAAAGGGTATTGGTGTTTTGTACGTCAACAAGTAACGAAGGTATCCAGGGGTATATGCATAGCTAATGCATTAAATTCTTTTAGCTTTAAGTTGAGATAAGCTTTGCTTAGTTATACGAAAAATCAATGTAGTTTCTCTCTTGTGTGAGCTTTACTTTGAGAAATTAGCTATTGTTTGCAAAGTCCACAGTCTTGAGTATATTGCATAGTGCATTTAATATTCGTTGCGATAAGCTTTAGCATTCCTCGTTTTTTTTTCTTTGATAGCTTTCGCCTTTTGTGCGTTGCGCCTGGCTCGCCTTTGGTTTTCGGTTTTCGGTTTTCGGTTTTCAGTTTTAGTTTTAGTTTAGTTGGTTTTAAAGTCTGTGATGCGCTTTCTGTTAACTGGGCCAATTAGCTTGTAATGTTTGCTGCTGCCAGCTGCTTCGTCTCTAATAAATTTCCAGTTAAATTGCTGGCCTAACAAGTTGCCAAGAGTTCCACAAATGTTTCCCACTTCCACCCACACGTTTTTGTTACCAACTTTCTTCCCTTTGTAATTAGCAATTGAGGGAGTTTACTTCGTATATATATATATCGGTATATATATACTGTATATTTATACCCGTATCGCCTGTGCACACTTTGTGTAAAATACTTTGCATTCTTTGCAGTTACTTTTTTTCAGTCACGCCCCCGTCCATGCAGGTTGCTCACTTGCCTTTGTTGTTGTTCGTTCTTTTTTGTTTTTTGTTTGCTTGTTAAAAAAGTGCAAAAGTCAAACAACTGTCGGAAGACAATGGCCGTGCGCGAAGTGATGAAAAGCTGACAAATCTGTTAATTAGCTTTGTTTGAGTGAACCCGAAGCAAGTCTCTACCACAACCGAAGCGAACTCAGTTCAGCCAGCCAACAAATCTACCCCAATCCGCACTTTAGCAGGCAGCTTCGCCCCCATCCTTCTGTTGCCTGCCTTCCCGCCTGCCTTTTGCCTTCTTTTGCTCCGATTCGCTTCGGTCCCGCCTGGCTGAATCTGCACTTAATCTTTAAGTGGTTGGCTGCCTCTTTGTGGTGCATTAGATGCTGCTCTCAGTCCTTTTGCTCCCTCTATATATCTACATATATATGTGTATTGTATGTATATATATATATGTGCTTTGCACCTGGTGCTTGGAAACTAATCCTGAACTCGTGTTACTTTGGCTCAATGAAATCAGTGCCAAACTTGATTATTGTCTGGCAGTTACCCGGCTGCATGTTAATGTCCCTTGCCGCTCGACCCACGTGCTGTGTGCTTTGTCCATCGTTCGACGTCCTTTTTTCGCCCCTTTCTCTTTCTGTGTGCCATTTGTAGTCACTGATTAAAATACGTGGTCAACTTTTTGGGCAGCCAATTGAGCGCTCGTTTAGTAAGTTTCGCTTAATTCGCTTTAGTAATTTATGGCAAAGCTCTGGCACAAGAGTCCAACCTAAATCAGTGCACACTCACACACACACACACGCACTCCCCCTCGCACTTTTGGATAGAGGACGCGCTAACCAAAAAACAAGTAACAAAAAAAAAAAACGTACCCAAGCTGAAGCTTGTGGCGCACCCGTAGCCAGATAAAACTCTTCATTCATTCATGTCGACAAAATTATTTCTTATTTAAATAAAATGCTGAGCAGCGTCTCCAAGTTGATGCTACCCACTTAATATACCGCAAAAGCCCGCACTTACAACGACGCCGAAATGAATAGCGCGGGGTATGTAAACATAAATTTTGTGTAGCTCGCCCTAAAACATCAGACCAGACCCACTGCCGCAGCTCCTTGTTACACTCTCTCTCTCTCTTTCTCGCTCGCTCTCTCTCTCTCTCTCTCTCTTTCTTTCTTTCTATCACAACCCACATTTTGTTATCATCAACCGAGAGAATATTCTATGCATGCACAAATGTTGCCGTTGTCATTGAATCACGCTGTGCCTGCGGTTGGGGTTGGAGGCATTAGCATGGACTCCAGTTTGATGACTGACTTTGTTCGCCATTGTCTGAGCTTTGTGGCATGATGAAGCGTCGCATGGAGAGTCTGCCATATTTTACAGTACCTCTTCAAGCCACCAACCGGCATACTGACAAGCCCCTAATCCCAGGCGGGTTGCCGGCGCCCTGATTAACGTTTTTCATCTTGTTAATAACTATATATTGCCTGTTCATTTGTGACCAACTAACAAACACTGAGCAACATGGTTAATATCTTAAAAAATATCTCCCTGCCCGCTTCAACTGTAGATTGACTTTAAGAATGGCGAGTAAAATAAGCTATACATTTGAGCACTTTTGATGGCCCAATGGAAAAAGGGCCACGAAACATTCAAATTATATTTAATATTGTTCTTATACTTAGGCAATATATACGCGTATTTGTCTCTAAAATGTTTCTAAATAAAAGTAGAATACATTATTGCCTACTCTCATGCTTGGCTGAACATCAGTGTGTGTTTAACGATTGCGAACAGCGCACAAAGATGAATGAACAATAATTACGCTCGTACGAGAGCAAACGATGGAGAGTGCATATGTCTTTGGCCTGAGATGTGGCCAATGAAAGTGAAACATTATTAACATGTTAAATGTTGTTTAATAGTTACACATTTAGTTTAAGCTTTCTATGGGCTTGAAGGTTGTTAAAGTCTTCAACTTAATTCTCGAGTAGTTGCTGCATTAACAGTCGGGTTCTTTATTATAAAAGACTTTGTTGATTTCATCAATTGGGAGCGCCTATATATTTCAATATTCTCCTGTCAATCACTCAATTCAAGTCCAGTTCATCTCAGTATTATATGCCTCTAACAAGTCAGGAAGCCAATCGAGCTGTCTTTACAAGTAATTTAAACGAATGTGCTGCAAATATTTATTTGTTGGGCCATATTATTGTCGTTTAGTGTAATTATTGACAGAAGTGAATGCGTCATGTAAAAATTTCAAAATGGCCTAATCATCTTTTATGTCCCTGACAGACCCGAGCACGCTCCCGATGGCTGCACCTAGCCAAATAAATAAAAAACAAAATGAACGAAGCAAATAAAAAATGAAAGAAATGAATATAGCACAGCCGTTACATGTTTTTAAACACAAACACACACACACACCCGGACATCTGAGTATATGTAGATGTATAGAACAGGCTCATTTAAATAAAAGAATATATATATATATATATATATATATATATATATTCTTTTTTGGCCAGTCGCTTGTCCTTTGAAGACATTTGCCAAGGCTTTGTGGCCGCCCTATTTTTTATATATATTTTTTATTTTTGTTCGTTTTCTCGTCTGTTTTTTTTTTTTAGTGCGTATATTTGAATATAAATGGCGCATTTAGTTCGACTATATCAAGCACATGCCCATATATCTTGGCCAGCTTTTGTCCTTAAGAGTACGAACTGTTACAGTTCCCTCTTCCTTTTGGCTGCTCCTATTGATAGTTGTCGGCTTTAAGGGGCAGTTCGGAGAAACAAAACACAAAAACCATCTAGAAAGTGCCTTTTCCACTCATCTATCCTCATCTGGTTTTAAACATTCCACTTTATGTTGTAGTTTTGACACAATGAGCAATAATCATGAATTTTACTTAGACCATAAAAAGAGAGATGAAAACACCCAGAAAGTCGGCCCAAGACGTCGTCCGAGCACATTAAATAAATGTTTTTCTTTTCTGTCTGCATTGTTGCCTTATTTTATTTTATTTTTTTTTTTTGCTTAGCTTTTTTATACGCAATATCCATGGCAAATAGTTAAGAAAGTGGGTATACTTCTTGTGAGCAACAGTAGGAGACATTTTTCGTCGGAGTCCTTAAATATTAAGGCTTTTCTCAGAATATTAAGCTATAGCTAACATTTGAAAAAGTATTAAATTTAGTTTGTACCCTCGCCGCACACCTTTTCGCAGACTCTAAAATTACATGTCTACATATGTATGCTCAGCTTAGCTTAAGTTTTTTTTGTCAATTTTGCAATACATATTTTGTATATATTTACATCAAATTGTTTAAATTTTGGTTGCACTACTATTTCCATGAACACAGCTGCATACATCACATATACATTTTCTATAGACAAAATGAGGTAAAGACAAATGCAGAATAGAGGGTATCTGTTAGTCGTAAGCCTCACGCAGAAACATTTTTACTTGTTTTTTTTGCGGCATTTTTTTTTATGTGACAGCTTTAAAGGACAAACGTTGGGCACAGCGGTTACCATTTCGTTGAGTGACCTGCCCATGTCTTGCCTTTTCTCCCTTTTTCCTTAACCCTGCCCATCCTCGAACCTAACAGCTTCTCTCCTGCCGTCACAGTTGCCTTTTGTTTGCCTGACAAAGATTAGGACGCATTTGCGGTCACGTTATTGCCCACTGATTAGGACATGGTAGCTGCCGGGCTGTTAACCAAACCCTCGCCGCACACCTTTTCCAGATACCCTTTGCGCTTTGCTGCCACTTAATGTGCTTTACACTTCATGTTTTGCCGCCCCTCCAGGGGGAGATTTGGTTTTTCAATTTGCCAACTTATGCAACTCACTGTGATAATTCTCAAATTGAGTATTAATATTATTGCACGCCTGCAGCCAGAAAATGCATTACGAATATTACAAGCTTTTCAATTATTTGGAAAATTCCTGTTTCATCCTTGGCCTTTTCTATTTTAATAATTTTTATTTTGGCCTTTTTCGATCGGTGGGTGGCTAAACAGTTTTGCGCCTCTTTCGACTCAATGCACAGCACTCACTAAAAATTTAATAAATAAAATATGTTATTTATATTGCTTTTCAGCCTTCTCTCTTTCTCTCTGTGTGTGTCTGTCTCCCTGTTTGTCAGTCTTTGTCGTTTTTGTTTGGGCTCACATATTTTGATGAAATGTTTTCATTTCATACTTATATTCATACAGCTACTACCCGATACTCATAGATATATGAGTATGCAAACCCCGTTTAATGCGTTTTTCAGTTGGACCCGAATGGACCCATATGTATATATATATATAAATATATGTGTGTGTGAGTAACAGGTATATACACCTACATAGAATGCAGCTAGTCTAGAGATGGTCCCATGACTAAAAATATGTTGTCATGCATAATAAAACTGCAAAACAGAATTGCATTTATTTCGCATACCAAAACAACTTTTTCTGTTTTTTCTTTTCTTTTTTTCTTATTTTTTTTGTACATATGATATGTGATATGTTGAAGTCAGGAATGTAGTCTGGTATGAATGGCAAATATGTGTAACTTAGCTCTTGCGAGTAAAAGAAATGTAACATATGTTACTTATGAATTTCAAAAAGCGAACAATTAGGTTACGCTAAGTGAAGATTGCTACGATTAGCAGAACGTTTTTTTAAGGAGAAAATCTAATAAGAGAAATCTTACAAATCCTTCTTGAAATTGGATTTGATTAAACTTAAACAAATGCAGTAAACATCTGTTTATGCGCCAAGTCTTCAGCAGTTTCCTTTTGCCCAGAAAACTAACTACTGCAAAATATGAGGGTCATATATCTACTTATATGAACCTTTATATAAAACTGCTCCTTTTTGTGAAGTAGAGCAAAGCTTTCAGATTATTTTAATATTCCTCTATTCTATATTCAATATAAAGTCAAAAGCTGTATCTATATGAATATATTGATATGAATATATTCGCTCACGCACCCATCTCTAATTTGTTATACACTCATAAGCCATACCTGCGACAGTGCATACATATAAAATATCACTCATACGCTACGTTTGCCGTGTCCGTCTGTCTCTTATATTTTATTAATTTCGCGGTGACGTCTGACGGCCTTGTCTTTACGCCAACGTATTAATGCCCCCTTTCTATAGATAAAGCAATAAAGAGAGAGAGAGAGGGAGAGAGATATAGATAGAGATAGAGATAGGTATAGGGAGAGAATGAGACATTTGGAGGCTACCAATATAAAGGCCAATGCGACAAGTGCACACGGCCAGTTTCATTGATATATTTATATATATTAAATTATATTATATAGTATATTATATCTATTTAGTATTTGAGAGATGCCCACTACGTATATGCGCATATCTTTGGCTTGGATTGGCGCGATTATTTTGTTTTGGATTTTTAGACAATTAGCGAAGCATCTGAATAATATTTACAGCATTTTTTTTTTGGCGATCCATTAGAGTTGTTAATCGGGGATTTAGCATCCAGAGTATTGCGGTTCGATCTGTCGCACTGGCTCACGATCGTAACTTACCATTTTTGATGCTCAGTTCGCGCTTTATTGAGGGCGCTTTCCTCAGGGTTTTGGTCTTGAATTCGGGCTTGGGTTCTTCTTTGGGTTCTTTGAGTATTTCATCAACTTTGGGTACCTTTTTCAGAACTGGTCGTATCTTAAGTAGATTGTCGGTGCTCTTGCTGGGCAGTGGCTTTTCCTCGCGCTTTACATGCCTTAATTTCGGTTTCTCCAGCTTGAAACGCAAACGTTTCTCACGCTCCTCCTCCGTTTCACCGTCGACAGCCTCGTCGTCATCCTCGGGCGCCACCTTCTTCATCGATTTGTCACGCTTGACTACAACGCTGCGCAATTTGGGTTTCTCTAAGGTGAAACGTTGTGTTAACTCACTTTCCTCTGCCTTTTTGTTGATCTGCGTCGGGCGTAGCTGTGCGGCCTTCTTCACGTGCTCCGGCACCTTGGCATCCAGCGTGGTGTCGTCATCGTCGTCGTCATCATCATCGTCTTCCTCTTCTTCGTCTTCTTCGCTTGCTTCCTCCTCGCTTTCTTCTTCAGTTTCAGTTTCCTCTTCAGTTTCCTCCTCCTCCTCTTCCTCGCTTTCTTCTTCCTCGGAGGAGCTTTCGGGCGGCGGCGTTGGCTCCTTCTTCTTGGCCAAGGGCTTTTTTGTTACCAAATTTGATTTCTTAACCGGCTCGATTACAGACTTCTTTACCGGCTCGGCAACGGCTTTTTTCGCGGGCTCCACTTGCTTTTTGGCAGCGGCTGTTGTTGCCGCTGTGGTCTTCTTTGTGGGCTCAACGGTTGCTTTCTTAGCCGGCTCAGGTGTCTTTTTCGGTGGCTCAGTTGTCTTCTTGGCTGTTGTTGTTGTTGTTGTTGGTGCTGACTTTCCTTTGCTGTTGGATGTTGATGTTGCTGGAGCTGCCTTTTCGCCATTTTCCTTGGCGGCTGCAGCTGCAGCTGCCTTTTTGGCCCAGGGCGTTGTCGCCGGCTTTGTGGCTGCCGCATCCTCTTTTACCCATGGTGGGCGAAATGTGGTGCGGCCCGTGCTGCTGCCAGCACCGGCACCGGCGCCAGCTGCGCTGCCAGCGCTTGTTGTTGTGCTACGGGGTGTCACGAAGGGCATTGCGAGGGCAGCAACTGTTTTCCGTTCTGTTAATTCTCCAGAGGTTGTTGTTGTTCGTCTATTTGCACACACTTTTTAAATAATTTTCTGTGAATTTGTCGTTGTTGTTGTTGTTGATGAAAACACAAAACTTTGCACATTAGCACCAGCACAGAGCGAGGGGTGCGCAGGGCGTGGCTGGCACTAGACTTGGCTCACTCCACACTTGTCCAAAAGTTGTTTCTTTTTTTTAAATAGCCGTTTTCTTTTATTTTTCTATTTTTTTCTATTTTGTATATATCTGTATATATGTATATATGTTTCTTTTTATTTTTGTTCGTTTGTTGTTGTTGCTGTTGTGCTATTTATTTAAATTTTCTGCGCTGTGGACGATGAGCAACAGCTGTTTAAAATATTTTCAATTCTCAATTCCGTGTATATTTGGGTATGTTTCATTTCGTGAATTTATTTATAAATGCATGCGCTCATTAGCTGGGCAGCGCATTTGTTGCCTTTGCTGCTGTTGCTGCTATTGTCGGTGTTGTTGTTGTTGTTGTTTTTTTTTTAGTTTCTGTTAGTGTATCTTTTTTGGTCAAAATAGAAATAAAAAAGCTGTGCGAAATGTAGGCCTTTGTGTCATATAGACACAAACGCCGTCTAAACTGTTCAAATTAGCTAAATTCCTCTCCAGCTCTAACAATTTTTGTATGTTACTCAGTTTTATTCCATCTAACAAAAGCTGCAACAACAACCCAAACAACAGTATCAGCAGCAAAAGCAACAAATGACAGCCAACAATTTGCTATGCCAGTGTGCCTCTCCGATATGTAAAAGGCGAAAATATTTAATTTTAGGTTCTTTGTGCCAGCGAGAGCAAAAAGCATCGGGAGAATAAAAAAAAAAAGCAACTGAAAATTCAAAAAAAAACAAAATCCGTGCTGGCTCTGACGCTTGCGTCTTTTGCCTTGTTTCACAAAGTATACAATGAAACGCTAACGCATACACGCACACACACACACACACACACACACACACACACACACACACACACACACACACACACACACACATAAAAGAGAATCCAAAATAAAAAGCAACAGAGAAGAGAATGAAATGTGAATTTGTTTCATTCCATTGCCAGTTTCCATGGCTTTTCATTTTTTTTTTTTTTTCATTTCCATTTCTCCAATTCGTCCACGGCCTTTTGCAAATTTTTTTTTTTTTTTTTTTAAATTAAAACAACAAATTTTCAGTTTTTCCTTCGCTTTTGGAGGCGTTAATTAAACATGACATGCAAATATAAAATTTTTACTTATAAATATGCCGTCATTAGAGAGGCGGAATAATATAGACGACGCGACATAAAAGCCTCTAAATCTAATGGCCAGCAATTTGTGAGAAACTTATTGCAATTAAGAAAAGTCGGATTTTAAGAGGAAACAAATGATATTACAAAATTCTGATTTAAAGAACAAGCAGTGGATATTGAAGGAAACTTTAGTTGATTATTAGAAGAAATTAGATTTTGAAATGAAATAATAATAAATATTGATTTATTTTCACACAGAAAAACTGATTGAGTTTTGGATATAATTAGAAAATATATGTTTCATATAGAGAAAATGTTATTTTTAAATTATTTTAATTTATTTTTTTCAACAGAAAACGGTTTTTAATTTATCTGTTTTTTCATTTTTCATAGATTGTGTTTTATGTTTATTTGCAGTATTTTTGTATTTCCTGTTATTTCGTCTATTTGTCTAGATATATCGAAGGCATTGGCTATGCAAATCTGTTTGGCATGCTGCGCATTTCGCTAGATTTATTTATAAATATAATTTGATTTGATTTGGTTTGGTTTTTTTTCTTAATGATTTTTCAATATTTTTTTTGACTATTTGATTCGGCTAGTGCAGCTGCAACGTGTGGTTGCGGCTGTTTATAGACCGATTTTTCTATATATCACACAGAACGCCTACACATACACCCACAGTGGCACAGTGGGGCAAATAAACACAGAATACGAGACACGGTTTAGCTAGAATTGTGTTTGCTCGGCACGCAGCGCCTATGACGGCGTTTCAAAAACTAAATTCATGTATTTTTAACAGCACGCTAAATGCTAGAAAATTTCGAAAAGCACAACAACAAACTGAAAATATAATTTCGCTCTCAACGTAAGTTCTCTGCTCGCTCTCGTGAAAATATTTAGAAAAAATGAAATTGAAAATTATTTTGGCCGACAAATATAAATATTTTTAGCCATTTGCTCGGACAGGCAGCCGGAGGCGCGCAGCCGTTCTGACCTTATGGCAGGTGCAACATAGTTCAATGGAACTGGAATTATGAATATATATACATATAGTATATAGTGTATATGTATGGAGCATCTCAAGTGTCTTGCTTAAGTAGCCGGCGTCTGCATATATATATATATAAAACGTACAGAAAGCGAAACGCTTATCATTTAATTTGAGCACATTAAATGGGTCTCAATTACGCAAGTTTCTTGCTACGTATTCTATGTGGGTGGGTGGGTATATACTTTAGTTTTTTTTTGTTATTAGTTGAGGGCGTAACGCGGCTTACCCTGTGATAAAAACCAATCTTCTAGAAAATCCAAACCCATTATTGCTTCTGTTCTTTTGTATTCCTGTTAAATATGTTTTCTTTTGTTGGACTCTTTAGTTTCTTTTTGCAATATTTACATTGTCGCAATCGCCCAGTTGTTACACTCCTCTATTCTCTCTGTTCTATCTGTTGAATGCGTTTGACATTTGCGTTCGACTGAAATTGAGCGATTTGCTATCGTTTAGTGCGTGATAAATTTTATTTTTAGTAGCCAAATGATTGCATATCGATTAGTTGAATTGCATTCGCAGTGTGAACCAGTGCGAAAAGTTCAGCGAATTGTGAAAACTTTTACCAGATCAGAAGAACTTAAGACAGTTAAGAGTAAAGTAGGAAACATGTTGATATAAGGCAACAAAATGAGGCAAATAAGGCAACAATCGAGGAACCATAAAGTTGTATTAAAATGCTGATAATATAACTTCAAACATAAAAGAAGACACATTTTTGCAGTTATAAAAACAATTCGAGAATAAAATGATTGCTGAAAAAGTTACTTATTTGACCCTAAGTCAAACTATGAGTATTTAGAAATTATCACAATATAAAAGAGATAGTTAAAATATACAAGATGTTGCCTGCTATAAAAAGCAGCCAAAGAATAGTTATATAGCATAAAGCTGTGCTAAAAACTTACTGAAAGACTAAAGAAATAAAAGAAAAAAGTAATTAGACTTGAAAATAAAGTGAATTAATGCAAGAATTGCAGTAAAACGAAAGGCGACAAAGAGTTGACAAGTAAAAATTAAACGGGGGAACAGCAAATGGTAGAGACAGAAAGAGAGAGAGAGAGATGGGTTTGCCAGATAAGCAATAAGAATAGTTTAAAAAGATGGGGTACATTAAAAATCGACGCGAAGGAAGAAAAAAAATTAAAATTGAAGTATTATAAAAGCAAACCAGAAGGGGGCAAAATGGGCCAAGCAGTTCAAGTGCACACCGTAAACCGATTGAAAGGAAGAAATAAAGACCAAATTTCCGTTGAAAAGAAAAGGAAAGGAATGACACAATGCGGTAAATGTAAAAAATGTGATAAATAGGAGAAGTGGGAGTTATGCGGTGTAGAAAGGTACAAAAGAAAATTGGGAAGTCCATGACTTTTGAAACTTAGGCAAGGCAAGCCCAAAGGGAAAGCATAAAAAATGCCATTGATGGAAGTCAGACACCTACCGTTGGCTCACATAATTTCAATTAACTTGAACGGGCTAGGCACTCGTTCGTCAGTGTCAAATTACTGAAATATTTAAAATAGATGCAAATTCAAATTGACAAACACCCGCCCCCTTGCTCTCCAGGGCGTGCTTATAAATATCTAATTAATTAATTTCTATTTTAAATTTAACGAAAGTATGCTTTAGTAAAAGTAATTTCTGGTCGAAAATATTTCAATTTGTTAGAAAAACAATTTTAAATTAGAAGAGCGATTGCTTTGCTCTACAGCATAAAAATCAACATATATATTTTAATAAATCTATATCTGTTTTGAAACAATCAACTTTAGATAACTTAACACTTTTCAACACTGTCATCTGCATGCATTCAAATGGCATTAGGCATATACGTAATGAAAACACGAGCGAAACGAAAGCCTGAGGGAAGAAACATAAAAGAGAAGATAGCTGCATATTGTTTAACTGCTGCACGGTGAAACAATTTTCGTACTAGTATTTGTTTGTTCTGCATTCTGTTTCAGATTTCCCAGTTGAACATGAATATACACACACACACATATGCATACATACATACATACATATGTATGTGAATAAATGTGCGCATAGTTTTGGGGCTAAATGCAGCAAACAAATTTACGCTGCATACTTTTCCGCTGTGCAAGAAAATCATTTTCCACCATATATACCCAGTAACTGTATAATATTAATAGATAAACCAATATATACAGCTAATGGAAATGCTTGCGCATATACAATTTAAAAGTAATGTAAATAAATTGCATATTCTAAATATATAATATAATATGAACATATTTGCTTACTGTGTGTATACCCTGTTGCTTTAAAATTGAGCGAACATTTTGCTAAGTAATGCAATCTGACTTTTGACTGAACATAATAAATTAATGAAAATTTTGCTTAGCTACAAATTTTGGTGTATTTTAAATTTGTAAAAATTTGATAGAGGCAAAACTGAAATGCGTACCAAAAAGTATTGGGTATATATTTTACGAAAAACAGTAAAAACTAACAAAAAGAAACTAAATTTTCATAAATTACACTATAGAACAGGGTATCTTCTAGTCAAGCACTTTTGTTTGCGCCAAAAAGTATTTTGTTTTTGCACGTTTGGTTTCGTTTTGTGCATATTTAAGTTTTGTTTCATGTAAATCAATAAAATTAAAAGTCACTTTGGCACCGAGTTTCATTATATTATTTACTTTTTGCTTCCATTTATTTATTTTATTTTATTTTTTGCCTTTGACTTTTAATTTTGTGGGTTTTCTGTTTTTATTTTGATGCGATGACAAGTTGAAAACTTGCCAGGACCTTCGTAAATCATTTTGATGAGCGTAGAGTATTTTACAGCGGTTTGCAATGTAAAATAAAATAAATCAAAAATAAAAATAAAACTAAAATTAAAATAAAATAAAATACCTGAAAAAATGTAGCGCTAATTGAAAGTATTCGCGGAACGATTTTTTCATAGCAATCAAATTGCAAATTGCGAGAGCTGTACAGACCAATAATTTTTTAATTAAATGAATCGGTCATTTAAAATTGTAATGCTAATAGTTTGTTTTTATTTGTCTCGCTTTCTCTTTCTATCTCTTATAAAATACTGTGCATAGGCGTCTCTTTGTGTGTCTGGGTTGGAGACTCTCGTTAAATTGAAGTAGCTTCTGTGTTTGAGCTTAAATTTTGTTAGCCACCGGCTTCACCTCGACGGTGGTGTTGAGCTGAGTAAAATGCGGCCATGTCGAGATCTCCTGATACAGTCGACCGCCTGGACATTCGGTATCTCGCACTTGACGATGCCCCAGCAGCTTATACGATGGATCTATGTAGCCCTGGGCAACTCCAAAAGCAATCAAGTCTTGCGCGGCCTGCAGCATGGAAGCGGGTGGCAGTTCAGCTGTTGGAGAGAGAGCAAATTAATAGATTAGTAAACATTATTGAATGCTTAGAATATTCTTTCGTCTTACTTCTCCAATCGCCAATGAGCACAATGCCCACACTTTTGTCATTATATTTGGGTGCATGTGCGCCAACCACATTAAAACCACGTCCCGTATAGATCAGACCATCGCCGCCGATGCCAAAGCTATAGCCAATGTCGTTCCAACCGCGATCCACCTGATGGAAGTCCTGCATTTCACGCATGCTGCGCATGCAATCCGGCGTAGTCACGCATGCGGCGGGTATATACGAATGATGTATGATGACATACGGTGCGGGTCCATCAAAATAGTTTACTTCTTTGGGCATGCGGGCGCCCCAATCAGCGCGGGACAACAGCTGCGAGCTCTTTCCTGCACCTCCTGCACCACCCGCACCGCCATCCGTTACGAGAGGCTGCATGTGTTGGCTATAACCTGTAGAGCAAAGATTGACCATTAGTTGTTTGCTAACTTGTTTAAGTTGGTTTTCAGTTTCAATTTCGTTTATTTACTATTTGCTACACTTTTCGCATCCCCCTGAGCCGAGCCGTGTGCGTGTGAATGCGTGTGTGTGTCTAGGTGTTTTTAGCCAACTTTGTTAGCATTAATTGCAAGAGTTTGCTTAATGTTAACTTTAACTTTGTTGAGTCGCGCGTTCAGGTTTGCTTCCGTGTAGCCATTGATAAATTATTCGATACGGACTCCCCCTTCGATTTGTCAGCAGCAGCTGCTGCTGGTGGTTTTTCTGTGTGTTTGCTGTGCTGCCTCAACGAGGTGAGAAATCGCAATGAAGCACACAAGTCAACTGACAGCCGTACCGTCTAATAAAAATTCCCCGCACCACTTAACTAGCTATAACAAATACAGAGAAAGAGTGGGAGTTGGATGCAGAGAGAGAGACAGAGAGAGAGAGCAGCTCATGGACTGAACTTGTTTAAGGTCCCCAAACAGGTAGTTGCCCCAAGCTCTGATCGGGTTTGTTATAATCAGTTGCATTTCATATGTAGATTTTATAAATCTTACTCTCATGTCTGCTCTCGTCATTTCTCTCTTTGCCTCTCCCTCTCCCCTTCCTCTGCTCTCTGTTTCTATTTTAGTATTTTTCTTTGACAAACGTGTCAATTAATGAACCGGCCTCAGCTCATATAAAATATGCAAAAAGTTTGTTTGGCAATTTATTTTGTTTACTAAATCGTTTAATACGCTTCGACATGCGCCGGGTAGTGCAATTCAAGGCAAACGTTTGTTTAATTCTAAATGATGAATTGTTCGACAGTTGAAATTTCATATTTATTTTTAGATATATGAATTTATGAGAGTAAAAAATGAATCTATGGATCAACAGATCTTTAAGTATAATTAAATAAGTATATAAGTATAAGGGTAAAGAACTTTTTAACCGCCTTCTATAAATGATATGAAAAGTACCGTATAATCCATGCAAGACTTTATTAGCAATCTTATAAAAGTTATTTATTTACTTTAGTATTATTCAATAATTCCCACATGTAGCCTAATTAACAATCGTATTAATTCGTGTTTTATTATCTAAACTTGAATTTCTTATATATTTTTAAAAAAATAAATGAATAATATCTACATTACATGCGAGATTATAACCAATTATCTGCCAATTATATTCTTATGAGAGTGTAAAACGTAAATATTATTAGTAAGTTTGATCTAAAAGTTCACAAGAATTTATTCTCAATCATTAGCCCAAAGTATTGTAGTATGATTATATCATTCGGTTATAATTGTTAGCGTATTGTAGCTGTCTGTCTTTGGCTGCTCCGTATATTAGTATAATCCACAAATAATGATGACTCAGTTTGAGAGTCTAACAAAATTGCTTTTTTTTCGGCTTAAGTTTTATACAAATGGTATGCCAACAGGTGGTATCATCTATCAGTTGTTGCACAGCCATCTGTAGGCCAAAGTACGGCCTTCGAAGTCAACTTTCTGGGTCCTCTCTAACCCGCAACTCATAAATGCAAATAAATCCGACCAAAAACTATTTCATTCAAAATTCGGTAAATGTGCGGATTGAGGGTGTGTTAGTGTCGTGAGTGTGATGTCGTCTGCGTAGAAGAGTGAAACTTAAACAGCAAGCATTTGGCATGTTTGCCAAGGCGTCGACAACTTTAGCAACTTGGTCGCTCCCACGCCCACTTCCTGACGCATTTATATGCATAGGCAAAGTTAGCGAAATAGTGGGGGAGGCAAAGGAAGTGCAGAGAAGGATTTGCTGCTTCAAGACTTGACTAACTTAACAGCAGCAGCAGTTTCTAATTAGAAATTTGGAGAGCAAAAACATTTTTGTTAGCACCTGCGACTATCCTGACTCACATGCTGAACGGATGTAGCAGAGAAACGAGAACTGGAATCGGATCTGGAGCTAAAGCTGGAGCTGAAACCGAGTCTATTGGCAGCTCGTGCTTGCATAATAAACAGAGCGTGTTAAAGGGAAGCTGTCTGTCAAATCGTTTGCTATTTAATTTATGCCTTTTACTGTATAGTAGTGTTACACGTTAATTACGTTTATAAACTCTCACACTCTCACCCTTTCTCCCGTTCAATTCCCCTATCGTATATTTACCGCTCAGCCGTTTCGAGCTCCTCGTTGTAAACCCCAATTTTACACACGCTCCTCTAATCATTGGCCCTCATTACGCGCGGCCTAATAAAGTAAACATTAAACTCGTTGTGCTAATCAATGTTGCAAACTACAGCCTAAATATACACCTATACACATACAGAGGCACGCCCACACATAAATAACTTTTAACTGAGATATATAATAATTAGTATGGGTTGTGTCTTGGAAACAAACTCGTATTTCATTAGAATATGGCCTCGAAATTTTTAGGCTGTTTGCCACAAATTAAAATGCCTCGAGGCATATAAAACAGATAAAGAGAGAGAGATAGGGAAACAGAGCGATTGAGTAAGAAAAGGGGCTGCGAGGAGGACCAAAATCTTTCCCCTTCGGCAGTGATTTCTTTGATAATTTGATAAAACTTTATCCTTGAGCATCCGATCAAGTAGTGTCTCATAATTGAAGGAATTCAATTTATTCAATTGCAGCTACATAATGTCAGATGTTTCGTCCGCGCGCCTCTTGTTTGTTTTTAATCAGTCAAAGCACATCAAATATGCTATTTATTCACAAATACACATACCCGCAAACACACACACACACACCACACACACACACACGCACGCACGCACGCATACCTGCGTAAACATATTATGTGTGCGAGCATTCCATACGCATTAAGCAAATATTTTGCTCTTGAACAACGGGAGTATGCTATAATATGCCATAATATTATATGAAAAACGACATATTCCAAATTAAGTCATGCTCAGCTAAAAAAAAAAGTACCAGCGAAATAAAAACAATGACAGACAGAAACAAAATTTAGTTACAATTACTGTACCCATTTGAATACTCTACAAACTTAAAAAAAGAAGTATTTACACGTTTTATTACTCAACAAAGCTCCAATTTTGAAATGAAACTCTTAACAAAATTAAATAAAAATTTACGTTCAAGTTAACAAACTTAACTATTCCATTTAGAAAGAATATTTAAATGTCCTGACTATTTCAAATCTATTATTAAACTTCAACTATAACTTTGAAAAACGATTTATTATCAGCTTTTGGGCATTATATATTATATATACGAGATATATATACGAGAAAATCTTCAAAAATCTTTAGATTTTAGCTACAATTTGTATTCTTTTTGGACTTTATTATATTTAACTATATTTATTATATTTGAATAGTCGTTAGCAAATTAAAATGAAACAAAAATAGTCAGGGCATCTTTAGTAGAGAAATATCACTGTTTTTTTAAATATAAAATTAAGCTTAAATGAGCAAAGAAAATTGATAAATAGATCCAACTAAGCGTCGTCAACAAACTTCCAACAATGCCATATCAATCTTATGCTCTATTAAAAGTTGTACAAAATATAATAAATGCCATTTTTGTGGATTCCGAAAAACATTTTTAAGACTTTTAAGCTGGCAAAGATATTTATTAAAAATTGTTCTGTTCGTTGCAAACGCCTCTGTCTAAACCTGATACTCCTAACGAAAGCGCATTGATAAAAACAATAAATTATAACGTGCATATTATAAAAAATTCCCTTGCCCGACTGCTGGCAGTAAGTGTGGATGTGTGGGTGGGTGTCGGGTGTGCGGGTTTGTTGGCGGTTAAATGACATTTTTGTTAAATGCAAGTAATTAAATTTACGCTCAATCTGAAACATAAATTCGCGAATAGTATGGGTATTACGACGAGCAGCAGCCAGACCGAGTATACAAATTACCCGATGTATAAGATGCATATCTCACTTCATGCTGTCGTCTGCTATTCCAGTCTCTCTCTCTCTCTCTCTCTCTCTCTCTCTCTCGGTTTACAGGGTGAGTTGACAACAATTTCCAGTTGGCATTTAGCAGGCGCGCAGAAATTACCGATAAGCGGCAATTGCTCTGTGCGTGTGTGTGTGAGTGTATATTTCAGGGGCAACCTAGCGATAAGACATTAACAACCCACACTTACCCATCATAGATAGCAAAAGTAATCCAAGTGCTGTCATACTGGCAGGTGTTGCGTGTTTTAGGAACTGCTTTATTTTATACAAATTTTTCTTTTTAACGAACTTAGGAACTCTTTTAATTGATTTAAAAGTTTAACTGAATTTGCATTGATTCGTTTTATTTTTATTTTTGGCAAGAATTGTGCAAATTTTTGTTTAATATTCGAGCTACAATTGTTCACATTATATATATATATATGTTGAAATATATTTATTTATTAGATTAGCTTTGCGTTGTGTTTCGCTTTCGCACGAATCTGAAGAGCGAATGGTTGGGCAGCATAAGGGCGCACCAATGTTTATAGACGCGTACCAAAAAAAAAAAAAAATGTATTTAATTTTTTTTCTTTTGGTTTGTGTTTTTTTTTTCGCACCAGCGCTGTCGACGTCAGCGTCGCTGTTGTTGCCTGCGCGCAATGCCAAACAAATTTTAAATCGCATGAAATTTATTACCAAGCGCCAGCGTCGATGTCTACGTTGGCGTCGCGGTCGCTCAGTCGGCGTCGCTGTTCATCGGCTCATTCGATTCGCTCATTGCCGCTCCGTTGCGCTCGCTTCCGCTCAGTTCAAACGGTTGTTGTTGTTGCTCTTGTGGCTGTCGCTACGATCGGTTAGCTCTCAATTGACTGATAACGTTATCAGTCCAATTCGCTGGGATTTGTCTCTGTGTTGTCTCCACCTCTGTCACGGACCCAGAGTGCGCGCTCTATTAATGAATTTTATACGCACCGCTAGTGCTGTTATAGGTTCAAGTTCCTGTGTGTGATTTACATATGAAATTTTGCAAAATTTTCAGTCGACCTCTTTTATAAAACTCGACATTCCGCTTGTTTAGCTGTCTATATGCCCCGCTGAACGGTACTTTTTGCTTGCACTCGGGTTACGGGAACTTTTTTTCGCTGTGCCCTTTCTCGATGGCATAAATGATAACCTGTGTATCGAATGACAGCTGAAGCTTGCACGTTTTACAATAGTCCAATCGAAAGTGTCGAGCATGAGTCATGTCTGCCAGGCCGTTTACTAATCGACTGGTAATTATTAGTTTATCAAGTTTTTTTTTTGTATAGTATAGAAACCAATGTCGGTGATCAAATTAGTTAAAATTTTCATTTATACTTTCTAATTTAACAGAGATACGTATTTCTATTATATAAAACTTGTAAATTGAATGAATATATATCGTAAGAACTCTCCATTCAAATGCGAGATATTCATTAAACACTTCTAAATTGAACAACTTTTTAATATAATGCTAAGCGTATTTTATTTTCGACATGCCGACAAATACTCGATATTTCTAGTTTTCCTTTGTTTGTTAATGCCAAATCATTGTGTTCTAGGTCATTCTTAATACGGAGTTTTATCGGTCAATTTGCTTATATTTAGACTTTGATTAGATAGATTCTTTGCTGACTAATCTTTATAGTTATACGTAAAGCATTTGCCTATTTTGTGGCTATTGTGGTAAATGTTTATAGTTATTTGCTGCTATTTACCTTGAGTGAAAGTCATAACTTATGCTTAACTATGTTATACTCAGCTAGGTTATGCGCTAATAAAAACTAAGTTTGAAGCAACATTAGTCAAAATCTTAGTTAAGCATATGCGCATATGTTAAACTATTCGCAAAAAACTATTCGTTGCCAAGCTGCATAGCAACCAGCTTTTGTCCGTGACTACAGCTATCTGATGTGATTTTTGCAATATGAATATTATTTATTTGTTTTTATTAACTAACAACTCTTGAGCAATTATATTTAACTGGAATTCACAGCTGTGTTTGCATTTACATAAGTTCTTCAAACTGGACTATAGTATATCCCCTGGTTCTTTACCCAAGATCTTATCGATTGCTTGAACTTTGTGAACTGCGCTTCTGAATGGCCTATCACTGTCTTGCACTAAGTTTCCTTTATGTTTGTTCACCCCGCACGCGCTTACTCTTCTTGATTCTGTCGTTCAAATATATATATTTTTTAAACCAGCTGGAGTTTTTTGGGGAAGCCCCTTGTTGGTTTCGAGGGGAAGCACTCGGTAAATGTATTTGTCAAATTGCTTTAGTCAATGCGCCGCGTTTTGATAGACAAATTAGCGGTGTTTGTATTTTAATATCTCATGCCAACTCTTGAATATTTTGCAAAGCATTTCCATATTGTAAAAGAGTTTGTAACACTCATGAGGAATTTTAGTTTTTTTCATATCTAGTTATCCATAGTCTCTTTATCTGCGCATATGACTTATTGTCTTTTTCATGGTATGCCACAGGCTTTTTCGCTTTTTAGATAAAAGACAATTATCAGAAATGAATGAGTTTTAAACGTAGACTGTAAATTGGCCTAAAAGGTTTTTTAAAACATATTTGGAGCTGTGGGAATAGAAACAAAGTTGTAGAGCTCTCTTACTAAAAAAATAAAAGAAACTTGTTTTACAGGCGAACATCTGGGGTTTTTTTTTCTATTTTTTTTTTGTGTCTTATCTCAGGCAAGCAGCTGAATTATAAAAATGCTTATACTTTTATTTAGTAAAAGGGCATCGTGTTGTTTGTAGTGTATTATTGTGTACGATGTGTTAGTTTTCCCTGCTTGGTTTTCATTAGGCCAATCTATCACTCAACTAGCACGCACAACCGGCTAAATATATTCTTGGGGGGATTACCGCAGCCACCAGATGGCTATCATCAAAAGGAAATCAAAGTCGTTTGCTAGCCAATATTTTTGGCTCTGTGTGTTTATGTGGGAAGGTAAACACGCAAGCAAGAAAGCCCCCACACTCCTCTATTTACTTAGTTTATTTTGTTAAATAAAAAGGGGAAATTTTGACGTAGAGGTCATAATAGACACATGGAATAGTTCAAATAGTTGTCTTGCTGGCACAGCACTTACCACAAATTATACTCAGCGGCTGTTGTTCCTTTCGTTGTTGTTGTTGTTGTTCTTGCCGTGTGGCAACGTTTAAGGTCCCCAAATTGGAGCCAGACCCCGACTCACATCCAGACCGCTCGTCGCCCATTGTCGTGCCAATGTCGTTAACAACCAAAACAATTCTGAAAAGCAGCTAAGCAACAATGTGCGACGCGTGTCCGTGAAACCGAAAAACTCGAACAGTCGATGCCAATGCCGAAGCCGTTTAGTGCGCTAAATACACTGAAATTGAACTAGGGTATGCGTAGAACTCTATAAATGTTGTGCAAGCTATAAAGAATATGTGGGTGAAATAATAGCTATGATTTGGGGCTATAAACTATTATAACAGATTCAGTTTAGAATTTAAAAACACATCTATAGATTTATTCAGCTAGATTCAGTGTTTATGAACAACTTAGAAATTGGTTAGAATCTTGTAGGATCCATATGAATACTGGCCCAAACCTAAGTTGCCTTAGTTAAGGTATATCAGCGGCGTGTGTTCCCACTCCACATTTTCTGCCCTCTTCAATATTATATATATATTTTTTTTAATTTACCATTCGACTGTCCGCTAATCGTACATCTTATCAGAGTATTAAGTGCTATGTTTAACTAACTGCGGTTTCGCACGCTCTTCACTTATTTTTTTGTTTTTTTTTCTTTTTTATTTATACATATTATTTTTGTGGCTCCCGTGAGGTTCAAAGCTATTGAAATCACATTGTTTTTAGGGTATTCACCAGAAGGTGAAGCATTATCTATGCAGCTGTTAGATAATGACGAGCGTCTATTACAATTAGCAAAAGTAATTGCAAATTATTTGTTCAAGCAGGCGTTATTTAGCCACACACATGCCTTCTCCGCCTTCCCAAGTTTATCGGCCAAAAAGACTTAATTAACGAAAAATAGGCACAGGCTGTTGGGTTAGCTCTAACTCGTCTGAGTTATATGTTCTCTATATATAGAGCAACTAAACATAGATAATTCTGCTAGCAATATGCTCAACACATATCCGGTTTCATTCGTCGAGTCACAAAGAGAACAAGAGAACAAAGATGCTTTGATTACTTAGTCTAATCGCATCGAACTATATTAACAAAAATTTTGATTGCCAAAATAAACGAAATATTATCGACTTCTATATCTCTTGCTCTACAGGCAGAATCGATTGGTAACTAATTATTTTAGAGCTACCGTAGAAAATATTAAATAGGAATTGGAAATAGAAATCTAGTCAGACAAAGTTTGAGTACAGCTCGTATTAGAAATTCCACTAATGCCATCATAATAAATTCTTCGAAAGCTTCTTTATAGCAAATATTAAAATTTTCTAAAAATTTTATTATAATTATAATTTGATTATATTCCTGAAGCAATTTGTGATCATCTCCAAAACATTTATGAGCCTGATGTAATTATTAGAATTATAACAAATTTTGATTGCAAACTTCTTAAGCATAAAGTGACAATTAAAATTTGCGTAACGAGCAATCTCAAAGTCAGAAATACATCTTCATATATACCCGTATATCTATATATACGCACATGTTTATTTTAATACATATATCTGACAAAGTTTTGGCAAGCAGGGACTCATCAGTTGGCGCTTATATCATTGCCTGCGCGGATTAGTTACGCTTGCTGGCTACCATTTGGGTTAGAAATTATACTCTTAAGGGCCAGGAGTGAGGTTTACCGGTGGGCGGGGAGGCGTGGTATTTTAGATCTCTTAACTGATGGCAGAGCGGGCTCCACGACACGCACATGCCATATATTAAGGCATACATAAAATGACAAACGATTTGCGCGGCGCGTAAATTGAAAAGCGCTGAGCCTGTGAGATTGCTATATATCCAGGAGTCTGTGAGCAGACGCCAGCCAGCAACAGCAGGAGCAGCAACGATTGAGTTGAGGAGAAGCAAGGACAGCAGGGGGGAAGCTGTTGGCTGTGCTGACTGGTTGGCAGTTGTTGGCGACAGCAGCGACTTTTGCTTGTTTGTTTTGCTGTTTTTGTTATTGTGTGAACGTGTGTGTGTGTGTCTCTGTGTGTGTGTGTGTGTAGCGATGTCTAGATATCTTGTGACACGCCTTCCTTCCCTTACCCTCACTCTATGATCCTGGGCTGAATGCCAAAACTTTGGCAAAGTATTCAAATTAAAATTTCAATTAAGGAAGTGAATTTGGTGTGCCGAAAGTGTATTAAGTCTATTTGGGCGTCATCTTGGCATTTGAGCTGTGGGCTCAACTGTCGCCCGCTCGATTGAAATGTGGGCGGCCACACGTGTGCCACTCCCAACAACATGCCAGCACCGCCAGCCACCTCCCCCAATCCAGTTTATTCGCACCGTTGCTTGATTTATTGGCAAAGTTTTGTCAGTCACATGACATAAGAAGTACTTTGTGGGAAATATATTATGCATTTTGTATAAACCAAACAGCAACATTCTGTGAACGGGTGGTGCTTGTTGCGGCGGCGCTGTTGCCGCTGCTGTGGGCATTATTAATAATGTAATCAATTTGTAAACAATTTGGCATATATCAATGCGCTTCGTGCTGCCCATAAATCTCGCAGAAAATTAGCAAGCCCGCCGTCCACGCAACGCCAACGTCAATTTGCATCCCGATGGCGGCAAATGTGGTTGGTCTGGATGGTGCTAGTGGGTGGGTGGGTGGTTGGCCTATCAGCAGTATCCAAAACGTAGCTCGAGGCACGCACAGTGTTCAGGCCTCTGACATATTGCAATGGGGCCACGTTGATGGATGGACGCTTGGGATGGACAGTTGCCTGTATCTCAAAACTCGTTGGGATCAAGGCTGAAGCCAGAGTAGATGGGGCAGCTGGTGAGTATTGTGCGTGTGGTGGTGACATTGGCCAAGCAACAGCTTTTGCGAGTTTGGGTATCTGGCTGGTTGGTTACGTTGCTTTCAGTTTTGCTGTTGCCTGCTGTCTGGCTGCTGGCTTGGCAGTTAGTGACAGCTGCTGCCAAGCAAAAAACCAAAAACTAGAGGAAAAAAATAGCGAACAGCCATGCCCAGCGTAAAGAGCACCATATCTAATCTCTAACAAGCCTGAAATTTTGGTGGCCTGTTGCCGTTGTGGACCAAACCAGACCGGGCCGAGATTGAGACGTTCGTCTGGCCTGATCTAGTCCCAGTTCAGTAGCTGTTGTTTGAAACTAACAACTTCCTGACAGTTACTTAATTCAAAACCCACTGGAGTGGTATAGTTTAGCTTAAGTGTATGGCAGTCAAAGGAAGCTGGAGTAACTATATTTTTAAAATATATATATATGGAATAAATATGCTTAGTCCGGTTTCTGAAGTGGCTGTCGGCATGTTATTCAACTACATACCTGTAATTTATTTAATATATAAAGTGTGCAGTTAAGGCTTTTCATTTTGAAAAGCTGCTTAAAACTCACTCTTATGTTTAATACGTATTAAAGTACTCCCTAAGTGGCTGCCAAGCATAGCTCAGTATCTTCCTTGGTTGCTCGAGTTAAATATTTTTACTTTGAATTGAATTGAATGAAGTAAACACAGCAGCTTTGAGATACATTCAGTAATATTTTATTCCTTATATATACACATACAACTATGTTGGCCAATATACATAAATAACATATACAGCTGTGTTCATAAAAATAGTAGTGCGACTGAAATGTTGGATGGCAAAACTTGGTGATAAACATAATATGTTGGGTAACAATTTTATTTATATTTTGGTAACAATTTGAAACTAGTATTCAGATTAACATATATATACATATATATCTATATCTATGTGTATTTCAGTCGCACTACTATTTTTATGAACACAGCTGTATATGTTTTATGTGTATATTCTCAATAAATAAACCTTAGCTTTAATCTGTTTTCTTATATTGAATTTAAATCATTATTTCTCATCTCTCTACACTTGTTGCAAATGTCAAAGTACTTTGATATTTATAAAGTAATAGCTCAAAGAGCACTATTTTCCTCTCGACTGGGCGACGTTGATAGCCTCAATAAGTTTAAAGTAAAAAAATAAAAATAAAAATAAATACAAGTGTGCTTATGAAAGTTAATATCTCGTATGTTTGTGCTTTTTGACAAATTCTCATGCAGCGCATTCAAACGGCAAATTGAAGTTTATTTTTTTTTTTTGCTACTGAAGTCATCTCGTTGGCTTTTCATCATCTTCTAGCGGCTGTCAAGCACGACTGAGCACGGCTGTGCCTAGAAGTTTATGAACTTGTCATTCAGCTGGACACAGTTTTCACACACTCTCTCCTCTTCTCTATTTTGCTTGCAGGACATGTCGGGCCGGTTGAATCATCAGCATGCGGCGTATGCCTGGCGTCAGGAGCAGGAGAACAACCGTGTGGAGGCGATACACAAGGTGAATCAGTATTACGACCATTGGGGTCAGGTGACGTCACGCTTTGAGAACTGGACCAATAAGGCGTACTACGACAAGGCCGACAAGAAGCTGCAGCAGCGCAAGAGTCAGCAGCAAAAGGAGCAGGAGCTGAGCGAGCGTCGCACGAAGCTGCGGCAGCTTCTAGACCAGGATAATGATATCTATGATCTGGAGCTGGGACGCAAGCGTCGGCCTCGTGAAACACCCGCTGATCTTAAGACTCTAGAGCGCATTAACCAGTCAATCAAGGAGCAGGAGCAGCTCAAGCGCAAACTGGAAATGGAGGCCAAATTGTACGGTCGCTGGCGCCATGGCGTCGATGACGAAAAACTGCTATTCCAGTCCAAGTCGAACAACGAAGTGCTGGCCAAACTCAACTGGCTGGACAAGCAAATCGAGCAGCAGCAGCATCGTGAAGAGCGCGAGGCGCTAGTCGCTGAGCAACAGCTATTGCTCCAGCAGGAGATCAGTCGAACTGAAGAGGCGCAGAAGGAGCGTCAACTTATACGCGAACAGGAAATCAAGGAAATACGCGCTTTGCAGGAATCGCATGTGACGGAGCTGAAAGAGCGCCAGGAGCAGGCGGAAAAACTGAAGCAGGAGGAGCAACATTTCCGCCTATTTATGACAGAACTCGAAAAGGAGAAAAACTTGTTGGAAGAGTCGACAGCACTAATGTTGCGGCAGTCGGATGTCAACCAGGCCTACAATCTGAACAAAATCAAGCTCTTCATACGCAATCGCAACGAGGCCTTTCGCAAACAGATCTTGCTATGTGTAAATCTGCTCGAGCGGATGGCCAAATATGCAATTAAGACAGAGCAGCTGCAAGAGGTGCTTGACAAATGTAAGCATCAGCTGGATGCCGAAATACTGGCCGCCAGTCAAATCGATACCATGTACGAGTCAGAGGCCAAATACAAGCTGCAGCAATGCGAGGAGACTTGGCGTGAACAGCACTTGCGGCGCTTTAGCGACATCAACAGAATCATCGAGCAGGAGCAGCAGCTGCTGAGCGGCATGCTGCGTGAGAATGTCGCCGAGCAGGAGGCGATTGTCGAACTGCGTGCCACCCACATTGCGGGCATTGAGCAGACCACCAAGCAGCTAGAGCAGCTCAGCAAAGAGCAAGAACTCTCGTCGCCACGCTCCACTGAATCTATAAAAGCCATGCCATGTGATAAACCAGAACAGTCAAACGCTTGTATCAGTCAGTACGATCTCAGCGAAGAGAATGAGCTGATGCCCAAAGTCAGCGACTCCTTTACCAATCTCAATCTGGATGTCTGGCAAGACATGCCACCCGTACGTGGACGCATTGAAACGCCACGCCTTCACAATACGCGCTCATTGAACGTCGTCAATGCACAGACGGCCGTTCCGCCCAAATTTGCACGTAAACGCGTTGTCTGGACCTAATTGTTCGAACGACGTGCCACTTAAATTTTAAATGTATTATTAACCTAGATAATCACTGTTTTAGTTATAGTTAAATACCATTATAGATATATATATGTGTGTGTGTGCGCGTTTACGTATCTATCTCTCTTTGTGCGTGTGTGTGTGTGTGCTTACTGTAAACTGTGTCTAAAATACGCTCGCTCTTCACGTGTATTCATAACCGACTGATTATGCTATATTAGAAATAAACTGAATTTTGTGGGCCAACAGGAAACGACTTCTTTAATTCTAGCGTTAAATTTATTATAATTGCATATCGAAATAAGAATGATTAAACTAAATCGTATAGTTAAAATCTTGCTAATTGCTACAAAGTTTTCATTAGACTATTTGAAGTCCTTAAAATGCTTTGAAAGGGTTACTTTGCAGACGATAATGTCTGAAGTGTTACGACACAACTGAAATACGAAATGAATACAATTGTAAGCCAATTATAATTAATTGCAGATATCTATTAACTTGAGATATCATGCACACAAGCTAAGTGCCTCAATTTATTTAATTACTGATGCAGTTTGCTTCAATTATTTTGCATTTCGAGCCAGTTCAGATGTCTGCAGCTTAGCCCATCCAAGGAATTTATACGTTCATTATTGTAATTATGGATAACTTGGTCAAAAGGAAAAATCCAGAGGGATAAACAAAATGCAGATTTTGCATTTGGTTCAATTACTTCACCTGAGGCACACAGCAGCCAGAGTGGGAGAAGGAAAAAATGTATGGCAGTAAAATTTGTTACAGATGCAAACAACTGTGATGGGCGCACCTAACTGCTGGAATTTATTATACGCTTGCGGAATGTATTCAAACTATCTCATCGATAGCAGGCAAAGTATCCGGTAGAGCAATGGAGATAGGTATTTCTGTCCATCATTTGTAAAGCTTTAGGCTTGTCGATTTTCATTTGCAGAAATTCCTTTCGATATGTCCTAACTGAATTTATTAGTATTTATTAGAAATTTAACCATGCTTTAAATGGATTAAATCTTAATATTCTACAATATTACATATGCTGTGATATAAAAGAATGTCTAGCAGGGTATAGATACTTCGGCCTGCTATTCTTTTTTTTAGCATGCAAATAAAATATGATCAGTAATCATTTTTCGAACGTTGCGAATGTACGAACATTTGAAATATTTGCACACGATTTAATAATCATATTATATATAAAATGCAAGCCGAAGAAAAATATGGTGGTTGGGGTGGAGCATGTAGGGCGTCTTTTGATTAAATTTCTTTGAGTGTTTGGGGCACAAAATCCAATTTCATTTGCGCTAATGGCTGCTGTTGATGCTGTTGTTCCTGCTGCTGCTGCTGCTGCTGCTGCTGCTGCCGCTGTGCAACTTCCGGTTCGCTTCGTTGCCAGCAACAATGCAAAACACACAACGCAGCAGAAGCGGCGGAGCAAAAGAGAGAGGGAAAAAAAGAAAAACAGTGAAAAGTGCATGAGAAAAACGCGATTGTTAAATTGAATTAAAACCAACACGAATGAAAAAACTGCGACGCAATGCAAACATCGCCCGCTGCATTTGGAGCAACTGGCGGCCAAGCGGAAGGTATGTATATCATGAGCAGAAGCAGCAGCAGCAGCACTTTATCGCCATCTCTTTTAACTCCCCCCTCTCTCTGTGGCTCACTCTTTGGGCCATCAATTTTGGACATCGTGTTAGTGTAACCATTACACTCGCCCACTTGGTCTTAGCCTAACGAGGTCAGTTTGAGTAAGATAGCAAAGGATCTGGTTACGTCAAAGGGTAAGCAAACTAGACAAAGAGCTATTGATTACAACGAATTTAAGGTGCCCTATATTTGCTCGACCTTTACTAGTTTAAAAAATATATAGAGCATATACATCTGATTTGTTAGATATATGCTTGACCATAGATTTTAGCATTCAAATTCCTTTGGTATCGAAATCGGTTCTCAGATATATGTAAGGCACTTTAGCTTTTAAGTTGGGCGCTACTGACTGCAACTGCATAATACTCATTCACGTTCCAAAAACAGTGGAATCTTTTTGTTAGTAAAGGAGTCAGGAAGGAATCTGCTTATCTATCCCATTTTACAGCTCCAGCTACTAAACATTGGAAGATATAGCCTTTTTCGATTTGCCATGTTCCCAATGAATATAAATAAAATATTTGTTAGCAAATCATTAGATGAGGTCAATAGTAACTTATTCGTTAATACAGAATACAGTTTTTCACGACTTGCCATGCCCCCAGTGGTCGTAATCACATCATTTTTGGCCAATGCTAAATTTTGGGGCCTACGCTCAAAAACAGTGGAAACTACTGGGTATTATTATTTTATTACTTTTTTGCTCTACGATAGAGGAGGTCAATAGTAACTCGATTATCCATTATTATTATTATTATTATATTATTATATTATTTTTAGGCTTCTAGCTCTAAAACTTTAGAAGATATAAACGTTTGTTGTTTGCCACGCCCCCACTGGGCGTAGATGCATCCGCCATATCTTAGGCTGTCAAACCGAGTATACATTCCACTTTTCAAGACTCTAGCACTAATAGTGCTTAAAATATACAAAACACTTTATAGTCTGATCTGATTTGCCAAGCCCCCCAAGCCTCGTGAACATATCATGTTTTCCTCGATCTATATAGGATCGTAACAGTGACTCAGTTCAGACGAACAGACGGACGCGACGGACAGCAAGACAGAGATTGCACAAAACAAGTTTCACTTCATGAATGAGTAAACAAAAATATATGATCTGGGTTCGAGTACCAGTCAAGTGGTTAAATGTTGTGTGCTTTTGGCACAAAACCAATGTTGGCACCGCTGCTTTATTATAATGAGGTAATTGTGCGCAGCTATGTCCCATGCAATATAAAATAATAATAATATTAATATTAATTGAGAAAATGAAACGCTTAAGGCCCCTTAAAATATTTTCTGCAATTTGCATGTCAAAATGCTAACGAATTTGGAATTATGAATGAAGTACGAGAGCTAAAGTCAACACTTACAGAATATGCGTATTTTGTATACGCTTTTTACATTTATAAATTTTTTTTACTAATCTATTAAATTTCAATTTCTTTTTGGTTGGAAATATTGTTAAGACTTTAAGTTACATGAAACAGAAATGGGGCCTTAAAATATGATTTACGTAATTATATTAAATAGAATACATATTTTTGTATTTTGCGGTCAAGAGCCCCGACTTCGTGTTGCAGTTGCCCTAATTGACAAATTGTCCTTTTATTTTATAAAAAATATTATAATACGTTTAAATAGCAAACAAACAGACCAGCTTGCTATACCCTCACCCAGCTATGTAGTATATGCATATATGCATATATTTTATATTATATATATGTGTATGTATATCCCACAATAAATTTCATATTTTCCATGTTGTAGTTTGCTGGTTACGTGGAGCGTTGGAATGTCGACCAGCAGGGTCTGCCATGTCCGTAAATTAAATAAAATGCAAAAAAAAAAAAGAAAATAAAAAATATCTGCAGCTGTATGAATGGAATGTCAGTCGCCTTAAGCGAAAGCTCTCTTCACTTGACAAAAAATGAATAAAAAGTAAGGGAAATGACATAATAATATTCAAGGAATTAATGCGATCAATTTAATTTCATGACTATACAAAATATATATATTTGCATCAATTTTGTACAGCTTTCTTTAAATGAGTTTAAGCTGAATGTAAATATTTTTATTTAATAATTTGATAATTTATTTATTTATTATTTAATTATCTGCGATTTGAGCCTCTTTTTCGGTTATTGCAATGAGTGTGTCTACCCGAGAACTAATTTGCGTGAGTAAAAGTATTTATTCTCAGATTTTTTAGCTTAAATTTGTACATATATCAACCATACAAATGCTTTATAATCTAATAATCTAATTACATTTAATTTTGATTACTGTTCGTGCACACCTCGCATTATGTATTAAATTTTAGCTTGAGCAGCTTTTTCGTCTAGTCTGCTCTCGGTTCGGAGTCGCGTTACCCTAAGAAAATGTTTTCCAATTCAAACAGGTGCGGAATGCGGGTTGCCCATATAGAGACTTGGCCGAAAACTGTGCTATGGCTGTACCTTAAATAAGATTAACGATGCCGTCGGATGTGTTGACGACTGCCGAGAAAAACAAGAAGAAGCAGCAAAAGTGGTGACAATAAGAACGTGAAGCAAGAAGCCAACAAGCCATGTCTACTGGTTGTGCCACGCCCACGCCCATGTGACGAGCCTTTCATTCGAGTGACATTTACGTCAACAATTCAACAAACAATTGGCAAATGTGGCCATAAAACCCATGACAGTTGCCGCCGTCGCTGTCTTTGTTGGCTATACCCTGTACTCTTTCAAATTTGAAAATGCAGGGTATCTTGCACTACCACAAAGGTATGTAACAGGCAGAGGTCTATCGAATAGTTCACTCTCTGTATGGTCCTGTCTCAATATATCCCTATTATTTGTGAATGTTATCAGTTTTAGCTCAAGAGATACCCACATAATAGGGTCAAATATTGTCATGATTGATTGAGTGAATGAAATTAGTTGCATATATATTTGTAACCGAATGGAGAACTTGCTACAGAGTATCTACGAGTTGGGTCAGCAGACATAGACTGCTGCTGCTGTCGCTTATTATTGTTGCTGCTGCTGCCGGCTGTCTTTTTGCCTACCACTCAGAGTCTGTTGCTGTCGCAATGTTTGTGGGCGTGTGTGCGTCTGCCTGTGCGTGTGTATTTGTGTATGTTTGCTGGCTGTTTTCAGTTGCTTACCAATGCACAAAGCGGAAACGGATGCGGATGCGGAAATGCATGTATGCGTGCCGTTGCAACTGGCTGTTGTTGCTGCTGCTGCTGCAGTGGCTGCTACTCCTGTTGCTGTTGCTGTTGCAGCTGTAGCTACTCACAGACAAACAGTCGGACAGGCGGCCACATCAACGTTGGCCATTGCTGTCAGCGTCAACGGCTCAGCCATAAGCCAACATGTCGCCAACAGACTAAGCTGCAGTGCGGCCGCACATTTTGCCCGGCTAAGCCTTCAGTCAATTGCATTCAAATAAACGATTCACCGACTGGCTCCCTCTGCACTTCAAAAAGAGACTGGCGAATGACTAGCTAAAGGGTTTTCATGGCGGTTATAGAAGCGCTTACTAGACTGCCGAGATACTGAACGAGACAGAGATAGAGAGAGAGATAGGGAGGTAGCTTGGGATATCTTTTGCCTGCTGCTGCAAGCAGTCAGAAGTGCGCTTTCGGCCCATTTACATAGAAATAAGCCAAACAGAAGCTTTCGTAAGAGTCAAGTCGACAACTCTGGCATGCTACTCAGGGAAAAGTTCAATTTCCCAGGGAAAGAGAAGCGCCAGGAGCGTTTTCATGTAGCACTTTCTGCTTGGTTAAGCGGAGCAACGCGGGTAAAGGGGCACGATACGGGTGTATTGCAAAACTGCGTTTAAAAACTTTAAACAACGTTTATATTATCTGACGCGCGCTGCGCAACTGCCAGGCACGCCCACAAACGCCCATACTTCAGCATTCAATCCCAGTTGGCATAAAAAACTGCGTAAATATGCCAGCGAGCAATACAAACAACAACAGCAGCAGCAGCAGCAACAACAACAACAAGAGTGACAGCCGCTTCGCTGGCGTCGCTTTAAGCTTGAGCTGCTGTTGTTGTGGTTGCTGTATGTTTTACATGCCAGCGTATGTGTATGTGTGTGTGGATATGTAATACAGTTTCAGTTTCATAACTAAAAAACCATAAAACAAAATTGTGTACACAGAGAGAACACAACCAGCTCAATGCTATACCACAACAACCGCTCCCTGTCGTTCTCTACTCATTCTCCCACTTGCTAACGGATATGAGAATAATAAGCAGGCTGCTGCATGCCATGCATGCCACATATATACATACATACTTTACATATACATATTCTCTTTTTTTGGTAGTTACAGTGAAGATTAGCTTAATGGAAATCTCTTAAAGCGCAACGTGGCGAATGCATAAGGTAAAACAAGCACTTCCCTCGGCCACTCAATTTGCAAGTTAGAGGGCTGCTCCTTTTTCCAACCGCTAGTTCTCTATAATGTGAGCAACAATTTTAACAAAATGCTAATTAAAATGCACTTGCTTTAACTTTAATGAAATCACTCAAGCGCCCAACAGAGCGCAATAAGTTTCAGGTTTCATAGCTATGCGGGAATTTCAAATAAAGGTGAGATTCAAATTGTGCTTTAATATTGCAAGCGAACATAGACATTAGATTGCTTGAAAAGAAACTAAGTTCTGAAATTGTCAAATTTAAATTAAATGATTTTATATTGCACTTTTTTGCTCTTAGAAATAGATGCTTCCTTTGAGAATACACAATTTGAAACGAATTTAATTTCCTTCAAAAAAATAATATTACTTGGCTTATAAAATATATGAATAAAATCGCATACTATTTAGAGTACAATTTCTAGTATCTTTAAAGCATAATTATCACTTTAAGCTTGTTTACAAGCCACAATCTACGTTTGCCATATTTGTGCAAGACAATTTAATCTGAGGCGGGAGTGGAAATTTGGCTGAATAATATCTTCGTTAACTCCGTGCTATTCGTCTCTTACATCGTGGGTTAACCGCAGACTTGGTTTGCTTTGTATTCCGTGGAATTAAGTGTCGGTTACCTACCCAGCACCGCAAGCCCCAAGCGATGAGATAAATTAATCACTGTGTCAAGCAATTTCTGATTGAATAGTCTTTGGCTTAGGTTTTGAGCTTCAAGTTTCATACAACTTAATAATATTGCGCTTATATTGTGTTATTTTTGAAAATGAAAATTAATTTACTTAATAATTGGAGCTCATAAAAATTTAAATGTCGAAAAGTCTATATTGATTTTACTATTTTATTCTTATGCAAATAAACATGAAATTAAATTAAACAAATTTAAATTTACTTGGCCGTGCAAATACTCGTGCAGTTTACATTTCGTTATTTGGTTTTTATTCTTCTATATATATACATACATATATATAATAACTAAATATATATATATATATACAAAGGGCCTGACTTTACAAAGGCTCTGCCCGCGGATTCTTTCCCAGCATTTTGGTGTCGGATGATTTTCACACCGTGTTGGAGCCCAGACGCTCCCTCATGCCCGCACTTACACTGGTGTTAAGTTGTCGACGTGTGACCGCAATCCAATTGACGGTGCATAATTGTTGAGGCGTTAGTTGACGTGTTTTTTGGGGCTGGGCGTGGCAGCGTTTCGGAGGTTTCGCAATTGCTGGACTTGCGGTTGCGGCAAATTCAACATCAAAACAATTGTAACTGCGACAATAAGGCCCCCATCTGGCACTCATCAGTGGCGTTTCCATTTAGTTTAGTTGGCTTCCATATGCTAGACTTTCAACTAAGCCCTAGCTTATTGTTAGCTATTTAGTTCCATCCAAGGCTATTCGCACTGTTTATGCTGTGTGTTGCTCGGTTTATACTCGGTTTATGCTCGGTTTTATGGCGCTTTGTCGCAAAGTTTGTTCAAAAAATTAGAATTCATTTGCAGCATGGGTACAAAACACTCAAAACTATGAGTACTCATACAACTCGGCTCATACACATACTCTCAGTGCGAGTGTGAGTATATAAAACTTCCCAACAACAGTCGCAGCCACAGAAAACAGAGCAACAAAATGCGTAAAACGAGTGAAGCATGCAATCAACGACTGTCAGATACGCTGCAAAGCAAAATATTTAGATTGTATTGAAGCTGTTTGCATTTATTGATAAACTCTCAATAATTCTATGATTTACTACTGCAGAGGTCGAGATTATTTAATAATCGAAATTCGATTATGTGTATCCTATATTAATATTGTCAATTAGATCAATTTGGCTAACTTGTGTAACTGAATAAACATCAGTCAATTGCTTTGACCAATTGGCTTGCAGATAACTAATTGAATCCAAAGGCTCAGAGATGCAATTGTATGAGAAATGGAGCAGAGGGAGAACTTCTCTTGTCAAAGCAGAAATCATTTGCTTGTTCTTTATATTTTAAATGTCCACTTAACAAATGCAGCTTAGCCACAACCAATTAACCCGATGCTCTGTAGTCCTAATGGGTAGCAACGAGCGCGCATACACACAAACGATGCGAAACTGTAGCAATTGGCATGGCAAACACATAAACCTCTCATTCGGTTATTTTGCATTCATAAAATAGCACTAATTATACAGTTATACGGCTTATATAGGGCTTTATGTATATATTAACTGTGAGTGGGTGAGGGCTTTGGATGGTTTGTTGGCCTATAAAAATTTTTGGTCACATTTCCTGCCAGCTATTATTATCTGCAATGGGGCTGCCTAGCCAAGGGGCATGCCTGCACGCGTTCTCTCTTTCTTCCATTCGCTTTGTCTCTCGCTCTCTTATTTGGTAGCGCCTCGAAACGGTAATTAACGAGCTCGAACGGAACTGGCGACTTTGAAGCAGTGCCTCTGGAGCGGCAGTGGCGGCGACGGCGGCTGTGGCTATGGCTGTGGCGTCAGCTGGCAGCCAGCAGCAGACGCAGCTGCAACACCTGCAGGTCGTATACGTAACTTTTGTAATTAAAAGCAGCGCAGTGCAGTAGCAGCAGCAGGCAAGAGGCACTGGTAACAGAACATCAGCAGCAACGACAACAAAAGCAGCCATGCAAACGAGCGGCAGCTGCAGCTTGTGCCACAGCAATGGCTGTTCGTTCTGGGAGGGGCGTGGCAGTTGAACAAAAGCATTGCAAAGGCTCACAATAGTTTTGGGGTCTGCGAACTGGGTGGGAGTGGAGCTTGCAGGGGTTTAAATGCGGTTTGCGGTTGTGACTGACGCGGCGGACTTAGCTGCGTCTTAGCGTTGTTTGTCTGTGCACCAGCAACAGCAGCAACAGCATCAGCAGCTGCAGCTGCTACACTTAGCGAAATGTATTAATAGAAAATCTATTAATACATAAATATTCATTTATTTCCATTTTTTATTGCAAAAAATAAGTTATAGCTAAAGCTATTATGGTTTAAAATCTATTTCGATTTTATCCAAATATTTTCGAGGCATTTTCTATGAAAATATTGAAAAAAATAAAATTTTGAAATATGTTTAGTGTTTTTATACCCTGAACCCATTGAAAATGGGAAATCAGTGTGTAATGGTTTTGTTGAAATTGTCAAATGTATGTAACAGGCAGAAGAAGGCGTGGCAGACCCCATAAAGAATACAATATATATTCTTGATCAGGGAGACGTGCTGAGTCGATATAGCCATGCCCGTCTGTCCGTCCGTTCGTCCGTATGTGTGAACGCGTCGATCTCAGAACCTATAAGAGCTGGAGACTTGTAGGTCCCTGTATAGCACGCGCAGGTCAAGTTTATTTAAAAAATCGATAACTATTCTCGTTTTAATGATATCGATTAAAAACATCATCGAAATGCCGTTATTGAATTATATCTCGTACATCTTTGTAGCTAGAATCTCCAAATTTTTTATTTAGATTTATTCATATTTAATACAATTTCGATTTTTGTTATATTTTGGACACCGGCTAAAAAATTTAATTTCATTTTACAAGCCTACATTTTTTTTTTTTGCTTTAATAAACACAAGATAGAGTATATTTTAAAGGGACGGATTTCAGGGGATCTCCTAGTCGGGCTCCACCGGGACTAGAGTTTTCTTACATGTTTCGTTTAGTGTATTCTTTGACTTCTGCAATGTGCCCTCACTGGCGTTGACGCAATTTGTTAAAGTGCTGGCAAAGGACTTAGTCGACGTACCTCTTGGCAATTTCAGTGCTTCTTCCAAAGCAAATGTTGCATTGCCAACTAAGCTGTTTGTTGTTGTTGTACTTTGTGCTGCTGCTGCTGCTGCTGCATCTGAAGACTGACAGTTAACATCTACAGCCAAAGCTGTCAAAATCTGATTATCGAAATGAGCGCCAGCAGAAGTTGAGTTGAAATTGATTTTGACCGATGCTAAGGTAAACAGATACGTTGTAACAGCTTGTCATTGTATCTATTGTATCGGATATCAAATGCAAGCACTCACCTAATCGGCTTTCGGCCCTGCATTATGTTTAAATTATATTCTTCACAATACCGCCCACACACGAACGCACACACACACACGTTAAGCCGAATAATTTGCCAACATATCTACTAAGCAGCTTGTGTTTCAATCAATTTCTAACTATATAAATACTTAGAGCTCAGTCAATGGCCCAAAATAATAATGGGAAATACCTTAAGGTGGGTTTTTACGCTACGTTTATTTGATATTTAAATTTGCAATATTTGTATTTTAAGTGTATTAGAATCCATAAATATTTGTTTGACTTTTGCTACAAAAAGCACAGATGCTGCGCATTGTTTAGTAATGATAATAAATAACCAATTTCAATGTTTATTGGTCTCTTCAAATTCAAATTTAAATTACAAAAGACAGAAACTTTACCCTTTAAGGCCTAGAAGTCCTCAACATATGTCTGCTGCTGCTGCCTTCAAAAGCATCTTAACTGTGTCAAAACTAAGCCAATTGTCAAAAGGAATTTTATGAAAGTTTTGTGTTTGTTTTTCTTTGGATACGTTATACACTTTATAGCATTTTATTATTTTCTGAGAGTGTGTAAGCTCTGTAACAGAAGAATTGAATGTAGCCAAGTCCCCGGCCCATTTAGAAGCAATAAAATTTTAGAGTCTTAAAGCTCTCCACGTGCAACTTCTTCTTTAAGCAGTACATCTGGGCAAATAAATAATTATTATAATTATACAAAATCCTTGTCATCTATGTGAACAATCCTTCGTATGTGAAAATGTTGTATAATATTTATGTCTACAAGGTTATTTAGTCAAGGGCATTTTGTTGTTCCTTTATTTTTCATATGGATATTATTTATTGCTTGGTATATTTATTTTTTATATCCTTAAAATATTTTTATAGTCACGTTTTAAGCGTCAACATTTTGTGAACACTTGAAAATTACACGTAAATCAAGCTGCTTTACATACATTAAATGGGATTAGCCGCCATATTTATAATTTAATTTTCGTTTTTATAGCTGTGAGTGAGATAAAGTGTGTGTGTGTGTGTGTGTGTGCGAAAAAATGGTCATCAACTGTTGAGCAACAGGATGTTGGGTGTCGCATCCACTGCTGGCCACATAGTATCAGTGGTTAGAGTGTGCCAGCCATTCTGTTTTTTCCTTTCACTCGTTTTCATTTGCATTGCCTACAAGTGACCCGCAGGGCTGTGACCAGGACCTGTGCGCTGAAGTCCTGGTGTCAGCAGCTTGCTGCCATAGTTAAAAACAAGCTGCGGGCTGCGTGGGCAACAAAAAAAAAAAAAAACAGGCGATGGCCAAGTTTAATTGATAAAGTTTGTGATGATGCCATGACGCCGCATTAAGCCCGCAACCGGGCCCAGGTTCTAAGGGACGAGCAGTTGCCACTACCCCAAACGCCCATTACTCGCCAAAGTGGAGGTGGCAAGAAATAACTGTTTGTTCAGCTTTAAGTTAAAGCATTTACGTGTGTCCTGTGTGCGCATGCTATGCTCTGCACTGATTCCCACAGCGCTCGTTAAATCAATCGCATTCAAATGGCAACTACCAGGACCCGGGCGCTCCTGCATCCCCTCATCGTATTGCCTGCAGCCATTCCTAACCGGACGACGCAATCAATGCAAAACAAAAAAAAAATAAAATAAAGAAGCTACAACAACAACATTGTTATACCATCACTTCATTGAGGACATCAAAATGTATGAGCCTGTGTGTCCTGTGGAATGCCCATCAGGCGCACACGTGGTGTCATCGTCATCAGGTCGATCCACGAACTCCCGCGTCTGGCTCTGGCTCCGGCTCCGGCTCTGGCTCTGGCTCTGGCTCCGGCTGTTGCTATTGCTGCTGGTCACGTTGTGCTCTGCTCAGCTTTGCTTTTATTAAAAACGCTATGCAGAGCACATTACAAGTTAATAATTCCCGTGCCGAACTGCGCGTTTTGCCACGCACACACACCAGCCCTCACACACGCACACACACTCACGGTTCTATATGGCTACACATGGCAACTGACAGGCACGAACCGCGAGGGGCACAGATGTGGGACATCAGGCTTGGGGCATGGTCACGGTCACGCTGCTGCCATATGCCGCATATTCGTCGTTGCTGAAATATATATTTATACCCTGATCCCATTGAAAATGTATCAACTGGGTATAATAGTTTTGTGCACATGTGGCTAACAAACTGATGTATCTAGGACCTCATAAACTATATCTACTCTTGATGGGAATGAGTGCAGGGCATTCTCCAAGCATATGCGTCTATGAAACGTAGATACCTCAAATTAATATATTGGATTTAAGCATTCCAAATTACAACTGTAAGAAGTAGTTAAAAGACATCAGCTGAGACAACAGTAACAATCAGCGTTGCAGTTGGAATGTGGACTTAAAGTATATTTATGGTTGAGCATACCCGATTAAAGCAATTTTACTTGTTTGTGCTTGCACCGCAGATGCCTCTAACGTCCACACGATTTCAGCCCCCAATTTCCTCCCAGAATACAACATGAAACGAATAATTTTTATGATGCTCAGCTACACATTGCACGAACCGAATGAATGGCATTTGTGTTCGAAAATACATTTATTCGAGGGCGTTGCTCTATGGATATTTAGCTGAGTGCTCGACTATACTTGGATTCCCAGTGTTGTGCCCTTTGCTCTGCGGCTGCGGCTGCGGCAGTTGACACAAATTGTCAGTTCATCAACGCCTACCGGGCATATGTGTGATGTGACTGGAGCTTCGTTAGGCAGCAGCCCACACACACATACTTACAGCAAGGGAGGCAGTAAGAGTGTGACTGAAAATCATTGACAGAGATAGTGACTGAGACAGGGAGGCAGTGTTGTAGAGGCCGTTTTGTGTAACAAGCTCATATAAATCCTGCACGTTGGCCCATAACCATATTGAGGAGCCCTGCGGACACATTGTTGTTGTTGTAGTCAGTTTGATGCTGGCCAAATGTCATTGTTATTAACTTTATATGGCTTATTACATAAGCGGGCGCAAATCCTCACCTTACGTGACAAACACCACACAATAACACAAAGAAAGCAAAAAAGAAATGTGGTACACTAATTAAATCTTATGCCAATCAGTGCCAACGACCCACGCCAACTTCTCAAATAAAACCCACAGAAGCATACGAAATGCAAAAGAGATTACAGCACTTAGATTTGACCTATCGAGGTGGCCTTTTCAGCTTATTTGATTAGGCAGGCAAAGTAATTTGTATGCTTTAAGCAAAAGGTAAAGTTTTCAAGTTTGCATTTATAATATCTAAAATATCAAAAGCTAAAATTTGAAGCAACTCGGACTGAGTTTTGTTTTGTCACTACCTAAACTTAAGTTTAAGAAAATAAATTTAGATTTAAATCTGCTATATAGTTTCCATTCCAGTTAAAATGATTTAACTTATAAATAAATAAAAATTCCTAATGAATTTCTAGCAACAAGCTGTTGTGATGCTCAATATTTTATTATATTAGAGATAGCTCAGACTTAAATCGCTTTAAGCCAAAATCGATTTGCGGTACGGCTTACAATTTATTTAGGCGCGCATTTGTCCCGGCCTCTGGCACCCGAAATATAATCAATTGACAAAAGTTATTAAAAGTTTAAGCGAATCGTATAAAAGTTTTGTGTTGTGTGCCAGAAATCACAGCAAAAGTCGCACGCCTCCCTATTAAATGCCAAGCCAATGCAAATCAATAAAGGGCGTGAGGGGTGCGTGCGAAAGCGGGGCGTGTTTGGATTGGGCAGGGATGGGCATTGAGACAAGTTTATATCGTAAATTGTGCGCAACGAAAATGAGATACGTAGAACGCATACCAAAGGATTTCTAAGTAAAACATTTCTGATTAGCTCCAGCCCCAAACGTTGTCTGAGGCTTCCAAGTGTTGGCCCTTGCACAGTAGCAAAAGGACACAAAGCGACAGGAACTGCCTGAGAGAAAGAGAAAGAGAGAGAGAGAGAGAGAGAGCGACAGGGAAGTGTGGCACGAGAGAGAAGACAAAACTGGGTGCTACTGTTAAGGGGGGTCCGGTCTATTTGATGTTTTGTGCTGACCTCGCTGTGGTTTGAGAAGTGCGCAAGCATAATAAAATCAAGATAGAAACAAACCCATGGCAAGCACAGCAGGACAAGACATGGAGAGTATCGAAAGAGCACTAGAAATAAGATTTGGTGCTGAACGCGTGAACCATGATTGCGGTCGTGAGTCGAGCTGGTGTCTAAATGCAACTTTACATAACCAAAAATTCTCAAGTCACATGTGAAACAGGACTTACCACAACTAAGCACGACCCTAACTGGATATAAACAGATTAGTCTCTACTTAACACAGTCTTATGAAAATTTAGCGCAACTATCAATTCGACTCATAATAACAATACATAATTCAACTCGACCCACACGACCTCCCATGCAACTAAGCACGGCTTAAATACGATTTAACAAGACTTAAGCCGACTTTACACAACCTAAGCCCAAGAATTTACTCTGTTTAATGCTATTTAACATGACTTATTCCACCCCATTCAACATAGTAAAACACAGCTTAACCCAAAGTCTACAAGACAATATATTATGATTTGTAAAATTAAATAAATAAATAATATTTGTTGAATTCCAATAAACATAAATAGGAGAAATTTCCGAAATTCTCTATAAAATAAATATTTATAAATGTGTACTTCATTAAATACGACCATCTCTAGCTGAGCTCTGATGAGCACAAGACAAGATACAGGCCAGGATGAAGCTGTCGAGGGGTAGCTACGTACTGACTAAGGACATGGACTGCCTCTAATTGAGCTTGTGTGGGGAAACGTATTAAAGGCGATGTGTGAATGTTTATTTGCTGCCTGACTGGCTGGCTGCCTGCCTGCCTGACTGCCCGCCTGCTTGCCCGACTGGTTGGCTGGTTGGTTAGCTGCTTCGACAGATTCGATAGTGCTTAGGGCTTTGGATGAATAAAAATATTGTGTTAACTTTGGTTAGTAAACTCTCAGTGGGAGTCAGTGGCCTGCGGGCACTGCCCCATAAGTGGAAGCGAGTCGCAACCATATTTATCTCGCCATCTCAGTCTCTAAGTGTATTTGTTTCATTGCGCTGAATGCTAATGATGGAAAAATTTGCGAATTTGTGCCAGGCGGGAGGAAAACTCTGAGCTGAGCTGAGTTCAGTTGAACTGCGCTGAACTGAACGAAGCTGAAATGCTAATGATGTAAAAAGCTTCAACGCTGAAACAAACGACAACATTTTTGGCAGAGCGACGACGCGAAGGAGGGGCTAACTGCACACCCCAATGTTGTCCTCGAAATGAGGCAACTGACTTAACTTAATTGAAGTTGCCTCTGCTACTGTCGCTGGTAGTACTCTCTGTCTTGCCAATTGGCTGATGGACTCGCTGCTTCACTCTGTCCTCTCTTATTTACTCTTCTGGCGATGTCTTCTGCATTTAAAAGCCATCGCCGCTCGTTCCATTCGGCATCCCCTGTCTGAGCCTTTTTGGATGATGTGATCGGATGCTCTCGCTCGATGTGATTTCGTAATTAATGAATCCATGGAATGGGCGTAAATGAAGCTTAGTGGTTTACTTTGCCCGTTAGCCATCGCCGCTCAACGAGCTGGCCAAAACGTTTAGTTTGCCTTTACGAACCTGTCAAGAAAACGCACTACACCCATTCGTCGTCTTGCTTAATGGGCACTTGGCACTCGCAAGTGTCAGCACCCAGTTGGATATTCTTTGTACAAGTTTTCTATTTAATGCCAGTCAGTGTCATTAGAAACCCCACGAAAAGCGTTTAGCATTATAAGGTTTAATTGAATTGACTTAAAATCACGGCGGACTCTTTGAACTGGAGCCAGTAATTCGCTTAAACAGACTTAGAATCTTTTCATAGTAAATTTTTCGGAAATTCTTGTATTCAATTTTAGAAAAATTAACCTGATACTCAATATTTTAACTACATTCTTTAATCTTTTGAGACTTTATAAATAAATACAACTTGCTAACTGCTTTCGGCACGCGAACATGTATTCTGCAGTCCGTCGCTTACTTGTTTATATATTAAATACAAATATTGATGCATACATAAAGCTGACTCATAAATGCAGCTTATCGTGTATACATTTTGCTGGCTTACTATGTACATGAGTTGTGCTTGTTTAAAATGTCTTGATATGGAAAAATAAAATATATTTTTAAAAGCTCACCCATCAAGCTCATAGAATAATGCGTCAGTTTCACGAAGGAGAGCCGTAAAGTCTTTAAGTACTCTTAAGTTTTTCTTCTCAAAAGTCAAGTTTGTTTCTTGTTTTTTTGCAGCTACTTCTTCTCTTGCTCTGTCGGGTTGGTCGACCAGACCGGATGTTCGGTTCGCACTTTACTGCTTTTTGCATATTTTGCGTTAGAGGGAAAGCTGCCTGATGACTCGACATATTATGATAAGCAATCATTTGAGAGTCGAGAGTTTTTGTCGCTTATCGCAGACGTGGAATTGTTCTCCCTACTGAAATTTTAGGAGATGTTATAATTTATAGCTAGTTAATGAAGTGAGTGGGGATGGCAATAAATGAGAACTGGAAAACACAATTTACATATATATTATAATATATATGGTATGTATATGTATAAAGTTGTGGTGAATAGATAAGTCAGCTTCAAGATAGTAAGACTTATATAAAAACATAAATATCACAAGTTGTGTAGCAATTCCATCCCACATTTGGTGAAGCATGAGAAATTGCCTTACAGAACATATCATTGTATCCCAATCAGGTAAAACCTTAATGCTGCTAGCGTTTCTTCTGAGTAGCCGGTGAGTATAATCAATGTTTGTTCCGAGAACCGTTCTCTCTCCTAATGCTCCAGGCAAAAACCACAAAACCACTTGAATTGCAATTTGCAATTATGACGTTAGCAAATTTGGCTTGTCGACTGTTTTTAGTATTTTCTAGAAGCGAATGCTTTGGGGCATCCCAGTAATATTCTCGCTTCGGCTGCCTTTTGTTCTCTAGACGCTTTAATCACCCGACTTTAATAGCTTTTATCAACTAGATGCAGGCAGCAGAATCCAAGTCCAAAAATGTGCAGCACTTCCGGCTCGTTAACTTTGATGTAGGTGCAGTAGCAGTAGCAGGAACAACGCAAATGTTGATGCGGACACGGATGCTGGTCTGGGTATTCGCACTTGGCCAAGTGGCAAGCATTTGTGGCAGCCACTGACAATGCTCCATTAGCATGCAACATATTTTAATTAGCCAAATAAATTGTAAATGTCCGTTGAGCGAAACAAGACGAGAGAATCTGAGCCTGTGTGTGTGTATGTGTTTGTGTCTACTGGCAACGTTGCTAAATGCTTCAGAGAGAACTTAAATTTGGACATGGAATCGCTGCCTGGGGCTTGTCTCAGTCAGTTGAAGTTTAAGTACCTTTTTTGCTACGTAAGATTTATTGTTACTAGACCAGGAAAAAAATAAAACAGCAAAAAGAAGCGAAAAAGTATTTGTATATGCATGAAACACTTGGCAGGGTCAGTCCCAGGCGTCTGTTTAATTTCACTTAACGTTTAACCTGATGTCATTAATTGAGCGCAATTAACGCGCCTTTAATGACGCCCTCCGGTCATGTCCACCGTATACTATATACGCTACATACATACAGTTATGTACAGTTATACCTACATATGTATATTTAATTAGCGGGCCACATAAAGTCAACACTTAGAGGGATACGTAATGTGGAGGCAGCTGGAAGCTATGGCCGCCAACGCGTCGCTTGATAAATAGCCAATAATTCTTACAGTGCTTTAGAGGCGCCTCGCCGACTGGCTGTATGGGGGCAGAACAGTCCAACGGCTACTCCCAAGATCCCCTTCCCTGCACCCGGCCGCCTGCTGTGCTTATGTTGAAAATAAAATAAATTGTCTGGCATATAACCTTGAGCGTGTGTTGTGGCTATTATCATTTGTAATTTGCAGCAATTAGTTTGGGGCTCAAAAATTCTAAAGCAAACTTTGTCGACAACAGCAGCAGCTACTGAAAAAGACGAAGAGGAAGAGTGGGCACAGGAACAACAGGGACTAGAACTTTGCTAGCGGCCACGTGGCTCACAAACAATAAGAGAAATAAAATCAAATAAGTAGACTTTAACAGAGAATGCTAGACTAGGAGATACCTCAAGTACACTATTCTCGATCGGCAGTATAGATAGGCCAATTATAGACTTTGGAAATCCTATTAAACATATTGTGCCTTTTAGGTTTTCGTGAAATCATATAACAAAGCTTAATCGATAGTTGCTGAGTTCCAGTGGGCTCGGCTAATTTCAAAGTTTTTCATATTTCGTTTCACACATCGTGCCAACGCCAGAGGACCTTGCTAATTGGCCACTTTGTTTACAGGGTAGAAAACAGAAAGAATTTATTGAGCTTAGGTCGACTTACATATTTATAAGGAACATTAAATTAATTTACGCATGTTTTGCCATGTATACAATATACTTTGTTATTACCTAACACTGGCAGGAACCTTGCCACCGCAGGGTACTTGGGCCAAACGGAACTTGTTTGCCGGCCTGTTTACACACGAAATACAACCGGGGAGTACTTAAACATTCTGCGCAAATACGTGCACCAAGCTGAATAACTACAATAACAAGCATAATTAGCTCTATTGATTGTCGAATATTTGATTAACATGTGAAGTTGCAGCTCACAACCAATGTTATTTAAACTCCCACCGTCCTCTGCGATGTGGGCTGTATCAACGTTCAATTTAAAGTCATTGTTAAGTATTTCAGTCGCTTCTGCTGCTGCTGCTTAATTGGTCTCTTGGGTGTCCTCAAAGTTTTCCAGTTGCCCACGTAAAAGGACCTTGAATATTATTATTATTACAAATTTTGTCCTCTTAATTTTCGACATTTAAAAAACTTATTTGTTTACTCTGCCAACGCGCAGACTCATTAATTTGACATGTTTCACGTTTATTGACTACTCTTAATCTTAAAGCAATTTGTGCTTAGCTTTTGTTTTTCTTACGTTTTTAATCTTATTAACAGCTTTTCGCTCCTTTATTTTTCTTCTTAGTTAAAGGCCTCAATAGACATTTGTCGAACCTTTTTAGGTCTCAATGCATCTCTGAAAATATAGAAAAATTGGCGTCTTTCTATATGATTCTAAATTCTTCTAAATAAATTTCGATCTACATCATATAACTATAAAATGATTTTTTAAAGCTATCAAACTATGAGCCTTCCTTTGGAATTCTCAGCAATTGCTGCTACTTCATTTATTCTGTATCATTTAACAATTATAGCTATTAAGCCTTTCTAGGCGATTCTCAATTCTGTTGATGCCATCAATAAACACTTTCCACAAGCACTTCAATCACCTGAGCTGTAAGCCCTTCTCACTAATTCTTAAGACTTAAATCAACTGCTGACAGCCTAATTGGGGCATGAGGCAACATTTGCTGTGCTCACGCTTTAAAGCTTAGCAGCAGCTTAGCGCTTAGTAAGGCATTAAGCCAGCAATCAATTGAACATCTGCCTGCCTTGGAGCTTTCTTTGAACTTTTTGAACTGTTGAGCCATAAGCCCTTTCTTTGTGGTGCACAGCCCTTGGGGGGATAATCGTCTAATTAAACAATTTACACATAAATGTTTTACTCGGCATTGACGTCTATACCCCCCATGCCCAAGGGAATGTGACTAAATACACAAGTAGACACACACACACACATGCACACTCATATTGAAAGAGTTTGAGAAAGAGGGAGGCAGACATATGTTTCACTAGCACAACAATTAGTTCTATTGATATATACATATATATATATATATATATATATATTGCAAGTCGGGGCTTGGCCATAAGACATATGGCTGCTCATATGAATAATAGATTCAAAGCCGCGTTGCACAGATGCAAAGTATTCGTGTATGCATACATATATTATATATTTCCCTATTTGCCCCAGTTAAATATATACTTGCACCTCCCCAGCCTCTGTTTCAACTCGAGTCGCAACTCAAAGCGCACAAAATGGTGTGCAAACTTATGCTTATCCTTATGCGACGTCCTGCCACGCTTCTGCCGGTACTACACTACACCCGGTCCTGACATGCCTGGGGCTGCCTAGATAAATTGCAGTTTAAACCCACTTGGATGCATGTGTCGGATCCTTGGTATCCCTATATCCTGCTCCTGGATTGCCATACAACATTTTTGAGCGCAGTCAGAGCTAAGGCTAAGGGATGTATGCGAAAATCTACGCCAAACGTTGCATGTGAATGCAATTTTCTTCGTGCTGCTGTTGTTGCAGATTCTTCTTCTTATTATTTGAATACTTGCCAAAAGTAGTTGGGTGGAGGACGAGGAGGCCGAGATTGGAATAGACTTGTATTTTAAGCGGCTCAATATATTCTTAATATACTTCAGCCAGTTGGCGGTAAAAGTTAATACGATTTAACTGGCGCACAATTTTCCGACAGCCAACAACAACAATCCTTCAGAGGGTGCCAGGGACTGCGGTACGCCCACACAAATATGCAAAACATGCCAAAAAAAACTAAAAAGACGAAGAGTGAAAGAGAAATTCTGGTTACGGGCTTTTAGAGGTTGGGGTTAAAGCCACTTTGGCTTGCCAAAAATATGTATTAGGCCACTTGACTGCGTCCTGGTTCGTGGTGCGGGGGTGCGACCTCTTAAGAAAGGGCTGCTCTAGGGTTGTGGGTGACGGGGGAGCGGGGCGGATTTGTTGAGCTCATTCGCTTCATGAATAATTTGCGCCACAATGTCGCTGCCATTGCTTTTTTCTTTACTCGCCTCGAAACTATAAACAAATGGCCAACAACATATGCAAAACTCTAAGCATAGGTTCTTTAGAAAAGACTTCCCTATGTGTGGGGCTCTCTATGGTGTCTACAGATACACACATACAAATCGAGTTGACAGGCCAGAGACAACAGTGCCGCGTGCGTGTCATCAATGGCGTCACACTGGCCCGACAAAGTCAGGGTTCAAAGAAAAAGGAGGAGACAGAAGTCACAGGCTGCCGAGTCGTCAAGTCGTCAAGTCATCAAGTCATCTAGTCATCAGTAGCGTCATCAAGCGCAGCAACAGCAGCAGCAGCAGCAGCATAATAAATGACTTTGCTTTAATATACCCTAACTAAGAGTATTATTGATAGTATGTCTTGATAAGAGGAAACTGCTTCGACTATATAACCTATATATGATCTTGAGATCGATAGGAATCTACAGAAGCTAAGACAGCTTCCTGAAAAATCTTAGCTTAAGGATCTTTGTATGCAATTTTGTATTGATTAGACATAATTGTAATATATAGCTCTGCTATGTATGAACGGTACTATGGTTAACAATTGTAAAGAAATATTTAATAAGATGTTTTGTTTATTGAAGTCTCTTAAATGAAAATGAAATATATTTCTTTACTTCTACAAAATCTCAGCCAAATCTCAGATCAATAATATTCCTATATAAAATAAATGAGATTTTCATTACCATTTGAACTAGACTGTAATCAAATAATATATAGTAATCCACACATTCTGTGAAGCAACATAGAAACATATACCCAAGAGCATTACGTATTCGACAGCCCGTAGATAATAAAATTCTTTGTTTTGTTTGTTTTCGTATGCGATAAAAACGTGTGAAATGCCATTTGGCAGGCAGGACACACGAAACAGAGATTCAGAGGCAGGCGGGGCTTAGGTGGATGGGATCACCTGGCTTTAACACTGGCCATCTTTACAGTCAGCTTTGGCAAATGATAGTTTTTATCTCAGGCGGCAAGTGTTTTGGCTCGATGAGTTATGGTTGCTGCATCAAAAAGGCTTTGCAGCAGTAGCAACAGCAGCTCGATTGGACTGCGGGCTAGGTGTTTATGTGCGTGTGTGTGTGTGTGTGTGTGTGTGTGTGTGTGTGATAGCCCACATGAGCAGCAGCATAACCATCAGTCTCAGCCTCCATTTGGCGTGGAGCGTGTGCACAATTCATCACATGCTGTCAGTGTCGTCTTGGCATCCTCTACAGCACAGCAGCAGCAGCAGCAGCAGCAACAGCAGCAACAGTCTGTGGCTTTGTGCTGCCAAGCTACAGTGTATTCAAGATAATGTTTATTGAGCTGCTAGTTGGTTAATTTTAATACGTACACACACACACACAAGCAGCTGATTTATGGTTTGCGCTGTCTGTTGGCCAATTGAAGTATCCGTCAATACAATAAACTGCACTTGCTGTCAGTTTTTCTTTGGTTTTCCTTTGCAGCACTTGCTTTTTATGTGCAAAATGTCTCATTAAGTAAGGAGCGAATGAGTAGCAGCAGCCACGCCCCCTCTCCGCAATGCCCTTTGGCTGGGAACATAAAAAACTCGTTTACCTGCATTAAGCGAAACACTCAACAGACGGTTCGAGCATAAAGGAAATGTGACAGGACCAGCAGCTAGGGGCGCCAGCGAGCGGATGCCACAAGTGCGCCACGCCCACGAACCATAAGGCAAATGCTTCCAGCTGTAAGCTGAGATCCGAGTCAAGCTGCTACAACAATAGCAAGAACAACAAAGACTACAGCTCTTATGCGACGACTGCTGCCACCTGCAGTGCCTGCCCCAAAAATGCAAATCAGCTGTAAAGCGCGAACCAGGCGACTTCCTGCGACTTGCGTCCTTTTTTTCGTTTTTTTTTTTTTTGTCAGCGTGGACTCCCGGGTCGCACTCGTGCCACGTGGCTTGCCTGTAATTGCGCACACTTGGCGGTTAATGGGCGCGACACAGGCAATCTCAAAGAAATGTATGAAATTTGTATGAAATTTCGACTGGCAAAAGTGCAACACATACACAATGAAGAAAAGAGAAGGAGAAAGGCAGAAGGAGAGAGTGTGAGAGAGAGAGAGGGAGAAGTATGTGGCAAGAAGTGCTGCACAAATGAAAGCCAGCTGAAACCCACTTCAATTTTCACACACGGCGTGCGGGCTTAGTGCTTGAGGCGAGCTCCCTTTTGTTAAAGGTAGCATATGGAATTGAATTTATGGAGTGTTCTGTTTATTTGCATACTACAGTATAGAGTATTGTTAAAGTAAGACGCGGTGCATGACATCTGCCAGATTAAGAAGTATATGCGTAAATACTTATTGTCAATAAAAAAGTGTGGATACTTCAATGGTCGATACGCGTGTTGCTGCTTTCTTTGCAGATGTTGTATATGTGTATATGATGAAGCCCTCCCAGACAGTATATCAACGAATATTAGCTTATTTCACCAAAAAACTTTTCATTTACTTAATTAAACATGTTACATAAAAGAGCCAACATGCATTAAGGCAGAATCTAATTAGCATCGCATGCACATCGTGAAAAAAACTGCATAAAGTCTGAATGAAAAGTCCGTTATATGTATGTCATCAACTGCATCTAATCAGTCCGTATGCGTTTGTATTACGCGTTGTACATTTATGCGGATGGCCAGGTTTTTTTTTGTGGTCCTCATATATCGTACATATATTTTACTTTGCTATTCGAATCGAAACCATTTTCATTTCCGATAGCTTCGGTTAGTTAGGCAACTTATCTATTCCGCATGACATACTTATCTAAATTTTATATTGATTTTCAGAATTTTCTTCGCTCTTTTTCAACATTTTTAGGGTTTTTCCATATTTATACCCTGAACCCATTGAAAATGGGAAATCAGGGTATAATGTTTTTGTGAAAATGTATGTAACAGGCAGAAGGAGACATGGCAGACCCCATAAAGTATATATATTCTTGATCAGCTCGACAAACTGAGTCGATATAACCATGTCCGTCTGTCCGTCCGTCCGTCCGTCCGTCCGTGTGAACGCAGTGATCTCGCAAACCACAAAAGCTAGAGATCTGAAATTTGAAATGTATACTCGTGTATATCCTACGCAGTACGAGTTTATCATTTTTTTTCGATAACTCATCCCATTTCCTTATTATCGATAAAAACCGATAACTTTTCTTCGTTTTTGAATACCGTTATAGCTATAGACTTCAGATTTACTGTGTGTATCCATGTAATGAGTACAGACATTTTGCAATTTTTGGATTTTGGATACCACGCCCCCTTCCCCCCAAATTTGAAAAAAACGTATTTCAAATACTAGAGACTTGTGCTTTGGCAAATACATACATATGAATGTCATTATTACGCTGTAAAAGTTTGATTACGAAAGTACATCTAGAAGCAAACCTATTCAACAAACAAGTTTCCAAAATATAGCCCATACTGCAGCCCAAGCGCTGCCCGCGCGCAGTCGCTGCGTAAACTGCGCAGTAGCAGAGAAAGTGCTTGTGCGTACGTGTGTGTGTGTGTGTGTGTATGTGTTGTTTGTGTATATGTATAAATAAAAGAAGCGTAAAGTGAATTGAATGTCGCATCTTCCCAGGGTTCAGGGTATCTCTTAGTCGAGCAGTCTCGACTAGAGCATTCTTACTTGTTTTTATTTATTTTATTCGTTTGCTTTTATGGTTTATGACTTTTCTTTTTGTAGAGACGTTTCCCATCATTTGCATTTGCATGGAATTGCCTTTATTGAGCGTATTAATATGAAATTAATATGAAGTTCTTTCATGTGTCGCATATGCAATGAACCAGTTGAAACTAGGTTTGCGACAGAAAGAGAGTTCACACGTGTTTGAATTATTTGTAAATACTTAAAGCATTTCAATATAAAAAAGTTAATATATATAAAAATTACTGTAAAAAAAGTTAACCTACATATTAGAATTAGTTCAATTAATTATATATGTTTTATAATTTAATAAAATTAAGCAAACAATTTTCAATCAGCTTATCCACACAATCCAATTGCCTGAATTGCTTACGTAATTTGAAGACACTTCATATAAATAATATTAAATTAAACTTATTGTAAATAACGTATCGATATTAATTGAAACACAATATAAATAAACAAAGGCTTTGTTTGAAGAGCCCGCAAAAAAATGTGTTTACAAAGGAGAGTGCTCATGGAAAGTGCATTTCAGCTTAACGCAATAAAAATTAGCACAGTCAGTAATATTTTTCATGTATTGTGAACGTGATACAGCTATGTTATGAACTCAATAATAGTTCAAATGTCTTTTTTGTACAGTTGCCAAAATGGAGATATTCGATTTCACTCAGCTGGAAACTGTTTTTCACACAGCAGGAGCTCAACCGGTGACTGTGTCGGGACTCTGTGCCCCATCCTGTGACAGAGCCATTGTACCTTTTTTCAGCTCGGATGTGAGTAGTTTTAATGTGCTTAGAATTATGCGGCAAATGCTCCAGTTAGACGCTTGTCAGCCGCTTCAATTGGATGCTGCTGAGAGAGAGCCCACTTGAGCTACAGTCTGCCCCGCCTCGCCCGTTGTTCACATTGTTATTGTGCGCGTGCAACGCTGCGTATGCGTGATTTGCATGAGTTTTGTTTACATTTGGCTCGCTGCAATTGCCATTGTTGTTGTTGCTACTGTTGTGCGCCTGACCCTGTTAAAGTGTTATTGTTTTTGCATGCGCTCGGCCAAAGCCAAAACATGTGAGCTGTTAAAACAGAAATTAGGAAAAACAAGACAAACATTTAGACTGAACCTGATCCAGTGACCCGTCCAATTACCGTCGGGCCTGTCATTTGGCTTTTTCTGGCATTCCGTCAGCATCTGGGTTGCCTTGACGCTTCTTTGCGCCTTTTGTTTTCTGATAGACATTGACTCTCTGTTGGATTGCGGCAATTTGTAAGCAATTTACAATTTGCCACCTGCTAATTAACCAGCTTTAATTTCAATGCTTGCAAAAGTTTCAATGAGCTGCAGTCGAGTGGGTAGAGACGTCATATAACCCATACGCCGCATTTGGCTCTGACCCACTGACTCGCTAACAGAGTTCCATGTTAACCCGTAGCCGGTGCGACGAAGGACTGGGCTAACATTAGCCAGACACTAAGAGCGTAAGAGCGCAAGAGCAACACGCAGCAGAGCGAAGCACTGCCAGAGAGAGCGACTGTGAGAGACGGCCAGCAACATGTTGCAGCTGAAGACATTGGCAGCATGTTGCGGGCTGCTTTCAATTATGCGTTAGAAAATTAAAATAATGAACAGCAGCATGAATAAATGCACACAAATGACTATATAGATATATATATATATATATATATATATATATATATATATATATATATATATATATATATACATGTATATATATATATATATATATATATATATATATATATATATATATATTTATATACACATATATATATATATATATTTGTACTTAGGGATAAAAATAGTGCAGAATTACATCTGCGCTGTTGCTTATGTATGCAAATGAATAGAATTGAATGCAGTTCGAATTGAATATGAGTGCGACATTCATAGGCAAAAAAAGGTCCTTGTGTGGGCCATGGTCACAGCCGCATTCACAGTTACTGCTATACGCTGTCACATATATGATTTGGCCACTGCTGTTGCTGCTACTGCTACTGCTGCTATTTCGCCTTCTTTTTTTTTTGAAGTTTTTTCTTTTTTTCACAGCTCATCAAGCAAAACATTTTCCATTTTGATGGTCTGCCGTCTGTCATACGCACATAGACCCAAAATAAACATAATCTGAGCAGAGAGTGTATACGCGCGCGCCAGTGTGTGTGTGTGTGTGTGTGTGTGTGTACATGGAAATTGTCCTAGTCGAGGCCTAAAACGCTAAAAGCGTCTGCCAACATCAACAGCAACAGCAACAACAACAACAACAACAACAACTAACGACATGGCACATTATTTAATCAAGCGTAGAAATTGAATAGGCCCTTAAAAACTTGGCCCCAGGCACTTAACCCCGCTGTGAGAATAGAAATTGACGACATCGCCAAAGAACAAGACGAAGACACGTAAAACTTTGGCCTGAAACAGACTGAAACCCCCAGCTAAGGGCCACGTTGACGGAGGCATTGGCTTCTGTCTAAAGAAAAAATGAGCTGATAAGAGAATTTCATGCAAAATTGGTAAGCCAACAACCTGATTACTTAATTGGCGGTCGTGGGAATGGGAGTGTCTGGCTGCGTGTGTGTCAAATTTTGTCAGATGCTGCATTAACAGCTCGTTTGTGGCCCCGCAGCTGTTAATGGGTCCGAAATTGTTGTTAGGGTTACGCCCAAAAGAGTTTCACAATTATCGCGTCTGATTTTTGCGCTTTTTAAGGCAACAACCCGAGCTACATGCTCTATATTATATTTATTTTTTGTTTTGCTGAATCAGTTACAGCCAGCAGATTTTACAAGCTTAACCCTTTTTTAAAGCTACTGAATGAAATATTATAAAAACCTACTTTTAACATGACTTTCCATTTATAAAATATGATGCTTAGCAAATGAAACGATTATGTTTTGTTTAGTATGTAAAGCTCATATTAAAATAAAGCCAACAGATTTTTAGTGAACAGAATTTTAATGAAATTATTAATAAATGTTTTTTTTTTTCAAAATTAAATTTAAGTCCATTATATGAAGCTATATTTCTCATCGAAAGTTTTTTAATAATTAAATACTTTTTCTGGCTAATTATATTTTCTAAAAACATCCAACTTTTTTATCATTTATAACACTTTATCAGCTAACAATCTTACTTTACAAGTTTTACTGAAATGAAACCGTTGTTAAAAAGCTAAACAGCAAAATAAACAAAAATCCATTTCGGGCTGAGTTAATAAAATATGTATATGCCATTTAGAATGTATATGTATATGAGACGCGGTTTTATTTGTAAGACACTCGATACTTTTCCATGAATTTCCAATTTTCATTTGATATTTCACGAATTGACGGAGCAGCGAGCAGAAAAAAAAACAACAAAAATATGATAATAAAGTGGATGTCAGCAAATTAAATTTGAGTGAGAGCTTGCCTTTTCGTAAGAAATATATATTCAAAAATATGAAGCATATTATAGCAGTACTCACAAGTCAAAGGCCAAATGGGTATATGTTAAAAATAGCTTACACAATTTCAAGTATCAATGGTATTGAACTTGCCGAACAATACCTCAGCTGCGACTTAAGTGACTGACTTTATTTTCTATGCCTTATTTCCATTTCTTTATTTATTTATTTTTCTTTTTTCCGAAGAAGTGAAAGTTTGTTAGGTGTGCGTGAAAAAGGTTGATCCTAAAAGAAATCTGCAAACTTACTTTTAATTCTGACGCTTTATACATATGTATTTTAGAGCTGGGCTTTGCTTGGTGGCCCATGTCAAAAAAGCTGAGCACTGGCAGCCAAAAGCAATGCGTTTCCCCTTAGGCAGGGACAGACGTCACACTCAGCGAACTAGCCCGGTGGTGGCGGCTGACCATTTCCCTGGCATCCGGTTGGCCCCGTCTCAAAGCGGAGGCTCTTTATATACATATATAAAACGACGAGTACTATTTGATTTCAACATTGATTTATGAGCGCATCCGCTACACGTACGCCACGATTGGTAGGTACATAGCTGCGGACTGCGGACGCAGAGAAGGCAGAGGGCATGGCTGTGCCTGCCTTTTGCAGGATTTGCTTTGCACTTAACTGGCCAACTGGGCTTGGTCTGTAGCTAGCTACTGCTGACTGCCTCGTCTGGCAGCTGATTGCCCAAAAGTCAGTAAATTAAAGTTCACACTGCGTAGAAGCGGTCGTGTGTCTGTGTAGCTGGGCATACAATTTGTAATTTATACGTTGGCAAAAACCGCAAAAGCAAAATAGATATTTATTAACATATAAATTATGCATGTGATTGGGGCAACACGAACCAAGAGCAGCCAATGTCTAGGCTCTGCAAACATCATTATAAGTAAGATGATTAATTGACGGCTCCCCACAGCTAGTTAAACTCCTTTAAATTCGTAACGTTTTGCTTTTCCTAACTAATTCTTTTTTAAATTCCCCCAAGCCATCAACATGTTAGCCGCCCAATATAAAAGCATGCGTATAGTTTTCGCTTGTCACATAAATCGGATCAATAAATGATGATATTATGCTACCGCAGGGACACATTGAGCTGCCAAACACACCCCAACCAGATATCAAGCGAGAGGCGATGCCACCAAGTTGTAGGTGGTAACACATTAAGATAAAGTGACAACGCCTTCACTGTGCCAGGACGTTGCGCCCGAATCCCAAAAAGGGGTAGCGCCGTATGAAGGACACGCTGAAATCAGACAGCAAAAATCTAGAGGGGCGAATGCTGGGCACACAAATGAATTGTCCGTATGTGTGGGAGCTGATGTGCGTGGTGTGCGTGGTGTGTGGTGTGTGAGCGCAAGGCTTTTATTTTCGCATGACATTTTATGCGCATCACGCATACGCACTGTTACACACACAAATACACAGCCATAGATAGATGTGTGTACACAGGCGACGTGCATGCAAGCAAACAAGCTTCTCCCTTTTGCTACAAAAGGAGCCACTAGAGTGGGGCAGGGCGACGCAGGGTGGTGTATGGGGGGTGCCCAGCTATAATGACATTTAGCTTTGAAACAATGTAAACAGCGGCCAAGCAGCAGCGACAACGTCGAAGTTCAAAGTTGGCATGCTGTAGGCCGCCAAAAGTTTGCGCTAAGTATGTATATGCACATTCCACACAAACACACAGATATCTACATACATATACAAAGCACTGCGTCAAGCTGTATGCTTAGGAATATTGTATGAACTGTAAATGCTTCGCTCTCATCGCTGTTACATAGACTTTCCGACCGCAAATAGTGACGCAGCCCCAGAAGCAGTCCCGTCAACCCAACCAACTTGGTGCCAGTTTAACTGGTAAAGCAACTACGAAGCCATAAATTCATAAAGTAAAGGTAACCCAACGTGAGCTAAAGGACCAGTTAAGTTTAGTCAGTGAGCGAAGCCAGCGGGAGGTTGACATTAATAGCGACTGATATGGAGACAAGTAGGACACGCACACACACACACACACACACACACACACACACACACACACCTGCACACAAACACACGCACACAGACAGGCGCAAGCACGAACACACTCTTGTAGACACATCAGTTACAGGAATCATTGTTTGTGCTAGGGCACCAAAGCGTTTAGTAAATGGGCCTCTGTTAATAGCGGCTTTATGCCTCATGTCTAACAAAATATAAGTGTAATTTTATCTACAAGCTATAAAAAATATATAAATGCTATTAAAAAATCTGGCACTAAGGTAAATAAATTAGCATTTAGATTGTTTTTAGCTGGGCGCTAAGGCAATAAAACATGTAAGCCTTTAATAATGTTTTAATTGGCTACCCTAGAAATGCGCAGGTCGGCGAGAGAGTTGGCTCTTTAAATGAATCCATAATGCTTGCGTGCCGAACAAAATAATTGCAGTAGGTGCAATATATATTCCAAGTTAGAGTTAGTTTTCTACTTAAATAATGTCGGCTTTCCCTCTTCGGGTATGCAATGAAATCTAGTTAGAAATTGGAACTGCTTGCTTAATTGCTCTCCTTAGAAGCAAGCAGTAAAAATTATCGTTGCGCATAAAAGTAGGCAATGAAATTTTTATAGACAATTTTATTTGTCTATCCTGGGGATATAAAATGCATTTATATCAAAGCGCATAAAAGTATTTAATGCGTAAAGATTTATTAGCTGAACTTATGTCATTATTATTAAGCTCGTAATGACATCCAATTATGATGAACACTGCGCCAATAATTAAATTATTATTTTCAGCTTAGCAGCATAACATAAGAGCAATCAAAAGCGTTAAATAACATTCGAGACAGGTACACAACACGCTTTGGTAACTCTACACTGAAGAAAATAATTGAAAATTGAGTTGCCTTTTATTTACGATGATTTGAATGAAAGCAAAAGTAAAAAAGAAGATAACAAACTCAAATAATAATAAATTTCGGACTGACATATTGACGTTCAGCTATATCTACATTTTCTAAGCACAATTTTCTATCACAATATTATTAAAGCTTTACAAATATCAGTTTATTTTTAATTCACGCATATCCTTTATCCCCCTGTAAGTAGCTATCATATGCAGGAGAAATCATTTGCCGGAACACATTTGTTGTGGTCAGATATGAAGTGGTCTTCGTTTATTGTAAGTGAAATTGATGAATTGATAGCTGGGCTTTGGGCCATTTTATATATGCATGGTCCATTGTTGTGTGCTGTCGAGTGTGGGTCATATTCAAATGATAAAGGAGATACTCTTGTGCGCCCATATAACATTGTGAGAACATTTACAAGCTCGCTTGTAAATATTTCAATTTATTTTATGTTGTGTTTATATAACTTTTATGTGCAACTCTCATGCTCTCATGCTAAGAATCTCTCTTGTTTAGTCTCTTCTGCGGCGCTGCACTTAGCGACTGTTAAGAGTAGGGCATAAAAAATGGGAGCCCATAATCATATGCCAATAAAAGTCGGTTAGCATGCCGCACGCTTATTGGGCGTGGCATTGACTGTGTGTGTGTTTGTTTGTGTTTGCGTGTGTGGGGGTTAAATGGTGCTCCGCTTTTGGGATAGCATTCGGGCCACGTTATCATTATGCGCTACATCACATACGCATGTGGCTCGCTGCTCACAGACTCGCAGACGCGCAGCTCGAAATGGTCAGCTAGCTGCTGGGCTCAATGTGAATCTGAATGTGAATGCGAATGCTGCTGCGGCTGTGGCTGCGGCTGTTGTGCGACCACCTATGGTGAGGATGCTATATAATACATTCAATTCATGGCTAGAACAAATGATGTGGAAATGTAAAATAGATGTAGGGCTTACGACTATGCGCCTGTCCGTCTGTTCATTCGTCCATCCGTCCATACAAATAGAACAGACACGCGGCATGTGTGCAATGTGTGGATGATGCTGAATTCTGGGACTCTGCCTTAGGCATGTGGCATGCATGAAGTTCAGACCAGGCAGACGGTACGGACACTCTCGTGTGTGTGTGTGTGTGTGTGCGCGCGTGCGTGTGGGTGTGTGGAAGCGACAAAGTGAAGCATCATAATGTGGGAATAATGGCTAACATATGCACACTCCAAATTAAAGTGAGCAGCCATCACACACGCGTAGTTGACATTCCTTAGGCTTCTGTTTGACTCTACGTCTGTCTGCATGTCTGCCTGACTGTCTGTCACGTCGTTGTCGTTGTCGTTGATTGTCTTTCGGTTTGGGTTTCATTAGCTGCAACGGGCTGCGTTTAATTTTTATGTTCATGTGCCTAAATGCAATCGCCCCAAAAGCCAATTGACTTGGCTCAAATCACAACTTTTATGGCTTTGAAACCATAACGAGCTTTAATTAAACAGTACAAGGAAAAAAAACAAGAATCAGCTACTGCAAGTACGTACGAATCTAAAGGCAGCTACAGAAACAATCAGGAAATGGCAGCAACAACTACGAAAACGGATACGGCGTCATGGCCAAAAGGCAATACCGTTTTCTAATTGGCCTTTATTGTTAAATGGATAATGGCCAACAGCCGGGCATTGATACAAGGCATAAAATTGAAAAGAGAAACATGACAAAAGGTTTTTACATCCGCTGTCTCTCTTTTCATATCCTAAGGTCTTTCCCCCAACAACCGTTGAACCTGCCTCGACAACGACAACCAGTCCTAATGACAAAAGTCATTTTCAATCAAGAAGAAAAATCAAAAATTCTTATTCTTATAAAATCACTTATCAAATTGAATGACAAATAAAAGCTTTGTTTGTATTTTTCATATTTCTCTGATGACGTGCACAAAATCTCTCAGAATTATTACAGCAACAATAGCAAATGCTGCATTATTTATGCGCTTTTCGTTATTGATTTGTGCGTGAAGGGCTTTTACGAGTGACCAAACAGACATTTCAATGGAAACTCAATTAATAGTAATTGAGATATCTAAGGGTTAGTCATCCATAAATAGTTTATTGCAGTCTTGGCCGCATTTTGTGGGTATGCCAAGTATTTACGGTTTTTGCAAAAAAAAAAAAAACAGAAATTATTCTTGCCACAAATTGAAAATTTACTCATGTTGCAATTTTGCGCAGCTTGGAAACAGTTGGTGAAGTGCTTCAGTTTTTGGGACTTGAATATTGTAAATTGCCATTTTCCATTTTCCATTTTAACTGAAATTGCAAGACATACAAATTTACAGTTAGCTCGAGTCTTAAAGGATTAAAGCACATCAAACATATTTGATTCGGGCAAGGCAATATGCATTTTGAATAAAGGCTTCCATTTGGAACATATCAAAAAGTGTGTGTCATTCAATCAATGTGGCTAAAACCACACAAACTGCAAGACAGAAAATATTCGCACCTAATTCTATGTTTTTCAATTTAATTAAGATATTTCACAATGAGTCCACAAATACAAAAATATAATAAGAAATTTATGTGACATTCGATTTGGTTTATATCAATCAGACACACATGCAGGACATGACAGGTGGAAAGCTCTATTAAAATCACAAGCGGTTGCTTTCATTAACTGACTAAATAGTCCATTAAGCTGACAGAGTATTGCAGTGTTCACAACGAGTATATGCAATATTGTGTGCTGTTAAATCAGCCATTGTACACATTTCTTGTTGTTGTACTTTTTTCATATTTGCTTTTATTGTGCTTGGAAAATGATGGAAATTTGCTGCAATTACTGTACTCAATATGTACATATTTATGGGAGTGCCCAGCTGCGCGTTAAATGCTGTCAATGCCAGCCAATGGGCATATTACGCATACGCAGCGTGTGACAGCAAAAGCTTTAAGGCGAATAATGCGCAATGCGAAATTCGAAATGCGAAAGGGAAAAGGCGTCTGTCATTAAGTACCCTGACTCTGTCCTGGCTACTCCTGCTCCAGCCTGCGTCTTTCTTCTTTCTCATGCCCTTAATGAGTGATAACAAATGGCAACATTCACGTGCCCCATAATCTTATTATGTATGTATCAATATTAGCAAATGTCTTACGGCCGCATTGTTATGGCCCCACTACATGGGGAGGAGGGTCGCATGCTATTAATTGTGCTTAGTTTAGTGGGGTGTACTTAGTTGCTGGCATTTTTGTTAATCGCATGATGTACAAGCGAACGCACAAACATATACCAGAAGAGTCTGTGCCGCCCGATAAGAACCCATTTCTTGCTTATATATAAGTTATATATATGTTATATACATATATGTTTGTGTCTTTGGTTTCCTCATATTTTAGAAGGAATTGTGATGGCTTTTATATGAGAAACTAAGGGACTGTATTTGAGGTTTCGGACAGGTTGCTTTACTCACACTTGACCGCATTCGACTGACCTTTAAACTTGTTTTCAATTAAAACTGCAGATCCAGCTCCTTACATATATGTGTATGTGTATGTAGGTGAGTGTAGGTGTGTGTGTAAGGGCTTGTATTTGTGTCTGGTTGAACCTTTTAGCATTTACTTAGCATTTAGTTTTATACCTAACTACCTACATTTATATATAAAACTATAAAACATGAAAGCAAGTTTCATAAATCACAGCTCAAAGCCGAGCAAAAGTGAAAAATCGTAGACCCCCATTTTAATTAAAAGCGTGCAAAACACGATACTCTACAAACACACCAGCACTCACACACCCACACACACACACATACACACACACACACATACATACACACACATATTTATATATACATATATATATGTATAGTAACAATCTGGCCGACTCGTATACAATGTTTTTTGGGGCCAAAGCCTTGGAAAAGCCTTTTCCTGAATAATGATTGAAAAACAAGCAATGAACGAGTTGTGCCCGCTTAGACTTGTTGGGTCTTGGGCTGCGTCGGTCTGAATGCCGTCCTCAGTTTTCCTTAACATTTTTGCTACACCACCTCCCACTCCTACGCTCAGGCGGTGTCAAGCAAGCAGCAACGAGTTGTACAAACTCAAGAATGAAGTTTGCTTAAAATAATTTGCACGCTGTCCAGGCTTATGCCTTCAGACTGCCACGCCCAGTCCTTACCCGCCAGTGAATCGGGGGCTAGGCATTGTTTGCTTATTTGCAAAGCCCATTTGTTTCTGGGTACGTGCATTCTCTAGAAGCGTGTAGGCGACAAAAGTCTTTAATTTTGCCTAATAACAGCAGCGCTGGCAAACTTTGCGAAAAGCCGCCAAAACGAGGGCGTTAACAAGCGCCAGAAACACACACACACACACACACACACACACACGCACACGCAGATAAATACTAAGCACAACTTACTGTTTATTTTGCAACTACAACACTGATATTTGCACATGATACCCTGTAATAATAAGTAAAGTCTTAATACTCTTGATATTGTATTGTACAATAAAAATCAGATAATGGGAATACATTTAGGAATTACTTTCAATTAAATGTTGTGTTTAAGTATTAGAATATTATATTGTAGTTAAAAAATATAAAAAATACTTTCCAGCTTTAAAATTGTTTCACACAATACTCGAGGGGCTTGCAGCGTGTCTTATTCAAAAATGTAGTTATCAAGAAACATTTTAGGATATTCAAGTAGTTCAAATATTTCTGCTCAAGTACGTGAGAGGTATTCAAGGGGCATAGAGTCGCAGCGAAGAGGTAAAGAGGTACAGTCGTCATAGTCATGCCATAATAGCGTTTTGATACCCGCACATAAACAACAATGGCAACAACAACAATAATAATAAGAACAACGAGAGGAACGACAATGAGCGCAACGTTTCGACAATAAAATGCAAAGAGGCAACCAACAGAAGATACCAGTAGAGACCAAGCCCCCGACCAGCTCCCTGGGCAGGCTTCATATAGCTCGCTAGCGTACAGAGCTACTAGTAGAGTCTAGCCGCCCGCCGCCCATTCCAACCCTGATATGCCTCATCCACACTGTTAACCCGCCTCCAAGGTGAACTTAACCTGATGCTGTCTGCTTTGTAGCTGCGGCTTTGTCAGTGTCTATGTGTTGTGGCTGTTTCTCTCTCTCTCTCTATCTCTATATATCTCTCTCTCTCAATCTCTATCTCTCTCTCTCTCTGTGTTTGGCTCTTTGGGCGGGTTAATCGCAAATGGGTAACCGTGTAGGCAATGGATTACGTAAACTCAGAAGCTAACGTACTTATTATGCTGGCAAGCACAAGGAGCTGCGATTTATTGTTTGACGTTTGCTGCTGCGTGTTTGGTGGTGCGACTGCTGCTGCTGCTGCTGCTGCTAGTGCTGGTACTGGTATGCCAGCCGGCACAGTAAACACAAATGTTGATCTAATCCGCAGTCCAGTCATGGCAAGGATAGACGCCATGACAGAGCCAAATAGCAAAACAAACTCTTCAACGAAACGCTTCAGACTTGATGAATGTATTCGGATTCTGTGAAATTGCAGGAGGCCAATGAGCTGCATGACGCTGCAGCCAGTTAGTCAATCAGTCAATCAGTCCATTAGTCAGTCGGGCGGGCTAAGGCCGGGTCAGGCCAGTCGGGTAATCTATGGCCGTCCACTCTGTCCACTGTTTGGAGTGTTGAATTACCCTGTTAAATGGACAACACTTGGCTCACTCACACATTTCCGGCTAAACAGCTAGCTGAAATTGTACTCTACCAACGGGGGTTTTTAAATTTCAAGTGGATATTGCATTCAAGAAGACTGTTGACAACTCACTTAAATATTGGCAATTTCTATGGTCAATCGCAATAAGGCAGTAAAAATGTGTTAAATTATTGCATGCTAAATTGTTCGATGTGGTCGGCTCGTTTATTCTTTTGCTTTCTCTCCCTTTCCCTCGTTTGCTCTAGGTATTACTCCTGTCTTGTTTCTCTCTCTTTCTATTACTCTCTTTCACTGACACAAAAATTTGAAGTATTCAAAATACTTTTTGACTTAGCAAAGTTAGATTCAAATATTTATATATTTTATTTTATATCTAATTATGTATTTGGGGAAAGGTAGAGTATTCAAACTTTGTTAGTCTGAAAATTATTTTGTACATATCGCATTTTCTTTGCGTGTGTGCACACTAGACACATTCTGTTGATGGCAAAAGGGGTGGGTATATTGGATGCAGCGCCGGCTGAAAATGTTCGTAATCGCTGAGATAATAGCCTTTCATGTGGGCATTCCAATCAATTCGTAGGCTCCAGAAACAAGAAAAAATAAAAAACGTAAAGATGAGCAGCAACTCGAACCACTTAATGTCACAATAAAAATGTAACTAACCATGAAAATTACATGTTTCCCAGCAATTTGCCGTTTTGACATGGCACTGTCAACCCAGCAATAACCAAACCCAACCAAACTCAACTAAAACACAAACGGAACTCAAACCCAAACCTTGGTCACAACTAACCCAGCATCCGCCCACTTGTCAACGGACTTGTCCTTGTCCGGCACTCTGGAACCAGTCACTGACTCCTGCAACTATACATATATACATATTTTTACCCCATGTTTAGCTTCATATGGGTAAGCCAATATTTATCAAGAAACGTTCGTGTTGTCCGCCTGGCGCAACTTCTTAAAATGCTTTCGAATTATAGAAAAAATCAAATAAAATCGCATAAAAGAAAACGTTGCAAAATAGCTAAAGAAATTTTCAATAAAATCGACTTTTGTTGGCTGCCAAAATGAAAATACATAGAAAATGTACACACACATACAGTTACCCACACACTTACGAAGGCACACTCGCATATAGGAAATAAATGCGAATGGCACATTCCTGGGCATTGGTCTCTCATCTCCGCTTTTTGGCTCTGGCTCTGGTTCTGGTTCTGGTTTTGGTCTCCGCTTTCCGCTGTTTCCTATTCTATTTGCTGATTTTTCGTTGATTTTTTCTTCACTTTTCCCTACACGTTTTTCACTTCAGCTTTGCATCGCAGCTCGAGTGGAAAATTGACATATGTTTACTTTGTTGTTCGTCCTGTGTTGTTGTGCTGCTGTGTGTGTCTAGTTTTTATTTCTTATTTTTTTCGACCAGCGCCCACTGGAAGTCGAGCATCATTAGATTCGAACACGCCATCTGAAGCTCAGGGCATACAAAATATGCAAATTCAGCAGGTAATGCGACATAAACAGGTTCGTTTGCCGATTTGACTCATTACGCCAATTTTGTTGGCTCACACTCTCATAAGCTAAGCAATAAGTTACAAAAATTGTCAAAGACTTGGCTATTTACCTAGTTAAACAACTTACAAAATTAGTCATAGTATTTAACTAAGGTAGTGAGATATTCAGATATAAAACTTTAACTTTTACATTACATCAAACAATAAGTTGTGAGAGGATTCATACGAAATATTTTACAGACAGCTATTTATAGGAGAAGAATAAGAAGGAAAACATAAACTATGTATTGATATCTAATATTTTACATTTCTAATATTATATCAAGTTTATGCTACAAAAATGTATTCATATTAAGTACTTAAAATAAAACATGAAAAATATGTAAATATTTAAATATTAAATTTCTTTTAAATATTTTATGTACAGCAACACGTATCTTAACTGCTTATATAAATAAATAAATATATATATATATATATATATATATATATATATATATATATATATATATATATATATATATATATATATATATATATATATAAAGCATTTTCATGGCTTCCACAAAAGCACTGTTTAGTGTTTAGTATTATACACAATTAGCAAAAAAAAAAACTTTTTCCACCTTTTAACTCCTCTATTTTGTACATGCTCAAAGCTTAACTCTAAAACAACTATTTAGAAATTTTCCATAAAAAAAAAACAAAATAAATATATGTTACATTACAACATGAAATTCTGCGCTAACTAAAAAATAACTTTGGCCAAACAAAAGTTGGAAATTATTTATAATTTTTTATTTCCGTTGAGTGCCAACTGTAGCGTATACAAAATTCTCAAAGGAGCTTTATTACCGTTGATAGTTTTTATTTTGTGGGCCAGCAAAATGAAATGAAATTAAATTATTGAAGCATTTTATTAGAAACTGGTGCCTTTTTTGTTATGGCTTTAAACTACATATTTCGAAAGCCGCAAGGATATTAAGAAAAGTTATCAAGATATTTCCCACGGACGGAACAATGAATGGACTCAACACGAGGCCAATACCCACCTACTCAACTAACTACCTCCCACTTTTACGTGAAGCAGAGACAACTCTATCGTTGGGGCTGAGTTGAATTGCCCATTGAAAGCGCCTGCCCGGGGCAAACAATTGTTACCATAGCGGTCGTCGCAAGGCCACAAGTTGCAACAACAACATCAAGAAGAAGAAGAAGATGAACAGACAGAGGCAACTGCAATTTAAGCTACCGATTGCCATTATGTTAAGGTCCTGGTTCGCTCGTCCTTCTGCCTGTCCGGGCATGGCCTATAAAAGTGCATTGTGTGGCAGAAAAGTTGTTGAAATATATATTGAAAAACTGCTAAAGTGAAAAACTGAAGCGCAACCCATAAATGATTAATGGTCCAAGTTATGCGTTACGCTTGATGATGACCCGAACGCTCATGCACTTTATGCAATTGCCAGGCACTCGAAATTAGTCACACATACACACAAACACACACCCACTCATACACACACACACACACACACACATATTAACAAGCGTTCACATTAATGAGAATTTGCTGGAAATTTTGGCAAACGATTTTGAAATGTGCCACTGCAAATGAAGTGTAAAGCAGATAAGGGAAAGGGATATGGAAGGGCTGGCAGGCACTGTCACATTCGTAAGTGCAAACGCAATGAAAATGTTTTTTAAAGTTCCAACAACGAGTCAGAGCCAATTTACATAACCCAGAACAACAAATAGTTACAAATTGAAAACTTTTCTCTGCCAAGATTGTAAACGATTGTCTCACTGTGTCTTACAGTCCCAGACCCCCACCCAGTCAGTGCCAGCTCTATCGCAGTTTCAGTTTGCCATTGTTATAATCAAAGTAGCACAAATAACAAAAAGAACCAAAGTCTGAGCAAAAGACAAAAAAAAATACGAAAAACGAAAAAAAAACTGAAATTGACAGCACAAGCAATATGAAAACCCCAGCAGATACGAGCCATACATAGCTCAGATACAGCTCTACAGCTATAGATACAGATACATTTGCAGATACGGATGCGCGGCGTACTCGCTGATACGTTAGATAGAAGAAGCAGAAAAAGTATCGACAAGTTTGACGCTTTATGGCATTGTTTAGTGCCGCACATTTCGCCAAAAACGTTTTTCAACTTTCACACAATTGCGCCATTTGCCGCGTCTTATGATGCCAGGCGATTGCAGAGGGGGTCGAGGGCGTAGGGGCATAGGGGCGGGAGCGAGAGCGGGGGGCGTGCACGACACAAATCTGCTGACGGAAGCTTTGGATACGTTTGGACCAGAGCATTTTTTATACGTAAAACGTGCGGAAAGTTTGAGTGTCAGCTTAGAGGGCGTGGTGGGGACTATTCGAGCAGTTGGAAGCTAGGGATAGAAAAAGTTATAAAACAGTAGATAATAAAATAATAAAATATATGTATTTGAATTGCTCATGACGCGGCAACACACACACAGTCGCTCGCACACACATAAAGTTTCCGTTTTTGTTTGCAGCGATAAAATTACATGTCAAATTGAATGTAACCTGCCATTTGTGCGCATTATGCTGGCCATAATTAAACGTCCAGTTAGCCAAACACTACCCGTCGTCAAATGGCGCTGGATGGTTGGTCAATCATTGGTTGATTTTATGGCCAACAGACGTTTGAGCTTTGGTGTGAATGGTTAGGGAGCTGGGGCTCATTAAACTGGCGCCTCGTGGATGACCTCAGCAAATTCACAAGAAACTCTTGTCAAAGGTCCTGCAAATCGCTCTTCAAGCAAGCCTCAAAATCGTAACAAACTTTCGCATGAACCCAACTTTTCAATTAGTGAAATCGTTCATTTTATCAGCAGTCGTAAAATTAATATTTTATGATTATCCCAGTTCCTCAGTTTGGCGAGCAAGCAAATTATTCATGATATTTTGCACTTACATTTTGTTATTTTAATTGAGTTGACTTGCATTGGAAACTGATTTAAAATTAATTTTATTTTATCATTCAATTGAGGCAGTTACAAGATTTATCTATTTAATTATGTTTATGGATCAATTCATTAGTGAACTCATATTCAATGTACGACTAACAAATACCCTGTATTCTAAAAAAAAAACACTGTAGAGCTAGCTAGAGTAAAAAAGAGTTCTCTCGTCAATGAAGATACCCTGAAGCCTGCTCAGAGCTGTATTCTTCGGTTCTTTTATAGATATATAAGCAAACAGCACATGCACACAGACATACACACACGCTAACATAGGCATCTGCTTACGCATCGGCTGCACTTGGGCTGCATGGCCTTGCGTGGGCCTTACTAAGAGAAATTGATTATTGAAAAAGTTTGATAATCAAATCGTACTCGTACTGCGTATGGTAACCAGGTGTATACATAGATAAGCTCGTTGTCCTGTTAAGGAAGATACATATATACTTGATCAGATCCGCCACAAAACCATTATACATACCTTGAATTCTCATTTTCAACGGGTGCAATGTATAAGAACAATTAACTATAGCTTATAAGTATAGGAAATACCAAATAAACTAAAATTTAAATTAATAATTAAGTATTGAAAATACCAAATTAACCTGTGCAAAATATGTGCATTAAATTAAAATGAAGATTTAGAAATTCTTGATATATAATAATTATTTCAATTAAATATACAAAATTTAGAGCAGCAATTTAAAAAGTCAAGTCATGAGTTTATATCACTAAAAACTCTTACACATGCGCATCAAATATTTGCTTTGATAAATAAATGTTCCGCTCAATTCGTCGGAAAATTTTTGATTGCGTTCAATTAATTAGCACTATGCAAAATATTGTTAAAGCCATATTCTAATAAATTTAATAATTTCATTTTTGAACTTTACGTTTAGTGAGTTGCTTTAGTTAGATGGTTAATTAAATTTTGTATGTTGATATATTCTTGAAAATATATACATGTTTTCGATATTAAATGAAAATCAATGTTTATTAAATATAATTGGGCCAGAAACCACTTCGACATTAATGCAAAATAATTTAATATTTATTAAAGTTGATACCTTTGATGCCTTTTATGAGCAACATTCACCATGACCGTTAAACGGTTCACCATTTTGATTTAAAGGGGTTTGTTTTGCTATTCGCATTCGAGTTATTTGAAGATTGGAAACGACCGATTTTGTGTCAGCTCAAAGAACTATTGAAGTAGGAATGATATCCAATCCTTTTCTGCTGGGTGCTCAAGTGAGCGAAATCAATGCGTTTTCTATGTTAATACAAATCAATCCGTCTAATCGAATCAAATGTTTTTAACAACTGAGCAGTTCCGTTGGCTCGGGTTCAGCTCTGCCTCTGTCGCAAACTTGTAAAACTAAAGAACAAATCATCAACAACAACAACAACAATTGCGCAATATGCATAAAACTTTATATGGCATTTAAACTGTGTGCGTGGGTGTGGGATGAGGGGCGTGACTAGTTGGGGCAGCCAGCCCCAGTGACAAAAAAATAATAGAGCTCCCGCCGTGCCATCTTTCGGCTGCTAACTTCGATTGTTAACTCAAGCGTCACAAATACCGGAAATCGAATACAATTTGTAATTCTGATGAACAGTTGTGCAAAGCTTAAAGCGCACTCCTGAATCCTGGAGCAGCAATAAGGACTCGCATCTGGATTTCCTGTGCTTTACGCAACAGCCACTACTTGCCACAATGTCTCTTTGGACTCTTGCTATTGAATGCCCTATACTCAAATAGTATTTGGTTAAGGTAGCAACAAACCAGTCAAAAAGTTGCCGAACAGATGTAATATGGATATGTTTGTATTTGTCTCCTTATGCAGCATAGATAAAGTTGTAACCTCTTTAATTTATTTAATTTATTAAAATGACTACTATAAGATATAGCAGTGTAAGATATATTTTGTTAAGTACAGCCAAATTTAAAGATGTTCTTTTATGTATTCCCCATATATAGGTTCAGAAAGGAATGACATACAAGTGTTTCTAATGAACACTCTAAGACAGCCTCAAGCGCAGTTCCAAAGCAATCGTATTTTTAATTACCTTTAGATGTCCATGAGGTAACTTCTAGTCAGGCATAACTAGTCTGGAGCACCGAAACTTGTTTGGTGTAAGTGTTGCCATTGATGGTGCTGCTGTTGCTGCTGCTTTTGTTGTTGCTGTTGTCCTTTTGTGACTGTTGTTGCTTTTGTTTTTATTGTTTATTTTGTGTGTGTTTCGTTGGCTCTCTCTCTCTCTCTCTCTATGCGCTTTGCTTTCTGTTTTGGATTCATTTCGTTATCGACTCAATGTCGACAACAATGGACCAAAATGTAATGCCAAATTGGGCGACATCGTTTTATGTGCTATTGCTGGTTGCTGTTCCTTGTTTTTGCCTTTGTTGTTGTTGTTGGTGTTGTTGTTGTTGTTGTTCCCGGTGCATTTCTTTTTTGAAAAGGTAAAGCATGGCGTGTGCGTCCACTCATCATCAGGTGCTCACTGTTAAATTTCGCACACGTAGCAGCATAAAAATTGACACCGATAATTCGCATGTGTGTATGAGTGCGTGTGTGTGTGTGTGTGTGTGTGTGCGTGTGTGTCGAATATGTGTGAGGGTAAGCAACGTTACGTATGCGCGATAAACACGCACACGTAACGCACACATACATCATGTCGAGTGAAATTTGTCGGTTCGGCAGAGGGATTGGGGTACAGCTGTGGAGTGGTTGAATGTCGCGACGCTGTTTACACAAACAAAGTTATCAATTTTACACACGCCCCACATTCAATTTCCCGGTGGATGGGCTGCCCGTCGGGATAACAGCATGTTATCACCCCATACCCCCCACCCGCACCCTTAGCCGTTTGCCCCTCTTCAATGCCCGCACTCATCCCTCGCCTATGCCCCGGCGGCGTGTCGGTATTTCCATCAATTCGGTATGCAATCAATGTCCAAATCGAAGACGCAACGCGTCGAAGCCTCTCAGCAACAATAACAAATGGAGTACCAGAGGTCGTCCGCCTGGGGTTGTTTAACACATTCCCCAAAAAAAGGGGATGACTACAAAATGCAGTTATATTTTTAAGCCCAAGTTTACACAGGTCAGTAAAGCACAATATGGGGCTTTTCCATTCCCAATTTACTTTGGGGCATAAAGGGTATTTTTCATGGCTATTTTTAGAGCCCTTGAGTTAGGGTGGATTGTTAAGGATAATAATATAATTAATATATATAAAAATATAAAAATTATTTAGTTTAATGACACAAATTTCACAATTTATGTAGATTTAAATTAAATTTTATTAAGTTGTGTTGTCAGTTGTGACCTTCGACAAATTTCTATTACTCAGCATGCTGGCAAATAATTTAACATCTTTTTTTATAACCGAAATGTTTTCTAATTTTTTTAGCAAAACAAAAAAGTAATATATTGCTCGCAGACAAGCAATGGGCCAGAACAAGCTTTTCCATCTATCTTGTTCTACGTTAATAGGTATTATATCATTCCAGGCTGTTAAGTTCAGGTTGGACGGCTGTCTGCCCGGAAAATGTTGTTTAAAATTGAAATATGCGTCCCTATTTATTTTGTGGGCCAATAAAAACAACAGTCATATAATAATAATTAGATGAAAGTGACATATGAAAAATATACAATTGTAAAATAAATAAGCAAAACAAATAAATGACATAATGCAATATAAACTTTTAAATCAGTTGTATTTTTAGTGCTGAAGTATCAGCATTTAATTACAATGCTTACAGAATATTTAATTTTCTAATTGGCAAATATACATCTTTCAATTAAGTTGGATTAATATTATTACTCGTATAGCAACTCTGATATGTAAGCAATAGATAAGTTTAATTGAGCTGTTTGATTACTGGCATTAAATTGAAATTTATTTAGCACGCTGCCAAAATGATTTCATAACATTTTTGACATTTTATACGCGAAATGCTTATCATACTTGTACATTTCGCTTCGAACCATCCCCCTTAACTTGAAGCGGAAGCCATAACAAGTGGAGCTACCCACTTGTGCATAAAATTTCACTTAGAGCATTGAGCGATGTGTTGCCAGGAGAGTAGGAAGAGAGGGGCTGGCTCTCTGTGGGGGGCAGGGATAAGGGCACGGAAAAATGTCGCCGCTTAGTTGAGGAATGTTATCGTCTTGTTAGTGTAAAATAATAGATGCCAAGTGGGCTAGTGTACAGAGTATTGAGTGTCTTGAGCAGGGTGGCCTGTAAATAATATAGCTAAGCGCCTGTTGTGCGACAATTTTTGGCAATTTGATGATTTGTTTTTCTCAATTTTTCTACACGTTTTACTGGTAAAACAACAACAACAAGAATAAAAGTATTTTGCCTTATGAAAAGGAAATGCGCGTAGGTAAAATGTAAAGAATTCCATTGAAATTGCATTTGTCTGACAAAATATTTATAATAACTTTGAAAATTCAATTTCTAAAGAAAATATGTTAAACGAATTGGCATTAAGGGCGACACGTTTGTGTGTGCGTATGTGTGCGTGCGAGTGTATTGGTGTCGCTGTCGTTCTCGTTGTCTGCATGCTAGAAAATTAAAATCGACCATATGTTGCCTCATCGATTTTGATAAGGCGCTGCCAACAGAGTTGCCACCCAGCTGCGACAGGCTTCATATCCGTTTCCGCTCTAACATAATGGGTCACGGTATATGCATGTGCGTATAGAACTATACGAGTATATGTGTGTTTGTAGGTGTGTGTGCGTTTTCCGTTTTCAATTGAGTCGCGCCCTGACAAAACTTGTAAAACGCGCCTTGTCATGCATGAGTTTTTGCCATTTTATTAATGTTGTTCCTGTTTCTGCTTCAATTGTTGCGCCTCTGCTTTATTGTTGTTGCTCCTGTCATTGTTGTTACTTTTGTTGCGTGACACAAATCAAAGGACACTTTGAAAGTGTTTTTTGCGCCATATTCAAAGCCTTGTTAAATATTTCATAAGCACTTCCTTCAGCAAAAGACGTATGGAATTTCTAGCTGCAAGGGAACGTTTATACGTATATATATATATATATATATAAATATATATATAAATATATATATGTTTATATATACATACATACATACATATATGTTCAAGCCATAGGCACCCAACATCGCAGTCGGCTAATGGTATGTGTTACAATTAAATTACGTTTACGATAAATGTTGCTGCAACATGTTGCTGCCACAACGGCAGCAGAGCGCCTGCGCCAGAGCCGAACCATTTGCATAACCACTCTTTGCGTAGGTTAGTTTTCAGAACGCTTTCAGTTCTTTAGCGCGCCTCAAGCCACACAGAACGTAGCTGTGCGACGACATAATAACGTGACCCGGTGACTCACTGTGACTCGCTGTGACTCAGTCACGAGTTAAACACGAAGTAACACGCGCCGTAACAAATCGGGCGGCTCGTTTCATAAGCGAGCGTCGCGTTTGAGTTCGGGCAAGCAAAGAAAAAAAGTAAAAACGAAATTCGCGTAACGTGTAACGTAATACGTATACGTATAAGTAACGCAACGCGCTTGAATGCGTTACGTGACGCATGAAATGGCGGCACGGAATTCGCGCTACATTGAATCGAAACGCATCGTCCACGAATTGCTCTAGTCCCTCGCAAAAGGTAGAAATGAGAATACCCCAAAACCAAATACGAAAACTAATACTCATGAGTATCTATGAGTGTCTATGAGTGTCTATGGCATGAGTACTCGTACAATTAAGTGTATTAGTAAAACGTGACCAGACCGAAATTATAGCCACCAGCCAAAAAGTAAACGTCCGCCTACCAATTTCTCAACAGCTTAGTGTGTAATGAAGAAATTGCTCAACTTTGGCCGCCCCAACCACTCCAGCCACTCGAACCCCTCCACTGCCCTGCCTGCGGATGTCATGGTGATTGAAAACTCAACCGCAATGCGGACTTGTCATCATTTCAAATGAATGTGACTTCGTCTCCGATAAGACTTAAGACTTAGGACTCAAAATCTAATCCCTTCCGCTGGTAACGCTATTCATCCCTTCTCCGGAGTCCGGAGTCCGGCGTCCGGAGTCGTGTGTCCTTATAAATTGAGTCTGGCGGCTGGTGGCTGGCAAAACAATATGGCGTTGACTCATTTAAGTCTCTGGCAGTGTCTTTGTCTTGAGTTTTGCGATTGCCATCATTTATTTTAATTACTTTTTACTGTTGTCGTCTTTGGTTGCAGTTATAATTTAATAGCGTCACAAATTGCGCATGAAATGTTGTTGGAATACTTTGTGGCGATGCTTGTGATCATGGGATTAACCACAACATTCGATAAGCACACAAGCCACATGCAACACTTTGGTAAGTATCCATCAAATATATATATATATATTTATATATATATTGTATATAAAGCAATTGCCAACTCCATCAGCAGCATGAATGAAACTTTTCGAGCGAGAAATGACACTGGCTTTGCAGCTTGAGTAGTTGTCGAAATGTTTACTAATTTATCATAAGGCTTAAACTGTTTCAATTTGACCAAACAAACATTTCAGATGTCTGCCTGATTAGAAAATTATATTAACATTGAATAAGACTCAAGTGCAGCATGAAATAATATAATTATTATTTCTATGAAGAGAAGGCATACTTAATCAAGCCAGGAATACAAGCACCTGAGCTGTCTCAAGTGTTCCAGAGCAGTCAGTCAACTTAGTGCTGCTCTACTGCATAGAGCTGGGTATTTAAATGTAGTTAATTAGAAATTATGAAATACTAAGAACAGAGCCATTTCTGTTTTAAATATCTCTCAAAATTAAGAATATTAGCACACATTCATTTTTACAAGCTCGTTATGAGCTATTAACATTTTAATTACTTCATATTGAATTCACACTGTGTATTCAAGTTCTGTTTTACCACAACGAAAATGGGGGAAGTAGGAGGAAGCAAGCGGTCGATTTGAAGAGAGACTGAAATTTGCAAGCAATAAAAAATATATGCTAATAATACCTTTAATATATTCTATAAATATATACATGTATTTATTTATAATTTACATTTAAAAACAAGTGAACTGAAAAAAAGGAAAAAACGTTCAAAAATGGTTTTACTTGTGCAAGCGATTTGTTTGCTGAGCTTTAATACTACATAAGAGTTTATATTATATATAAATAAATATATATATATATATATATATATATATATATATATATATATATATATATATATATATTATATATATATATATATATATATATATATATATGATGTAAATACATCAATGAACTGAGTAGGTTCGTAATTTAAACTGATACTTATACTTATATATATACATACATTTATTTACAACTCAAGATTCGATTTATCATTTGATTGATTGATTACAAAGATTATAGAAATCTATTGAATGATAATAATTGTATATATATTAAAGTAAATATAAATTCCCAAGCAAATACTGATTTTAAATAAGTAACTGATTCCAATAGCTTAGTTGACTTGATTAATGATGACTTATGCGTTAGGCTGATCTTCAGTTCCACTTGCAAACTCATCCGAATTGATTGATGCCTGCATTTATAGAAGGACAAGGTTACTAAGCATTATTTTTATATTGAATACGAATAAATATCTATATGAATATTTTAAAAGTGAGTATTTTAAGCAACACGGCATAATTTCTGAATAAATAGTCAGTTAATTTTTCATGCAAGCGCTATTGCGTAGACTTATAAAAAGGAAAGAGTTATTCACGTGGGTGTTTATTTGTACTTCTTTTTCTGTTTCTTTTTTTTCGGTGAAAGCAAAGGCAATTTCTCATTTATTATTTATGGCACCTGGCCTCAGTTTTAGTGCTCACAGTGGCTGGGCCACGGGGGCGTGGCATGGTCGAGCTTGTTGCTGCGGTTAAACTCAACAGTTTGGAAAACCGAAAAAAAAAACACAGAAAGAGAAACACACGGCACTGGTTACTTTTGAACGGCGGGCACTTTGTATGTAAATACAAAAGTTTTATTAAAAAAGAAAGAAGCACATTCTATATTTTTTTATATGCGTGTGTAAATTGTATGTTTTTTATTGTGCAGCTCACAAAAAGCAATTTCATTTGTAAAATGTTTGGGGGGCGCCACACGTGAACGCTGCGGCTACACTGTGCGACTGTAGCAACAGTTTCAATTAAGTGTTTAGCGGCATTTTATTGCTCGATATTTGATAGCCCACATGGGCTAATGGGCGTGACAATAAATCAATATACAAGGAATATATATATAAATATATATATATACATACATATGTATATATATTGTATTTATATGATGTATTTTAAGTAGGCCCATACACACACTCTCTTTGTGTATTTGTCTTTGTATTTGTATTTGCTTAGGCACTCGTGGATTATTAGCGCATTTGTTGGCTAATACACAATGTTGATAAAGCGGCCTGTACATAAATCACTTGCCTCAAGTGAGACCCCAATGATGGATCATAATGCGAATTGGTCTTAGCCAAAGACTCACATATGCACAAATACAAAATATATGAAGTGTAGTATGTGTATGTATGCCAATAAGATGGTAAACTTTGGCATAAATTAAGCACAAATACTCGTTAATCAAATGAATGTTGATTCGTATGTAGTCTGGCCATTCATTCACTCACACACACACACACTCATTCATATCCATTTGCCGAGCTGTCTTTTGCAACGTGTAGCCAAGTGTTTGCCATCATTCCGATTTGGATAGAAACGTAGACGTTGATGTGGAATATAAATGCACATGAATACATTTAGATTGACATTTAGATACAGTTATTTAATACCCTTTTCAAGTGTCTGTGGTGTCTGTGTGTGTGTGTGTGAGTGAGTGTTCATGATGGAGTGCGGCAAGTCTCGCATTGTAGTAGTTTCTAACCACTTGACAAGCGTTTATTGACACCAGTCACTGACCACATTGTAAACCAACTTCTATCTTCTGTCCATCCACAGCGCTGGCCGAGGAGCTCTCCAACATGATACCCGATGAGTACGAACCGCAGTTCGACAACAACACAGAGCGTGAAATAATCGCTGCCCTCGGCACCACGGCTCGCATGCATTGCCGTGTACGCCATCTGGGCGATCGTGCCGTGTCCTGGATCAGGCAGCGCGACCTGCATATTCTGACCATTGGCATCATGACCTATACCAATGATCAGCGGTTCCTCGCTCGGCACATCGACAACTCCGATGAGTGGGTGCTGAAGATCGTATCTGTGCAGCCGCGAGATGCCGGAATCTATGAGTGTCAGGTCTCCACAGAGCCCAAAATAAGTCTCGCCTACAAGCTGATGGTTGTAAGTAAGTATCGCCGGCCTCAAATAGAAGTTTTCTAGTATAATACATCTTGTAATAAGTAAATATAATAAGTCTTACATATCTTCATATAAGAGGTGTCAGCTAAAATTTGATATCGTGCCAAGTGGTGGCATCTGTCTTCTTAGATAAAAATATGTAAGAATTCAGCGTGACACAAGCTGTGAATGCTTCGTCATTAGCTAAGTTAATTTTTTTTTATTTATTATTTTAAATAATTATTTTTATACCAAATACGAAAGAAAATAAAATTCTTTTAATTTGTTTTGCTTTGACAAGCGAATGAGCTTTCTTTCGTATTTACTTATATTTTTAGTTAAGGATATATTCTTAGTTAAATAAGAGAGAAAATAAATAGGCAAAAATTAACTAGTGTTGAAGGAACGACGAAGAGATTAATTGGCATCCTGTTAACAAGAAATAGTGATAATGAGATAAAAAACAAACTAATTATGTATATATAACAAGTAAGAGTGCTCTAGTCGAGACTGCTCGACTAAGAGATACCCTGAACCCTGCGAAGATGCGATATTCAAATCATTTTACGCTTCTTTTATATATACATATACACAAACAACACATACACACACACACATGCACACGCACGCACAAGCACTTTCTCTGCTACTGCGCAGTTAACGCAGCGACTGCGCGCGGGCAGCGCTTGGGCTGCAGTATGGGCTATATTTTGGAAACTTATTTGTTGAATAGGTTTGCTTCTAGATAGACTTTCGTAATCAAAATTGTACAGCGTAATAATGGCATTCATATGTATGTATTTGCCAAAGCACAAGTCTCTAGTATTTGAAATACGTTTTTTTCAAATTTTGGGGGAAGGGGGCGTGGTATCCAAAATCCAAAAATTGCAAAATGTTTGTATTCATTACACGGATACACACAGTAAATTTGAAGTCTATAGCTATAACGGTATTCAAAAACGAAGAAAAGTTATCGATTTTTATCGATAATAAGGAAATGGGATGAGTTATCGAAAAAAAATGATAAACTCGTACTGCGTAGGATATACACGAGTATACATTTCAAATTTCAGATCTCTAGCTTTTGTGGTTTGCGAGATCACTGCGTTCACACGGACGGACGGACGGACGGACGGACGGACAGACGGACATGGCTATATCGACTCAGTTTGTCGAGCTGATCAAGAATATATATACTTTATGGGGTCTGCCATGTCTCCTTCTGCCTGTTACATACTTTTTCACAAAAACATTATACCCTGATTTCCCATTTTCAATGGGTTCAGGGTATAAAAAGAAATTAGGAAAAGCCGCTAAAGAAGAAACAATAATAATAAACAAGTCAGAAAACTCTAGCTGGGCTGCCCGACTAGGAGATACCCTGAACCCCAAATATGAAGGTTACGAGTATAAACATTTTTGACTAAAAAAACATGTTTCCGCGTCACACAAGCTCATCACAATCATCTTCACAAACAAATAGCATATTTGTAAAAAAAAAAAAAAAGAAAAAACCCTCAAACTTCGGCTGGTATCGAGCCCGAAACTTAGAATTGACGTGCATCGCTTCTACCAACAATCTAAACTAAAGTAGCAGCTGATAATTCAAACACAATTCAATCGCAATCGTGATTCTTAGAGTATACAAGAATTGAGTGTATGTGTGCGCATGCATAGGAAAAATGATTGGCGCTGTGTTACTAAACAGATTGCAATGCAATTTTCAGCATATACTCTACATATTCCAATGAATATTCACCAATTTAAGACAAATGCCAACTCTTTCACATATTGGCTATATTTGCAAATTAACTTAAATTTAGAAAACTTCCTGAAATTTGGAGCCGGTATCCAAAAGATAACAAAAATCACAACTATATAAAATATACATCAAACTTAATGCAACATTTGGAGACTCTAGCTTCAATATAACGAGATATAATTTAATATCTGAATTTCAATGAAGTTTTTAGTCGATAACATTAAAATGGGAACAGTTATCGATTTTTGTAAACAAACGTGATAAACGGATCAACTCAACTTGTTGCCCTGATCAAGAGTAGATGTAGTTTGTGGAGTTTGCCACGTCTTCTTCTGCCTGGTACATACATTTCAACAAAAGCATTATACCCTGATTTCCCATTTTTAATGGGTTCAGGGTATAAAAAGTGTAAGGCTATGTCAGGAAACAGACAATTGAGTCAGAGTATTGCGAAACAAATGTAAAAGAATAAAGAAGCAAATCAAAAGTGGGAAACGGGAGAATATGAGTAAAGCGTAACTAGGTCAAAATACGGCAAAGGCAGATATAAAATTACGAAAGAAAAAATAAAATATATTAAATTTACTTATAACTTTGTAATACTATAGTTATTATTAACAAAACTTGGTTTTGTTGATGAAAGTTTCAGTTTAGTTGGGAATTTAGTTACAATTTTACAAATCTCATCATGCTGAAAAAAAAGTAAAAACTAAAAAATAAAACTTATTCGACAACATAAACTAGCATTTAATAGTTGAAGAAATAAAACTTTTACATTTAAATTGAGATGCAAACGCATAGCATACCTTGTCGAGGGTGAATTAGAGAGTGGAAGAGGGGGCGACGCAATGCATTAGTTTAACGAGCTGTGTAGAGCCAGGTGTGACAGCGCAAAAAGCAGAAACAGAAGCAGCAGCAGCAGCAGTAGGAAATGATAATGAGTTTAGTCCGAAAAGCAACTCACGATGTAGGACAGTGTAATTGACAAATGTATTGCGTTCTATTGACAGCATCAAAGGCACAAATCCTGGCCAATCGCGAACTGTTCATCCAAAGCGGCAGCGACATCAATCTGACATGCATTGCACCCCAGGCGCCAGGACCCTACACGCACATGCTCTGGTACAAGGACACGGAACTCGTAAGCGATTCGACGCGCGGCGGCATACGCGTCATCTCCGAGCAGCAAATAAAGACGAGCAATCTGGTCATATCGCGTGTACTTCACACGGATTCCGGCAATTACACATGCTCCGCGGATAACTCAAGTGAGTGCCAGATGACCCAACATACCCAACACACCCCCTTAGACACACACACACACGCACACCATATGTATTACCTACCACGCCCCCATTCTCGTTTGCAGACAGCGACAGCGTCTTTGTGCATATCATTAAGAGCGAACAGCACGCGGCCATGCAGCATGAGCTGGGCGTCAGACTGGAAGCTGGGCAGAGCTTGTGGCTGCTGCTTGGAATGCTTCTACTGCTGCAGCATATGCCACACCCCATACTTCAGATCCAGCTCCAGCTAGTTGGGGCCTAAGCTCTTAGTAGTCGCAGCTTATGTTTGATGTCTGCTTTTGCGTTGCCCTTTGGACGGTCGGACGGATGGACAAGGAGGGTAAGTTTGCGCTGCGGCAGCTGTATGGGGACATTGCAATTGATTTCATTGCTCAATTTACAGCTCTGGTGCCTGGATAATAAGGATGATGCCACGCCCACACTGCCCACTGCTCTGCGCTGTACATAGAAGAGACGCACACCTGTGTATATAGTGTAAATCGTATTGGGTTTTTTTCCGTTTAGGCAGCTTTAAGTATTTTTATACGTAATTAAGTCAACAATAATCGATAGGTCGATTAATCGTAAATTCGTTAAATCGTGCAATCGACTAGCCCATAAGCCATAAGAGAAACGAAAATGCAAACATTAAATCGAAATAAATGTAAATAAATGTTTAATCTTAATTAACAAATGACAAAAACCATGTTGAACTGTTGCTTTGAAGGTGTGCTCAACCCATGTAGGCCTACACACACACACACACACACACACACACTTATCTATACCAACTGTCATCTAGATTAATTATGATTAATTATGCCAGTGTGAGTGCAAAATTAAATTTAAAAAGAAAAAACACACAAATGATTAAATGCAATATGAATATGTATTTTCATTGACAGCTTGGCCCGCAATGTCCACCCGATTTGAAGCCATTTCCAAGCAATTGCACAGCATTTACGACTCTGATTTTCCGCCGTAGATTCGACCCCGGGCTATAACCAAGATTATGTGACTTAATTGCACTGAGTTGCGCAACGGGTGGGGCTGGGTAGGCGTGCCACGTTGTTTCGGTAATTGAAAAACGATAAAGGTCTCTCCGCACCTGTACACTTCCTGCACATAAACACGACTATGTATGGACAAATGTACACACATAGCTGCAAATTGAACACGGCCGATGCCTGCGGCGCAGATTTGCCAACACTTTGCAACAACTCGGTAATTGATAAAAGAGAAAACTCAGTAGCGAAAAAAATATATACATTTCGAAAATAATAAATACATTTATTTGTATTTACTTGCGCTGCTTGCGATTTGACATATTTATTTCAGAGAATTAAAGGATGCATTGCCCATGCAAATAATAGTTAATAAAAAATATTGCTTAAACATTTAAAAGTTCATCAAGTTGAACAAATATTTGTTTTTGGTATAAAGAAAAATTAGAATCGTGAAATTTAAAGAGACCAAGAAACAGTCTGTCTGTCTCTCTCTCTCTCTATCTCTCTGTCTCTCTCTCTCTATCTCTCTGTCTCTCTCTCTCTCTCTCTCTCTCTCTCTCTCTCTCTCTTTCTCTCTCTAAATAGATAGATTTTTAAGAAGTTTTCCAAAGTACATAATAAATAAATGTGAAGTCATTTCTTAATTTAAGTATGCAATTTAAAAAATTTTCTTTTTATATCTTTTTTACTATAAAATTCTATGCATATTTATGATTTGCAACTTGCTGTAAAAACTTTGATGGATAATGCTCACAAAATAATTTCATATCTAATGGAAATTCATAGCGAAGTTGAGTCGGGCCACACATCAGCAATGAGCACAACTACAGAAAGTCTCGAAATTGAATTTTAATCTGACTTCAAAAGCGCACCACTTGCAGAACTTGCACCACTTGCGGCACTAAGTAGCCGCAAAATGCTTTTCTGGCTTGCGCTATAATTTGGAATACCAAAAACCAAAACTTTCACGCTGCCAAAGACGCTGCTAAGTAGGCAACACAATAGCATTAGACGGGGAGGTGCGTGGCTGGCAAGTAGTGCTTCTTAAAGTTGCAGCACAGCAAAGTAGCCAACACTTGCGCAGCGCTTAGGCTAAGGGAGATGAGTGACTGAGGGAGAGGGAACGGCTCGTACTTTGCATGAGCCAATACTAATTGAAATAAAAGCCGTTTTGAGCCGGCGCTAATAGAACAGAAAAGTGAAGTATCATACATAATGCCTAAGCGCAACCACATCCATCACAGTGCCCAAAGTAAGATATGCCCAAAGGTTGTTGCTGGCACGGCTAACATGCTGTGCGTTGGACCAGAGGCTTTTCAAATCTTTTGGGAATATTTTGCGTATCTGCAGTCGAGCGCGCTGACAAGTCCCAAGTAACATACATATTTTATACAGATATATGTCTGTATGTGCCTATTATGTGTGTCTGTGTGCTTATGTATAACCCATTGGGCCATAGCCTCAGCTCAATGAATTGCAGTTGTTGTTGGTTTTATTGCTGTTGTTGCTTCACCTTCACTCATAAATTGTTCAGCGTGAAATAAATCAAACTCAGACTCTCCCTAGAACTGGAGCCTCTGCCTGAGACGCTGTCAGTAACAAATCATGCTCAGGGCTGCGGCCCACAACAGGCTATGGCCTGTAGTCGGAGCTGGAGCCGTTGCCGTTGCCGTTGCCGTTGCCGTTGCGTTGCCGTTGCCATTGCTGTTGCCGTAGCTGATGCTGGAGCAGCCGTACACTTGTTTACGGCCTTAATACGCACAGACTCAAACAAGAAAACAAAAATTGCGTATACGCTGTGTGTGCCAGTAGCAGACGCAGACGCAGACGCAGCAGCGCTCCAACGGAAGTGCGGAAGTTCCGACTGTGCGAACACGATGACAGCAACAACAAGCGTTAAGAAACTACGGGGCGTTGTCGCTGCGCCGGAAAATATTTAATTACTAATGAGTTTTTCGTGCTGCAGCAAAATCAACATTTTCAAATACGTGGCAGGAAAAACAAGCGTGCACAAAAAATAAAAGCGAAAGCCTTGTAACATTTTTAATTTGCTAATTAGCAGGCGTTAGCCTTGCAACCAATTTGATTGATAGTCCGACACGCGGACACACACACACACACACACACACACACATACATACATACATATATAAGCTAGCTGATCACACAATTCATTATTCAGTTAGTGCTGTTAGTCAATTGATTATCAGGTATTATGCTTGACAAATTTCTATCAAGCTCTGCCTCTGTCCTGCCTCCAAGGCAACCAATTGGTTTCAATCCGATGAATATTTGCTGGCTCACTGCGTAGCGGCGGGGTGTGCACGGAAGGGAAGGACAAGAGCTGGCGGGTGTTTGGCTATAATATATTGTATGTACATGCATGTGTCATGATATATAGTACACGCACATTGACACACAAATACACACACACACACACACACACACACACACACAGACGCACTCGCTCATACGTACACACGTGAATAAATTATGATTGGTATTCACGCAAGTTTGGCAAAAACAATGACAACTCTTAACATTTAAAAAGGCCTTAGTCATCGTTGTCGTTAACTTATCCAAGAAAAAAAAAACAACAACAACAACAACCAGCGACACACTGGAAGCTGAAAAAGTTTATCTTTCGATATTATTGGGGCATAACTTTGCGGGTCATAAATCAAATTAGATGCCCGCTGACACTTAGCAACACATAAGAAATGCAAACGATTTTATTAAATATATAATGCAAACCGCAAAGTCTACAAAAAAACCAACCAACAACAACAACAAAGGTCAGATTGAATCAGTAGAAATACTCTGCCTAGAATTTTATTTGTTTTTGGCTAGAGTACATATATTACAGTTTTTTTCTATGCCAACATTGAAATGCTCTTTAAGATAAATCATAAATGAAAACCTTAAAAAAATCGAAAATTTATTTATGCTTAAAATATTTATTTTAATTTACAATAAATCTTATTTAGCCCTCGTTTCATAGTTCAAATATAAGAAATTATAATATATATAATACAAATTTCAATGTGTACATTTGATGTTCATATATGCGAGATCTCAGTGCTGCTTTGGTATGAACTCATGTCGAACCGCTTAGGCTTGAAATTTGATTTACTTACATGAAATTTGTTTTTAAAACAAATCATACATTAAGTAATTATTATTGAATGCTGAAAAACATTATTATAAAAACGTATAATTTATATTTTATTTATAATAAATTTATGAAAATATTTGTTTAAATTATCAGCCAATTTAACGAAGTTACTAAAATCTATCAAAAAAATTTTAAAGCAAAAATATCTAAAAGATAATGTTTATTATTTTATTTTATGAGAACTTTAAATTGTATACAAAAGTAATCTCTAAAATACATTTGAAGAATCAATTTGACTAAATAATCGTAGAGAACTTTTTACAAACGCTACATATGAGATTAAATAGCAAACGTGCCCCAAGCAAATCAATTAAACTGAGCGTAAAAGCGTTAGAAAACATTTATCATGCGATTTGCTCAGCCCGAGAAGGCTTTAAGTTGGCAACGACTTTTGCACAGAGAGAGATTTAAGTGATTTGCTGACTGGCTTTAAAATCCAAGTCAGTTTCGAGGGTAATAAATGGCCTGGCACTATTTGAATAGCCTCAGCACGAAAATCAACATTTTCGGTTTGCTTTCGTTTGGTTTTGGGTTTTTTGGCTCTAAGTTGGGGTTTGCGTTTGGGCTTGGGTTTTAATTTAAGTTTTGTTTTAACAGCGCACAAAAGTGCAAAGTGTCTGCAATTTCAGTTGGTTTTCATTTTATAGAAACCGCCATCATTTTTTATTTTTGTTTTTTTTTTTTGCATTTGATTTTGTAGCTCGTTACTGTCAGTTTGTTGCATGCGACACGCGATGGTCGCGACGGAGTTTTGTAGGCCGTTTTAGAACTGGGCCCCAAGCTCCGTGGCCTTTGCATTGGCTGGCAGCTCCAGCTGCGAACATTTGCTGCAATGCCTGCCGCATGTAGTTTAATCTTCAAACAAAATCGTTTGATCCATATCGCACAACCTGGCCGAAGCAGGGAGTAAGAGCTAAATATAGAAGGGGTCAGCGGGGGATCAATGTGACAGCTAACTGCACGCTACAATTGCACCCGCTGGCAAGAGGTTAATTTCCCCTAGGAAGCGCACAACTCAATAACCTTAAGCAGAGAGCAAGAAATAGGGCGCTAAGTAAACCACAACATTAAGAGGACGTATAAAGATGAAAAAGGCCAGCATTTGGGCGTTGAGAGGATGCTGCCCCACCTGGTCCACACAGCCGAACAATATGAAATTACCGCTCTGAAATGTGAACCACCCGCTGAGATTTTATAGCAGTCAACTTTGAATTATTAAATATGTATTTTCCAGCCAAACGCCAAAGCCAGAAATAGCGCCAGAACAAGCAAAAGCGAAGAAACCTCTAAATGTGCTTCAACTTTTCGGTTACTTTCTTGTGTATGCGTGTGTGTATGTGTGTGCGTACGTATGTGTGTGTGGGCGGGAAATTGCCAGGGAAATAATTTGAAAAATTTCCCAAATGCCATAAATGTGTGCTATAAAAAGCTTGTGCAAGTTTTGAAAGCTTTACTACTGCGACAGCCTGGCCATATTGCCAGTGCTTTACACATTGGAGCTTTCCGCCAAAAGCTCAACTTGGCGCATAATGAGCACAGCTTTTGAAAAACATAATGAGCTGCAGCTTGTGACTAGCCTGCTCTGCCTCTTCAGCTCTGATAAAATAGAAGCTACAAATGACAGCCCATTAGCCAGTTATTGCGACAGCCTGACGGCCAAAAGCACTAAGCACATTAACAGCTTTCGCTGACTACAGCCGGCTCATAAATATGCACCCAAGTAATTTTCATTAGACCCAACTCTAGGTTCCCTTAGCCTTATGGACATTCATCACACACAAATACACATATATTTATATACCTATATATGTATGTGTATAGGTGTGTGCATATTTATAAGGGTGCGCCTGCTAAAAATAGCTTCATAAACATAAATTCTCATCTCTGTTGCATTTCCTCGATCGTCGTTTCTTTTCCCTTTTTGACTATTTTATCTTTTCGGTGTCTACATAATTTCTTTCCGTGTGTACGTGTGTGTGTGTGTGTGTGTGTGTGTGCGTATAGACAAACTGCACTGCGCAAAAATGATACGTAGCATTGCCTTGTTTATTTATCAAAGCACAGCTGACATTTTTCAGTTTGCTTATTTATTTACTTTGCCGTGCTGTCATACATGCGCTTTGTGTGAGGAGTAGAGAGTAAATGTTGCAAATACTTGTTATTTCTTTCTTTATGCTCTCTTGAACTATTTTTTTTATTGAGAGAATCGAACATTTGCTTGGCTGTTTTGCATTTAATTATCGCACTGATTTGCTTTACACTTCCGCTCGAAGTGTCATCTGCAAACTTACTTATTCTTTATTAAAAATATACTGATTGTGTGTTTTATGAACCTGATGGGGGCATATTAGCTGCATGATGCCAGAAGTGCACAATATTTACTTAAGCTATTGCCACATAGTATGCAAATACAAAATGCATATAAATATATATATGTAAATAGATATATATATATATATATATATATATATATATATATATATATATATATATATATATATATATATATATATATGTGCATATATATATATAATAATTTGAATTGGCTCTGTTTTCATTTCCTCAAGTTCCTGCAAGGCTCTTTATCATCTGTTTTAATTGAAGCAGTTCTCTCAAGCAGTTTACTGCTTGACAGCTCTAATTTATATGCATATTTGAGCAACATTTTGCATTATTTATTTATATGCATGCATTTGTTAGGGCATTTGATGTTTCGCAGCACGCGCTCAGCTTTCCGTTAGCTCAGCTGTTGTTGTTTTTGTTGTTGCCTTTTCTTGCAGTGCATGCAGCTTGCAAGTGGCTGTTGCCATTACGCTAGTCGTCGCTGCCGCTGCCGCTGCTGCTGCTGCTGCTTCTGCTGTTGTTGTTGTTGTGTGTAGTTACTCTTATGCTTGTTCTCGTGGCCGTTATACTGAGTCGGTTTTTTCATTTGCAGCTTCGGGGCTGCCATAATTTTTTTCATTTCTTTCGTTTCAGTTTTTTTTATTTCTGGTCTTTTTTTTAAGTTTTGCACAGTTTGCACGCATCGGTCCGTAAATTTATGCATTTGGCTATGCGAGCGTAATAAACAAGACCTTCAACCGACGTCGTCGACGACGTTCCGCTCCTGCTCTTGCTCTCACTCACTCGCTCGCTCCCCATCTCTGTCTGGCTTATGTCCTGGTCAGGTCGCTGTAGCTGTCGCTGTCGCTGTCGCTGTCGCAGTCGCTGCTATGTTTGGTCACTTCCATTGCCGGTGCTGCCAGACTTTTATTTTTATGCGTAGATATTAAATGTGTTTCCTGGCACTTTATTCTTTAGCTGTTGCTATTGTTTTTTGTTATTGTTGCTGTTGCTGTTGCTGTAGCTGTTGGTGTTGCTGTTTGTTGTTGGCGTATTGTGCCATTTTGCACCAACACCGGCGTCGACAGCGCTGCCAGCGTCGGCACATTGGCGCAAATGTGCGGATATCATTTTGAAAAAAAGGCGCAAAAAGTGAAAGAGAACCCCCGGTAGCAAAAAACGCCAAAAGCTCAAAACGCATAAATAGGCAAGCCGACTTTGTGGCTAAAATGGGGCTAAAATGGCTGCGGCTGCTACTACGGCAATGGACGCTCTGCTATATGATTTGAGCAGCAAGTCATGGCCACAGTTTCTATGTACAAAAAAAAAATAAAAGAAAAAATAGAAAAGAAAAAAAACTACGAGCGCACATAAAACTTTGCCAATTTCAATAACAACATTTCATTTTCAGTACGCAGCTCCGCAGTCCGCCGCTCAGCCAAAAACGCACACTGGGGAGCTCGCGCCTCGACTCGACTCGACTCGACTCGCATCGAAGCTATTGCCCGGCTTTATTCTTCTTCTTCTTTTTTATTTTTTGAGGGTTACGCCTTGGCGCCAGTGTGCGTTCTGCAAATGCAATGCTGACTGTGCCACTGACTGTCATGCCACACCACATGCCTCGGCTCCCCTTCGGCTGCTCCTTCGAACCGCTGACACCACAATGCGCGCCGCTGAAAGGAAATTCATAAAAATGTTAATTTTTCCGCCGGAAATATAATTTATGTAAAGCGCAGCGGGTGACCCAAGGTATGGTTGGGGCTGTGCTGAGCAGCAGCAACAGCAGCTACCGATTGCAGCCTGAAAAATATATCCGGTGCGAATTACAAAATACAATCCGCGCAGTTGAACCTCAACTGAATATTGCCTTACAATAAAATGCACATTAATTTGCATATAATTCAAGCATTTTTTCCGCACAAATATGCATGAAATACGACCGCGCCCACAATTATCTAATTAATGCAACACGCCCCAACACACATGCACAGCTGCCACAGCAAGAGCGTGTGTGTGTGTGAGTGTGTGTGTGGCTCATTGTTAGCATTGCGGCAACATTTTCAAGTTGTTGCCATGACCATTAATCTTAGCAAGAAGGTAATTGCTTAGCAATTACCCTTCTGCAGCTTTGCCCCCCACTCCCTGGTCTAGGCTACCCACTTTCTCCTTCCCCCTGGCCAGGCAGTTGACTTAAACCCATTCCGCACGCCATGATGCAAAACCCAAGCCCATGTCCTGGCCAATGCATAACCACGGGGTGCCGCTTCTACTATCTCTTTCTCTGTATGTGTGTCTCTCTCTCTCTTTCTTTCTCGCTGAATCTCTCCTGCTTTGTGTTGCTCTCCCTCACTCTAGCTTTATCTGACTCTCTGTGTGCCGCTTTGTCGCTGTTGCTGTTGCTGTTGCTGTTGCTGCCGCTGGCTCTGCTGTGGTTACATTTCAGCGGAAGTCCCACGCAATGCCCGCCGGCAACAGCTGCAGGCAACCAGCTGCCCCCTTACATCCCCACTACGCCCCATTGTTGCTCGCTTTGCCCACACTATGTACGACAATGTCGGTACATAACACGACCCGCGAATGCTCCGACTCCAGCTGCAGCTCCTGCTACAGCTGCATGTCCTGAGCTCCGAAACGTGGCCCTCGTCATGCTGCGCCTGCATTGTGTTAATGCTTTTTGTTAAACTGCAAGGAGTTGCGCGAAACGTTGCCGGCTGATAGGGGCGAAGGGTGACTGGAGGCGTTGGCAAGCGACACGACGTACAGCCGGCCGAATGAGAAGCAATGAGGAGCTATGTAGTGCTCCATTGTGCAGTTTTGCAACGTGTGTTGCTTTTTGCAAATGTTTGCAGCACACACACATTCTCACACAAAGAGAGAGAAAAGCGCAACGTTAACAAACACAACAACTACAACAACAGCTAAAGCGAAGGCAACATTTGAAGATACTTTAAAATTCGTAGCATAAAATGCAGCTTGCCTAAAACAGAGAGCAAAGCAAAAGAATTTCAAATCTGAATCAGCATTTGCATTTGCATGCTAAAAACAAAAAACACGAAACGAAAGAACAAATGTAGTTTAAAGTGAACTCGTTCCACTAATCGGTTTAACGAACGTACCACTCGCAGCAACAAATTGTACAAGACTTTTTACATAACCCACTTTGCCGAAACTAATCAAAAGAGTTGGCTGTACACTTGAAATGTTTGTTAAATTATTCACAGTCGGAAAGTTGGACAAATTATGTAAAACACCTGGATGGAAATAGGGGAAAATGCCCCAAAAGTTAATTAGTTTGCCCGTTGCTTAGGTGCTTAAATATTCAAATAAAATACGAAATTGATTTGGTTGCTTATGCCATGGAAATGAAATAAAACTCAGACCTAACCAAACATTGCTTGTAGAATATACTCGAATGTGCATAAAATTTATGAATTTCCTTCGAATAAAAATGTTGAACATTTTGATCTTAAAAGTACGCACATCACATGGTTGCATGTTTTTAATTGAATAAATTGAGAGATTCATGGATATTTACTACTGCCCTAAAAAGTAGGCTATGAAAAAGTAAAGAAAAGCCTTCAACTGTTTGGCGAGAACTCTAACACTTGTGGACTTTGAATATATTAAGCTTATCAAGTTCAGCAAGTGGAACTCACATTTGGATAAGGGTCATGTATTTCATTAGCTCAAATTCATTTGTGGTGAAGTAAAAATAGCTTCAATTAACATATAATATCTTGAATAAATTAAGTCTGATTTGTTTAAGTAACGAATACTTTAAGCGTTTAAAGTTTATAGAACTTATTCCCATGTAAAGTTTATAGAACTTATTTCTGTGTCAAGTTTATAGAACTTATTCCTATGTAATTGTGAATGGAAATTTTATTATTAGTTAGTCAAAGGCTATGTATTGATATTGATTATTGAGTGTCTGAAAATATCTTAAATATCCAAATAACATGACAGGACTAGGTTAGCCAATTGCAAATCCTGCATATTAAATATACTGTTTAATTTCAATTTCAATGTCTGTAATATTCAGCTAAATTAAAAATGTAATGAAACCTTGCTACGCATGCCACAGTATACTGTTGATTGAACTATTTTCATGCAAAACAACAGCGTTTTCTACTTACCGTAAATATTCAATAACCAATTAGTAATTATAGCCTTTAAAATAACTAGCACATCTGTAATGGCTTTTCATTGTATTTTTGCTGCTCCTTTACTTCACCTTTATTTAATAATTTAAATAGAGGATTCCAATTTTGCTTGTTTTAATGCCATATGTTGGCAATTAAATGAAGCAATTGCCATCGGATATCATTTCTTGTTCATGCTAATGAGATTTTTACATATACACAGCGCAGAGCTAAAATGACAGCATGTTAAAACAATTCCTGCTGTCCAGCTTAATAGCTGGTTAATTCTAGACTTAACGCTGTATAATGGCTCACTTTATTCTGAAATAAATATAAATTGTCGACACAATTAAGTTGACTCATTTGCAAGTCAGTTACATTCAAACTAGTTCGTTGGGTCTGCGTGGAACCTTTTCAATGGCTCTCATTACTTTTTGTTACGGGCACGCATTGTCAATGGAAACAGAGAAGTTTAAGCAGAAAAAAAATGTTAAAGTTGCCTAACATTAAAGATCAAGACAAAGAGATACCCTGTTACCAAGCCAAAAATAGCTGCATGTAATCTTATGAGTTCTGCGAAATCTGCAAAATATTAATTTACTTTACTTAGCTGTATATATAAAATAAATAAAATTAGCTTTAAGAAACTTGACACAAATTAAAAAATATGCATTAAGAAAGATCCACGTATATATTGAACATATTACATTCTTCCAATATATATATATACCTTGCTTGCATAGGTCATAAGAATAAACCAAATTAAAAAATTCCTGGAAATAAAACGAGAACGAGAATGGAGGACTTGAAAGTGAGATAACGCGTACAAATTACAATTGAAGTCATGAAAGTAAAAGTTGAGTGTCATTGGCAAGCACTTAAAGATAAGCAAAAACTTTGTTCCACGCTTTTTCTATTGTGCTTAGAAATATTTCTGCTGACCTTTTTGATTTGTATTTTTTAATTACCCAAAGGGCAAGAGTCAAATACCGAAGAGAAAACAATTTGAGATAGTGATATATACATATTTGTATGTATAATAGAAAAATCACTTTAATTTCATTAATGTAAAGCGTTTTCAGTGTGTGTATGTGTGTGTGCCTGGTTATATAACACAAGCAAAAATCTGTTAGGTAAATACCTCTCTGCGTCAACTAAACTCTGGCTGTCAGAAAGTTTTTGCAAGCGCCACCTAGTGTGCATATCTTTAGTTATTGCTGTTGTTGTTGCTGGTGCTGTTAGTTGCTGTTGTGCACACACATACACACACACATACACACACACACACACAAACACAAACACTAATACACACACGCACACAGACAGAAACTTGCAATTTTCCAATAAGAAAAGGTAACGCCGAAAAATTGTTCAAGCACAAACAACGCACGTTATAATATTATAAAACGGCAGCAGGAGGCCAACTTACTGAAGCGATAAAGTCAGCTGGGATGGGAGTGAGCGGTAGCTGGTGGGGTTGGCTTACTAGACAGTCCCATCAAGAACTAAAACAGCTGCTCTTTGGACAATGACTGGGCCACACACACAGTGACAGGATGAGCAGGAGTTTGGGCCCGCTGCTGTTGTCGTTTCGAAAGCTGGTTCTGGTCTTGGTCTTGGTCTTGGTCTTGATTCTGGTGCTAGTGTTGGCGCTGATGCTGGGTCTGTTTCTGCTCAACCTGCTGCAGCTCCTGCAGCCGTCCTGCCCAGGCAACAAATCGTTGAAATAAATGAAGCGCACTGGGCGAAATCAGCAAAAGTTTTCTACAATTTTTCTTCACTTTGCAGCAGGCAGTTGCTTCGGCTGCTTCTCCACCTACCCCGCCTTCGCCTCCAGGTCGCATCTTGAAGTTGGTTTTACTTTTGGCTCTGCGACATTTACGGATTTCGGCTAACGCTTAAACCCCAGCCCAACCCATCCATTGTTGACTTACAAATTTAGGTTGCTCGACGCAAAAGTTTGTTTTGAATTGTAAGTAATTTTTGATACCTTACATACTTACGTTGCCAATAGGTAGAGCTGTTTCTATTTGGAGCTGGGCTACAGTGAATCGAATTTCTTTGGTCTGGGGGCAGTCAGTCAATCAATTAAAGCTAAAGCCATACCGCCCCTATGCCCACGCCCACGTGCACGCCCAAGCCCACGCCCACGGCATCTCGGCAAAACTTATGGCTAGGTTAAAAGTAGCCCCCCTAGTGTTTCTTGTTCCAGTTCTTCCATTAAGTCTCATAAATTTATACATAACTGTCAAAAGCAATTGCCCTTAGCTTTTGCAGCAGTTTAAACTTCGATGATATATTTGTATATGGTATATATGGTATATGTGTACATATATATATTTCCTTTATATACATGCATAAGTACATATAAATCTTAACAGCTCTAGTAAATGGCGTATGTGCGCGGGTCGATCCAACAATTGTTGTAAATTTCATATTTTAAATCAAATATATTTAACATAAATGTTAAAAGTAAAGTGAACAGGTCTATATATATACATATATATATTTATATATATGAAAAACTAGTCCTGGAGTTCTATTTTATCTCAAGCCTATTGAACGTCAAATGAAACATTTGGTAAATTAGCACATTTCCAAAGTTTTGCTCGTTTACTAAAGATATATCTGAGGCGCTGCTAGCCTACAGCTTATGAGCTAATCATAGCACACAATCTCTATTATGTTATAAGAACCTACATCCCGCCTGCCTCAATTCCTTGCAATATGTTAAACGTTTTAGGCAGCCCTCGAGTGTAATGCAAATCGGCATTTTGTGAGCTGACAATAGCAGATATCGTGATATTATTGTTGTGGTTGTCGTTGCCTTTGTCGTTGTTGTTATTATCGTTGTTGTTGTAGCTGCTGTTGTGGTCTGGCGTACTCGTTGCTCTATTGTCTGGTTTCCAACATGGCAGGCCTATAGAGTGTAAGTGTGAGTCTCTCTATGTGTGTGTGTGTGTGTGTGTGTGAGCGTGTGCCGCCTTTGGTAGTGTATGTGAGCGTGTGTGGCACTCAACATGCCAGTCAATTTATACTAATTGTAAGTGTCAGATACATTTGTCAAAATTTAAGTTATGGTTGCGGCTCGGGCTGCTGTTTTGCGGTTTCCCCAGCGGATCGTTGTCCGTGCCTCGTGTCCTGTTTTCTCGCTCTTGTTATTGTTGTTGTTTGTCAGGAAAAATTGTTTATTGTTAAATATGTGCTGTTAAGGAACTTGACAAAAAGATATATATACGTACTCGAGCACGACCCACGCAACAGCCGCAACGCAAGTCCACTTTTGATGACAACTTTCAAGCAGGTCCTTAAATGGTATTGCAGCCTGCTTACCGAGCGCACAACTTTTGGTCCATTCGCTGACAAATTTCTGTGCAGAAATACAACAAAAAACGTAAGTTTTATAAGCTGCTTAGCTGCTAGTTGTGATTAGCACACAGAATTCCACAGCAGCTTGTGGCTGCAACGCCCTGCGGCTTCCATTAGCAAAAAAAAAAAATTAAATAAAAACCACTTTGCAAAAAAGCAAATTCAACACTCGAACAGCCCACAACAACCAGCAAAAAAATTGAAATAAAATCTGCACACAGCAAAAAAAACACTCACGTCTAATAAAAAACATATGAAAAATCCGTTTGCTCTAGTTACAAAGAAGAGGTAATACTCTTTTAAAAATAAAGTAGATTCTTAAGCTCTTTTAGTTTATTAATTCATTTTTATATAACATAATTATATTTTCTTTTTTTACAGTTTTTAAATATGTATAAATATTATAGCATTTTTCACCGCAGAAAAATTGAAATTAATAAAAAAAAATGTTTAAAATACCTATTAAAAGTTTTTCAGCCAGAACAGCTTTTGAATCACAATTAATATTTCAATCGTCGTAATGCTATGTAGCTTGCAAATAATATTTTATTTTATTATTTTAACGAAACTCCAAAAATATTTAATAACTACAAATGATTTTTTTTTTAAATAAGTAATATGTAGTTGTATTAATAACAATATTATTATTATTAAAGTTTATTGCTACGTAATATTTATATTTTGAAAGCTTTTCCAATAGCTTAAGCTTTTTGAAATATTTAAAAAATATAAATATATTAAACAATTTTCATTCGAATCATTGTAACAAACTTAAGATCGTACGGTAATTGTTTTTTTTTTTTCATTATTTTTCAATTCTCAGCTACCAAACGCTTTGACTTAGCAAAACTGCCTGATTATGTTTTTGGTATTAGCATGTGGCAAAAAGTTTTTTTTATTTAAGGTTTTCTTTTTTTTTATGTGTGTTTTTTTGGCGGGTGGCTGGTTAGCAGTCGGGTTTGTGAAAACCGCCACCTCTACCGCCCGTCCCACTGCTTGGCAAATTTAAATGTTTTTAGTTAAAGCGGATTAAAAGTTCGCTGCACGCCGCACATACATAACCCATGGAGTCGCCCAGTTACCCAGCCGAGACCTGCTTCTGCGCCAACCACGCGGTCCAGCTGAAGTCGGAGATGGAGGTGGGGGCGCGACCCCTTCAGCTATAACCATGTGGCCTAGTTTGGCCCTGGCTGCTGCTCTGCTGCTCAGGCTAACCCCGTGCATAATTAACGTGGCCAAGCATTTGGACCGCTTTTTAGCCCAGAGAAATTGATGGCCAATACGAGCGGACGTAACGGACGGCAGGACAGAGGGGCGGGCAGACAGACAACGCACGCCTTTTATTGGCAGGATATAAATTATGCACGCGCAACCCAAAAACTTGTAAGCCGCTGGCTAAAATTTTGATTGTCTTTTAAGAACTATGCAAGGCGCTTATCATAAAAGGGGGCAAAGGCGCAGAGGGATGGTGACTGTCATAAATTGCGCGGCTTACAATTGAAAATTAAATAGTGCGCTATGGATTATGGCCCATTGACAGGCTGGACAGGCGCTGATTTAAGGCAGAATCACATAGCATTTGCAATTGATTTAAAAATCCTACACAAAAGCCGGCGCTGACGTCGCTGCCGGCATTGACGCTGACGGCGACTGCACACTGTCAGGATGTCATTTGAAGGTACCCGACCAAAACCCCTGCCTGCCCGCTAGCCCCCCAAAAACCCCTTCCGGCGCAATGCAGCGATAACCGACACACAGCCAAAGTGTGAACCGTTGTTGTTGCTGTTGTTGTTGCTGCTGCTGCTCTCACTGTTGTTGTGCAGCAAACAAAAATCGCAATTCTGCGAGCTCCGGTCTTGCTGGGTTATATCACAGGTGCCGGGCAGGGTACAGGGCCAGGGCTGGGGGTATTGAAGGGTAAGTGCTTGCTGCAAACGGTTACAGTTTTCAATAAATACTTTTGCCTATATGTGCGCCAGCTATCTATGTGTGCGTGTGCGTGTCCGTGTGTGTGCCTCGATGTGTGGCCAAAAAGTTGTTCATTGCTTGCTTGACGGTTCCCCAGGCTTTTACCCTTGTTTTGTGGCCAACACATTGCGCTTTGGCACGATATTTGTACAGCACTTGGAAACTACTTTCAGTTCATCATAATGCACACAATTCATAATAGTGCAATATATAACTAAATCGATATGTTTAACTACTTTTTGGACACGCATTAATCACGAGTGGCCCTGTTCGCATACATTGAGTCGATTTCGGGGAACACCTTTCCTTTTTCAGCTAATAGAGAGGCAGAGCGCAGTCAGTCTTCGTGTGTGGGCGTGATTGTATGTGAATTGCTTCGTAAAAACTTAGTAATTGGAATATAATGAGTAACTGGGAGTGTGGCCAAAAATCAATGAATTAATGAAATAGCATTATGTGGACATGTGTGGTAGAGTGACAAGCCTATGAATTATATAAACGTATTTATTACGAATATGTCATATTTATGATATTACATTTGATAGAATTCCATTGAGAGCTTTTCAATTTATAAAATGTTTTTTATTGCAAAATAATCAATTGGTTAAGTCTGATTGAATTTTATTTCTGATATGAGTAAATTGAAATATCTTTATGAGAACTCAAAAATTTGGTCAGCTTTCAGCTGAAACGAGAAAAATAATTAGACTAAAATAAAGTCATAAATGAGCGTTAAGTGTCATAATTAGAGTTTGAAGGCAACATGATTGATGATAATTACACACCGCAAAATATATGGTTACTTCAGCACTTAAGGAAAGTCGGCTAGCATATGCTAGTTATTGATTGAATTTATATTTGTATATCTAAATATACATTTGTATATTGTTTATCTATCTATCACTCAAAGCCGAATGTATGTCGTTCCAGACATTAACTTTTTGGAATTTGTTGTCGTCTCTTTTCTGCGATCAGCCAATGATCTTAAATCATTTCAGCAACGATATCTTTATATTTATGTAAATATTATACACTAAACTCTACGCAATCTTAAAATATTTAAAAATATATTAAAAATATATTTAAATTATAGATATGCAATTTGTTATAAATATTATTCCTTATTCCTTTATTATTCTTTAATGAATTTCGATTTTCAGAGCATTCCGCGATTCGGTTCGCTGTAAAACTAATTTTCTTCTCTTTCCGCATAGTATGTTTTTTTGTTTTCCACGTTTTTTTCCTGTGTCGACTGCTCATTTCCATGACGCGCAGTTGGCATTGTACGAGGCGTGCCCATAGGGGGCTGGAGGCGTGGCGTGTGCTGGAAAACTTTACGCTTTGTAATTGTGTAATTATGGGAAATTAAAACTGTTGGCAAAACTTTCTGCACACGTGGGTCCGTGGGCGCAACTGGGACGGGCTGGGTTGGCATTTACTGATGAACGGAAAGTTGGATGCCTGCGCTTCGCATGTGCGGAAATCTGCATAGATAATTTTTCGGGTAGAAATCGATAAATGTTTGTAAATGCAGCACTTTCTAGCTAGTTAAATGTGTGGATGCGATTGTGTGTGTGAGTTTATATATGTATTTGAGGGGTTCCTGGTTACAGGGTTGCCAGTGCTGCCAGATCCATAGCAATGGCGCATTCAGTGTTCGTTTTTATGCAACTGCTTTCAATGAGTGAGCGATTTATGTTAAGTACACATGCTCTCATTGGATTCCATTGCACATACAGCAGGCACACACGCACACACTTGCATACACTCTGAGGCACACACACATAAAGGACATCTGCAGAAAATGAGTGTCGCAAACACGCAAACAGATACAAGGACAACAAGCAGAAGAAGAAGAAGAACGTGTGTGCCCCATAACAATAAAAATTTATTTTCAACTTTTTATCTCAGCCACACCGCTCAGCCCCCGCTACTCGTAGCGCAGTCTGCCCAGCTGGGCCGGAAGCAGCCCTCCAGTCCGGCACTTGGTCCGTCCTTCTGTGCATACGTATACATATTATTATAACGCATACGCCTAGGTGTACCAGAGACATTCCGCACCGAAACTCAGCCAGCTCATACACCACATACGCCTCATCCTCATCAGCTATCATGAATTGTGCTTAACTGTTTTCTGCTTGCAAGCGAACATGTGTGTATAAATATCCCGACGCCTGCAGCACAGGACCATCAAATTGTATTTGTAGCCAATACAAATGAGCATACGCCAGCCCATTTGCCAAGTCATTTGGGCCAGTCAGTCAGACATTAAGGCAGTTGTCCACATCCCATCAGCCCGCCAACCGAACGCCCACCGCACATTTGCCCGCTGCAATCTATGTATTTCACTTGGTCCAGCCTCCAGCCAACATGTCGTGAGCCAAAATAGAGCGATTCCGTCTGGCAGTTAACCCACTAACCAAGGAAATATTTTCTGAATTTACCAGAGACACAACCAAAGCAACAGCAGCTATAGCAACAACAGTAGCAACAGCAACAGCAACAGCAGCATATCAAAATATATTGACAACCCTGAGCCATGCTAGCAAATTAGGTTAGGTTACGCCCACATTCAAGTTGATTTCTGGGAAGAGAAAAAATCTCATTTTAATATAGGCAAAGAAGTTCAGAAAGAAATATGCAAATGAGTTAAGGGATAGCTAATATAAGCTTTTCTTGAGCACCAAAGCATAGTTGGAGCTGAAACTGAAACGAAGATGTAGAAAAAGAAAATTGAAAAAAATTATTTGCCTAAATTAAAATCTTATGGGGCTGAAGCATTAAAATGGGGGAAACGTCTTGTGCTTGAGAGAAACAAACTCAAACAAATATATACATATTTATATATTTATATATATATATATATATATATATATATATATATATATATAATATATATCCATATATATTCACAGAAGTCGTTCGAATACCATTTTTTATTCCATTTCCATTGTTATTCACACAGATTAATGCATTAATTACAAAAAATAGTTATAAATCTAAATTTTTCAATCCAAAACTGTCAATAAATAATCGAATTAGTAAATAGAACGCAAACTTTATTAATGTGAACAATCGAACAAAATGTTTTACAAATTTTGCCCCTACTTATTAGTAAGCCGCTTTACCAACCTCAGCTGCCAACGGTTTATAATGATTTTGCCTTTATCTATGCAATAAATTAATTTCATTTAAATATAACAAATGCAAATATGATGAATGAATAATAAAGATTATCATTTTACTGAAACGTGTTAATTACAAATACCCAGAAAACTGTTCATGCCAACTGCAGCAAGCATAATTGCCATGTCACGTAGAATCAATTAAAAATTCACAAACGGATTAAATATTTATGTCCCTATAGAAATATAAATATTTTCATATTTATCAATATGTATATATATTTGAGTGAAATGCTTGCATAAGTAGTTTGGCAAATCTGATTGGTTAAAGCCGCTTGATAATTCAATCGCACAACGACTGCCGAGCAGCTGCCAGGCCTTCCGGTGACAGCTTACCTCAAGCCACGCCCACTCCTTCTTCAGCTGCAGCTAGGTTTGTAGTTGTAGTTGCTGCTCCCATTTCTATGCCAACTCTCAGCTGAGCAGCTGCTTTGCCCCACCCATTCGTCATCGCAGCTGGCTGCAATTTGTTGCAATGTTGCATGTCAGCTTAGTTCTTGTTCGGTTTTTTTCCAGTCTTTCAGCGGGTACATCGTATTAAGCATCGGAGACATTTCTGCCCGTTTGGTTTTTCCTACGCTAATTGGCACTTTTTCGACTCGAGTGCAAAGCTCTAGCGGAAATCTGACATTTTAAATCGGCCAAAGCTGATTTAGCGTCTGCTGCTTTTTTTTGTGTAGGCTCATAAATTTTAATACGGCTTCAAACATTTACCCGTTAGTAGCAACCTGGACACGAGCGCGGCCAAATGTGCTGGCCACTCCACTGGGCACACACACACTCACTCACTCACTCACACGCACGCATGCACACCCACACATAGCTTCTATAGACGCATTTACGCACACCGCAATAATCCCTGGCATAAACATTGGCAAATCCGTTTGCGTTTTGTACAAACATGGTTAAAACGTATTGGCAACAAAATGCCAAAGCTGCCTAGGCCAGAACCAGGGTTAGTCACGGTCTAAGGGGCATGCGTGGCAAAGGACGGGACTGGCGGAGTGCGGCTTGGATAGGGCTAACAGCTGCACAATGAGCCAAGTCGACAGAAAAGGCAGACGATTATTTTGGCACGTGGGCGCGTTTGTTAGCATTAAGTCATAAAAACGTGTCCCATGGACACAATCACACGCACACACGCACACACACATATACATAGACACACACGCATTCTCTGTTTCTCTCACACACATGAGCACCCGCTTACAAATGAGCTATAGGGCCAAGTCATTGCCCATTTTCTATGCAGTCTGCAAAATGGCCAAAAGCAAAGCACAGACCAAAACATGCCAAATGCTGTTGGCCCGCCCGCTACACCTCGCCACGCCCCCAGCAGCCCCCAGCTACATCTGCTGCTGCCAGGTGTATTGGCACTTTGGCTCCTTATCGCTGCGCACAATTCGACAAGTCGCAAAGTCTCCTCAGTCTCCCAGCCACCGGCTTCTCCCCACACAATAGCAAACACTTGTTAGGGGAGCAGTTGGGCCCGCCCCCTCCTAGTCTCCAAGACAGCTGCTACTGCTGCTGCCGTTGTTGCGGCTTTCAAACTACGCAGCTTAAAAAGGTTTGGGTCGGGACTAAGGCGCGGTGCGGTGCCTGCAGCTGTCGCCGCTAAGGACTTGAGCAACATTCAAGGCTTTATGATGCCCTATAATCAGAGTATAATGCAAAAGGAGCTGATTGAAAAGTGAGAAGATAAGATATATAAATACTTCAGTTATATATATATGTAAATAATTATGAACACGTTCATCCTCACAATATTAAGCGGGTGTCCTTTAACTTACTTTGAGAGATTTATATATAGCCCAAGATCATTGAAAATATTACAGTTTCAGTCATGGAATGTACGTACTGTGACTATCTTACATCTTATTTAAAATATACTATACTTACCTGTCGTACAACATAGACCGCTATATTCTGCAATTACAGGGTATTTCCAGTGCGTGCTCAGTTTTTATTTACTTATTTCATTTTGCTTGCAGCTTGCTTTGTTTTTGGTTTGCAGCTCTTATCTTATTATTTCGCTTATTGTGCTTCATTCACCATCAGTTTGGAATGCAATAAACTTCTAATTGGCCTTATTTGTGCACATTAAAGTCTTAAGTTAATCCAACTAAAATATGCAATTTAATTTTCATCAATCTAAAGATTAAATTGAGGTGCTGCCCTTTGCCTCAATTTATATTGTAGTAATTATTGAAAAATGAGTTAGAAGCAACCGAAAGACTGAGACTTTGATGCAATTCTAAAGTGCCAAAGAAACACAAAATATCTACTTAGTTATATGCAAATGTTTTTCATTTATAAATGATAAATATTTATGTTCAATATTTATTTTATTTAAATCGAAATTGCACACTTTTACATATCCAGTTATTAAATGCTAATTCAAGCAATTCACTCTGAAACCAATTCACCCAGCAAATCAGAAATGTCTCAAACTTCGTTCGCTTAACTTAACTTATCGAAAGCATAATTGAGCATGCCGACAAATCAAAATATCTTTTAGACTTCTTAACCAAGTTCCAATTCATTTGCAAGTATTTATCGATAATATAATCAAATTACACACAAAAAATCAATTCAAGAGAAAATACTTTCACTTCGAGTATTTGTCAGATGGGCTGAGCGATTAATTTGATTGTCACAAGCTGCTTATACTATACACCCACAAGCACACAGACCCTGACTTACGCACATATGGATTAGAGTAGTAGGTGTCGTGAAAGCATGTTTCGTATGGTATCTGAAGTAATCTGATATCTGGCTTATTCAACTTTTGCTTGCTTGTGTACTGTGCGTTGTCTTAAAGCCTTGTTAACTGTCGCAATGGCTTTTGGCACATCCGTTGCTCACTTTCCATGCAATTGGCTTAAGCCATTTTCATTTGGTTGTGGTCTTAGCTACTGCCAAATCCTCCTTCTACACCTCTCATGCCTTTCGACTATCCCTTTGGCTGTCTCTATTGTCTCTCTATTGGCGTCAACTCGTTTCAGAGCATTTCTTGCACATCCGATTAGCAATTTCCATGCACTTGCACAATTTCAATTTTTCTATTCTCCCTCCAGTTGCTGTTTCTCTGTTTGGTTGCTGTCTTAGCTAAGGCTCATCCATATCCTACCTTTTTATGGCCATGCTCTAAGCTGCAACTCTTTACCAAACGCCAATGGCCTCATCTCTCTTTACTCCGTCTCATGTCCTCTCTTCTAAGTCCTGTGTCCTCTACCGTCTACCGTCTGCCGTCTGCCGTCTGCCGTCTGCCCTCTGTCCTCTGTCATCTGTCTCCCCCTCATCCGTAAGTAGCTCAAGAAACATTATGCGCACATCCCACAAGCACTTTCCATGCGTTTAAACAATTTTCATTTTATTTCATTTTTCTAAATGCACATACCCTCGTTAACGAGCAGCATTGGTGTAGGGTATATAGACACTAACCATATTTTGGCTCTGAATTTTTATTAAATTTAGTTTTTTAATAAAATTAATATTGTTATATGAATTGATTTTCCAATCAAATTACTTGTTTACTGTGGTATATTCTGGTATATTGGTATCTACATTTTGAGTCTGCTCTTGACTAGCTCAACTTGCAGACTTTATTACAAATAAGAGCTTAACCCAATTCATAATTCCATTAACTATGCCTCTCCATAGAAAAACAGAAAATGTAGGATATAGAAACTTGAGCTTCTATTGCCTAGCAATTATGCACTTACCGTTTACTATATATATATATATATATATATATATATATATATAATATATATATATACATATCTACATGTATACAGAATTTGCTTATATAGGCTGCGTAGCCAATATTGCGGTTAGTTGTTCTGCTGCCAAGCTGAGCTGTTGTTGGTGCTCAAAAGCAAGCAAATATGTTGGTATTTATGGAACTCGATGCAGGGCACAGCACCCGAAATGTGTCGAATCTTGCTGCTGCATTCTTGGCTGGCTTTTTGAAAAATGATGATAAAAATTTCATAAATATGCCCATTGCGTTGTTCGTTATTCGTTTTATTCCATTCTAAGCCATTAACTTTCTCCAAGCCTCATGCGTTCTCTTTCTCAATGTCCAACCATATATATATATACATATATATGAGAATATATCATAAAATATTTAATAGCTTTAAGTGCTTGCAAACGCAGGGTGAAGAGCCAGCCTGCTCAGCTTCAGCTTTAGCTTCAGCTTCTTTGGATTACCTTGGCCATTACGTAGTCGTGGCAACGCGTTGGCCATCATTTGTCTCCGTCTCAATGGCTGGCAGCAATTTTTTATTAAATTTTATAAAAATGGAAATAAAAAAAAAATAACATCTATAAAGCAGAGAAATATAGATATATGAATATTCTGACCTATCCCTCAATAAATTTTCAAAGGAACGCATTGAATAAGACGTGATTTTCAGCTCACGCACACACATACACACATACGCACGCACACATACAAACACGCAAACACACGCTCATAAGCCACACCTAAACATGGTTAAGGTTTGAGTCGGAGCTTTTGGGGCTTTGGGTTGGGCTTCTGAAGTCGCCTGGCTGCTGTTTACTACTGCATGGCACGTATTTTGGATTTCTGCTACATTTGAACTTAATATTTTGTGTCTCTCTGTGAGTTTGCGAAAAATTTGCTCTCTTTGAGTCAGCAAAAGTTGGGGCCTGGTGTGTGGCGGGTTGCGGATTTTTAGCCAGGGGAATTTCGCTCTGGCGTGCTAATGCCTTTTGGCTATCAATTGGCCATTATACGCTGGATTCTTGAACCTCGCCGCTCGCAATTCCGGTGCCTCATCCGCTACACAACCATTACCAGTCTGTAATTCCGTTGTGATTTGGGATTAGGTCTGGACCTTGGCGCATGAACACGCTATAAAAATATCTTGGCCAGGGCAATTGAATAAATTGTGACCTTTACATTGATTCCATTCGGTATTACCCTTCGATCCCCTTCTCTCACACACACTCTCTCTCTGTCTCTCTCTCTCGAGTAAATAAGACTTGAAAAGCCATTTATTTCTTTTTGACTTCTGCACCCTTTTCTATTTTTTCTTTATTTTTTGATTTTATTTTATTTTTTTGTTGTGCTCTGGGTTTTGTATTATTTTTTTTTTTCTTCTGTATTTTTCTCCGACTTCCCCTGCGGCGCCGGCACGTAAGCTGCCAGAGAGTTTTATAAGTCCATTTGTGTGTTTGCTATTTTTAAATCGAAATATAAATAAATGGTCAGAGCTATGGCCACCAATGTTTGTTGCTCTTGTTTTTATTGTTATGGTAGCTGTTGACCCACACACACACATGCTCGTGCACATACACACATACGTAGTAGCGTACACACAAGCTGACCGCAAGTTGGTCTATTAATACGCGCAAATAAGCCGCTTAATTAGTCTTTCATTTCGGGTGCACTTCAGCCGCAAAAACTGTCGGCTTTTTAGGGCCAACAACGTGCGCAACATATCGTATACATAATGAAGAGGATCGAACTGAAAAGGCGCACTAAACTAGCACATTTGGCCAGTTAATTAAATATTGACATAATAGGATAAATGATACGCAACATTTTTTGCTCGTTAGCCTCGATCATTAGACCGCAAATAAATCCTCACTCAAGCACAAACAAATTCCTCGCTTTAACTCAATTTGCAAGTGCTACATATTAATATGTTATGTAACTTAGTTAATACTGCTGCCAATGCATCAAACATATAACTAGAAAACTACAAATGTTGCCAACTTACCTCCATTTGAAGCGCACACAAACTTCACTGTGTGCATTCAGCATAGCGAACGGCTTAGCGAAACTAAGCTGCCGGTGCTATTCAGTGCGAAATTTCTCGAGCTGAAATTTCAACGTGAGCTCAGCTTAAATTCGGTTAGAGTATAAACTCTTATGACGAGTGCACTTTGGAATTAGTCTGTGGCTAATATGGAAAGCATTTTCATTGGTTAACGCAGTGCTGAGCGCTTTAATACATTTGTGCGCGACACACATACCAACACCCAAGCACACACACGTGAGGTGCTAGGGTGCTGCAGCTACTGCTCTCTATCCTTCTCTATCGTTCTCTATCCTTCTCTCTCTCACTCTCTCTATCTATCTCTCTTATCGATCATCCGTTGCCCATAAAATGCTTCTTAACATCCAATTGTTTTCTCACATACATCATTTTCTTTTCCCCATTTTCCCAGCTTTTAAAATCCAAACATTTTATATATTTTTTAACCATAACCATACTTTTATTATGGGAAAACATTATTCATTTAGTTTTTTATATTTAAACAGAAAACGTTATTTATTCATTATTTATATTTTTCAATTTTGTTTTTTTGTTTGTGATTTGAAAGTTGTCAACTTGGGGGCGTTTATACTTATCGCTTAAAAGTCTTATCAAGACCGCTTAAAATCGAGCGCTAAATTTACAGTTATTAATTATCAATTTTATATTTATTTTACACGTTGATGGACTACAAAGAACTTGATGGCAGATAACCAGACAAGAACCTATAGATATACACAGATTTTAAATATTTTTAAAATTTCAGTTTGGATTTCCAATAAAAAAAAAAAGAACCATGAAGAAAACAATTATTGTTGTTCATTTTCTAGTAGTTTTGTTTGCTTTTTTAGTATTTTGTGTGCGTGTGTTATTTTGCAATTGTTTTGTTCAAATAATGAATGATGCAAGCCGATAAACAACAAATATTTATACTATATACACAGGAGGTGGCCGCACGATTCATTACTTTTGTTATTTTATTATTAATTTTGCTATTATGCCTAAATCCAAAAGGGAAATCAAAATTAAATTGCGTGTAATTTGGCTGGACTTTGCTGTGAGTTGTATTGTTATATATTTTTACGTTATATATATATATATATATTATTTATTTTTTTATTATGTCAAAGAATTACAGGTGAGTTTTGTGTACGAAAGTGGAACAAAAGGTGAGGCTGGAACATAAAACGCTTTTAACTCAAATTTGCAAAGTTTTTGCTGCATACTTTTTGGCGCGCGCAAACAAGTTTTTATTTCCTTTTGTTTTTTTGTTCCTGCCTTTGAACGGAATAAGCTTCTATGCAACATAAACTTGTAGCTTCAACATTATTTATGTATTAATTTTTAACAAGCTGCGCCAGAAAAGTAATAAGGGAAATTGTTTTATTTTTTTGCACAAATTAAAAATTAAAGGAATTTTGCTTATGGATTATGCAATGGATTAATGCAATCTTAGAGTTTAGCTTCTGGCTTATTCGTTTTTAAAATGTTGCATCTTAATACTTTTTTTATGTCAACTTGACTGGCATATCATATTTGGTTTTCTTAAAGATAATACTCGTTAAAGGACTTTTGCATTATGTACACACCTTTTCAGTTTATGAACCGCATCGAGCTGCTAACACACACATACAAACACATTAAATGCATCATCATTAACACTAAACAGAAGATAACTGCAACTGCCCCAACTAGGCCGGAGCTGCTGTCATTCAGGTTGCCGCAACAGCTGCCACACCATCAGCTCAGACTCCAACTTCTGCTCCAGCACCACTTGGCAAGCGCCGCCGGCAACAGTGCGGTTGATGCAACAAAGCAACCGCCGCTGCTCCAGTTCCAGTTCCAGTTCCAGTTCCATGTGACAGCCACCGCAGCTGTCGTCGTTGTGATGGCTAGTAAAGGCACTGGGCTCCACATCGAGCGCAAGGAGCTTGCGCTGCTGTTGCCATGCTGCATCGCAGCCGGATGTTCGCCATTTATGACGTGCACCACCACCGAGGCGGAGTCTGTACATACGTTGAGCATAAGATGAGGACATAAAGTTAAATACACAAAGCTGCTGTTAAGCAAAGGAGAGTGGAAAGTAAGGATGGGAAGAAAGGAATATGAATGACGGCTGGTGGTAACACTTCACATCTACAATAAGTGCTGAAAAATCTATTTTTATCAGTTCATTTTTAGTGCAAGAAAAGAAAACCAAGATGCAAAAATGAGTCTGCACACTAACTTTTACTTAGCTTAACATGACATAAGCTAAATCTAAACCTGTTTCGTTGATGAAAACAAAAAAAGGAAGCTTCACAGAGAAAACAATCCTAAAAACAAAAAAAAATTCAATTTTGGCACAAGCAAATTTGTGTCAAATATCAGAGCATTGAACACAAGACAAAGCACGAATCAAAACTAACGAACACGACTCGAACAATGCGTCGTCACCAAGCTAACAAACATTGATCAGGTATCGAATAGTAGCAAACACGACCTAACACGACTTGCACACGACTCAACAAAGTGTAACACTACACGCACAGTAGGCAACACTAGAGAGAAAAGCTCAAAGCGAGCTAACACGACTGAAGCCCGACTTAACACGAATTCTACACATATCAAAAATGAGTGAAATGTAACCTAAGCACGACCTTTGCACGTACCCATCTTTATGCTTGTGACCTGCCATAAAAAAGCGACACGTGCGCATCTCTAGGGAGCGAGAGTGGTGAGGTGACATGAGGTTGAGGTTGTGCTGGAAATGCCGTTGGCAAGCGACGTCACATTAATTGCCAGCGGGCATAGAACGAGACTTGCAACTGACACACAAACACTCAGACAGGCGGATAAGGACGTTGGTGCTAAACTAGATGAAGATGAAGATGTTGAAAAGGAGGAGAGACAGAAACAGAGACAGGGACAGAGATAGAGAAGGGGGAAAGGAGTAGGGAAATGACAGTCACCACAGCTTGGTGGGGACAACTCACCTGAGCTACTTGGCGAGCACGTGTAGTTGCCGGAATCGGCGGACGTGGCCTTGGCTATCAGCAGCTTGCTGGTCCGCGTCGAGCGCTCGGTGATGACATTAATGCCCCCGCGCTGCGAATAATTCATGACCCGCTTGCCTTTATACCAGTAGATAAACGACGGTGGCACCGGCGACTGCATTGCCAGGCAGGTGAGATTAATGTCGCTGCCGCTCTTGATGAACAGCTCCGCATTGCCAAGAATTTTAGCGCGCGACACTGTAAAAAACCGCATAATACAAATAATTGCTCCCATGCTTAAAAAGAAAGGGCGCATACACAGTCACTCTCTCACACACACACACCCGCATAGCTACTTACCCACAACATTCAAGCGAAATCCTTGACTGATTTTCGGCTCTGTAGATACCTGGCACTCGTAGGTGCCGGAGTCGCGTGGCTGGGGCGAAGATATGCGCAACGTCCACTCGTCGGAGCCTTCCGAGTGCAGCGACTGAAAGCGCTGATCATTCGTATAAGTCAATATACCCACGGTTAAAATATGCAGGTCCCGCTTGCGTATCCACGAAACCTACACAGAAAAGAAACAAAAGAAATCATAGAAGCGCCCACGAAATGAAAACTCATTAAACATTAAAACAATGGCAATTCATAATGGTAAAGGAAATTGAATCCTGCTTGAGCTAAGCCGATTATTCATATAATGTTATCTTATATATAAATGTATAATTAACTCTTCACAGACTCCAAGACTTAAGCTTCCTTGTGCTACTTTCAACTATTATTTAAAAGGGAGATTAAGTGAATCGTTAATTAAGGTGCACAAGAGCCGAGTGCTCTAATGAAACAGTTGATTTTTGTTTCTTTTAGTCCTCCATAATAATTCGTAATATCGATTACTGAAAATTTGTATATAACAAATTGCAACAAGAACTTTGAATATCTTAAAGAATTATTTTTAATTTTATATTAAAAGATGAATCATTGCTGCAAATATTTGTTTACATTTTATTGCAGCTAAGAATGTTGATAATAAACATTTTGAGTTCAAAGTAGCTAAAGTTTGGCAGAAACTGTTTCTACAAGCTTTAAGTCTTCCAAATATCCCATAGACTTCAATCTTCTATGAGCTGAAGAGCTCTATAACTTAACTCAACCAATTACCCCAAACTAAATCAAATGGCAAATCTTGTGACCTGTGTTTCCATTTGTTTTAACTGAAACTCAACTAATTGAGTTTAAGCGTTAGTTTCAAGTTTTTTAAACCGATTTCAACTTTTGCAATTGTTGAAAAGGCACCAAAAAAAAATGGAAAACTTTCTACATTCGTTTTAACCCTTTTTACTGAATGCAAAAATTGAATTTAACCAAAAACTAAAATAAATGTCAAAAGTAAAAGGAAAAATAAGTCTTTACTTAACTTGTTGGCAAATTTTGCTCACAAATAAACCATTTTGAATATATTCATGAATATTGCTTGAAATGCCAACATTTGTCTTAATTAAGAAATTGAATAGAACATTTATGTATGTGAAATATTGCGTCTTTCTAAAGGAATATTTAAGTGCGTCATATTTGCTTTTTCGTATTATGGAATATTTGATAACTGTTTCTTATAACCCATTTTAGTTTTTTAACTAAATAAGACATATGCACGTGGGAAATAATATTTGACAAATTATATAAAATAAACTGTTAAATTGAAATTGATTTTTGATTTGTATATCTCACTCATCTTTAACTAAGTGCGCCAGTGTATTTAATCTTTGTCACAAACTGTACTTTCTAGTGTTTTCTATCTTTGATCGTAACTTTGATTGACACGCAATTGTGTGACTTCGCCTCCAATTAGCTGCATATAAGACGTGACAATGCGTTTGTCTTTGTCGAGGATTAGAAACACGTTGTCAACTAGCTGAATAGCTGACTCGCTGACTTGCTGACTAACTAGCTGGATGGCTGAATGACTGAATGGCTGAATGACTGGCTGATTGTCTGTCAGACTTGGTTTGTCTTGCAGTTCGAAGCGTTAATTACTCAATTCAACTGTCTGGGCGAAAAGTTGGGCGACACACAACGCACTCGCTGACAGCGTTGTCGTTGGGGTCAAAGAGCAGAAGGGCAACGGAGCCGAGGTGAGCGGGTCGGGACAAAACACGGACAGCACAAAATTTATTACACCGCATAATTGCACAGCCACAGCGCTTTTGAGGTAGAAACCAATGTGGTAGCAGCAGGAGGTGTGGCTGGAGGAGGTTAGCTGGAGGAAGCGCCTGTTGTTGCATTTGCTAACAAATCGTTGCGAGCGGAAGCGAAGCCGTGTTACAAATGCGCGAACCAGAACAAGAAACAACGGAAGAACAAACCAACAAGCGAGACAGAAAAGCTGAGGGACCGAGACAGGGACAAAGAGAGAGAGAGAGAGAGAGAGAGAGAGAGAGAGCAAGAGAGTGCTGGTTACATGTAATGAGTGAGACGGGTATAGGTAGTCAGCTCGCGTAGCAGAGTCGGGCTGTGGGCTATGGCGGTTAGACCACCAACTTTATGGCGTAATCTTTTAAAAGTAATCTACAAATCTGCCAGGCGCTCGCCGCAGGTCGTTTGTTTACCCTGTCCCTCTGTAGGCACGACCCCTCTCCTACCGTCTATGCGCCATACATACAAATATAATGTTTGGCTTTGACTCTGGGCGCATTTTAATTGCGTGCCCCTGGGTTGACCCCAAACATCATTCAACTTACCGCCCGGTCGCCCAGATTCCGCACCCGGCAATGCAGCAGCGCCGCCTGCCCCACGGTCGCCGTGACCTCGCGTCGCGAGGAGTTATCAAAATACGGCTGGGAGTATGGGGTTTCCCAGTAATGTGGAGGCACTTCGCTGATGACCAGGCCGCTCTCTGTGTTGTAATAAAAATAACAAGAAAAATAATTAAGAAGGCTGTCGTTAAAAAGAAAACGACTGCGCCATACTCTGTGCACAAAAGAAAATGTCGAGGTGCCAAAAAGTATAGACCATTTTTTTTTTACTTAGGGCCATTTGCTATTCAGTTCACGTCAAAATTAAATTTCTAATAGGCAAAAAAAAATTATCAAGTTGAGCATTAAATCACTCAACAGCCTTGTGAAGCAAAGGCCATAAAACAGTTGGCAAATTCTTTTATTATCCAGTGACTCTAAGCCTGTAACGGTGTCTTTCAAACTGCAGCTAATATAGATTTATGCGATTTGCGTGAGCGCGAGTGTGCGTGTGAGCAAAAGGTTGTTAGCTTTGCATTCAAAAGAGGAAATTAGTAAGCCAACAAAACATATTTCGTGACCCTAGCCCTCCAAAGGTTGTGAATCACTTGTGAACCGCAAAGGGGCGTGCCCCGCCATATTTAACACTTTATCTGATCTAAAGTTCGACAAATACAGGCAGCTGAACAAACTGGCTTTACTAGCCAATCGACACTGTGTGATTTGTGCACAGAGTATATCAAATAAACAGCAGTATTATGAGCTCATGCTACTTCGTGTCGATTTAAATGCCATGTCATTGGCATCTTGATCCTGAAACTTACCAAATAGCAGCAGCAGCAGCCACAGCTGTGTTACCCAAAGCACTTTGAGGGAGGAGCCCCAACTGTAGTTGACGTCGTGCGACATAATTCACGTTGATCGATGAACTCGGGCAGCTGATTTTCCTTTGGTTTATTATTGCTGCTATCTGCTGTGACCTTTAATGTGGCTTTAACAAAGAGACTTAAGCTGCGAGAGTCTGGAACAGAATAAACAAAATTGTTGCCTTTCCATTACAATAATAAGGACTAAATATATTATACTTTATTCAGTAGACATCGCAAATATTATATTTATAGTATCTATGAATATATAAGGATTACATACTATATTTATTGGTTTCTCTGGCGAAAAAGTGTTGAGTAGGGGTACTCAACACCATTTGATGAGGTCTACTACACATTTACTTATTTGAATGCACTTTATATCTGTCTCCGGAATAACCATCAACAAAACATACTCTTAGGTCTATAAATACACATGTGTATATATTTTTAATAATATATAGGTCGGCTTTGAATGACATATACTTCATATCAATAGATCATGGAATAGACCACGATTATTAGCAATATGTCAGATTATCTTTAAAATTAAGGCGTAAATTATATTTAAGTGTTTTTTAAGCCATTACATTTGATTAGCTGAAAGCACACCATTTATGCAGCGTTCAAAGCTATAAAAATGGCAGAGCTATAAACTTGGGACAGCTCTGAAAAGTAGGCTACATAAAAATATAAAACAGAAATAAATTGAACCTGTTCTGGGTTAGGGTTTCAATATCTATTCTTTTGGAAATTATGAATTTGTTTTCAATTAATGGATTTGTTTTCAACTTTTAATAATATTTTTATTCAATTATTCAATAAATCAAGTGCGCTTTCTAGAAATTTAATCTTAAAATTCAATTCAAGACTTGGCTGAAGAATTAGAAAAGCAATTGCATAAAGTTATAGTTCAACTGCTTTCAATCTCAAATTAACCAGCTTTCGAATAGTAAAACCTAGTAACATATTACGCATTTCTGATATTAAATCTCATTTATCGAATTTCGAATTTGTAATTTGAATATCCTTTACACACATTGCCAAAGCCAGATTGAAATAGAAATGAATTGAGAATGTTCCCAAATTCCAGCAATCGAATAAATGAGAGCTACTTGAGCTAGCTGGAGTTGGGCCGTAGCGAGTGCTTAATAGAATAATTTATTGTAATTACTATTTCGGGGAGTTGCATGGTTCAGAGTACGACTCTTAGATAAACGAGGCAGCTTTATCACCAAATAAGTGCTTATTTATACGCTTTAATACTCATTTCTCCAGCGGGCAAGTACTCGTAATATTCAGTGCATTTGTTATAAATAACGTGTACAATTTATGATGGAAAATTATGGCCATGTAGCTCTTTCGCTCAACCATAGTGAGGAAACAGAACACCAGAACATTTTTTTGTCCAGCTGCGTTGGTTAAACCGAAGAATGCAGACGTACTAAAATTCCATGAAAATATATTTAGCACGGGAAAATATTCATAATCCTGGGCCATTACTCAAAAATATATATGTGTTTATATGTGTGTATGTATGTATGTATTCATATATATATGTATATGTATTTATATTTGTTGTCAGTCCAATTAGCTGCGTGACTCGGGTCAAGGGGTTCGTGTGGCCCGCTATTTGTTTTGGTCAGAACCCCGCTTAAAAAATATATATTTACGAGCCTCTGTGTGTATACGTGGGTGTGCGTGTATTTATTTGTTTGCGCCTCTGACCGCTGTCCCTTTTTTGCATGAGCATTTTGCGCTGCTATTATAAAGAATTATCGCCCCGGGCCTGAATCGTCAGTTTTCCATGGAAATCAAACAAACAAACGTCAGGTCCCGACAGCCGCTAAGCTACAATTCTGAACGGCATTTGAAAACCGCATATCTGTCAATGTCACACACAAAAGGGGCTCTTTAGAATCTAGGCTTCCATATGGCGTAGAGTTTTTAAAAATATGCACGCCCATTACTTTTAAAAAGTATTCTCCATTGTATGTTTTTTTCTTACTAGCTGGCTAGGGTTTCTCTTGTGATCTTCAAAGGAAAATATGGAAATATTGATTGTAAAGAATATAAAGATACCTAGTTAGCATTATTTTTAATTTTTAATAATATTTTATTTTCAGCTAGATTTTGGTAGATAATAGATTTACTTAGTTACACCCAAGATGTTTTCAGAGTCTAGGTCATATTTTTAATGAATTTCTTTAAGATGTAACGTATTAATAGCTACTTTATATGTTTCTCTAAGTAATTTAAACTTGATTTAAATTTAATTAGCTATAATCAATAAAAATTGCATATAATATTTGTATGGCTTAAATTACCTTTAAGCACCTGTTCTTTGGGTATTCCTTGCCTTGCCTTAGTACCGGCGCCATTTTCAAGCACAATTTAGAATTCTATTTTTTGTCCAGAGTTGATTTATTTTGACAATCGATTGCGCAATGCGGAATAATTACTGGAAACTTAACATTTATGTGTGCACACATTTCTCGCTTCAATTGCCGCTCATTTGGACTGCCATTGTTGATTTCTCCGGTTTAACGTTTGTGTTTTTCTTTTACGCTTTCCTTTTATTATTCGAGCTTTTTTTATAAATATGTATTTTCTCTGGCAATAGCCCGGACTACCAAATATTTCCGTTTAGCACTCGACCAACGACAATCAGCCCGGAGACGGACACACGCGAAGAGCAGGGGAGAATGAACGGGGGGACGAGGTGAGCGACGACAACGTTGCCTTTGTATTATTTTATTTGTATGTATATGTATGCATGGGCATATTAGGTACAGCTCTATAGGTATGCCATATAAGCACTACACACACCGATACAATCACTCACAATCACGCTCACACTCACACTCACACACAAACACACGCGCGCGTGAGCTTCGCATTTTTGTGTATCCGTCTCGTACGTGAGGAACGTTCGTGTTATTATTGTTGTTGTTGTTGCCGTTGGTTTGACTGGAGATACAGTTATTAAATAGTCGTTGTTTTACTTTATTTTCCTTTCTGCTTAAGCTGTTTTTTTAAAGTTGTTTTATTTTAAATGTGCCACAATGTAAGTTATCAATGCAGTGACCGTGCGTAGACGTGCATCCTAGCGGCAGGATTCACGTATTGGAACTGATTCATCAGACAGGCAAGCTGCCAGCGTGTTTCGCTGTTTCGCTGTCTACCTTGGCCGAGAGCAACTAACAGCCGAGTGCCAGCCGAAGCATCGTGCACGAACGCTGCTCCCGAGAGCGAACAGCGCAGTCGCGTCGAGAACAAACGAGAGATAGTGAGAGAGAGAGAGAGAGAGAGGATAAAACTTTAATTTGCGTTTTCTTTACATTTTTAATAAGCAGCAAAGTGGGCAAAAAAAAAACATTTCGCCTAACTTTAAAGCTCCGGCAAAGGGGTTGACTTTGTTGCAGGTGTAACGAAGTACAGCGAGTAGGAGACAGAGAGAGAGAGAGACAAAAAAGAGAGAGAGAGACAGAGTGAAAGACAGAGAGCATTGAAATAGAGAGTGTGGCGACGACTCTAAGGTTAACTGGGTTATTAGCACAACCTGCCTCAACTCAACTCAATTCGTCCCGTCGCGACGTCGCATCACATCGCATCGCATGGCATCGGCTTGGCTCGCATTCGGAATGCGGGCCCGAGCATAATGTGCTCAATAGTCACGTACAAATGAATATTCGCCGTATACATGCCTTCGTTTTGGCATATTAATATAGTCGACATTTGGGGGCTTTGCAACGCACATGAATGATTTACGCTGGCCCACAGAAATGTGATTTTTACCGCAATATGTAGGTATGTTACACAGAGGCCCGCCAACGCGTCCCTCGTCCCTCGTCCCATGTCCTAGTCGCATGCGACAAAAACAATTGAACAGACAGTTATAGGCCAATTTGAGTTTATGTACACGCGTCGCAGTCATGAAAGATTTGTGAGGCCGTTCCAACACCTGTCCCTTCCCCCATACTCCCCAGTGAGCACCTGTAATGCACAGGTGGCGCTTCTGCTGCTGCGGCTCTCCTTGGCCGACCGTGTCAAATGTTGCGTGTTATGGCCTGCAAATGTTGCTGTCGAAAGCGTATCCGTAACCTCATACACCAGCAACGGGGCCCCAAATATCCCCGCAAAACATAGCCGGACAGCTGAGGGACGCGATGAGCGCCTGGCTTTGCGTCTCAGCTAAGCTGGGGTCGGACTTCGCAGGCCTGGAGGGCTAGAAGTCGGCGGGGCATTTCAACAACTGGCTTACAGACTAATAAATAAAGTGCCCAAATTTTCGGTCGAGAGTGCTTGACTAGAAAAACGCTCGGTACGCGGCTGAATGTAAATTTTTTGTGGGCGGAACAATGCATAAATGCCAAAGTGCAACACCTAGCGGACAATAAGAGTACTGAAGCATTTCAAGTTCGCAATTTCATTGCGAATTCCCTAACTAAATAGTATAAATAGTATAAATATATATATATATATATATATATATATATATATATATATATATATATATATATATATATATATATATATATACTACTGTTCACAAAAGAAACTATTTTTGGAATTTTTGATTGTTGTGGCAACTGCGTAAATATAAATTTATTTTACACATATTATAAACTTTTGTGTCAGGTAGGTGCTTTAGATGTGGTCAACAGTTTGTAAAGAATAAAATAAAATAAATGTTTGCAACTTACACAGCTTTGCGTTGTCCAAGCCATGTTTAGTTTATAAGGAATTTAGTTTAATCTGACTACATGCCAAGCTTTCTGTAGCGTCTCATGCTAAGCTGCATCTCAAACCATCTTTGTCTTATAGAATTATTTTTTTCTTTTTAGATATAATAGAACAATGCAAGACATCTAATCTAAGAGATTTTCCATCAACAAGTTTGGTTGATTACGTCCATGTTGTTGGTATTTGCGTGATAGTTGCTAAAATCTAAAGTTTTCAAAAGTTCTTCGAAAGCCTTGACGCTTTCATAAGTTTCTTAAACTTTATACAAGCAGAACTGTACAAGTTTAATGTATATGCATATGAATTATTTATTAAAGTACGAGTATGTATGATTGTCTCTTTATATCCGTGTATCGTACTCAGAACAAATTTACTGTACTTTTTTGAAAACTTTTTTGGCTATGCTGCCAAACGAAATTTGAATGTCATTTCTGTATATCTGTATATATTTCTACAATATATATCAAATCAGTCCTCCTCTGTGATTATCAATACCTTAAATGTCATTGAGTTTTCTACTTTGAATAAAATCATTCAAAATTAATAAGCAAATTAGCTGTAACAGTAGCTCTTCTTTGCGATTCTCAAGACAGTAAGTAAAACCCACAGTCTTGTCTACTTGGAATAGAAGAACATATTTTGTCAATTTCAAATATAAAACTTGTATATGTAACATTTATATTTAATATAAAAACAAAATATTTTATTACAGAGATCAATGCTGAACTGCTTGTAGCTCCAAAGAGCAACGGCTTTTATTGAAAATTCTTATATAATATCTTACATATGTATGTTGCCCTGGTTTCCCACTACGTGTAATTTGAGCTTAGGGCACAATCGTTTTTCGTATGTCGCTATGCTCGATCATTTTAATGTTGCTGATGGACGTAAATTCATCAATACTCTCCCGGAGTCCCCTTAACGGCGTCAGGATTAGGCCGTAAATACCATGTTCATGTTGAGAATTCTTCGGAGTGCCGAAAACGACACGGTCTCCCTCTGTAAAAAACAATCTCTTCCTTATCGATCACTAAAGCCATCAACATGCTCATGCTTGAGCATGGGTTATAACCAGTTATAGTCACGTCTCCTTCAAGAAACTTAATCTTACTTTATATATAAAGAGTGCTTACCGCACAACTTCTGGCTCTATTGTGGCTGTTGGGTATCTTAAATATATTAGGTGTATAGCGCTGCTTAAGTGTCTGTCATTGAGCGAATCAAATTAGTGAAGCAATCTATAGCTTCTTCCCCCTCCACCCTATCACATTCCTATTGCTGTAGAACCTATGGGAGATGCTATCTGCGCACCTTTTGCAAGTAAATTTATTGTTGCCAATTAATTTGTTAAAATTAGTGGAGCAGGCGCACGTCTCGAGGCTCGAGCCTTGTGCCGCCAGCCTAGCTAGTTTCCACATTGCAAGCGAAGCGGTCGGGGCGGGGCCGGGGTGCAGAGCCGTCAACTGCTTATCGATAAGCAAAGGCGCAAAGGACGACGGGTCTAGGAGCAAATTGTTTGGCTCGTCTTTTGTATTGCTGGCAAATGTATGCCACGTACACGTATTTATCCATTGCTTAGCTCTGCCGCTCAGCTTTAGGCGCCATATATTGCCACAGCCACTGCTCCAGATACTACGAGTGTAGCCCCTCTCTACTCTCACTCGCTGCACGCCAGCCCCCTTTGCCCCTTTATCACTGCTGCTGATGTTGCGTCTCTTGCGGCTGGCGCGTCTTGTGCCTTGCATGAATGCTAAATTAATTTCAAATGAATACAAATGGCTTTTCGCTTTTAAGACCAGGCCAGAAGCACAGCACAGCACAGCAAATTTACACACGCACACCAAACACACAAACACACACAAACACACACACACACACACACACACACACACAGACAAACACACACACACACACACATACACACGTAAAGAGAGTCGCTTACGTTGTCTGTTTTACATTTCGCTGTGTTTTTCGCTCAGTTTTCAACATTTGAAATAACTCTTAGGCCCCGACGGCTGCTGACTCACTGGCTCAGCCTTTTTATGGGCCCGCATGTCGGCACAGCCACGTTTATCAGATGCACCGTTGTAAATTTACAGCTAGCCACGGCACAGCCGGACCCGTTAATTCAATTCAGCGTAACGCTGAAATTCGCTTGCGCCTATATGTCTAGAAAAGCCCTTCCCTTAAGCCTCTCACCTATTGGCCAAGCTACCAAAAAGCGGCAAGTGGCAATGGCTATTACCCAATAACTAGAAAACGCGGCTAATCGCGTGAATAGTTTTGGGGGCGGCGTAATTGATGTTTACAGCAAAGCGAGGGTTGGTCAAAGGAGTGCGAATGGGTGGGTGGGGCTGCAACACGAAACGTTGCGTCGCTCACAGTTCGTGAATTAACATTTCGTTGCCTGCTTTTTGGGGCACCTGTCCAATTGCAACCCGCTACTGTTGTTGCTGCAGTCGTTCTTGCTTGTATTGTTGTTGACGAGCGGTTGGGGGCAGCGGCTAGGTTCTGGCGACCAGAAGTTGCTTTCAACGATACCCTGATTTAATGCATTTCATTGAGCAGCGATAGCAATGGGCGGTGGCAGCAATGGCGGCCACTCAGTCACTTTGCATTCATTATTCAATTTGAGGTGGATTTAGATGTGCAGCCGATTGGGGCATCAGCCGTGGCCATAGTCGTTACGTCTATGCTTATTGATGGGTGTACATTACACACACACACACACACACACTCAAAAAAATAAAAGGCTAAATGGAAAGAGAGTGGAACGTAGAATATAGAATATAGAATATAGAATATAGAATATAGAATATAGAATATAGAATATAGAATATAGAATATAGAATATAGAATATAGAATATAGAATATAGAATATAGAATATAGAATATAGAATATAGAATATAGAATATAGAATATAGAATATAGAATATAGAATATAGAATATAGTATATAGAATATAGAATATAGAATATAGAATATAGAATATAGAATATAGAATATAGAATATAGAATATAGAATATAGAATATAGAATATAGAATATAGAATATAGAATATAGAATATAGAATATAGAATATAGAATATAGAATATAGAATATAGAATATAGAATATAGAATATAGAATATAGAATATAGAATATAGAATATAGAATATAGAATATAGAATATAGAATATAGAATATAGAATATAGAATATAGAATATAGAATATAGAATATAGAATATAGAATATAGAATATAGAATATAGAATATAGAATATAGAATATAGAATATAGAATATAGAATATAGAATATAGAATATAGAATATAGAATATAGAATATAGAATATAGAATATAGAATATAGAATATAGAATATAGAATATAGAATATAGAATATAGAATATAGAATATAGAATATAGAATATAGAATATAGAATATAGAATATGATATAATATTATTTCTATATAATATAGACATTGGTTTATTGCATATAAAACTTGATTGATCACAATTTAGCTCAGTGCATGAGCACTTATCAAAGGTGTTTATAGACATTTAACTTACTTCGAAACCATATCAAAAGGAATAGCTAACCTGTATCCCTTTGACCTTTGACATACAAATCAACAATTCCTTTTGTAGTTGTCTTGAAATGTCACCCATTCACTTGTCTTAATATGTTGTGTGTGTACGTGTGTGAGTCGCATCGCATCGCATCGCATCGCATCGCATAGCATCGCTTCAGTTGCCATTAAATTCACCTTCTGCTAGCCTGGATGTTGCCTCAAGGTTGCTGAAATGCTGTCAGACATTTGCTCAGGCTCTTGCGATTCATATCGATTTCCATGTCTGAATCTCTAGGACTATCCAATTTGATTTGCATACAAAAGCAACCCAGCTAATGCCAGTAATTCATTTGGGAAAATATTTCCTAGCCAACCCCTAATAGGATCAGCGCTCTCTATCCGCAAATAACGACAGCTCAATGTAAATTTCCAATCGAACTGGAGAGGCGCACTAAACGAAGAGTATTAAAAACCACTCTTAATTTTATTGCCGTGAGTACTTAAAGCATGAGTGAAGGCATCATTCAATCATTCCAATTATCTTGCATTTGTATTGGTCATAAAAGGCATTAAAAACAAAGTACTACAAAGTTAAAATGAGGTTAAATGCGATGCTTTCACGCTGTCAGCCCAGATATCATTGCGATTTATGGACCCGCATTTTCGCTCTCAATTGAAATTTTATATTTCATTATTTACTAGAGCATTACATACATGACACCTGCTATGTAATGTATTTACACTTCCATCCCACTCACTCATAGCCTGTCTCTTTCTCTGTCTCCCCCCTTTTCCTATCTTTATCTCTCTCTCTCTTACGTTTTGCAACAATATAAGTCTGAGGATATGAGCTCGCACAGTCATACATAGTAAATGTGCATACGTACCCCAGCTCGTACACTCTTTAATCTAGCACGAGAGAGCTTTTGTCTCCTGTTTTGTGTCACATCTTTAACGTTTTACTGGCAGCTGTATCAGTTGTATTTTTAATCAGATGACTTGATAGAAAGCCTTGACAGTCGGTATTATAATTAGATACAAAAATTGCGAATACCGAGTATATGCTGTAAGCTTCTACAACTGCTAGAAAATTCTCCAATTAACTGTCTTGACTAACATAATTATTAAATAATTAATGATTATTTTATCTCAGGCAATTTAAAGGTTTCTAAAAACAATAAAAAACCTCTTTTATTTAAGTTCAATGTTGTTGTTTTGTTGTCAAGATATTCTTATCTTTATTTTAAAACTCAAACAACATCAACTTTCTATGATAATTGCATTTATGTGTATGCCATTAGGTGTGTGATTTATATAAAATCTTTCAGCAACATCCTTTGTATTTAACGATTATTTGATTTGTTTGCGGGCTTGGAAGTGGGCTCACAAACTACTTAAGTGTCACATGGTCAGTTAAACTTTAGCATTGCTTTTCCGTTTTATAATGATTTATGTTATGGCCAAACAAAGAAATCTGCATACAAAACATGTATACATATATAATAATTAATGACATATATATATATGTATATGCGACATGTGTGTGCGTGTGTGTGTGTCATATAAATATTTACATACATATATTTCCATTCGACTTTGTAGCATTCGCATCCTTTTTCCACTTGAGCTTAACTGCCCAACACTGAATTGAATTCCCTGCCTCCATCTATTTAACCCACGGGAGCATTTACATAGACCACATGCACATACGACGCGTCGTATGGGCCGAAAGGACTTTTTGTCTGTGTCTCGTTTTAGACTTGAGCATTGAGCATCTGATATGCATCAAATATAACTCAATTGCCGGACTGTTGGGCTCTTTGGTGCTGAATAACCAGGAAATGCTTGCGACTTAGGCCAAACTTGGGCCCTTGCCCGCTTTTGGCACCCGTTTACCTCCGCCCTTCAGCTTGTAGCCTTGGCTCTTCCTCGTGGCTCTCTATCTCTCCATCCGCATCTATATTTATATGTGCGCTTTCTCTATAGCACACCACAATCTCATCCTGAAATTTTCCATTCATTTTCGCAAGTGGCTACGGATTTGCTTTTTATACCCTGCATGAATTGAAATAAGCTAAAAGGGTATATTAGCGCAGCATATTTTATTTTATTTATAAAAAACTGTCTCTAATGATATGAGACCCAGAATTATACCTCATATTTAATTTAGATTTCTTTATATATTTAAGATATATTTCAGATATGTATTAAAAAAAAATACTTATTTAACCATATTTCAAAGACTATGAGGTAATATATATTTAAAAGAGGAAAATACTATGTAAATAATATATGGCAATGACAAACCCTTTGCTTACAATTTGCAGGGTATGTGTTTAACATTTTCACTTGTTATATTGCCATTCCGGTGTCGCTTAACCAAACTCAGCTCTGAAGTACAAACAAATGCTGCGTTTTGTTTATTTACATAAGTATATAGCCAGACAGACATATATATGTATATATATATATATGTATATACACATATATGCACATACAGACGTACAGATATACAACATACACTTAAGTATACATACTATATACAACATTTAGGTCTGTCTGTCTCTTGAAGATATTTGGCTAAAGGCTTTTAGGGCCAGTTTTGCCGTTAGTTGGCGCTTCAAGCGAACATAAAAATGCCCTTAAAAGCCGGCACAGCGACACAGAGACAGAAGACAGAAAACAAGAAAGTGGAAAAATAAAAACAGGAAAAAAAATACAAGAACGAAGCAAATATAAAACTTATACCAAAAAGGGATTGACGGATATAAATGGTGATATGACCTAAGGTCATTTGTATAAAATTAAGTTGAGCCACATAAAAACTACCCCACAAACTAAATGACAATAACAACAAAAACATAGCCCGAAAAAAAGAAATCAGAAATAAAAACAAAATACAATACAATACACAAAAACTAAATAGCTCACAACTACGCCCCAAGTTGTTTTTACTGTACGGTTTAATCAAAAACTTCAAATCGATTTATAATAAAAAAAAGCTCGCCTTCCTAACATCCGACTGTAAGGAAGAGCACGTGGCAGAGGCTAACTGAAAGAGCTAACTAAAAATGTAAAAAGGCCCACTCGAAAATCCTTGGCGCGCTTTTCATTTAGCCGCGCGTTCATCTTTAATAAATTTTTATGCCGTATGCTAATAAAGATTTTCTGTCGTGCCCCAAGCCATTTGCCACGGCCAAAGCAATGGGTATGGCACTGGTTATGGCCGGGCTGGCTGCCCCCATCGTCAATCCCTGCCTCCCTTCATCCATATCTCTCGGGGGCCAGGGCTACGTTTTAATATCCAGCCACGTATGTCATGGCACAAAACCATTAAGCACAAAAAGCAAAGTAAAATGCTAGAGCTGAATGCAAGAGCGAAACAACACAAAAAGGAACAAAATATATATATCTACAGCTATACTTACATATATATGTATAGTACTATATAGAAAAGATGTAGAGGAAGCAGTGGAAAAACAGGAAAAAATTATGCCCCAGACGCCGCTGAATTTTAAATGAGCCTTTATGGGCTTCATTTCAGCGTGTAAATTATCTCATTTGTCAGCAATTGCGCTATGCGTGTATTAGTGTGTGTATGTATGTCTGTGTGTGTGTGTTTGACTCAAGTGCCCGCCTAGACGTTGGGCCCTCACTCCTCCCTTCCTCCCTTCCTCTCTCATATTCATATGCGACATGTACTCAGCCATTTGTAAAATGATTCAATGGCGTCTCCTGACGTTTAATGAGATAAGCGCACGCTTTGTGCGATAAGATTGCGTTCTGCCCAGTCAAAGGCCAGCCGGTGCGTATCAACATGCCATCGCCAGCAAGTACAGTGAAAACTCTGACAAGCGGACAGCTGCATGTGTATTCAATTTGAACAGACAGTCGTGCTTTGGCAAACAGAATATACGTCCAAGAACTGATTAAATTTCTTAAACTTCTTGAATGCGAAAACACTTTCAATAAAAGGCTACAAAAAAATAATAACTAAGTGTAAGAACCGTCTTAAGCGTATTTTAAGTATGCAAATTCGTCTTAACAAGCAAAAGTTTCATTCACCAATTTCCTTTCATTAAACTCGGTCTGTGAACCTGCATTTCTACCTTCACAAACAGTTCTTTTTTTCTCAAGCTTTGGTTTATTATATATTTTCCAAGGCCCAATGAAACAGTTAAAAAATTGCCAGTCTTACAAATTTACATAAAATGAATAATTTCAGACTTTCTGGCTTAATTTTGCATGATTTCTTCCAAGCAACAACTTTCCGAGCAGTTCAGAGAGCTGTACGTCCACTCAGCAGAATTGCCATCGTACAGCGCATATGCATATATTTGTCTTTACATATATTTATAGATGTGTAATTACACATAGGGCTCCGCATTTAACAGCTGCAGAGGTTCGGTCTCAGAATTCCGAGCATAATCGCGTATCGGAATGCGTTCACGCTTTGGCATCCGCTTGTCGGACACGCTGAATGACTTCGCAGAATGAAATGCAAACAAATCTTGAACAACGATATGGGCACAAAAGGCGTTCCACAGAACGTAAACAGAAGACCAAGAAACAAAGACCAAATACAAGCCGCAGTCAGGCGAAAACAGTTTCAAATCTATTTATATAAATTATCACAAAGAGATTTTAGCTCGAATTTGGTCAGTGCGACAAAGTGTTAATCAAACCGATTTGATTAGCCTGATCTGACCCTTGTCTAACAGATAAGCCCAACAAAAAAAACGTACTGTTGCTTTTTGTTTACTTTGTGTATTCAATTTAATTAAAATTTAATCTAATATTTGGCTGAAAGAATAACAAAATTTACTTTACAAGTTTGAAAAAATTAATAAATAAAATATAAGTCTTCAATAATAATTTTCTTACCAGAATTGTGTTAGTTTAGGTAGCACAAAAAAACAATAAATAATAAATAAATTCATTCAAAGTTTAGATATTTGTCTTCAAAACTAAACTATAAATTCAAGAATAATAATTATTAGTTAAATACGAATAAAAACTACTTGGAAACATGCTTCATTTCTGGACCATTTTGAGCATGATAAAATGCCATTAAGCTATAAAAACACAATGAAAAGAAGTTCGCTCAACTCTTCTTCAACATCTTAAATAACCCTTTGTAAACTTTATTTGTTTGGCAGTCGACCGTAATACAACACTCGCTTTTTAGAAATGGGACTGAGTTTTCTATAGAAAAGTGTTGGCCAACTGACTCATAAATATGGCAAAAATGTTGTGTAACTCAAAGTTCCAATTAGTACTTAAAAATTGATGTATGTATTTTCAAATGTGTTTCTCTACTTCTCCATTTTTTCTCTCTTTTTCATTTTATTATAACAAACTTGTGCTCGAGTTTTGTGTGGACAAACTTGACTGGACGTCGACATGAATAGAAACATATCTACATAAGTATATATGTATATATGTATATATTTATATATATATATAAGTATATATATGTACATAACAAAGGCAGCGAAGTTGAGGGCAACCGAGCGCCGTACCCACCTTTTGACAAGGGCATAATTAAAGCATAACAGGAGTAACAGCAACGCCCCGTAAACGTACCCCAAAACAAGTTCCACCAAATAAAAAAAATAAATAAAAATGGAAGAAAAAAAAGAGAAGGAAAGCCCCGTCCTCTCGCTAGTGAAGGCGATGCGGATCAGGGCGTGGCGGAGCTGCGGGGGGGAAGAAAGTGAGAAGGCAAGTCGTGGCGCGGCAAGGCGCACATAAAAGCGAAACCCACTACATGGGGTGAAAACAGGTTGTTACTTCCTTGCAAACAAGGTTCCGTTACCGTTATGCCCTTACGTATGCATGTGTGTGTCTGTGTCTGTGTCTGTGTGTGTATCTGTAGCTGGCGTATAAAAGAAAAGCACGTTATTGCCAATTTAACTTACATTGTGCATGTGTCTTTAAACAAAGATTTATGTACCCACTTGCATGCATACTCATAGCTAGCCAAGTATAATATATACAGTAAGTATGTGCGTTTGTGTGTTTGAGTGTGGGTGTGGGTGTGGGTGTGTGAGAAGTCGGGTCAGGTGTGCGCGTAATAACTTGCTATAGATATGTGTGAGTGTGTGAGTTTGTGGCGGTTGCTACGTGCCGTGCTGCCACTTAAATCAGCATAATGATATGCACTTATTGTTGTGGCAAATTTGTTAGCGGAAATACTGCGAGAAACCGCAGACCAAGAGTAACGCACCACACACGCACACAAGCATATATAGACACCCAGTAACCAACATATACACCACAGAAGCCTGTCGCAGTCGATTTCTTCATTTGCCTAATACGACTCGACGCCATCATTAATCTAAAATATGGCAAAGACACACGCACACACACACACACGCACACATGTATAAGCACATACACATACGACTAACGATGTGCATGTAATTATGCTCAGCCACACACGCACTCGCACTCGCACTCGGTCGCTCTTGCTCTGTCTCACTCTGGCACGCATTTTTGCGTAAGCCTTGTTAATCGTGACAAAAGCTTATTGCGGTTTATTTGGGCTACTTGTTTCACATCCGGCGTCAATGTCGCTGCCGGCAAAAACCAAAATCAACACATTCAAACACACACACACACACACACACTCGCAAGCTATTCATACATACACATGTGTGCGCTGGCATGTAATACAGTTATATGGGCAAACATATGCGTACGTTTGTCTGAGTTGGCCTGCTCTGGTCTCACTGGCAGCGCGCGCGTCAGTTGCACACACATAATAAACATTTTAAACATTATATTCGTGTTTAGCTGGCAGCTTCTTGCCAGCTTGATGTTGTTCTTGTTGTTGTTATTATTGCCAGATGTGTGTCCATGCATGCGCTAGTGTGTGTGTGTGTGTGTGTATATATATATATGTATGTGTGCGTGTATGTTCGTTTCGAGCAAAATTTACGGGTTTTAACGAATAATGGCGCTTGTGGGAAATGAACGTTTTGTGTTCGCTTCTGCTTGTCATCACAACGCGCCGAACATTCGCAACGCATTCCAAACACACACAGACACATACAGCATTCACCACTTTATCAGCATTTTACTTTAGCTCTTATTACCACCCACACTGAGTACATTACCACACACACACACACACACACTCGCATCTATGAGTTTTGCGAGTCTCTAAGGAAATTAAAAAACAACTAAAACAAATTAACAATGTAATGACAAAGTCTTATACATCGCATATATGTATGTACATACATAAATAAGCATACATACATACACACATACACACACACAGTGGTAAACTCTCACACACACATGCATACATACGCACAGTCACAAATGCCAACTGCTAATATCGTATCGAGTATTTATCCCAAAAAAAAAAAATTGAATTACCTAGAATGGGCCGCCCTGTGCTTTTCGGGGCGCCACCCACAACGCAAAGCAACGCAACGACTATGTTAAGTATACGCCATGGAATCGAGCAATTCGCACTTGCGAAACGCAAACGCAAACGCAAACGCTTTTAATGATGATCGATTTGGATAAACAATGAAATTTCCGCATTCAAATTTTATTGCCAGCAATCAGTGGCGCACTTTCCGGGCCTCTTCGCCTACACAATAAGTGCGTAATGCTAATAAAGACAGTTCGTTACATACATTTATCTACTTAAATTGCATTAATCCATCAACTGTGCCGCCCTTTTGCTGTTTAGCTAGCTAATTTTCAATAGAAATTGAATGATTGTTATTGCCACAGCATATGTGGGCTGTTGGGTGTTTGTGTGTACGGCATATGGGTGCAGCAGTTAATACACACGCGCCAAATTATAAATATTTTTGAATATTAAAAAAAAAACGATTCAATTAACTTGAGGCACCCTGCAACTTAACTCAGCTGTTCTGTATTTAATACCAACGTATGGTATTTTTCTGAGGTATTATTTAGCTAATCGCATCACGGTCACACTTGTTAGCATTTGTAAACAAATAACAATTGAACGCAAATGCCACGAATTTTTAGTTAAAGCAATACAATTGTGTTTTGTGCAAATAATTAGCTGCCATCGGCGGCAGTGTAACAACTACTTGTTCTAACTGATGTGCAACAACAGCAGCAGAAGAAATAGCTCAAGCAGCAGCAGCGACAGCAGCAACACAGAAATTCCAATGCACTTTCTCTCCATAGAGTAAAACCTGTCTTGCGGCTTTTTTGTTGTTGTTGTTGACATCTATTTCGATATCAATAGAAAAATACAGGCCAAATATACGTATTGCTCGTTGTCGCGTTTGCGTTTGCGTTTGCGTCGTTAGCAGACTACTAAGCACCTGTGTGCCAGCAATAACAAGAACAAAATAATACAAAAAAAAAGCTAGCTGATTGCCGTCTTTATTGTCCAGTCACATCTTGCCCGCTCTTGAGTGCGTTTCAGTCAACTGGAGAGTCGCGCTTAAAGAATTTGTAATTTGCATAATATTTTTTGCTATATGCATACTTTAAGCCAAGCATGTTTCATTCAATTGAGTCACTTTGCCACGGAATTTTGTGCTAAACGTAAGTTCAACTCAATCTGTTGGCCATAACCAAATCAGCAAACAAAATAATCATTTCTAACACACTTTCACAATAGGTCACATCTAACCATATATAGAAAATATATATATATATATATTCGCATGCAAGATGTCTTCGATTGAGGAGAAAGTGCGCAGCATATTGAACGCCAAAGATCTGGGCGATATAACAACAGAATTATGCGACTTCTCACTAAAAGAACAAAATGCCACGGCCGAAGCGCAGGGCGTGCAGCCATCGGCAACGGGTGACTTTGTGCCGAAAGTCGGGCAGACGATTAACTATATAGTGGCCTGTGTCATGTTCAATGAGCACGACGAGCTGCTCATGATCGAGGAGGCCAAGCCCAGCTGCGCAGGTGAGTTGGCAGTTGGCAATCGGCAAATTGACATCGTTTCAAGCATGTTTTTGTTGACGCAGGTAAATGGTATTTGCCCGCCGGTCGCATGGAAAAGGGCGAGTCCATTACGGAAGCTGCTGCACGTGAACTGTTCGAGGAGACTGGCCTCAATGCAGAGATGACTACATTGCTGGCCGTCGAGTCGGCGGGTGGCTCCTGGTTTCGCTTTGTGCTCACCGGTCGCATTACAGGCGGTCGGCTGAAAACACCAGCCGATGCGGATGCGGAGTCTATACAGGCGCTGTGGCTGCGGAATGTGAAGGAGGTGCCGTTGCGGGCCAACGATATACTCAACATCATTGAAATTGGGCGCGCCTATCATCAGCACCAGAAGCTGGCACAGTCAGAGGAGGGTGTGGCCAAGCCGCAGCCCCAGTGGCATGCGAATGTGCTGCCCACGCGTCATCCGCACAAGCGCAACTATTTGCGTGTGCTGGCCGTGGCGCGGAAGCGTGCTAGCAACTCGATGAACATACTCATCAGCGAGAAGAATGCTCATCATTTTCCAACTGTGGAAATGCATCCCAATCGCAGCCTGCACTCGACGTTGCGCAAATTTATGATCGAAATATTTGGCGCTGAGCTGCCGCAGCATCGGCCGCATGGCCTGCTCAGCGTGGAGCACGGCACGAACAGCGACGAAGGCAGCGATGGCCTTTGCCTGAATCTCTTGGTGGCCTTCAGGCCGCCCCTGGAGGAGATTTCGCTAATTGGCAAATGTATTTGGCAAGAGCTCAGCTCGCCGCTGGACGAGACGCTGGCCCGCATACTCAGCAGCAAGAATGCCTCCATACCACTCAACGTGATACGTTAGCTGACTATCAACTAATACTAGCCGTAACTCTCTTTCAAATGGTGCAAGCTTATATTATATACCCTAGTGTTTAAATATACCAATTGCCACTTAATCATAAAATTGTTGCATGTAAACTCTTATGACAATCGAGTCTTTATCTGACTTTAACTCTTTGTTTTTTATTAAATGCCTGTGAATGCATTTTACTAAAACTATTTCCTTTATATCTCCAACATCATATGTATATATAGATATATATATATATATATATATATATATATATATATATATATATATATATATATATATAGTCTGTATCAGGATATATAGTCTGAATCAATCTAAACTAGTCTAGCTACCTATGTTTTAAGTACCAGCTCTGTTTTCATATTATTTAATACGAGAAAGTCTCAATAGACTCTTTTTACATGTTGAACGAGTATCAAACTAACAGGCTCAAGAGAGTTACTCAATTTTGAGTGAAACTGCTGCCTATATAAAGGCGAGCCTGCAGCGGCTCTTGTACAGTCGCAACCCAAAATTTCTGCTGGTCGGACGTGGAGCTATTCAGTCCTCTATTTCTATATTTGGTAAACAATTAATATTATTTATAATAATAGTAATTACGCGATTATGATCTTAATCATGAAGCTCATTTCCAAATTGGTAACGCTGATGGACATGATGTTGTTCTTAAAGATGATTTTGATCATTTTCATGGGTCTGACATGGGGACAATGTTTATAGTGAAAGATCCTAACTTTATGTATGATGATATTCATGATGGGATAACGATCTTCATGGTGCTGTAGAAGATGATCTTCCCAGTTGTTTATCCATGATGATTATGATCTGATATTCTTAATAATTATGATCATTTTCATGGGTAGATGAGGACAATCTTTATTGGGTAAATTATGATCATCTGTGTAATGATGATCTTCATGAAGAGGATGATAGTCTTCTAAGTCATCTTCATGATAACAATCTTCATGGTTCTGTAGAAGATGATCTTCCCAGTTTATCCATGATGATGATCTGATTTTCTTAATAATGATTCATGGGTAGATGAGGACCATCTTTATTGGGTAAATTATGATCATCTGTGCAAAGATGATCTTCATGAAGAGAATGATAGTCTTCACAATGATATCATCTTCGTCATCTTCATGATAACAATCTTCATGGTGTTGTAGAAGATGATCTTCCTAGTTGTTTATCCATGATGAGCTGTACAATCATTATGATGATCTGGTATCTCATCATTATAGTGATTATCTTTATAGTTCATATAGACTTGCTGATTATCTTCAGTGATGATCTTAAATGCTTACAAATGGAATTTTTGTGGGCTTGACTGTGCAGCTTATCTAATCTTCACTTTTGACGTATAACTCTTTTACTATTGTCTAGTTCCGAACGTCACCAGACTGTGTTCCTTAGACAGTTAGTTCCTCGGAAATAGAGATTTAATTTAACAATAGCCATAGTTCGTCGAAATAAGACTGCAAAACAAGTTCTACAACACATTGAATTTTATTATCTATTTACAATTCGCTGTCCAATGCTCTGGTCTGACACTCTTATACGCAATTAAATTTAGTACAGTAAAAGTCTGGTTACGTTCGTTGAATAGCGGAAAACTATGCCGAAGTTACATGCACACCAATAACTAATTAATTTTAACTCTAATCTTTCCAAATATTGTTAAAAACCTCCATAAACGAGTCGTAGATCATGAATGTGATGCCCACATCTAGACACACACGTCCCAGGCGAGGCACTGTGCCCTTGTAGAATGCCGCTGGACCCTCGTTTCGTAATATTTGCATTGCACAATCAGCCGTATTTTTGTACTTGGCCGCTTCGAGGCCCTGCATACGGGTCTTGACCACATCCAAGGGCGTATTGCCAAATACGGAGGCGGCACCGGCAACGGCACCAAACGCGCCCACCAACAATTTGGGCACTGACTTATTGGGATCATCGCCCTGCAAGGAGAAGAGTGTAATCCTTAAAGCTTACTGAAAATTAAGTTTGCTTAAAACTAAAGACGAATTACTTTTGTTCGAAGCAAGCTTGACGTGGCTTTGACATAGCTAAGGTAGTTTTAAGGTTGAGGTTGAAAATTATATTGTAGTTACCTTGTACAGATCCTTCAGAGATTCCATGACAAAGAAGCGAATGGCCTGGTTGGAACCCTGCTTCATGATGGTTGCCGAAAGACCCTTGTAGATGCCGCTAATGCCCTCCGCTTTGATTATCTCGCCGACGCCGTGGGCGAAACCTTTGAACTTGGGATTCGCACTGCGCTGATCATTGATGAACTTCACCTTGATCGTTTCCATGGGCGTGACCGCAATGATGGCCTCACAGACACCGGCTCCCAGACCGCAGAGCAATTTACCAGAATTGCTCAGTTGGCCCTGAGAGTTGACAGATTTGGAGCGCAGGAATTCAAAGGCGCCAAATCTGCGGGGTGAACAAATCAGCTAGGTGATCAAATGGGATTTGGGAGTGATAAAGCTCACCTGGCTGCCGACTTGGGTATGCTACCGTAGACTAGAACGCTGAGGCCACGATAAAGCCCGAAAAAGCCGCGCTCACCCACCGTCTTCTTCACACAATCGGCAATGCCGTTGTATCGCTTGTTGGCCCCCTTCTCGTCCAGCTGCAGCTGCGTCTTCACGTACTCGGTGGGATATGTGATGCAGATCTCAATGCCGCCCGTAATACCACCAGCAACAATGCCCTTCAGGCCATTCGAGCCACCTGCCGCCGCGGCGGCAGCTCCATCATTGACCATCCAGGGTCGCTGCTGGTAGGGACTTGCAAACAAAGGTACACGGGACCGATCCATAACTAACAATAAAACGGAAACTATATAAGAAAAATATAAACAAAAATTTAGACTGGAATGGAACACAAAATATCGAATATCCTAACTAAATCTTAACTAAATATAGAACATCCCAATTTGAGTGGGAGTTCTTTGTCAAAGCAACCAAGTTCTGTATTAAGGTGTGCGAGGGTGTGTGAAAAGAATCTATCTTAAAATAGATTTGACAAAAAACAAAACTCTTAGCGGTAGCTGCATAGAAATATGCATAATTATGATCAAACAATAGATAAACAGAAAAACAGCTGGAAAATAGATTTCGTACCATTCCAGTTCTACTCTCAAACTGTAACTCTGTAACTGTAACAAAATATGATTCATATAAGAATATTTAAATATTATGTAAATATTGGCTATTGACTATTGCTAAGGCTGTCCCACAACAATTTAACACGCCCTATATACCCCATTCGATCATTGTGAGCAGCGTATAAAAGTCCATATTGCAACACTTCAAGTCGTTTGCTTAGGTTATGTCTATAGCTAATCTATAACGTCTGCTTGTTTCGTGACAATTCGTGATTTTATCGCGTCGATTTTCACCTTGAAAGCAAAGTTCAAAAACAAAAAACTATGTTGTGTAATTCCAATAGAGAGCATTGTCAATTGCTATGGAAACATCTGCAACTGATTGCGATTACTTAAGATCGTATGATAGTATTTTGAAACGAAACGAAACAAGAAATACATAAAATACTCTATAGGAATTCTCTATTTGTTTCGCTCTTCGCACTCGACTTTGGTTTGTTATATAATTTCTGCAATCTCATAATAAATGATGGTAATACTTGCATTAATTATGCAGGTTTATTTTGGAATTTTATTTATAATTTATATCAATTGAACAAACTCAAACAATGCTGATAAAGATAAACAAAGTTGAATGATAACTTTTTATTGGAAATGGGTTCTCTCTCACACACACACACCACACACACACGCACACACACACACACGCGCCCAAGCGAACAATAGCAATTCCAGTAAGCTTTAACTTGGAGAACTGCTGCCGGTATTTGATCGGCGTTTCTGATTGGAACTGAGTGCAATTCAACTCACTTAATTACAATTGGAAGAAATGCAATAATTGGTTCACTTTGGCACTGGAACTCTTTGGCTGATTTTTTATGATTTTTAATGAGCTGATTGGAATGCGACTGCGACGCGTTCGCGGCTAGGGCAGCGACTCAACTGAAAAAAAATTTCATTTTCCAATCGCAGAGAAAGCTACAAAAATTCAAATAAGCAGCACATTTGTAAACAAGCAGAAACTAACCAACTGCTGCTCGACGCAGATCGCGCGGCAGAGCGCGTGGAAGCGAGAGCGTGTTGCCGACGCGCCGACGAAGAGCAAAAGTAACGGCGATGGCGTGATACTGGATTTTGCTTCTAATATGACGACGCGGCAAAAAACACGATCTCTGTCTCTTAATCAGCAAAACCCGTTTGGCTTGCTAAAACTTGCCGGAGCTTTCTCAACTGGAAAAGCTCGCCCATCACGCCAGGGAACAGCCGCAAAATAGACAACAATATTTGTTTTATGTTTGTGCTTTGCAGCGATTACACAATGCGAGCACATACATGCATACATACATACATACACTCAGACTATGTGTGCTTGTTGTTGATTAACTTAAGTCATGCACCATTATTTGCCTCTAGCCAGTAAATCGATATAAATGTTATCAATTTATTGCACATTATATACAGTTTTTATCATTTTGTTCATTTACCAAACTATTTTTGTGTTTAATCAGTAGCCCATGTGGATAAATACTATGCTGGAGCCGGCAAACTGGAACTGTGACTGTTAACCAAGCCGCAAACCAATAACGATTCGCCCATGTCGCTGTACTGCGCATGACTCACCCATACAACCATAACTGTTCATACATACATACATATATCGTTAAAGTGATGACAGCTCCCGAAGAGGAAATGCGTGGGAGAGTGAGCGCTATGCTGTACTATGGGTCAAAATTTTGTTGCACATGTCAGCGAATAACTCAAGACACTCGCGATCTACATATGTATATGTATTTGTGCTGCAGATTATATTATTAAATTGATCCCGCATCAACTTGATATGATATCAAGCAAAGCCGCCCACAAACAATATAAAGACCCTGAAAAATAGAACATGAGAATAAACTGCAACAAATTTGCAGTTGCATTTGCATTTGCATTTGCACCTTTTTTCATTTCAAGCACGTAACTGTTTTGTTTTTAATGGTTTTCCTTATTGAAATTATTATTCCTCTTCATTAAACCCAAAGCTAGATTAGTTAATTGTTTTTCCAATTAGGTTTTAATGAGAATTTTAAATTGGATTCATAATCAACTCGTGCAATTGGATTTATTAAAGTGCTCATTGCTTTTCTTATTGGAAATCCATGAAAGCTTTTAACTCCCATTTGATTAAGTTTAAAATCCATATGGAAATTGTTCCATGTTAAATTAAAATAACATTTATTCTGCCTTTCTATCAGCGCGACGAAAACACTTCATTTAAAGCGAAATATTAGTTTTATTCAAATGCATTTTGAAAATTTCACATGTCATTTACACGCATGTAGTCAGATAAATGCGTGTGTTTATAAATAAACATTAGAATTAAAGTGTAGTTCTTTTCATATTTTGTTGCTTTGTTAATCAATAACAATATATGTATATATTACTAAACTGGGATTTAGTTCATAATGCAATTATAGTTTAGACAGTTGATAATTCAGTCATGTTGTGCAGTCGAAATAGATGCTTAAACTGCCTTGTAGACGCGCACACTCTTGATGCTGCCAATGGTGAGTGTCTATGGGAGATAAGATACGCATATGGTTAGATACGATTACGGAACATTGGACTCTGGCTGGACTTACGGTAATCAGCTCGCTGTCGTTGAACTCGCGCACAATGGTCGAGGGCTTGTCGCCCTTCTGCTCCTGCGTCAGCTTGTTGCCATCGAGAGTGATCACGCTCTTGACTTTGCGACCATCCAAAGTCTCCTCATCGAACTCCTCGCCCAGCTTGAAGCTAATGGCCGAGGTCTTGAATGTCGACGTGGTGGTCAGTGTATAAGTGTCGCCCTCCACGGTAACCTCCACAGTGGGGTTGACGGTGTTGCCCATTTTGCGCAGAACCATGCCAACGCCTACAAAAAATATGCAAATTTAAAACAATCAATAATATATATGCAATATTCAAATATTTAATCAATAAAAATAGCTTCTATTCAACAAACTTGTAAATAACTTAATACAATTTTCAATATTTATATGAAATATTTGAGTAAACTAGTCCAACCAAAAAGGCAATTCATAGTTGGGGTTGGCTAAAAAGTATTCTTATTCAGAAAACTTTTTTATATTCTATATATACATATATATATATATATAAATAAAAAGATTTGGACAATTGCTAATTGAATTACTCAGCCAAAGTTGAAGACCCACACACAATGCAAATCATATTGTATTTAATTGAAATAATAAAGCTAAATTATGAAGTTGCCAGCAAGTAACCCAGACAGAGCCCAACCAACAGCAGTTCGAGAGTCATGCTCAAGGTTAACAATGTCGACTCTACTGGGGGGGGACAGACGCACAGCCTCCGGTACTTATCAATTGGTCAGCCTAAATAAATATTGTATATATAGCAAAACTGTACGAGCAAAGCGAGATGCAAGCGGACCTTATCGCTATGCACGTATGGTATATATACACATGATATTGATATAAATAACTTGTATATAATACATACATATATATATACAAATATATATATATTTACTCTATTGATAGAGGGCTGTGCCCCCTGTTGACCATCAATTTGCAGAGACAAATCAATTATGCTCAATTATGCACTTGTAAAAGTCTTTTAAGTGGACAACCTTTTGGTCTCGAGATGTTTTATGGTTTGATAGTTTCCCAGTGAAACTTTTTGGGAACTTTTGCAGCTGCGCCTCCATATAATAAAGAGCCCCCCTTGTAGTATATCATTTCTTTGAACTGGCGTAGATTAGTGAAAAAAAGTTCGCAAAAATACAAATACAAATAAAATAAAATAAATAACTAATGACTTTTCGTTGCCATACAGTCCGTCATATTGATAAGGTGCAAGTTGCAACAACAAAAGCACAAAATCCTAATCTCAAAACTATATTATCTATATTATATACTTTGTTGCTAAAATGTTTATCATGTATACTATATACGGTCGAGGTGCATCGATCAATCAGATAAAAACACAAGTATTATTGACGTGTCTCAGCAACCATTTTTTTATTTTTTTTCTTTAATAGTTATTTTCATTAAAAATCTGGTAATCCAAACCTCTTTAAAATGTCGACGTTCGAAATTGAAAATTGAGATCTTGTTTGTGATTCGATTTAACACTCCAAACCACGAAAAAGACCGCAAATAATAACAAAATAACAGAAACATATACAAATTCCGCAACGGATCAAATTTCCCAATTCTCTTACAATTTGAACAGCGGACTAGACTAAACAGAACAAAGTTCAACTATTGTCTAAACAATTTAATGGATGACTAGGCAGACTATTGCTTGCAAAATTAACCTTGGTGCGACTCCTCAATACTCTATTTATTACATTACAGAAAAATAAATACTGCTTTTTAATGCTAATCTCTTAACTACAATACGTAAATGTTGTAATTAATTTTAAAGCAAATGAACCCACATTTTATAGAAATATGTGTACATTATTTATTTGTTTTAACATTTCAAAATAAATGTTTATTTTAAATATTTCTGTAACTTTTTTTACTTTTTTGCTGTTTTTGTTTTTTTTTAACCTCATAATAACAGAGTAAAAATACATTAAAAATAGCCACCAAAATATTGCAAAATATAGTAATTAACCATAAAAGCTGTAGGCACGGAAATTAAAAACCCTCTTTGACTAAAGTGCAGACCTTATTTTAAGCAGTTTTTCAGTTTATTGCCCCATTACCTCGTCCCCGATAAGGTTGCTTTTTAATGACTTTTGCACCTGATTCATAAAGTTCTCTGTCTCTTTGGAGCACCAGAACTCATGACTCCACAGAAAGCAGAAATTGTGAGCAACCACGTTTTTCGTTTCTATTGGCCCTGGCACTTCATCATCTTTCTCTTGCACATCTGCAAAAAAAAAAAAGCCGGCCGGCTAGCGGCATTTTTTTTTTTTTGCTCTGCGTTTTCGGCTTCTTTTTCACACTCTCTCGCTCGCTCGCCCGCCCGCCCGCTTGATGGCGCACTCCACGTGCCATTCCATGCATACGTAATACTCTTTGCTACATGTTAACTGTAAATAAAATCCTAGCTACTTACCCAACTCCTTCATGTACTCATCGAAGTTCTCGGACTTGTCCAGCTTGTACTTCTTGCCAACGAAAGATGCCATTTTTATAGTTTTTGTTTTTTGGAAATGCGCTTACTTGGTTGAGTTACACGAAAATCAGACCACCACTGCTGAAAGCTCGCTCGGGCGCACTACTTTTATACGCGCAAGCAGCGTTGCCAACTGCTAAAAACTGAATGAAAGCTTCGCTTGAGTAATCTGAGAGAGCGAGAGCGAGAGCGAGAGCATAAATTTACGCTAGGGATTTATATATGATAAACGTTATCGATATGGAAACATCAACAAAAATAACAAATAAAGGTGGCAATTTGATTTTTATGCAGATAAATATTGCATACAACAAGCATAAAGATGTGTCTTATATTGCGTAAAAATGATTTATTTTCGTCAAACAGTAGATTATCGAAATAATCAAGGAATCGATAATTGTGCAAGCTGTGATAAATTATAATAAGCTAATTACGTAATATTAGACACATCTTTATATATACATATATATGATATGAGTATATATATATATATATATATATATATATATATATATATATATATATATATATATATATATATATATATGCGAGCAGCCCCTCCTAACTTGACATGATCAATTGCCTGCACTTAAATTGATTCAAACGTGCCGTCCACAAGATTCGTGTTCCACATGCTGTGAGAACTGCAAGTTCAAGTGGAATCTTCTGATACTACAAAGGCGTGCATGTATATAAATATCATACATAATACCCATTGTGGGTCAACAATAATAATACTTTGGGTTTTATTCTTATAATACTTTCTTTTGTATGTGCGCCCGCCTGTAGCCAAATTGTATGCATAATCTAATCGAGCATTCAAATCCATAAAAGTCAATCGAATGCAATTTCACAAAGACCTCATATGCCCCTTATATGGCATGTTGATTAAATTATATTCCTTTGCTTTCTTATCTCGTTAATTCAATTAACGTTTACGGCATTCATGCGTTGCAACTGTCACTTGTTTCGTATCTTGAGCTATTCAAAGATAAACATATATTGATATGCACGAAAATAATGGAATTCTGAGTGAACACCATCAACCAACGCACATATTTGTATCTATATAATTTTGTTTTCATTTTTATTTATTTATTCTCTAATGACTATATATACATACATATATATCTCATCGCTTTTTTGTTGTATTTCATATAGATTTAACAGTCCACACATGTTAATAAATATTTCGTTTAGCTAAGTTTGAAACCAACGTCGTTAAGTAAGCAGTGCAGTTTCACATAACTATGCATTGCGCCATCGACAGCTTTCGGGCGATTCAAATATATTTGTATGATTGTTTCAGTTTAATTTTACATTTATATAATCACATAGGCAATATATTTAAATATGATTATACATTTATGTATGTCTATTTATATTACAGTTTTTTATATTTTCAAAATGCTAATATATCAGATGTATATGACTGTTGTTTCCTTCTCTACAAAGCAGTGCAGTTTCGCATAACTTTGCACTGCACGATCGACAGCTTTCGGGCGATTTATATGATTGTTTCAATAAAAATATATTTTAATATTTTTATAAATACATAAGAAATATATATTATATTTAAAAATAATTATATAAATATAAATTATATATATATCAGATGTCACAAACTGTATAACAGATTTTGATTACACTTTGTTATTACCCTTCTCCAAAATATTGCATTGATAATTTGATCAAAGGTAGCTGACCGATTGCAATATGCAATCAATTTAGGGAATATATGCCGGCCGGCCAGCCGACTTTAAAGTTCAGCGGCAAACCGACAATCGTGATTGGCAGATAATGAGAGCAAGAGAAATAGTAAGCGAAATGAAGAGCGCACTGCTTGAAATCTCAGCACAGCTGAGTGAGCGTGCGTCAAGTTCACTGCGCGTACGCTTGATGGAGCGGAAAGAGTCAACAGTTGTTGATGTTTCCTTCAGCTCCAGATAGATGTGCTGTGTATTAGATAGAGTTTGGCGCTCGGACCGTGAACAACGTCCGCGGAATGAACGAATGAATGAGCTCTCGTTAAGTAATACAACAAGAAATTAAATACAAAATAAATAAAATAAAAAAAGAACCAACACAAGAACAATAATGCATAATCTATATAAATCCACGCATATATACACAATAGTGATGAAATTATGTTATCGAGCTTGTGATAATGTGAAGGCGCGCATACCATGTAGTGGAACACAATTAAGCTATTATAGGTCGGCTAACTCATATCAAAAAAAAAAGAATGAAAGAAAAAGAAATGAAGAAAAATACTTAAATAAAACTATCAACATGTGCATTGGAACGTTTTCGTAATACCCTTTCGAAAGTTCAAATATGGTTCGAGTGGAAAAATTTGTATAGCTATGTTCCTATATATCATACAAGGCAAAACGCTGTTAAAAAATAAAATAAAAAATAACAAGTAAGAAAACTCTAGTCGGTTGTGCCCGACTAGGAGATCCCCTAAGCCCCTGTCCGATCTTCGTTTTAAATATACTCAGTTATGTATTTATTAACGCAGAAAAAATGTAAGCTTGTAAAATTAAATAAGAAAATTTAAGATTTAATTTATTTTTTTTTGGCCGGTGTTCAAAATTTAACAAAAATCGAAATTTTATAAAGTATGAATTAATCTAAATACAAAATTTGGAGACTCTAGCTCGAAAGACGTACGAGATATAAGTTAATGACTTAATCTCGATATGCGCGTGCTATACAGGGTCCTACAACAAAGCCACCAAATCCGCACAAAATATTTTAATATCAAATAATATTATAACTATAGAAAACAATAAAAACGTATGTAAAAGGTATTTTTACAGCAATCAAATTAACACGCAAGAGAGAACAAAATGCAATCATTAAAAGCCGATGAACTGGAGGAGAATCCCGTCGAGCGGGCCAATTGCTTGTCGGAGCTGATGTTCTGGTAAGACGGAGTAAAGTCGACATTTCAAGCTGACAGTGACAACTGTCTCGAGTTTTTTATTATTGTATTCAATGGATCGTTTAATTTACATAGATAGCGCATTGAGATATGTCATAATTGTTGCGTTTAACTATAAAATATGATTGTTAAATGAACAGCAAATACCCTGCATATTTACCTAGTCTATTCACTGATTTCCACAACTTACAATTTAATTCAAGCTAAGATCTTTATCTCTTAGACTCTAACACTCAATCTAAATATCCCTTAGTCACTTATATCTAAGACAGATTATTTATCAATCAATAATAATCTATAGAGCATCTGGTAGTCGAGTAAACACTTCTACACCAATCTAATTGGTCTTTGCTTGTTATTGCTGTCACCCGAAACGTCTTCATGTAATCTGTTTTATATCTTTGTTTTTTCCATTAAGCTTTGCCATGCCCGTTCTGTTTAAAGGACGGCAAAAGACACTGGAGCAAACGGATCTCTATAGGCCACTTAAGACACACAAGTCAGGTGAGTGATACATCCAAGATAACTTAGTGAATTATTAATATTAACAACTGATAATATTATCTTCAGATACGCTTGGCGACCGCCTTTGCTCTGCCTGGGATGAAGAAGTAGCAAATAGATCTGCCCTAAATCTGCCTCCACGTTTGGGGCATGTCTTGAGCCGAGTGTTTGGTTGGCATATGTTTGTGGTGGGCGTTTTGCTGGTCGCCCAGGAGTTTCTCACCAAGTAAGTAGCTTCTTGAATTATGTGCCCTATCATCCATGTCTGATCTTCACCATTTTAGGGTAACCCAACCCATTTGCTTGTTTGGCATGATGTCTTACTTCGCGGGCAAAGATACGGATCTAATGAAGGCGGAGCTTTATGCAGCTGGTCTTATGGCAGGCTCTGTGCTCACTGTTTTTTGCGCCCATCCTTATATGCTTGGTGTTTTCCATCTAGGCATGAAGATGCGCGTTGCCCTTTGCAGCTTGGTCTATCGCAAGTCTCTACGACTAAGCCATACCGCACTGGCTGATACTACCATCGGTCAGGTTGTGAATCTGCTGTCCAATGATGTGGGACGCTTTGATAGTGTGCTGACCAACGTACACTATCTATGGGTGGCACCTCTGGAGCTCATCGTGATCACCTATTTAATGTACGAACAGGTGAGTACCTCCTTTACAGAATTGATTATTTCCGTATTGACTATTTAATTTTCAGATAGGAATATCAGCGTTCTTTGGCGTTGCGATTATGTTACTTATTCTTCCTTTGCAAGCCTTTCTAGGCAAGAAGACATCGGTGCTCCGTTTGCGAACGGCTCTGCTTACTGATGAACGTGTACGAATGATGAACGAGATAATATCGGGCATTCAGGTGATCAAGATGTACGCCTGGGAGAAGCCATTTGGCAAACTTATAGAACTAACACGCCGCAAGGAGATGATCTGCATCAAACAAGTGAACTACATACGTGGCACACTCATATCCTTTGCCATGTTTCTATCTCGTGTGCTCGTCTTTGCCAGTCTAGTGGGCTTTGTGCTGCAGGGAAACATTTTAAATGCTGAACAAGCCTTCTATATCACCGCCTACTACCACATTCTTAGGCGCACGGTGACCATGTTCTTACCACAGGGTATCGGACAGTATGCGGAACTGTTGGTATCCATCGAGCGTCTGCAGACCTTTATGCATCGGGAGGAGACACAGGTTCAAGACAAATCAATTGATGCTCCGCGCACTGCTGTGACTAACGATAAGGATAATGGATCCCTAATCAACAACGGCACTGGTGATGAACCTAAGGTCAATGGTAATGTGGAATCTCTTGTTGAGTTTACCCAATTTCATGCCAAGTGGAATAGCAAATCGACAGAGAACACTTTGGACAATATTAATCTAAAACTGGGACGCCGTCAGCTGGTAGCTGTGATTGGACCCGTCGGCGGAGGTAAATCCAGTCTTATACAATCAATTCTTGGCGAACTACCAGCTGACAAAGGAACCCTTAAAGTCAGTGGCAGATTCTCCTATGCCGCTCAGGAGCCTTGGCTCTTTACTGGAACTGTGCGTGAAAACATTCTGTTCGGATTAACTCTGGACAAGCATCGGTATCGCACAGTGGTCAAGAAGTGTGCCCTAGAACGTGATTTTAAGCTACTCCCTCAAGGAGATAAGACGATCGTTGGCGAGCGAGGAGCTTCGCTCTCGGGTGGGCAGAAGGCTCGCATCAGTCTGGCCAGGGCTGTGTATCGTAGGGCGGACATCTACCTGCTAGACGATCCACTCAGCGCTGTTGATACCCACGTGGGTCGTCAACTGTTTGACCAGTGCATGAGAGGGTATTTGAGAAGCGAGTTGGTCATATTGGTCACACATCAGCTTCAGTTTCTGGAACAAGCAGACCTTATTCTTATCATGGATAAAGGCAAGATAAGTGCAATAGGGACATATGCAACGATGCAGCGCAGTGGCCTGGACTTTGCACAGCTCTTGACTGATCCCAACAAGGCAAAAGAAGGAGAGAATGATCAGGACAGCGAGCCTGGTGATATTTGGGATCGTCTCAGCTTAGCTTCACATAGCAGGCGTGGCAGTAAATCAGACAAATCTAACCTGCCTTCGCGCAATGTCAGCTTTACCTCCTTGAGCTCGTATTCCGAGTCTATTGCGCAGGATTCAGCCATGGCACCACAAGAAACACGTGTCCAGGGCAAAATTAGTCTGGGTCTATATAAGGAATATTTCACTGCAGGAAGTGGTTATCTAATGATATGTTTTATGGTGTTCCTCTGCCTTGGTACACAAATTGTGGGATCATCAGCAGATGTTTTTCTCTCCTATTGGTAAGATAAAAAATGGTTTCTATCACAGGGAATCATATTGAAATTTTTTATTTCTAGGGTCGACAAGAACAAAAACGCTACAGAGAATGACTCGGATCCAATTGATATATACTACTTTACCGGTCTTAACATTGCTGTCATCGTATTCACTCTGGTGCGGACCATGCTTTTCTATAAGCTGGCCATGCGCAGCTCTACAAAACTCCATAATGACATGTTCCGTGGCATTACCAGAGCAGCCATGTACTTCTTCAATACGAATCCTTTGGGTCGAATATTGAATCGATTTTCAAAGGACCTGGGCCAGATAGATGAACAGCTGCCCACAGTCATGCTGGATGTGGTGCAGATCTCCCTCACCCTGACGGGCATTATAGTTGTAATCTGTATAACCAATCCTTACTATCTCATTCTCACTCTTGGTCTGGCAATCATCTTCTACTATATTCGAGAGTTTTACTTGAAAACCTCGAGAGATGTTAAGCGATTGGAGGCAGTGGCTAGGTCTCCGATCTATTCCCACATAAGTTCTTCACTCAATGGACTCTCCACGATCAGAGCCATGGGAGCCCAGAAGGCGCTTATTGCAGAGTTCGACAATCTTCAGGATCTCCACAGCGCCGGATACTACACCTTCCTCTCCACCAATCGAGCCTTTGGCTACTACCTTGACTGCTTCTGCACTTTGTACATAGTGATAATTATACTCAACTACTTCATAAATCCCCCCGAAAGCTCTGGAGAAGTGGGATTAGCCATTACTCAGGCTATGGGTATGGCTGGCGTGGTTCAGTGGGGAATGTGTCAATCGGCTGAGATGGAGAACACTATGACGGCTGTGGAACGAGTCGTGGAATATGACGAGATCGAACCAGAGGGCGATTTTGAATCCCAGCCAAGCAAAAAGCCTCCACCCACATGGCCAGAGCAAGGTAAAATTGTGGCTGAATATCTCAGTCTTCGTTACTTCCCCGATCCACAATCCAAAAATGTGCTCAAGTCCCTCAACTTCGAGATCAAACCCATGGAGAAAGTGGGCATTGTGGGTCGCACAGGTGCAGGCAAGTCCTCACTCATCAACGCCCTCTTCCGCCTGTCCTATAATGATGGCTCCATCATCATCGACAGTCGCAACACTAACGAAGTGGGACTACACGATCTGCGCAGCAAGATCTCCATTATACCTCAGGAACCAGTCCTCTTCTCGGGTAGCATACGTTACAACTTGGATCCATTTGAGGAGTACAGTGACGCCAAGTTATGGGAAGCACTGGAGGAAGTTAAGCTGAAGCCGGTCATCAGCGAGCTACGAAATGGTCTTCAGAACAAGATTTCGGAAGGTGGCACCAACTTTAGTGTGGGTCAAAGGCAATTAGTGTGCCTGGCACGCGCTATTCTTCGCGAGAATCGTATTCTAGTAATGGATGAGGCCACCGCCAATGTGGATCCACAGACAGATGCACTCATCCAGGCGACAATAAGAAACAAGTTCAAGGAATGCACAGTGCTGACAATAGCCCATAGGCTGAACACGATTATGGACTCCGACAAGGTGATAGTCATGGATGCAGGTCAGATGGTGGAGTTTGGCTCGCCATTCGAGCTGCTGACAGAATGTGAGACGAAGATCTTTCACAGTATGGCCATGGAGACGGGTCAGAGTAGCTTTGATAGGCTTCTAAAGGTTGCGGAGAAGGTAAGCACTCAATTCTGTGGCTTTGAAAACCAGAAATAATCAGTTTTATGAAATTGCAGGCCAACTTGGAATTACAAAAGCAGAAAACTGCCTAACCTGTAACCAACCTTCGGTTTATCCCGAGTTCAAGACGGGCCAGTTTTAGCCGACTGTGTGTTCGTGCCAATAAATTTATGAATTTATGAAGCCCCTGCGATAATAAATGTGTTTGGTTTGAGCTTGTACAGTCGAGTCCCGATAATTCGAAATGGCAAGGGGATCAGTTTTTTTTCGATTTACACAGAAATTCAAATTATCGAGATTTCTATCATATAGATATCCCCATCAAGGGGATAGAATTTTTTTCGATTTATCGCGATTTTCGATTTAGCGGGGTACAAACTCGACTGTATATATTCTCTGTGCGTTTTCGGATAATTTACAATTCACGAAATACAATGCTTTATGCCTGCCTGCCAGCCTGAGGTACTGCTGCTATACGCAAGGACTCGCCTCCTATCATGCACACCTGTACACAGGATTGGAGCAGATGTGTTCAGCGCACTCCGGCTGTACGAGCGGTTATGCCCTGGTTAGCCTTTGGTTTGGTTGAGCACCCCAGGTTGCGCCACGATTCGCACTGTATTCTCCGGCGGTTCGCTCGGATCAATTACAGGCCACTCCTACGGATTCGCTTTTAACACACCAAAGGTTCACCTATGACATAGAATACAATCTTTCGCACGTCTACGTGAACTCTAATCACTCTTGTCCCAGGTTTCGCCAACTTCTATCTCTATGTTCAGCTGCGCCGCACCAATGTCCTCGTTGGTGACAGCTGATGATCCTGTGTCCTCCTATATATATATATATATATATATATATGTATTTATCGTTAAATATTATATTAAATTGTGGTGCGATAGCCGTAAACTGCTGATCTTGTATTAGTTCACGCCACTGATGTCAAGCCAAACAGACATCAGTGGCGTGAACTAATACAAGATCAGCAGTTTACGGCTATCGCACCACAATTTAATATAATATTTAACAATAAATTAAATTCCTAATTGTATTTAATATCATATTAAAGAATTAAACAAAATCTTAATTGGCGCCCAACGCAATCGAACTCTCGAAATAACAAAAAGAAAATCTTAAAGTTAAAAAAGTGAAGAAGTGAAACAAACTGTAATCACGAAAAAGAAAAAATAACCCAATCCCAGGTTATAAAACAGTATAAAACAAGTAAGAAAACTCTAGTCGGGGGTACCCGACTAGGAGATCCCCTGAACCCCGTCCGATCTGCGTTTTTAAATACATTCCGTATCTTGTATACATTGCAAACTCATACAAAATTTAAATAAATTGCCAATCTTGCACTTTCACAATCAAATTGCATGTTTGTCAAAAAAGTAGTTTTATTTATATATTTATAGCAAAATTCAAGCAGTCAGCTGTAATTGTTGTGATTCTTAGAACAGACAAGAATGCTCGAATTCGAATTTCTCAATGTATGTGTGCACATGTATAGAAAAAATGAAAACGGGGGTGGGTTTCTGGTCAATGTGTTGCAATTGACAAAACGTTTTGTTTAATTACTTCTGTGCTACTCAATGGATTTCAATGAAATTTTCAGCATATGATTTACATATTATATTGAATATTTTTCAGTTGTATAAAATCGCAAACTCATTCACATATTGGCTATATTTGCAACTAACCTTCAATTTGAAAATTTTTCAAAAATTTTGAACCAATATCCAAAATATAACAAAAACCGAAATTGTATAAAATATAAATGAAACTAAATGCAAAATTTGGAGACTCTAGCTCTAAAGATGTACGAGATATAATTTTTAATCGATAACATTAAAACGGTAATAGTTATCGATTTTATAAAACAAACTCGATATGCGCGTGCTATACAGGGACTTAAAAAAAAATTTCAAGTCTCTAGGTCTTATATGTTCTGATATCGACGCGTTCATACATACGGACAGACGGACAGACGGAGAGACGGACAGACGGACAGACAGACAGACGGACAGGGCTAAATCGACTCAGCTTGTCTCCCTGATCAAGAATATATATACTTTATGGGGTCTGCCACGCCCCCTTCTGCCTGTTACATACATTTGACAGCTGAACCAAAACCATTTTACCCTGATTTCCCATTTTCAATGGGTTCAGGGTATAAAAACAATACAACAAATATAAATAATATATTTATATTTATATATATATATATATATAATATATAATATATATATATATATATATATATTAGTGCAAAAAAAAAAACAGAGACACCTTTGTTAAAGGCACCAACCGAGACAGCAGATCCAACAGCAAGGAACACAACCTACAGCAGAGACACCTTTATTAAAGACACCAACCGAAGGAGCCGATCCACCAGCGGAGACACCTTTATTAAAGACACCAACCGAAGGAGCCGATCCAGCAGCGGAGACACCTTTATTAAAGACACCAACTACCTTTCAATTCAATACAATATAATTCCAACTGCATATTGATTGATAACAGATAACAAAAAAAATTTTCTTGCATGTTATGAGTG